>CM024336.1:11423421-12023421 GCA_014170255.2 Drosophila triauraria | reverse complement strand
TTCCTAGTAAATGTGTCTGCTTTAATTTGCATTTACTTATTACAGAGATTGGTGTCAACTTGCGCTCCAGTTCCATTATCCGCTACGAGTTCGAGGGCTCCTTCCGCTCCACAATTGCTGAAAACATTCGCGTGGGCTTCACCACCACCATTCCCAAGGGTTTCCTGCTGGGCTTCTCTTCCAACTTAACCGGCGAGTATCTGACTATTCAGATATCGAATTCGGGTAAATTGCGCTTTAAAATGAATAGCAGAAATTCCAGGGATTCAGTGAACACATTTACTTTCAGGTCATTTGCGTTGCGTGTTTGACTTCGGCTTCGAGCGACAGGAAATAATCTTTCCCAAGAAACACTTTGGCTTGGGCCAGTATCACGACATGCACTTCATGCGCAAGAACGGTGGATCCACAGTGGTGTTGAAGGTGGATAATTATGAGCCAGTGGAGTATAATTTCGATATCAAGGCCTCTGCCGATGCTCAGTTCAATAACATACAGTACATGTACATTGGCAAAAATGAGTCCATGACCGATGGCTTCGTTGGTTGTGTGTCGCGAGTTCAGTTCGATGATATCTATCCACTGAAGCTGATGTTCCAGCAGAACCCACCCAAGAATGTCAAGTCGTTGGGCAGTAAGTATTTATAGTTAGAAATCCTCTAAGAAGACAAATTAATCGTTCTTTCTTATGCAGCTCAATTGACCGAAGACTTTTGCGGAGTTGAGCCAGTGACGCATCCACCCATCGAAATCGAGACTAGGCCTCCGCCTCTAGTGGATGAGGAGAAGTTGCGCAAGGCATACAACGAGGTAGACTCTGTGCTGCTGGCATGTAAGTTGAAACATTCTCCTTTAGCTTAACCGTAAAATATTCATGTAATACTCTCTACCAGGCTTGCTAGTAATTCTCTTCCTGCTGCTGATCCTCATGTTCTTCCTCATCGGTCGCTATTTGCACCGGCACAAAGGCGACTATTTGACGCACGAGGATCATGGCGCCGACGGTGCCGACGATCCGGATGACGCTGTCCTTCACTCAACCACTGGCCATCAAGTCAGGAAGCGAACAGAGATCTTTATCTAATCCTGTCGCCATAAATATGCACACAAATCGTTTTTAAATCGCCTTAGACGCGCAACAGCGACGACTCAGACTCACCAACAAAAATCAAGATAAAAATCAAACGAACACGGAAAAGGCTCACACAACGTATTACAGACACAGAACCTATTTAAACTTTTCCAAGCACTGCCAATTGTTTTGCGCAAGTGATCGCTACGTATTTAATTTTGAAATTGGTTGGCTGATTTTTGTTTTTACGTTTTTTGTACTTTTTTGGTTCTGTCTGACGGCATTTGACCTTATTTTATTTTTGAACTCTCTCAATAGTCACCGAAAACCGTCCATTTTTAGTTAATTTTATGAACACATTTTGTTTGTTTGCGAAATTAAGTTAAAAACTTGTATTTTAAGTTGCTGCCCCGAGCAGCTGACCGAACGAAAGCAATATCGTGCGAGTAATATATACAGACGAACATTCCATTATTTTTAATACGTTTCTCTCGCTACGGTTAATTTAAAAAATGTCTTCTAATTTACACAAAAACACACAAAAGGAACACGAGAATCATTTTGTGGCTAAACAACATCGGCTACTTTAGCAACACACAAATCATAAAAAATAAAAACAAATTGTATTTTTGGAAAATACATTTTGTACGTCTTGACTTGAAATTTGCAAATATACATTATTAGTATGTGTATATACATAGATATATATAGCTATATATAAATATATATGTACGATTACGAAGAAAAAGAGACAATGAAACCTTTAAATTTTTAACTTTCAATAAAAGAAAACTACAAATAATTAAATGAATTACACTCACCGTTGTGGAGAACTCTATGGAAACTACTGGATGGATATTCAGTCTCTTAAAGTTTATTCAATATAATTTTGTATACTAAAATATATATATGTGTGTGTATAAGTATATAGGCTATTCCAAATATTAATAATCTGCATGTTTTTGATTTCCTTTGTAAAGTTAATCGTAACAATATAGTATAACGCTAATTTTGATTACTACGGTTTTGGTTTCTCTGTTATTTTCTGTCTACTAGATGTACTGGAATATTTCTTTTTGGTTTGCCTTGATGCACATGTATAATATTGTTATTATCTAACAACAGTCTAAGTCACATGTAACTCGTTAAGGTAGTATAACACTGGGTGGGTCTGCACAATCCACGATCCATAATTTGTAATCCATAATCAATATTAAGTATCCGCGTCGTTGTTCCAAAACTAATCTACCCGCGTGTGCATGGCTGTGTTATTAACTTTATCGTTGTGTCTAGGGGCTATACCCGTCTACTCGTATGATTCTGGGACTCCCAGAGGATTGGATTCCACTACATTGTACCTAGGTTCAACTATGGGTTAACATCGGTCAACGGTTCTAAATGGAAGATTACTGTTTGTCGTATTGATTATGTACCATGGTTAGCTGATAAATACGCTTATCGATATGCTCGTCCTCGCGACTCACTCGTCCCAAACAACAAAAAAAGCTATCACAAAAGGTAAATGAAAATACAAAACTCTACAGGAATACAGGATATTCCGCACTTACTGCCAGCAAGTGCCGCTATTGTCCACCACACTTCCGTCATTCTGCGCACCAGAGGCCAGAGGGTAGAGCCGTCCTTAGTTGTGCACATTTCCGCTTGCCAGCATGCGGTAGCGGTTCAGCAGCTGCACCGCCGCGTCCTGCATGGGCTCGATCTTGCCGTGCCTCGCCTCGTAGACGTCCAGCAGGATCCGCTCTCACAAAACCGTGCATATGACAAAGAGCAGGGAGACCAGGCACAGCATGGCCACAATATCCCGATGCAGCTTCCTGTCCCGATGGAACGGCCGCGTGGTGTAACACTCTCGACGTGCCTGCCGCAGCAGCCAAACGGGAATGAAGAGCTGCAGCAGGTCCGGCACCATGAACCCTATGTCGCGCACTATCTGGTGGGCATATCCCTCGCCGCGCACCACATTCATGAAGAACTGGTCGAAGCTGCTGGCCAGAATGTGGAGCAGGGCGATGCCAACGATGCAGAAGACCTTTTTGGGCGTGACCACGTTTGTAGCGTTGGCCAGGTGCATAACCAGCACGGTGGAGAACAGTTCGGTTACCTGGAAGGGTAATTCAAAGTCATGAAAAACATCTCTTTCAACCAATTTCATCGGAAGGAGCATTATAGTGTTTAATATTTGGAAAACTATGGTTACACAGTGGCAACTTCCACGAACTCCAAATTAGCTGCAAATATAGGCAATGTAACCTTTTCTGATGGCCCGCGCGCATAGGCTTTTTGCATAATTTTTGCCATCGGCATTTTACAATTTTCTGATCGGACCACAGCCCGCAGCCCACAGCCCACAGCACTCTCCCACAATCGCTCATTAACGGGGCTAAACTTTTAAGTTTAAACTTTGGCTGGATGGATGGATTTGCTCTTGAAACTTATTACCCTGCCGTATTTCTATTTTCATGACCATAGCTATATATATGTATCTAACTGCCCAACTAGGATTGGAACGGACGACGGTGGGCGGTCTAGTGCGGGAAAAGTGCGAAAATTGTGCGGGAAAGTGTTCGAATTGGAGCGCATATTGTGCAAGTTTGAAGCGCCCTCGCTCCGGACGAACTTTGCCAATAAATTATGGATGGCCGGTAACTGGCTTAGGGCACATATGACGGCACGTAGCTGCGATATTTGACTTTGACTTTGGCTTGCGAGTTGTAGGTTGTAAGTTCCATTTACACGGTGAGACATGGGCTTAGCTTTAATAGTGAATTTAATGAAACCGGGATGATGACCAGTTATAAGCAACTAAAATTGCTTAGAATGGGAAAGATTCCTATAATGATATCTCTTTTTAGAATTTTTAACTTCAGGGAAATACCATTTATTTCTACTAAGTTCTGCTATTTTCTCCCAGTATGCTAGTTGCCCACTCACCGTGAAGAAGAGCTGATGGTTCCACTGATTGTAGTAGTCATCGTTGTAGTAGTTGATGTACGCCCACCAGGCATAGTAGTGCGAGAAGATGGAGAGCAGGAAGAGCAGGAGCATCGAGTACCGCACGCGCTGCTGCAGGATCAGGGCTATTAGCCGCTTGATGCACTCGTACAGGGCAATCACGGCGAACACTGTGAGGATCCACATCTTAAAGCTATTGGGGGTGGCGTTAAAGTACATATGCTTGTAGGCGGCCACTCCCGACTCGTAGGGTCCTTTGAAGACGGTGTCCCAGCAGGAGCAGGTGCAGAAGTGCCTGTCCACGTATCGGGCATAGTTCTCCCAGAAGTACCACAAGATGACGATGTGGGCCGGTGGAATGAGGGCCGGAGCCAGCGAGCCGCAGGCGGTGGGCAGCCAAGTAATGTCGAACATTTCAAAAATACTGATAAGGATATCCCGATAATGATATGTCTTTTGCTGGCTCCGTTTTCGTCCTTTTCGCTATTTTTAAAATTCCCCAATCATCACGTTCCTGTCTGCAGAGGAGAAATAGAAAAATGTCAGCTGGGCAATAAATTGTTAAGGTCAAAAGCATTTTAAATTGAGTTTAATTTGCAAATCGAAGCAAAAATGGCAATAAACAGGATGCACAATTAAATGGCATTTTTAATGAGCCAGCAAAACAATTGGCACGTTTGAATAATAATTGTTGAGTTGATTATTTACATTTTAAGCGTACAACAATGACCTCTGTCAACCTCTCAATGACACTAACCCTTAAATCAAACATATATTTGTATTTATTATAAGAGCTCTTAGAATCAAATTTGTAAAGTAAAAAACTAGTGATTCATTTTACTACATATCAATATAGAAAAGAGACTCTTCATTGCCCAATTAAGTATCATTTTTAATTAATTAAATTATTCGAATGTAATATAACCGCATAACCATTAACAAATTGAGGGAATTTTCCACTACAATGGACCTAAATGCATTGTCCATGTAAATTATTTGACATTAGCATACGTGCGTTTTCTCTATAATTAAATCAAGTAGTCATCTAATTAAAATTCATTGTAAATTGGTAATGTTTTTCTTCAGAGACACGTACAAATTTTGAATCTTTTCATCTTAACAAAAAGAAAATTTTCTCATTTATCATTTCTCTCCTGCCAATTGTTTAATTACCGATAAGTGCGGAATGAAAAATAGTTCTTATGCAATAGATAAATTCAACAAAGACTTGTATAGGCATCAGAAAATCCCATAGAATATATTCAGTAAACAACAAATGTTAGGTTTTCCCAAACTTAAAAATCACTCGAATTGTACAATCATTGGAAATCAAAATGTTTAGGCCATTGGTATTCGCGTCTTTATAAATATTTCAATATTTCGTTTTGGGCCAACAACGTGTTATTTCTGTTTTGTACAGTTATGAAAATAAACAATTCGAGGGCCAGAAAATATATTCCTCTCTGCACTGTTGGCAGTGCATCGCAGCCAAGTGTTTTTTATTTAAATTAAGCCCGAGAAGGCCTGCCAGTTGACGCATTGGCATGGCTCTTCGGGGACTCGCATGTGAATTTGCATGCAACTGCGAATGCAACTGCAGCAGCGGCAAGCGACCGACTGAATGTCATCCACAGGCACTTGTGTGTCCAAATATGATGCAATTATAAATTCATGTGCTGCAGGGACGGGTTCGGTATCTGGAGGATGGGTCTACTCTACGCACGGTGAATGGCATTCCAAGCGGTGGCACGGCTGCCAAAAAAAATCAAAAAGCAAAGCGAATGGTCATTAGTGCAAACACGAAAACTGCACCTCAATGGGCATCTGAATGGGCACGGGAACGTAAGAAAGCCAGCAACTGCAATTGAGACAACAATAAGAGGTGCAGCCAGCAAAGAGGAACAGATTTCGGAACCGAAGCCTGGGATACCCTTGCCAAATCCAGTCAGAATGATTTAAAATCATACAAAGCACAAGATTGCTCAGTTTCATAACACTTTCTTTAGAATCCTTTGGTCTGTTATAATACTCAGGAAGCCTGCTTGTTTTATTAATATAGAAAAATACAAATTGCTTCCGAAAAATAGTGCCTACAAGAAAGGGTACGAGTACAACAAGTACAAGTGTATTTTGGGCTGTGCGGCTGCTCCTCAACTTAATTAAAACATCGCCCTGCGAGGTGCAGCTGCCAGCGGCAAACTATTTCGATTTGTTTTGATTGCCGCTGATGTTGGGCTCCCGACTTGCTCTTGTTGCGCCACATCGCCCTATAAAAACCAGCCAAGCCGATCCAAACCAAACAAACACCGCGACCGTTTACAATTGACGTCACGCTGGAAATCAGAAGCATTGGTATTGAAAACTTGACTGAGCATAAGATGTGAACCGTTGGACCAAGCGATATGAATTTCAATTTGAGAACAGAACACTGGAAATTTCGGTTTAACAATACCCGGAACTCTCTGCATCTGGAGTAGAATTAATGCGGGTCTGCTCCAACTCCGAAAAGTTACAGAATGAATTGATGATGTGAGGAGCAAGGAATTGATGATGTGTCAAAGGCACCAGCTCATGCGGAAGGAGTCAACGTTCAGTTCCTATTACATCAATCTGCATTTGGGCCAGGAAGGGCAAGGACACACCAAACTAAATTTATTCGGCGGGGGAATAAATTTATGCTCACATTGCTTTAGTCTACCTTTTTTTTCACATTTATTTGTTCAGCTGGAATGTTAACTGAATCAAAATTGTAATTCATTTATTGGTAAAGTGTTTGAGGTTTCTATTTCTGTATTTTATACGCAGCAATAAAAGGAAGGAACTTTAAATTAAAATGTTGAATACAAATATGTTTTTTGCGTTTAAAATTTCACTGTGTTGAATTGCATTTTAAATTAAATAGCGATATCCATTGAGTGACACCACCTTTAATGCACCCCTTGCATTCCCTGAAGCTGATGAAATTCTCTGCCTTAAGGCGATCTTTCTTTGAGTCGCCACCACACGAGTTAACATACGTTAAAAATGAAAGGAACACTTGCTACTCAGTCGGAGCATTATCCCGGATAGTTGCCCCTAACGAATCGCGTGCACAAATCGCACAGTCGTCTGAAAGACTGTATGTAAACAACACCTCAGGCAATAGGAACAACAACAACAACAACAACAATGGCACAAACAAGGAGCACAACAACCATACCAGCTAGACGTTGGTGTGAGTGACGCTAAAGCTGTCAACAGTCGTCGCGTCGTCACTTGAGCTGCATTGTTGTACAAGTATTTGTCGCACGGGCAACGCGTCGTATGAGTAATGTGTGAGTGATGGCGTAGATTGGGGTTGGGATGGCAATGGGGAATGGGTATGGAAATTGGAGGTGGGAAATCCCTCCCAGCAGTCGAGTGGCCTTCTTTGCATGCTCATTTGTGTCCCTTTGAATTGTCATTCGGGCTGCTTTTTCGTTGTTGGCATTTGTTGGAGTACGCCGCCACGCCAGGCAGTTGTGAGAGAGTTGTAAGTGTTATGGAAATGAGACCCGGATTGGGCTACCGCCTCCGAGGCTTGGGAATAAATTTCAGACACACGACCCTAATAGCCGCTGCAATCGCAGGTGATAAACGAACTAGCGATGAGCATGCAAGGAAGTCGATGGCTGCTAACACGCGACACTTAAACTCGAACTCGTGCTCGTATCTCCCTGGCTACATAAACACATGAGCATGAGCATATACTTGAGCATTACAATAATTATACACAGCGAGAAAATAGGCTGCAAAGTCAAGGTTTTCTTAATTTATATTTGGCTCTATGCTCTATCAATTCTGAAAGTATTTTTTTGAATTTAAACCAATAACAATTTTGATTCAGTGTTTTATTTATTCTTTCTAAACGTGTTTTATTTATTCTTTCTAAATAAATAAGATAACTTCAGTTAGCAAATTCAATATTATGAATCTTTTTAAACTATATTACAATCAAAATAAATTTATTTTAAGTTTTATAATACTTTTAAGAGTTAAAAAAACTTCCACATTTAATTGTATATATTCGGATTTGTTGTAAGAATAATTTTTAGATATCAACATTGCTTTGAAAGCTTTATAAAATGTGTAACATTGTAATTAGGTTTGTCTTGAGTTGATTGCCAAATTGTAATCCGAAACTCTATATTTTCATATGTATTAAATAATATTTAAATTGCTCATAATACTTTTGCCTCAGTGAATGCCACTTTTGGAAGTGTGCACATCTCTGGGACGCCCTGTAAACGATGTGGGCGTCTGGCTGGCTTTGCACTGAGATAAATTGTTCGTAATAACACTGGCTGCATGGCGGTTGTTTAGTCAATATTTAGCTGGGCATCCGACAGACAAACACAATCACACGGCAGGAAGCCGAATATAATCGAATCGAACGGAATGCAATTACCCACACACACACACAGATGGCGCGGAGCACCATTAAAAATAAAGCCAAAAGAGGAGTTTCCGGTGCGGGAGAAAAACGTGGAAAATCGAAATACAATTAGGCGAAGCCCTAGAATGTGTACATAAAAGCGAACCGGATCTAATGCACGGCAGTTGGGAGTTACTTGGGCTGGGTTAGGTTTGCTTGGCTTTACTGGGATGCTGTCCCTCAGTTTCCCCTTATTACGCCGGCTCCCTCGGCATTTTCCTCGCCTTACCGAGCAGCGGGAAATTCACTTTTTCACGATATGTATACTGCTTATATACAGCTTTGTTTAAACAATTCCGTTTGGCTGTTTATTTTGTTTGGAAAAAAAAGAGAAGACTTTGTTGGAACAACAACCGCGGGCAGGTCGTGAAAAACGCGACTGAAATTATTGTTATGCTGCGTGTGAAATTCTGCTCTTGTCTTTGGCAGCCGGCGCCGGCGTCGTTGTCTGGCCAATGTTTCCTAATAGGAAAATAGGGGGAAAGGTCTCAGCTGTTGAGAGTTTTCCCTGTGCCTGGCCAGCTGTATGTGTATGTCGCGCACTGTAGCCGGCGCCTTCTCTCGCTCTCCCGCTCTCTTCGCTGCGCTCTCTCGGAGGGTGGAAGGTGCGCTAAAAATACTGGGAAATGCGTCAGGCAAGCCGCCTGTTTGGCCGCACATTAAGTATACGCGCCGTGGCCGCTCATTGCATTATCAGCTGCAATGGACTCACGTGGATCCTCCACGCACACACACACACACCCACTCTTATTTGCATTTTATATACTTACTTAAACGGTACTACTTTGTGCACCTGTTGTTGGCGCACATTTGTTTATCTTTTCCGACTTAAAACACAATTTTGTTGGTCGCTTTTGCAGTTTTCCCACATTTATTTCGAGCTTTTGGGGCTTTTAACATTGCCACAAATACCAAAACATACGTACTTGTCAAACAATTACTGAGTTAAACTAATTGAAATACAAGCTGCTTAAGTGAAACACATACAATGCACACAGAAAATTGCTGTCAAAGTGCATCTTAAATATGCTAATTAAATGGTTTTTACCCGCTTTGCGCTTTGTTTCTCCCCCTCCCCACCACTTGTTTTCGAATTTTTGTGCAATTTTATTTTGAGCACAATTACAAACAACAGTGGCCATTGTTCCTTCACATAGCGAAGGAAGTATATAAGTTTGTCCCAACAATGGCTTAAATTTGTAGTCTAGTAATTAAAATGCTAGCCGAGACTTATTCATCTGCCGCTGTCATTGTTCTCGGGCCCATTGTGACCAGACCAGATATCCCCGATATACTATACACGGATATACATATGTACATATATAAAATGATACGGCTAAGTAAGTATCAAGAGTATAAATTCGTTATATGTCGCATTACCCATTACCCATTACCCATTAACCATTATTCATTATCCTTACAGGTACAAGTACTCGTTGACTTTATCAAAGTCGTTTGCTTACTTCGGCTTTATAGTAGACATTGTATACAATCTAAGGTAATACCTATAAGATACACAGAGCCGCTTGGGGTAGACATTGAGATGTAAACGCAATTAATTTAATTTATCCAACATTTGCAATAGCCTGGCATAATCCTTATCCGTTCTAAGCTGCCATCACAATACAATTGAAGTACAAGGAGCCTGCAATTCGTTTGATTGTGTCTCGTTCCCATTACTAAACTCAAAGGCAAACAATCTGCGAGTGTGCCTAGATCTGGGCGACTTTCCCTGAAATGATGTATAATTTTCCTATCGAATTACCCTGCTGACTCCACTCGTTCTTTGTACTAATTCTGACCCTGCTGGGTCAACGAATAATTGCCCTCCCATTACTCCAAAGGACACTCACTCTTCACTCCTTCTTTTCCCTCTCTGTCTAAACATCCCGTAAGCTCATTATATATGTTTACTATCACCAGTGTGGTTTCCATGTCCTCAGCCAACTGCTAGGCGGATTTTCCTGCTTCATTTCTGTTTATTATTTTCATTGCCACTGTGAGTAGTCCTTCAATGGCATTGCATTGAGCCCGCCAAACAATGCCATTGGTCATCCGATATTGGAGAGCGGACTCTGCCTGATTTCCATTGTCTTGTTGGTTTAGTTCAACAATTAAGATTCCATTACATTACAATTCGTAATTAGTAGTATCCACATAATTTGGCTAATGATTTAGACAGTTTCACAGGCTCGGGAACAGTGTCCTTTGCCGAACAGGATTTTAAGGGGCCAAAGGGTTTTACTTTACAATTTATGTAATTTGCTGTTACATCTAATCATTATTGTTTTAAATTAGGTAAAAGTATATAAACAACTACAAGTTTTGATTTTATATAAAACGGATTTTTAACTTCACAGATTTTTAACTGACAGAAAATAAAAACTTAAAACGAATATCAAAATGATTTCTTGCTTAACTTTCCTGTCCGGCCCAAGGGTTCTTATGCTCCTGAAATGAATGCACCTTCTTCTTACCCAACACCTCCTTCAGAACTTACTCTGCTCCACGACACTGCTCACCGAATGGTTGATCTCGGCCACCACGACAATCTCCTCGTTCTCCTCCGTTTCCTCGGGCACCATCATCAGGTTGTTGTTCGTCAGGTAGGTCTCCATGCGGTGATCGCCCTCGCCTCCGGCCCCCGTGGTGGAGCTGCGTAGTCGGTGGGTAAAGGACGACCTCGATCGGGTCATGTACGATGATCTGGTGGTGGATACCCTTCTGAGGACTCCGCGTCCGTAGAGAAGCATGCGCACCTCAACGCGAAACCGCGGATGAGTGGCTGCGTACAGGTACGGGTCGACGCAGGCTGCCGTCTTGCAGAAGAGCGCCGGAATCATGGATCCCAGCGGGGTGATGTGCCGCTCCTGACCGAAAACACCCATCATGGCCACAACGGCATAGGGCGACCAGGCCAGAAACCATAATCCTATAATGGCCGCCACAATAAAGGCCAGCTTCTGCTCCGTTTTGGTTTTATCCTTGTTCGACTGAATTCGGCTGGCCGTGAATACCACCTTCAGGATGTAGAAGTAGGAGTACACAATGGCGGTCAGTGGGATGCAGTACGCTGCCACGAAGAACAGCGCCATGAAAATGCGGGCCGGCGTCTCCTTGTTCAGGTAGTCGAAGCTGCATGTGGTCAGGAATCCTTCGGGCACATAAACCGACAGTCCGATGTCCAGTGCCGGCATCACAGCAAACAGGAAGCTGTAGCACCAGATCAGCAGGATAATCAGGTAGGAGCGCAGGCGGGAGCAGCGCCTCAAGGGCTGCAGTGGATGCACTACCACATTGTACCGGTCCAGAGCAATTGCGGTGAGTGTTCCAATGGCGCAGGTGCCACTCAGGCCGCCCACAAATCCGTACAGGCGGCAGGCTGCGGTTAGAGATTTAGTTAGTTATTTTTTTTTCGATTTCTAACCGCATCACAGAGAGAAGTATTATGATAAATACAAATTTTTATTGAACGTTTTATTGTAACTCATTTTTTAAGATTCTGAATCATTTAAGAAGCAAAGTTGATTAATTAAAAAGATTTTTATTACAAGTAGTTCTTCAGATCACTATGTTTCCTCTACCGATTCCCAGCTTTAAGGGGAACCACTCACCTGCATCTCCCAGAGCCGGTCCCTCCTTGATGTTGTTGTATATGGCAATTGGACATTTGGCGAGCATCAGGAAGTCACAGATAGCCAGGTTCATCACCAGAATATTGGCCGGAGTGCGCAGAGACTTGCGGTTGGCGAACATGAAGATGACGAATGCATTGCCCACGCATCCCACCACCGAGATTAGGCAGTAGAGGGCGGCCATTGCCAGGAAGGTGCTCGATTTCGGCGGCTCGAATTGCAGCCAAAAAGGATTTACCTTCGCGATGTAGCTCAGGTCGTATTTGTCGCGGTAGTGGATGTAGCCGGGATATGAACTGTAATTACTGCAGCAAAGGGATGATCAACGGTGCGTATACTTAATATTGAGCATTTTTAAGTATATTTTATGAGTTTTTATACCCTTTTGCGGGGGTATTTTAAATTTGCCATGGAGTTTTAGAAGTTAGATTCCTTTCTTGTTTGTCCAAAAAAGATATCATCCCGCAGTTTCCGGGATCTATAGTTACTATTAATCAAACACGAAAACAAGAGCTACTCTTGTGAAGCGTGATAATTAAACTTACAAAAACTTGGGAGCCTCTTATAGCCAAAAGAAAAGTGATAGCCAAAAGCTGTATATCTTTAGATTCGCCATAAAAATCCTAATTATTTACAATCAAAATTTTGAAAAAATAACAGAAAGTTTTGTTGCCATTTTTTCATTAAAATTGTAAAAAATTGAAAAAAATCTAAACTCAGTATGCAGATTTATTAACTAATTGAAATATATGCAATTTTGGCTTAGCAAAATTAACAAACTGCAAGGATATGTAAGCTTTCCTTGCTTGTTTTCTTATTCTTCTGTCCATGAATTATTTTTTTTTAAAGTTTTTAGCGTTATTATGAATGCTACATTTAATATAAATCCAGTTTAAATGGTAGAAAGCCTATCTCTAGTCCACATGACCCGGTTTTTGTCCCCTTTCCAGTCACTTTGAGCGCATTATGAATTCTAAGCGAGTTAGTTGAATGCACCCACTAGAAAAATAAGCCGAGCTAATCGCGATGACTTGTTGAGGTTGTCAGGGGCATGCGGATGTGCGTGTTATCTGGGGATGTGGGCATGATGGACCCCTTGCCTAACCCCTTACCTCAGTGCCGTGGAGACGCTGTCATTCACGTGCTTGTCGTGGTCCTTGCCCACATTCACCGCCGAGGCTGCCGTCGACGGAGTTCCTGCCGCCGAAGATGTGCTGGCGGCGGGGCCGTCGCTCGAGTTGGCCAGAATCTCGGAGAGGGAGAGGGCTCCGGTTAGCCAAAAGCTGCTGCCAGCCGCATCCGTCGTCAGGGTGGGTAGCGTCGACAGGATGATGGTCTCCATGTCGGCTTGGGGTTTTGGTCCAACCCAAAGTTTAGGAGCTTCCAAGCCAAACGGCAAATGGAATGTGCCCGCAGAGGTGGACGCGGAAAATACGCTTATTTGCTGGCCGCATTTGGCAAGGATGCGGCGTGTCGCCACAGCAGGGATGCCGTCAGTGGTGCAGGTACAAATGCAAGAGCAGGAGCAGGAGCAGGAGCAGGAGCTATAGCTGGCTGTGGTGATGATGCTGCAGGGATGCCGTGGTCACGAACCATCTTCCGTTTGCCCAACGCCAACTGGGTTAGCTGCAATTAGCCGGTCGCCGGTGGCCCTAAAACGGAGACAGATAAAAAGGGAGCTTAGCTTAATCGATTCCCCGTATTTAATTGACAGCATTCGGGTTAAGTGGTGTCTCTGCACCAATTTAATCACAATTTGGAGTTTTCTTTTTTATCTGAAACCTAATCTGGCTTGGCTGCAGGGACTTACGGCTAAAAGGTTACCCAGAAATAAGACAAACCAACATAAGAAAATTATACGCTTCATATGGAAGATAAATATTATTCGGAATATTAATAATTATAAATTTAAAGCCGCTTTAATGGCGAAAAACACTCGACAAATAAAGCTAAATATATCTGAGTGGATTCTGGAATGCAGTAGTTATTTAAAGTACCATGAAAGCAATAAGCTTGGGTGCAAGTTTTTTTCGGAAAGCCCGCGAAATGCAGCGGGTGAAAAAGCAGCAGCATGAAACCAATAGCATTGTGTTAACGCCGGGATTATAGTTAAAAACAACGATGAACTTCACCCCCATTTTACTTTTCACGAAAAAAAAGTTTATAATGTATTTCAAGGCTTAACTTCAACTTGGCACTTTAATGTGCACAAAAGCAGGCTATATATTTTGAGTAAATCCTTTGTGAAGATAAATTATTGCAAGGCAACTTACAGATATTTGTTATTGATGGCTAAGACTGATTTAGCACATCCAACACCGCACATGTTTTGTTAACAACTGTAACCGAGAGATGCTGATTGGGGAAATGTACACCGCTTGGACACGAAAATCAATTAACACCGGCTTGCTCAGGATGCCTGAGGTCAGTCCGGATGATTACTTGCCGGCACTAGTATTATGTAAATCCCGAGGAAAATGTATTCGGTTAGGGAAACTTAATTGCTTATTAAATAACTGCCAGCCTGGCCACGTGAGCCTGCAGGCTGGCATTCGAGGTCTCGAGGTCCTGCTGCAAGTGCTTTTCAACTCAAACTCAAGTTCGGGGCCCGGGAAGAGGAACCTAAGCATAAACAGCACTTGGCGGCAGCCAGCCGTCGAGGCCAAAGACAAACTCCAGGCTCAAAACTTTTCCCAAGAACAACTTGGAAGTCTGGGAACAACTACAAGTGACCCACGACTGAAGCGTTTCCTTAATATATTTACAGCCCTCGCTCGAAACAACAACACAGCAAATTCTGAGAGACGGCGACGACTCTGCCTTTTGTGGGAGATCCGTTGGAAAATATTTATTTCCGCTTTGAAAGTGACGTAGTTTTCCTGTGGCCCTTATGGCCACAATTTAAATGGCACTAATTGGCCAATTGAAATTTGTCTCTGGGCACTCGTTTTTGTTTTGGCCTTTGTTCCCTCGAAATCGAATGCCTTTCCATTTTTGGGGGTGGTGGCCCAAAGCTGTGACACAGGCAATTAATCACTCAGAAGGGATATGGAAACTGGTTCCTGTTTTGGTCGCCAGAGAGTCTGTGGGCATGGCAGCGGCAGTCAAACAGCTTACGCTTTTCTCTGTCAGTTAATTTGAAATGTGCACAGGCTGCTTTTGAATGCTCGTTAGATGGGCTCCAAACGAGCTCCGCAGATGCTGCAGTTTCCAAAGTCAGCTCCCGACAAAGGAACGTCAAAGAATCTCATTGGGCAAGTTCCTATTCATGTGCAAGTTGATTTACAATTATTTTATTCATGGCAATCTTGTTTGGACCGTTGGCAATCATGCGCACATGGAGTCTCTGTTTTAAAGCAATTTATTTTTTGATTTGGCAGTAAATATGGGGCATTGCATATAGAATTTAAGTCATAAAATGAATCGAACAAACATTATAACGTCGTTTCACAGCATTTTTTGGTATGGATAACTTTCAATTTATCTTGTTAAGCAAATACAATTGCATAGTTATTGTATAGTTATATGTATATAGATGGTTGAAAATCACAGCATTTATTTTGATATTAAATGCGCATCCTGCCTGGCTCTTTATGGCCAGTCATGCGTATTCTGGCTAAGGATTCGTTTTTATCTACTCAAATTTAATTAAGGGTTTAATTTAAAAGACTTTGAATAAGTAGTTGGGCAATCGAGCATAACCTGTTGAATGTAAAGTCTTTCCATTTGTCTGCCTTTTGACTTTCAATGCGGATTAAGCGAAACTATACACACAGTAAGGTAATATACAAATGTAATTCAAAAGATGCAAAATGTAAATAAAATTGTTTAGTCTTGGGCCTAAGTAGCCAATTTAATGCTTTCTTTTAGGAGCATTTCAGAATTTTCTCGTTTTTATTTTAAGATAAAATATTTGATTTGTATTTTATAGCCAATAAAAGAAATTGCTGTGGCGTAACGACACTTTTCTCGCTTAATCATTTACATTCAAAATCTTCAAACGATCCGACTGGGCAGAGAGTGAGCTGTTGGGACATTCTTGGGGCCTCTCGGCCCTCGAGAAATTGTGCAAGCTAGCGTAACTTGTTTGGGCCATTCGACAGTCATTCGATTAGAACACGTTCCTTTGGCAGCCAGGCACGCTCTTTGCAGATTATCCACTCGTATCAGGCGCTTTTGGTGCACTAAACAAAAGCGGAAGCATCACTTAGGCGCAGCCCAGCCTTTTACAAAGCGGATATGCGCCTTTTTGGCTGGATGCACAGGCCTCTCGTGCTGCCAAATGCATTTCGTCCTTTATTTTTCCGCCACAATTTCCATCCGCACTCGCAATTTAATTATGAGTGGAAATGGTTTAAAGTGTTCAGCTCGGTTCCGTGGCCTGCCACCGTCCTGCGCAACTGGGACCGCGGGATGATGGCGCGGAAGCAATTATCCAGCCACTTGCTGCAAAAAGTTGCTGCAAATCGCTAACAAGGAACGCAAAAGAGCAAGACAATAAATTTATTTAAATTAAGTTTCAATTTCTTTCTCGGTCTCGGTAGGCAGGAGCTGCCAAAATAATTACAACGCAAAGAGTCGCCGTTTAAGCCAAGCTGCGCTATTTTGTTTAAACGCTATATAAATATATATGTATTTTAGTTATGAGCTTCAGGCAAACTGATTTCGGCAGGCCCTATCCTTGAGTATTGTTTTACGAGGCTATTATTTTAGAAGCGCCGTCGTAACCTCATTGTAGTTTTAATTGCTTGCCATAACACCAGCTCAGTTACCCTAAAACAACATATATATTTTAAGTAAACTAAACAGCACCGAATGAATATTTATGAATATGCCTTTCCTGGCGTTCAATATTTCTGTGATTTTTATGGCAGTTTTCTTAGTATTCAATATTTAAAACTCATCTACAATGTATCAATTTCAGTTACTTGAAATGCCAGTGAGTAGATATTGATTGCAGAGTCCTTAAACTTTAATCTTACAGAAAACTGACTGAAAATAGGATGCCAGTAAAAATGTCTACAGCTTCGGTCGTAAAGTGCGTTTTAATGGCTCCAAAAGCATAAAATCACGTTCACCCATAAGCAATTGGAGTAATATTTTTGTAAAATCAAATTTTGCCAGAGTTAGCAACAGCCACGCATCCAAGGCACATGTGTCCGGATCAGACGTGTAACTAATGTGCCACCGCTTTGGCCGTGTGCATATCCAGTAGGTAAAGGGTTGTCCCAGCTGCACGGATTTAACTCCCAGGTGACAGGCGACAGCCGGGCTCTAAGAGGAGGTAAATTCAAGTCGAGCCAGTTTTCGATGCCATGAGATCCCATGACCCCCATGGGTATATTGATTTATGCTCGCGCCAGTTTTCATTTCACAATTTTCACTTATGTATGGCAGTTTATTGCAGTCCTCATCTGTACTCAGCCCTTAGCACTCATTCCCCAGCCCTGTCCTCACACATCTCCCTGGCCATATATACATTCTTATCCCCACCGAATACCCTGCTGCACGTGCCGGGTTGGGCGCTGGTTATTCTAAATGCGATGTTTGCGGCCCAAGGCTGTGACAGAACTGAACATTGCCATGCAGCCGCCACCACCAACAGGCTCTTAAATGCCTAAACATGCACGGAAAACAGTGATTAACTGGATACTTTGGGTTTTATAGGTAAAAAAGAAATATTTCCATAAGATCTTTTATTTTTTCTTTATTATTTAATAATTTTTTACCTAATATTTTGGATTTTAAGTGACATTTATCTAGTCTTAGAGCTATTTTTGGAATTTAAAATTACTAGACCCTAAGGTTAGTGCTTTTTAAAAGTTAAGCCATTGACTACCAAAGATTTATAGTACATTTCACAGTTGTCTTCAAAGTCAGTAAGATTTTCCCCCTGTGCAGTGGTGATGAAAACTAATGCTGATGGCTAGAAAAACTGAGATAGCGAGAACACGTTGCTGAAACTGAGATTTGTGCTGCATTAGAGGATGTCAAGTATTCAATTTGCTTGGAATTAAGCCACGGCACCTTTAAGATGCGGTTTCCCATTGTGGCCGGCCGGCGAACCGTCACTTAGTCAGCCGGCAGGGCCCAGAAAGTAGGCAAAACAGTCAAGTGCACTCAGCGTTGCATATGGGAAGGATGCTTTGGATGCTGGAAGGAGGACTAAGGAGAAGCTGCGTCTCCACGAGCAATCCAAAGAGCTATCTCCGAGGCCAACTGCTCGAGTAGCACCCCCGAGACATGCGGCTGTCGTCCACTGAAGACCACTTCATGGATGTTGGAGATGTCGGGTCTTATTTGCTTGGCAAGTGCTCCGAGGAATGCCGCCACTCAGGTGTGTCGGCCAAACAAAGGAGGGCCCAAAGCCGAAAAGAAATCAGTCGAAAGGACTCTGCTAGCCAGCAAGAGAGCATCCCAGACCGGAGCCTGCACTTGTCCACTAATTCCCAGGTAGGCAGTGAGGCCACTTCCACTTTCACTTCCAATTCCGCCCATTAGGATACCGCTCTAGAAAAGCCGCTTAGTGCCAGATGGGCGGCTAAGGGCGTTTTATTTGATTATTTTTGTGCTAATAAGAATAAGTAAACAAGCTGAGGAGACCTCCATCACCTTAATACAAATTGAGTACACAGACATTTCTATTGTGGGATGAGGAAAATGAGAAAGGATGAAAAATAGGGCAATTTAAAACCTTTAGATATTTCTACAAGCACGAAGTAATTTGAGCCAAATGAATTTTTCTTTCTCTACATAAATGATAATAAATGTATGCTGTTAAACCACATATATTTAATTACGCAAATAAAATATGAAAAAAGGAAAACATTCTAAGGCCGCAGAATATATATACATATATTAAAAGCCCTGTGGCAAGGAATTTTATTAAAGCTCCCACCCTTCAAATACTTTTTGCATTTCCTTTTTGAATTTAATATAAAAGCAAAGCAATTTTCCCGCAACTGCAAATTAATTGAATCTGACATTTCACCCCGCTTCTGTGACAGAGTTTGACTGAAAGAATTTTTGTTAGGCAAATCATGAAATACATTTTTAGATTAACTGCGATTTAGCATAGAATTGGAAAAGGGACAGCTTGCCAAGTGTATGCTAAAATGCGGGTTATGCCGGGGGGCACCTTCATTTTCAGTTCGGATCGAAGCAATCCGAAAAAGTTTGCAATGTCCTTTTGTATTGAATGAAACCTATTAAGTGCCAGAACTCGCTTCGAGTTTGCTGATTATTTACAGCTCTTGTAATTGCGAAAAGCGTCCACAAAAGTAAATAGCCGAAATGTTCGAAAAACAAATAAGGTTCGGCAACAAATCGCAAGTTAAACAAAAGTGCGATCAAAGGACTTCAGCTGTTTGCATAAATGCTTGGAATATGTGAATTTAATGCACAAAATGGCCATAAGAACCGGGGCCGAGTGCTGCTCACCTGCTGTGATTATTGAGTTATTTTGTTTTCGCCAACTTAAAGGTCAAAATATTTATCTCCGCTTGTGAGTTGGCCAGTGCAACTTTTATTCAACTCCAATTGTGTCCTTATTCAACTTATCCACGACAACTTGGTGTGGCGATTCTGCTGCTGCTGCTGAATCTTTGCAAAGTTCACTTTCCAGTTTGTCATCGGACAGGTCCGAAGTTAGCCACCGCCGCCAATTGCCAAATGGCGCCAAACGGACTCAGAACTTTAACTTGATTTCCGGCGATTACCCGGAAAAGTTATACTCGTGAAATTTTAAGCGGCTTTACCCGTTCCTTTGATGACTTAGCGGCTTTTAGCCATTACTTTGTTGACACGCGGCGTATACGCAATTTGTAATTAAACCGCCAATACCAGCTGGGGGATCTCCGGGGCAGTCTCCGATTACCGAATATTCCCAGAGCTGCAAGCTGACTGACTGAGGACTCGCGTACGACTGAGCCCCAGGAGGCAGCAGCTGGTGTTTTTATCAATGAAAATTGTTGCTTGTCGGCGGCATCCTTTCCGAGCAAAGAGAGGCGAGATGGGCGAGATGAGCGAGCAGGCGCGCAAGAGAAAGTTCCTGTGCCGCTCTTAAGCGACGCAGCCTGCGGTTTTCCCTGTTAACCTGGCTTGTTGCCTCATATTTGCCAAGGCTTTTCATATTTCATTATTGCCACTTGTGTGTTGTTCTTGAACTCTCAGCCGACGAAGAGTGCATCTTGGTATCTGTATCCGAGCTTCGAGCATCGAGCATCGAGCATCTCGCCTCTGGTCAGTCATTGGCTTTGTGGAGTCGGTCGGTGCTGATGGTTGGTTAGAAAGGATCCTAGTTTCGAGGCCGACCGCCGAGTGGGTGTTGATTGGTAAGAGGCGTTCCTGTCCTGGAGGGGACCCTGCTGAGGTTGCCGGTGTGCGTGCCCAAAGGGCCGCAGCCCAGCAGTGCAGCAGTGCAGCAGGGCAGCCTTTAATTTAATATGCTCAACAATGCAGATGTTAATGGGGGGAGCCGTCGATAACAGGTTTCCATGGCATATAGTTTAGGGGAAATATTCTAGCAATGCTTAGAAATTCTCCGGAAATACAGCATTTGTTTTAAGCAAATTTACGAGAGCAATGTATTTGTATGAGTTAAATATAATAAACTAATTCATTTATATTTTCATTGTAAATATTACACATTTCTGAAATTGCTTAAAGCTGTTTATTAAATAAGTACCCTTAAGTTTTACTAAAACAAATAATTTAAGTAAATGACTTTTCTATTTAGCTCAAGCAGATTTACGAGGCAAAAACTGGCTATAAATCTTAAAATTAATGACACTGTTTTAGCCAGCACATAAACACCTTGGCTTATTGTTTTTGGAGGTATTTATGCGGTTGACTGCGGCGCGAAATAGTTTAGTTCGAGCGGCGATGACAAACTGACAAACTGGCAACTGGCCGGGCATCGTCATCGCCATCATGGGCCATTTCAGAGCCCGTAAATTGAGCAAAGCCAAGCCGCAGCTCGTCGGCACTTGCGCTTTAATTAAAAATAAATACGGATAAAGGCCGCTTACCCTGCCCCTGCCCCAACCCCTTTCCCTCCTTTCAAATGCCAGCCACTCGTCTAATTCTAATGATTATTGATGTGCCTGCTGATGGAATGCCTGTTTACTGCCGGCTTTGTTGGCTTCTGGTTCTGATTCGGATTCTGGTCGGGATTTAGAGCCAGCTCTCTGACCTGTTCATTATTCCCGGCCCACAATTGCAGTTAATACTCGGGCTTACCTTTACATGTTGGCTCCCTTTCGACTCTCTGCCGATTTATGTAATTTTTTGTGTTTTCGTTTGTTTTAATTTCTGGGCTGGCTGTTGGCAAGTGCTCCTGGTTAAATTTGGCCAAAGTGAGGGCTTGTAATCAGGAAAAATATAAAACGTTCAGCTCTAATGGATGTTTACAAACTTTGCAATCTGGAATTTGAATGCTCTTTCAACTTGTTACAATTGTTACAAGGGATATAAACATTTTCATACACTTTTTGTCTATGCAAACAAATTCTTTTACTACATTCTTACTTAATTAAAATGGTTGAAAATTTGTATTATTACATCTTTACAGAATGAATGACTAAATAAATCCAAAATATAACTTTTTAAATTATGAATGTAGAGAAAAAATCAATAAAATTCCCAGGACCCTTAAAAAAGAGTACTAAAACTTGCTGCATTCAGACACACACTAACAGGTGTGTATGTGCACAGTACGCACACACCAACGAGCCGACGTGTGTTGTCTTCCCGGGTTAGATATTAAAAGTTTTGCTTTGTGGCACTAAATTATACGACATTTACGCATTCGCCGCCGGTTGGTAGTATATTTTGTTTTCAGTTTGTAAGTCAAAGCACGAAAAAAGCACTTACTCGCTCTCTCTGCTCTGTCTGTCTCGGCATGTACTTCTGGTTCCGTAAACCTAAAAAATACGAAAAGAAAAAAATATATGAAACCCGAGCAGAGTAATTAGTGACTTGTACAAAAATAAGAATACAAAAAGAGTCTATTATAAAGCGGGCATAAGCGAAAGCGTAGGCGTAAGCGTAAGTGTTCTCTGCGCAGCGCAACTTTTCCAGATTGTAGACTCTGTGCTCGGGGAACCAGACATTTCAGACATTTCAGTTCCCGCTCGACAAATCACGGAGGTCGTTTTAATACACGCCTCAGCTCTGGTTGCCCAAAAATCTTCGAAATCTACGACAATGCAAATGCTTAACAGCTCCGCTCAAAAATTTCCACTGCCAGAGCCGCCGAACTGTTGCGGGATGAGTCAGAAGTCGCGGTGAGTGGATGCGGGATTTGGGTCAATAAAGCACCGAAAATTACGAAAAATAGGCAACTTATGATGTGTTCTAGACCTTAACTCAGCAGTAATCAAGGTTCCGGTTTTAATCTACTAAAGAAATTGCATTGAAATGCGTCTTTCTGTTAGTGTTTCTGTTATTTGTATGCTTTATGTAATTTAAATTATATATAATTATTTGCTTTAAAACTAAAAATTAAATTTAAAATTATTTACTCAAATTAATGGGGAAGAAGTGGCTAGAAGAGTAATTGGCTTGAAAAGTGTACTAATAAGTAAGCACAAGCCCTCCGTTTATGGAAGCAACACCTTAGCCCTGCGCTAATCTAGTTCCCAGGTTTAATTAGTTGACTTAATAGTTGACTTGATAAATGGTTAAGATTGCATATATGTATGTACATTTATAACATACTACAATTAGAGAACTATTATAAAACGTTATAGGATTTCTCAGTATAAATTAAACACAAATAAAATATATTAAAAAAGTTCTAACTAATCAATTATTTTGGTCTGCAATATTTTCTTTTACAATAAAATAAAAGCTCGAAATGCTGATAAATAGAACAAAATTATATATCTATAAAAATCTTTAAAATTTCTGAGTGTGTGAAAGCTCACAAACCTAATAGGTGTATGACTTAAGGGCTCAGTTCATAGCTTCCAGAGAACAAATTAATTTAATGGCGTTGCGTTAATCTGTTTGCGTTCGAGTCCTAACAGAATGAGTATTATTGATCCGTTCGGTGAAAGCCCTCGATGTCGGGGGAATTAGTTACGCAGTGCAGGGCAAATACAGGCTGCAACAATGCGATTAGCATGCAATAGTAATGCCATTAAGTATGCACAGTACATTTTCATTGCACAGCGATTTGCGGCTGTGACATGTGATGCCGAGATAAACAGCCGGGCAATCAGACTAAGTATCCCCAGATACGAATAGCTCCTCACGGATATAAGCCCTTCGATCCCCCGTCTTTCAATGGGCTAAAGGTTACAAGATATCCATATATATACAACCCACAAATGAACAATGCTTTTTACTGTCGATCATCGAAGGCCTGCGGTTTTGTAACCCCCTCAGCCGAACTCAACTCAGCCCGATTCGCCTCAAGTCGTCACTCTCTTTGGAGGGCTCTCATCGCGGTCTCTCGAACAATCGTAATTTGACTTTCCAGAGTAGCCGCTAGGTCTTTCCCCGACGTGGATTACCATCTTCATCGCCGCTGTCCCATTCCGGCAGTTACTCATCGACTTTTGATTCCCGCACGCACGCAATTAGTCATTCCGCAATAAAACATGAAACCTGGCTTCTGTCGCTACTCGATTCGCGCATACCCTCTGCTACTTCGGAGGTCGCGTAACACCGGAGCAATTAAAGAGACATAAGACCAAAAACAAGGAACCAAACTAACGGAAAACTTCAAAAGCTTGGGGTGATAGTGTTAAAGTACAGCCACGGTTATTACATTAGGATCATGCTTGTATTTCTTATTTATACGTTTATTGAATCAAATAAATATTTCTACCTTTAGTAGAAATTTGACTGAGTTTCTATCATATTTTTATCTGGTCATAAAATATACAAATTTCATATTTCCATAAATAAAGACACTGTCTCAAAATAAGTTCTAGTAACATACGTAATTCATCTAGAGACCTAACATACTCCCATTAAACCCATTAAGGAAAAATTGTTTGGCGACCATTAAGTTTTATTCTGTAAGAAAACGTTTAAGTAATAAAAGATTTAATTAGTAATAAACATTTTAAAGTTAGCATGCAATAATAAAAAATGTCTGAAAATGATTCAAGTCATCAACTACAAACTCTGATTAGTAAAGGATACCTTAAAGTCGATATATTCTGTGCTGAAATTCGGTGTAATGAAGGAACCCACGAAATTCTACCGTTGCTGCTATTAAATTGAGTAAACACTAAATTTTGAGTGGAATTGTACCAAGAGTAATTCGAAAATTCCAAGTATTCCATATACCGACAATCATTAGCAAGGTTAGGCCACCGAAATGGTTAACCTTTTGAATTTTCATCGCTCATGTCTGCCATTTGGTGGTCTCTTCTTCGGCACTTGAGTGGACGGCAGCAGTAGTAGTAGCAGTAGCAGTCCCATCCCCTGGGCTCCAACTCGATTGGCAAACACAATGGTAGCCTCCGCCTCCGGCTCCAACGAGTCGATATAAGTTGCGGCGTCGACGGGGCCCTAACCGCAGTTGTGTGACCGCGTTCGGCGGGTGAGCACGGAAAAAAGACAGTGGGACAGTGGAACAGAGCTGGACGGGCATACCTCGCAAAGCCGTCGGATTTGTGGCCTGCCTTGAATAGTTACAGTTCGTAAATTAGCCGAGATCGGTGACAGAGCCCCGCTGGTCTGATAAGGCGGTCAGAGTTCCGGGAAAGTGAAACCATGTGGAGGTGTCGCACCCATTCCTGCCTGGCAATAGTCATTGCCCCGATCTTGATTTGTGGTGAGCTCTATGGCAAAAACTATTGTGTAATTTGATCATTATGAATTGTTGACCGAAGTGCGTTAATCAAGATACGAGGCTGGCAATCTGACTCTGTAGACATTCCTATCATCTGTGGCGGCAAAGTGTTTTCGCAACTAAGTGCAGCAAATATTTAAACAATTGTCAGGACAGTGATAGCCATTGCAACACGGAGAGAAAATATAAACAAATTGGGATTTGTTTTATAAGAAAGAAGTGCAAAAAATTTTATTTTTAAATACAAAGAATTGTGAAATAAATTTTCTAAAGAGTTTGATGCTTTGTATACTAAATCAAAGTTAAAAAAAAATTGAAACCACAATTTTGGGATCCTTGTTAGATTTATAGTTTTTTACTATAATTATGGCATGATTTATGTTCTTAAAATAATAATTAAAGTAAGCTTATATTTGTCAAAGTATAAAAATAAATATAATCGTTTTAAAATGTATTTATTCGTCATCGAATCTAGATCATCAACTAAATATATCTTAGAGGCTATAATTTCTTATTTTGTTTGTGTTTTCAAAGACCGACCCTAACTAGGTTATCTGTTACATTGTAATCTTAAAAAAAAGGGCTTAAATCATCATTACAAAAGTCTCGCGATTATATTCGTTATAAATCAACAAGAATGTAGAACAAAATCACAGTCTGAAGTTTTAATGACCGTCATACTTCTCGTATCATCAGAGGCCTGGAACATGTCTGCGATACGACTGTTTGTTTATTTTTGGCCAGTTACGAGCTGGTCACCTGATTGATCTTCAACCTTATGACAGTCACAGTTTTCTGGTTTCTTGATTATTCACCACCATTGTCCATTGATCATCATCCCAGCGCATGATTTTCAACGCACAAAAACCCCAATAAGTTAAGAGGGACTTTTTTTTGTAGAAAATTGTTTTTTTAATGGGCTTTCAATTATCCCAGGCTATTTAATTAGATTTAATAACGGTGTGGGCTAATCGGAGAGACAATATACTAAACAGGCCGCTAATAGAAATTAGTCCATAATTTACTTAAATTCGCCATTAATCAGGCTAGTTGTTAATGGGAAATAATTCCGTCGAAGCGCTCTGCTAATTTCGTTAGCACTTTTTGTGACCGAATGTTTGGTGTTTTGTTTGAAAATTGAAAGTATTTAACAGATCATGATTACAACTGACAACTGCACCCCTTTTCTGTGGGGCGGAATATTAAACAGATATTCCCGGCGAGCTGCAATAAACTTTACATGGCTAATTGTCGCCCGATTACTGCTAATTGAATGAGCAATTACGGGTGTCGAGTTCGGTTCGAACTGATTCCCGCCCAATGACGACAGGCACCGGCATCGGCATCGCATCAATAAAACGTGCAAAATTAGTAGGACACACAGAGGCGTATATTTTTAGCTTTCGCCGCGTCCGAAAATAGTTGATATCTTGGTTAAACTGGTATCGCTGATTACACACCCACTCGATGTCACGAAATGTCACCGACATCATCCACCAATTAGCACCTGCCGAAGTTCGATTAACCGTCTCTGTTTGCTTTTCCCCAGACATAGAAATTAATTTATTTATCAATTTTTGCCACATTTTATCTTGGAATTTGAATACTTTTCTGTTGCTTTTACTCAATAGTTGTATTTATTTTCCAGCCTCGGTTGTCCTGGCCCAGGACTTTGGTTACGAGGGCAGACATGGACCCGAGCACTGGGGCGAGGACTATGCCCGCTGCAGCGGCAAGCACCAGAGTCCCATTAACATCGATCTGGTCAATGCCGTGGAGAAGAAGTTCGAAAAGCTGGAGTTCTTGAATTTCCATGTGAAGCCCAAAACCTTCCAGATGACAAACAACGGGCACACGGTGCTGGTGAAGCTGACCTACGACGAGGACACGGTGCCGATGGTGAGGGGAGGTCCGTTGGTGGAGAAGTCCCTGTTGGGTTACCAGTTCGAGCAGTTCCATTTCCACTGGGGCGAGAACGATACGGTGGGCAGTGAGGATCTGATCGACAACCACGCCTACCCCGCCGAGCTCCATGTGGTCTTGAGGAACCTCGAGTATCCGAATTTCGCCAGTGCCCTGGATAAGGACCATGGCATTGCTGTGATGGCCTTCTTCTTTAAGGTGAGAGCTTCTTCGGTGATCTTTAGAAATTATTTCCTTACTAAATTACATTTCAAAATTGTCAGATTAATTACCGTTCCACTCGAGGCTACGAGGCCTTCACGAAGCTGCTCTCCCAGATCGACCGGAAGGGCAAGTCGGTGAACATGACGGATCCAGAGCCGCTGGGCCAATATGTTTCCGATGAATTGGGTAGCTACTACAGTTACACGGGTTCGCTGACTACTCCACCATGCAGTGAGGAGGTTACCTGGATTGACTTTACGGAGCCCATCGACATCACGGAGAAGCAGGTAGATAACTTAATTTATACAAAAATGATTAGCATTTTTATGAATTAATAATTAATTTTTTGGTTCCCCTGCCAGCTAAGTGCCTTTCGCCTGCTGACAGCCAACGATGACCATCTGAAGAACAACTTCCGGCCCATTCAACCCCTCAACGATCGCATTCTGTACAAAAACCTTGTGGTCGAGGAGATTTTCAACCAGGATTCGATTCCGTTCGTCAACGCGGACAACGCGGCTGGCAGGTGGAAGCCCCACTTCTTGGCAGCCCTGCTCCCCAGCTTTGGCCTCGTGACCCTGATAAGAGCCACCGTTTTTAATTAGAGTTCCTCTGCGGCGGGGAATCGAAGGTTAAATCGTTAAATGCCTGGTCCGTGCTTAGGTGTCCAATTAGGCGCTGCAATTAACATGCTCTGCTGCTGCTGCTCCACGCCGGCATTGTTTGTTGTTCCGGCAGGACACCCATATATCAGCGGAGCAGGGAAATTATTAAAACGAAGCCTCAGCTGGCACGGTACCCTTACTCATCAATTATGCAGCACCTCTCGCCGGAACTGTCAACCGCACTGTATCCGTAGCCGCACCTGAATCCGTCCAATGAGGCCGTTCCGTTAGCACGGAGAGAATCCACCTGGTATTTGCACAATTGTGATTTTAAAGGCTTGGAGCACAAGCAAATCTTTATACTCGTGTATTCTAGCTTTAAGCTTTGGCAAACATTAAGCTGTAATTAAAAGTATTTGTTTTTTAAATTATATTTGCGTGCGGTGCCGTCGAGTGGGACGCCATTAAATACAGTAAATTGTTTTAAAAGCAATAGAGTTAATCAAATAAATTATTATTGTCTACTTTAAGTAAATTCAAAATAAACTTTTTTTCCAATAAACCTTTTTATATTAATAGGAAGTCAACCGTTTTATTTATTAATAATTAATTACATTTTAAAGCTATCACAGGGGCTTTTAAAATAAATATGCCTGGAAGCTTTTTAGTTATTCATGGGAGTGGGTTTTTTTGTCTCATGGTAATTTGTCTTTATTTATTGTTGTGACCATTTATTGACAATAAATAAGGATTATTGATGTTCTTTTTCGGTTGGACTTATCTTGTGAAAGAACCTTTAAATTTGCACAAAATAAAGTCTACTTTTTGGCAAGATATGAATTTGTCTGGCACTCTTTAACATGTATTTAATTTTGGATATATTTGTGGGTTTTTCACCAATATGATCCTTAAATTATTTGAATTTTCTCTATGTCACTTAACGCTATTTTCCCTTAACGCTATGTCCCTATTTTCCCACTTAACGCATTCTATTAAATATCTTGGAGAGAGTCTTGAGCTTTGCTGTCGAGTGTATTCTTGATGACCCTCCGATCCCGACTGTCAGTGAAGCCTAATGAATTATGGCAAACATGTGCACAAATCTATCAGCGAAATATCAACTTTTGAATACAAGTCGAAGAGTTCGTCTGGCGAAAGTCGACCTCGCGAACATGATTTATTAGAAATTATTTATGGCTCGTAGTAAGAACTGTAGAGACTTGCTATAATGCACGCACCGGAAATAGAAATGTCACTGAAAAATATACATTTTTTTAAAAGATCCAGTTAAGCTAACAAAAGCAATATGTGATTTATCAGGGGTATATCTCTTAAAAGTATTTTAATATTAAAAAAAAAAATGATCCTAATGAAATAGGTAAGTCCTGTAAATTAAAGCTAGAGGTCACTGTATTTCAAAAACGGATTGATCATCGTTGCTTGTCACTTGGTTCCACTTTGCGTCTGGAAGCCTTGTCCTTGTGACCCCTCGAACTTTACGTATGAACCCCCGGGTAATAATAGAATAATTTGTGGCTTTTTAATTAGCTTATCATTGTTGTTTATTAATGCGATCGATCTGCCTGATACTACGCCTGTCCAACATGGCGAGTTTGGCCTAGAACTTGGGGGCAATTCCCTTAAGAGGAGAAATACTATAAATAAATTGAGAAGCGTGGACAGTTTGCGTTGGTTTTGATATTGACTTGCAAGTCAAGTCCGTGATTGCATTCCCTGGCACGTTTTGGCTTAATTGATGACACCAACAACCCATCATAGGCTGGCAATTGAATAAAAATATTATGAAACTTTTCCATTGCCGCCCCAGCTTCCCCAATACGCAACACCTACGAGCCCCTGGTCCCTTGCCCCTAATTTCGTGCGAAACGCTCCCCTAATACGAGAGGCGATAAGATTTATTGACAGCGCTCGTTACAAACTGACCCCTGGTGACGAACGACGCGATACTGCGCCTCGGGAAACATGGAACAAGCCCCTCCGGCCCAGATCTAGATCCACATCCACATCCACATCCACGCCTAAGTATAGCTGGCCGCGATCAGTCCGCCCCTTCGTGGGCAGTGTGAAATCGAAAATTTTGTAGTTCGCACTTGCGACGTGTGTGTGAGTCCGGATCGGATCGAACCGAATCAGAGTAATCTGGGATCGACGTCATGTAGACACGACTGATAACTTTTCTTTAGGCAATCCCCCCCTTGATGGCACATTAAGCTTTAGCTTGATGACTGTGTACCCAGATTGCGAGGCTTTGTGGCTACTTTTAGACGGTCGGAATGAGCTCTGGATCTGGAGCGTCGGCTTGTGGCAATGGACCTCCGTCTGCCTTCCTGGCGGTTGTTCAAGGTTAGCTGGCTTCGAGAGCTATCAGAGGAATTTTAGGGGCCTTAAATACGTGACATTTAAGCTAAGGGAAAAAAACAACAGTCCCAAGGTTGGACATTCGCTAAAGACTTGCTAAAATGTTTGAAGGTGAAAGGAAATTTTCTTGTTAGGGATTGAAAATGTTCATATTAAAACGAATAACTTATAAAATGTTGATATAAATACAAAGTAATTTAATCGTAAATACAGCGAATAGGTAACCTTTCAACGTATTAGAACTGATTATTAATGGAAAAAAAACCATTCCCCTTTTAAGGTTTGTAAACCTTTTTATCAATTTGTATATATTTAAGGCTATGCAAATAAGATATGGATCTGCTATTGAAAACATATTTATGATCCCAATAAATCCAATACCCCTTGGCAAGAATATTTACTCGATTCTACTCTTATCAGCTGCCTTTCCATTGAGGAATTGTTATGAATCCTCGCGCAACAACCTTTAACAATCGCTCAGTCGCCGAGTCTCGTAATCCAAAGCCGTGGCCTTGCACTTGATCCAGATATATATGGAACATTATTACGAGTGTTATGTATGCGAGACCCGACGCTATCAGTCAAGTGCAGCTTCCAGTTTTACGAGTTTGTTAGGCAGAAATAAAACGCAGCTCCCGATAAGTAGAACCGGCGTTTTGTAGGCGCCTCAGAGTCCTGATAAGGAATATATAAAAAACCTAATGCAATGGAAGGGTCGAATGTTTTTCCCTCTCCTTAGGCTAAGCCTTGATAATGAATAGGGAGAGGAAGCACGGTAAGCGGTGCAGGCGACTCTCGGGTTTTGAAAAATAACAAAAATACTATAAATCATTTTCGAGTACACTGAGGAGAGGAGAGAGTATACTTAGTATATGGAACGAAATTGTGATTGTGAATTCCGTTAAATTTCCAATGGACGGCAGACTATAAAAGTGTGAGGTCTATGCGGCCAGCGATTCAAAAGTGCTTTGCTCGTCCAACTGCGCGGTGCTACCCGAAATCAGATTCAAGTTCAAAAAATATTGCCTAACTTTCTAATTTCTTAAAAATGAGAATCCTGTCGGAGGTAAAGAATATATTTCTTAAAGTGTTTTCGGTATTTTAATGTGAATTGAATTGTTAGCACCATGTCCACCTTCTGGATCCCTCGGAGCTGATGCGGCCGGAGCCCACATTCGCTGACAAGAATCCCTCTAAGTTCCGCGACTACAGTGTGGACACCACCGATCCCTTGAAGGAGCGTGTGCGCCAGACTTATCGCCAGATGCACTTGAACCAGACCGTGGACTTTGTCAAGGGTAAGTTATTATATCAGAAATAGAAATAAAAAATTAATAATTATAAAGAAATTGAAAATACTTAACATATTTTTATACAAAATTAAAATAACCACCTTGTCTCTTTTCCAGGACGCCGTGATCGCTGGCTGAAGTTCAACACAATTAAGATGACAGTGCGCGAGGCTCTGGAGAAGCTGAACGATCTGGTGGACGAGTCCGATCCCGACCTTGATCTGCCCAACATCATTCACGCCTTCCAGGCGGCAGAGCGGGCACGAGCCGAGTTTCCGGAGCACGACTGGCTGCATCTGACGGCCCTCATCCATGATCTGGGCAAGATTATGGCATTCTACGACGAGCCCCAGTGGGCTGTGGTGGGAGACACCTTCGCCGTGGGCTGCCGCTGGGGCGACAGCATCGTCTATCGGGAGGAGAGCTTCGAGGGCAATCCCGATGGCGATAATCCCGCCTACAACACGGAGTACGGCATCTACGAGGCCAACTGCGGCGTGGACAACCTGTTGATGTCCTGGGGCCACGATGAGTACATGTACAACGTGCTCAAGCACAACAAGACCAAGCTGCCCCATGTGGCCTGCAACATCATTCGCTTCCACTCCTTCTATCCGTGGCACAATGGCGGTGACTACAAGCACCTGGAGGCAGCCAAGGATGCGGAAACCAAGAAGTGGGTCTTGATTTTTAAGTGAGTATTAACTTTTACCAATTTGCTTGCATTATATTAATTATATATCCTTGCAGTCGCTACGATTTGTACACCAAGAGCGAGGTGGTTCCGGATATTGATGCCTTGTGGCCTTATTATCAGACCTTGATCGACAAATATTTGCCAGGCGTTCTGGAATTCTAAGGGGAAATTCTAATCGCTTTAATCCTTAACTTACTCAAAAGAGCTGATCCAAGTTCTTTACGCTATACCAAATATATACTTGTAACATATTTTTACTAGAATTGTATGCCTGCTATATACCCAAATATTAAAATAATTTACAAATACTGAACTTAAACACTTAAATTATTATGATTAACTTATTAAAATCAAGCAAGGAAGCTAACTTCGGAAAGCCGAAGCTTACATACTCTTGCAGCTTGCTAATTTAGAAGCATAACTAAGCCAAAATTGCATGAATTTCAATTTCGATAGCTTTTCTGTGGTAGGATTTAAATGGCGAATCGGAAAATATACGGCTTTTGGCTATCACTATCTTTTTGGCTATGGATCTCATTTGTTTTGCAAATCAATAATCAGAACATTTAGCTTTCAGTAAGCATTAAGTTTTGGCTATTCTCAATGCCCAGATGGTTGAATAAAAGGTGCCTTTGGTTCTGATCAAGACTACAATATAAGTATAAAGCTGTAGCGTAGTGAACTCTGCCCTCCATTGGATGCATAAACAAAAAATTGTTTAAGACGCTTTTCCATCAAGGAACGCCTAATTATATGTGACATTTAATTTAGCAGGCAAGAGATTCTCACAGTACTCCAGCAGGGAGTTCTTGCTTTTTGGGATTAGATTCACAAAGCTTTAACGGCGGTAGAGTGAGCTTATAATAATGATTTAAATTTTTTTTAAATATGGATCTCATAGCCGGGATAAGGGCTTAGCTATGTACATGAGGTGTACCCATTGATTTAAGTTCTAAACCTTTTTATGATTGTTAAACAAAAAGTATTTAATATTCGAATACAATTTTCTGAGCGTAGTCTGAACTCTCGGTGTGATCAAAGTCCTCTTATCAATAGTAGTTTTTGTAGCTTAGTTGATTGCAAGTGAAATATTATAAACTATGGGTAGCGCACACAAAGTACTATAAAACAAATAAGTAATAAATAAAATCATATTGTAATTATCAGTCGCCACAAACAAATAATTCTGGATGCCCTCCTAGGAATATGTAAGGTTCGCATGTAATAGATTACTCAATTGTCCGCTTAAAATTCCGTTTCGTTCCGTTTATAATTCCATTATCAGGCCTACTTTATAAATGTACAGCTATATGTATTAGAAATTAATCAAGTTGAAGTGAGGGGAATTGTATAGTTGAGATCAAGTGGGATTGGCAGATGATTTGCATTCGGACATCATTTGGATGTCGGGCTGTCCACACAAGAGTAATGCCCAAACTAACATCAGGCATGAGAAATCTCCTAATCTCGTGGCGTGCCCAGATCAATTGAGACGGGTTGCACAGGTGGCCGGCCAGCCGATAATCAGGCGGATCGAATATAAGCGCCACAGTCGCCACTGCTCCAGATAGTCGCGATCTGGATTTCACGGCGTCAGCACCATGAACGCCGCGAGGTTATTCTTTGCCCTGAGCTGCTTGTGGACCAATTCCCTTGCTGGAGATCCGAACGATCCGCTGCTAATCAATCTCCAGCATGGCCAGCTGCGTGGACGCGATAATGGCAACTACTACAGCTACGAGGGGATACCCTATGCGGAGCCTCCGCTGGGAGAGCTTCGGTTCGAGGCACCGCAGGCCTACAGCCAAAAGTGGACGGACACCTTCGAAGCCACTCAGGCGCCAGTGGCGTGCATGCAGTGGGATCAGTTCACCGCGGGAGCCAACAAGCTAGCCGGAGCGGAGGACTGCCTGACTGTCAGCATTTACAAGCCGAAGAATAGCAGCAGGAGCAGCTTTCCCGTGGTGGCCCACATTCACGGCGGTGCCTTCATTTTCGGAGCAGCAGCGCAGAACGGACACCAGAACGTGATGCGGGAGGGCCAATTCATATTGGTGAAGATAAGCTATCGCTTGGGGCCACTGGGTTTTGCGAGCACCGGCGATACGGATTTGCCCGGAAACTATGGCCTGAAAGATCAGCGTCTGGCCCTGCAATGGATCCGGCAGAACATAGCCAGCTTTGGAGGGGAGCCGGAGAATATATTGGTCATAGGACACTCTGCCGGAGGAGCCTCAGTGCATCTGCAACTCCTCCGCGAGGATTTCGGCAAGCTGGCCAGGGCAGCTATCTCCTTCAGCGGCAACGCCCTCGATCCCTGGGTTGTCCAGAACGGTAGCCGTGGACGAGCCTTTGAACTGGGCCGCATAGTGGGTTGTGGTCTGGCTGAGGACTCCGTCACGCTCAAGAGTTGCCTCAAATCCAAGCCAGCCGCCGAAATAGTGACTGCCGTACGAAACTTCCTTGTCTTCTCCTACGTGCCCTTCACACCCTTTGGTCCCGTTGTGGAGCCTAGTGATGCACCAGACGCCTTCCTCACCCAGCATCCCGTGGATGTGATCAAGAGCGGAAAGTTTGGACAAGTTCCCTGGGCGGTGACCTACGTCACGGAGGATGGTGGCTACAATGCGGCTTTACTTCTAAATCAAAGCAGCACGCCTGGAAAGACATACATCGAGGAACTGAACGATCGCTGGTTCGACTGGGCGCCCTACCTGCTCTTCTATCGGGACTCCAAGGAGACCATCAAGGAAATGGACGATTACTCCCGGAAACTGAGGCAGGAGTATCTAGGAGACCGGCGCTTCGATGTGGACAGCTATTGGGACCTGCAGCAGATGTTCACAGACATCCTCTTCAAGAACAGCACACAGGATTCAGTGGAGCTTCATCGCCAGCACGGAAGCAGTCCTGTCTATTCGTTTGTCTACGACAACCCGGCCGATACAGGAATCGCTCAGGCACTGTCCAAGCGGAAAGATGTTAATTTCGGTGAGTTTGCACCTCTTCCTGGGACTTCTTATATTAATTTCATACATTTCTAGGAACGGTGCATGGAGACGACTATTTTTTGATATTTGAAAACACGGTACGAAGTCCGCAGCTACGTCCGGATGAGGAAGTGATTTCCAAGAACTTCATAGCGATGCTGGCGGACTTTGCTGTCAGCGACCATGGCATTCTCACCTATGGGGACTGCTTCTTCCAGGATAACGTTGGCAGCGAGAAATTTAATGTGCTGAAAATTACTCGCAACGGATGCGAAGAAATGCAATACGACGAGTTCCCTCAAATGTAATTCCTTGATGGAAATAAATCAGTAAAACAATTTTATATGGTCCTCTTGTGTCTTTCTTTTTATTCTAGGCAAAGCTCTGTGGATTGACTTGAATATATCTATATTTGAAAAATCTGGTTTATATTTCGAAAGGTTTTCTCTGTGTACTTATATTATTTCAATGCTAATTTGGCAATAAACCAACTGACCGTTCGTCATTATCGTTTACCCTCGAAACGCTCTCAAAACGCGTTTGATTCGGACTTATTTTTTTTTACTGTTCAGAAGGCTCGTTGTTGGGGCTATAAAGCAATGAGCCAACCTTTGTTTGCTGCCAGTCGCATTACAAACTCGTCGAATTTCGGAACATGCAATTATTAAGATTACTGCTTTGCTTGATTTTGGTGTGGATCAACTCACCAGGTATTGTTCCCGTCCTCGCATTAGATCCACTGATTGTTGAGATCCCGAATGGCAAGCTGCGCGGAAGGGATAATGGCACCTACTACTGCTTCGAGTCGGTCCCCTTCGCTGAGCCTCCGATAGGCGAACTGCGTTTCGAAGCTCCACTTCCATATAGACGCCGGTGGACAGACACTTTTGACGCATCCCAGCCGCCTGTGCCTTGCATGCAATGGAACCAGTTCATCGATGGCAGCAACAAACTGGTGGGTCAGGAGGATTGCTTGACCGTCAGCATTTATAGGCCGAAAAGCAGCAGTCGGAAGAGCTTTCCTGTTGTTGTCCTTCTGCCCGGCGGTGGCTTTAGTTTCGGCGGAGCTTCAACTAATGGACACGAGTACATAATGCGCGCAGGAACTTTAATGCTGGTAAAAATAAACTATCGCGTTGGCCCGTTGGGCTTTGTGAGCACCGGAGACAGGGAGTTGCCCGGAAACAACGGCCTTAAGGATCAACGATTGGCTCTGCAATGGATCAGGCAAAACATAGCTCACTTTGGAGGTCTTCCGGAGAATATTGTGTTCATTGGTCATTCTGCAGGCGGAGCATCAGCGCACTTACAGCTCCTCCATGAGGACTTTAGCGGACTGGCCCGGGCGGCTATATCGGTAAGCGGAAATGCCCTCGACCCTTGGGTTGTCCAGGAAGGTGGTCGAGGACGAGCCTTTGAACTAGGACGCATTGTGGGCTGTGGACTGACTGAGGACTCCGCCACCCTCAAGAGTTGCCTCAAATCCAAGCCGGCCAGTGAAATAGTGACCGCTCTTAGCAGTTTCCTGGTGTTTTCATACGTACCCTTCACAACCTTTGGTCCTGTAGTGGAACCTCCGGATGCCCCCGAAGCCTTTCTCACCCAACACCCCAGAGAGGTCATCAAAAGCGGAAAATTTGCACAAGTGCCCTGGGCTGTGACCTATACCACTGAGGATGGAGGCTACAACGCAGCTCTATTGTTGGAACAAAATCAAACCACCGGAGAGACGTGGATTGATAAACTAAACGATCGCTGGCTTGACTGGGCGCCTTACTTGCTCTTCTATCGGGACTCGAAGATCAGGGATATTGATGAATTCTCAAGGAAACTGAGGCAGGATTACCTGGGTGATCGGCGATTTAGTGTGGAAAGCTATTGGGACGTGCAGCGTATGTTTACAGATATCCTCTTCAAGAACAGTGTGCCGGAAGCATTAGATCTTCATCGCACACATGGAAAGAGTCCTTTGTACTCTTTTGTCTACGACAATCCCTCGGACTCTGGAGTCGGACAGGTGCTGGCCAAACGGACGGATGTATATTTTGGTAAGTTTGCATTTCAATCAATCGATCAATCAATCATACAACCATGAGTCTTTTATTTAAGGTTCTGTTCACGGGGACGACTTTTTCCTTATATTCGACGTTGCACTGCGGTCCGCCATTCGCCCGGATGAAGAAATTATTACTGGAAAATTTATGAAGATGCTGGAGGACTTTGCATTTAGCGATGATGGAGAATTGATATTTGGCGATTGCCAATTCCAGAACAATGTCAAAAGTGAGAAATTCCAGGTCCTAAGGATAACAAGCAATGGTTGTCAAAAAGAGGAATATTATCAGTTTCCCTAAAAAAATCTATGTTTAAACTAGCAGTATGATGAGATTAATTAAGGTTTGTAAACTCAATAAAAAAGCACAACAAATCGAAATGGTATATTTATAGATTTACATAGATATATATTTAAAATGAAGATGTTTGGAATGACTTGGGAGTCTTCACCTTTTAAGTTCTTATTTATTTATTTATTAACCTAATAAAAACTACCACAGAAAGGCTATCCAAATTAAAATATATGCTGTTTTGGCTTCAGTTATGCCTTTTCGAAATTAGCTAACTTCAAGGGTATGTAAGCTTCGGCTTTTTGAAGTTAGCTTCCTTGCTTATTATTTCTTATTTATAATTTGGGAAATTGATAAATAAACACTTTGTCTCAGTGTAATTATTAATGAAATGCTAATTTTTTAATTAGCAAACTGACCGTTTGTCATCATCGTTTACCCCCAAAACGGTCTCAAAACGCGTTTGATTCAAGTTTTTTTTTATTTTTCTGTGCGAAAGCCGAACGCTGCAGAATTTTTGACCTAACATCGCGTTGATAAACATTTGAGAGTTCGCCCATCGCTCCTATAAAACAATAAGCCAACCTCTGTTTGTTGCCAGTCTCTTAAGAAGCTAGTCGGATTCCGGAACATGTGTTTAGTGAGATTGTTATGCTGCTTACTTTTGGTGTGGATCCAGTCACCAGGAATTGCTTCATCCCTATCATCAGATCCATTGATTGTTGAGGTCTCGAATGGCAAGCTGCGTGGAAGGGATAATGGCACCTACTACGCCTACGAATCGATACCCTACGCAGAGCCTCCGACTGGCGAACTCCGATTCGAAGCTCCACGTGCCTATACTCGTCAGTGGATCGGTACTTTTGATGCCACCGAGCCACCTGTGCCCTGCATGCAATGGAACCAGTTCAGAGCTAATAAGCTTCTGGGCCTGGAGGATTGCCTGACGGTTAGCATTTATAAACCGAAAAGCAGCAGTCAAACTAGCTTCCCAGTCGTTGTCCTCGTTCATGGTGGTGGCTTTAGTTTCGGTGTAGCGGCAGCCAACGGACACGAGTACTTCATGAGCACCGGAAATTTGATGTTGGTAAAAATAAACTATCGCCTTGGACCCTTGGGATTCGTAAGCACCGGAGATAGAGAGCTGCCAGGGAACAACGGACTCAAGGATCAACGATTGGCTCTGCAATGGATCAGGCAGAATATAGCTAGTTTTGGTGGTCTGCCAGAGAATATTGTGGTCATTGGTCATTCTGCAGGCGGAGCTTCAGCACATTTGCAGCTCCTACATGAGGACTTTAGCGGATTGGCCCGGGCGGCTATATCGGTGAGCGGAAATGCCCTCGACCCTTGGGTTGTCCAGGAAGGTGGTCGAGGGCGGGCCCTTGAACTTGGTCGCATTGTGGGCTGCGGACTGACTGAGGACTCCGCCACCCTCAAGAGTTGCCTTAAATCCAAGCCGGCCAGTGAAATAGTGACCGCTGTAAGCAGTTTCCTGGTGTTTTCATACGTACCCTTCACAACCTTTGGCCCTGTAGTGGAACCTCCGAATGCCCCCGAAGCCTTTCTCACCCAACACCCCAGAGAGGTTATCAAAAGCGGAAAGTTTGCACAAGTACCCTGGGTTGTGTCTCATACTACCGAGGATGGTGCCTACAATGCAGCCTTGCTCTTGGAACAAAATCACACCACCGGAGAGACGTGGATTGAGAAACTGAACGATCGTTGGCTGGACTGGGCGCCTTACTTGCTCTTCTACCGCGACTCGAAGAAAACCATCAGGGATATGGATGAATTCTCAAGGAAACTGAGGCAGGATTACCTGGGTGATCGGCGATTTAGTGTGGAAAGCTATTGGGACGTGCAGCGCATGTTTACAGATATCCTCTTCAAGAACAGCGTGCCGGAAGCATTAGACCTCCATCGCACACATGGAAAGAGTCCTTTGTACTCCTACGTCTACGACAATCCGGCAAGCTCTGGCGTAGGAAAGGTCCTGTCCAATCGCACGGATGTATATTTTGGTATGTCGGCATTTTCGTTTAATCATTTGTAGAGGCTTATGTGTATTTTTTTTCCAGGCTCTGTCCATGGCGACGACTTTTTTCTTATATTCGACGTGGGACGTCTGCGGACAAGTGTTCGTCCGGATGAAGAAATAATTGCAGCAAAGTTCATGAAGATGCTAAAGGATTTAGCTGTTAGCGATGATGGTGAATTGATATTTGGCGATTGCCAATTCCACAACAATGTCAAAAGTGAGAAATTTCAGGTCCTAAGGATAACAAGATATGGTTGTAATAACGAGGAATATTATCAGTTTCCCTAAAGGTTAGGGAGGAATAAAAATAAAGTTTATGAAAGGGAATTGTATCAAATAGGAGATTTATTTAACCTTTAGGCCTCTTCACCTATCATAGGCTCCTCAATCAGTTCTTCCTCCTCGTCGTCCGCCTTATCATCATCTTCCTGCACATTCCCGTACAGCTCGATCTTGCTGTCCAGAAAACGAAAGTCCTTCAGGATGTGCAGCTTATTGCTGAAGCCAGCAATGGACATGAGGTTCATGGGAGCAGTTTGCCACACTGCCGAATAGCATGCGGTGTGCTCCACGGGAATATTGGCCTGTAGCTCTCCGTGTAACGTGTAAGACTGCACATGGTTGTACTCTCCGCCGATTAGGACGCAATCGTCGACAAAATCGCAAATATGCACGCGTCCGGGAAAGTCGAATACCCGAGTGCACTCCAGGGAGCGCAGGTGGTAAATAGAGGGCTTGGGACCACCGCCACAGAGCAGCCAGTCATCGTTGACAGCCACGGCTCCTATCCACTTGCCCCAGTCCGGGCGGAGCAGCTGTGGGTTCTTGTGCGGCTCCAACAATGCGGTTTGCTTGTGTTTCCTTGTGCACCACACGCGCACGGTGCCATCCTCGGCACCCGAGAAGATCTGTCCGGAGGCGTTGCCCACCACGCTGTGGACGTAGTCTGTGTGGCCTCGATACTCCCGCTGAATGCGTCCATCCTCCAGGCTCACCTGATAGATGACGCCGTCGCCGCAGCCAGCGAACACAGTGTCGTTATCCGCGTTCAGCCACATAGAGTTCACGTCGGGCACCTCCACGGCATCCACCTGCATGGGTATCTTCACCTCCCAAGAGCGCTTCGTGGCCAGAGTTTCCTCCTCCTCGTCCCATGCCAGTCCGTAGATCAGGCCCACTGCACCCACTATTAGGAAGTCGCGGTGGAAGGCCAGGCAGTTAATATCCACCCCGCTGCCCTGGGGGAATATCTTCAGCTTGCCAGGCGGCTCCTCAGATCCCTTGTCCAGTTCTTTTATCCTTTAAAACGCCAAATTAGAGAGTGAAAATGTACACAATGTTAGAGATTCTCACCTGAGTGAGAAGATATCTCCGAACATGTTTCCCGCAAACAGGTGCTGATGAGAGGCAGATATCGTCTGGGCCATAACATTGTTGTAAGCACGCTTCAGATCCTTTTCCTTCATGTTTTTAAACAGTAAATTACAATATTTCGATCGTTGTTTTGCCGGCTTCGTTTTAGTGTGACCGCTGACTAAATTAGTGTGCCCGTTCTCCGGAAAAAATAAAAACACCACAATTTGTGTACTGCTTTATGACGTTACGATTTTTCCACTGCTTTCCTTACGTTAAGCTGTAACCGTTAAATTCAAATTCAATGTTTTATTAAGTTGCGTCTTAGAATTTTAGAATAATAGATACTAGTTGTGTAATATTTTTGTTTTCCTACACTTTTGACAATAAGATAAGATAAGATAAAATAAACCTTAATTTCATGGTTTTAAATTTAAACTAAACTAAATTTTTCGTTAGCTTAATGCCAGTTTGATATTCTAGTGGAAGTAATATAGACAAATATGCATATTCGGCATTCAACTGCAGTCATTTATTTATTCGTTATTTCCTTTAAAAATCCTTACAAATTTAACATCATACTTTTCGGTGTCAGAACAAAATTTTGTTTTGCACGAGCTCACAAGAACTGGTTTTAAGTCTTGCCTGATTATTCGGCTTTAAGGAAATACCGCAAATTGTAATTGTAATCGCAACCGGCGATCGCAATTTGCATTCCGCCTAAATGATTATATTTTCCATGTGCGCCTTCTAAATTATCGTGTGACAGATGCAGTCTGAAGTGTACTTACCGTAAATGCTTATTTACGATTAATCTCATTAATTGAAAGCTGGAATGCCTTATTCGGGCTAAAATCGAATATCGAAATCGTGCCTTAATCCGAGTTCGTTGCCATTGGGTGGCGTTATTTATTTGCATTGTCACAGTGATCCGGCGATCGTTTAAGAAAGTCTGGGACCTTTCAGACGGCGAAGACCGACCTTTGCCTGAGTAATCGCCCAAAAATATGAATTAGTAAACCAATCATGACGTTTCAAAAACTATGGACTTAGTCTGGAGGCGCGAGAGTGAATCATCATCAGCGGATCGAAGAAAATCCGACGATATGACGTCAAGTTTTGAGCACTCTTAGAGCTTGGAGCGCGTGCTCATATTCATGTTTGCTTATGATTGAATCTTATTGCCCACTTATGTTTTCTTTCCGAATAGACTTCAGATTAAATGACTATCAACATCAGGTTTCTTTTGTTTACCAATCAAACATAACATAATTTGTTCGTGGCTTTATTTACCAAATAAATTCTGCGATGTTATGGGTTCGTAAAAAAATGTTGTGCTTCTCTGATTGAGATATAAAAAAATAAATCTTTATTTCTGATCTGCTCGAAAACAACAACTTCTTGAGGTCAGAAGTGTTTACAGAGCAAATATTAATTTCTAATAATTACAACGTTTTACTTGAGCGTTTTTTGGCTTTGTTTCCGAATTGTTAATGGAAATTTTAAGTAATTAAAAAATACTTGTAAATAGGATTGAAATACCCATATTATCAAACTTTTTTTGTACAATTTTCTTTCAATTTATATGAATTACATTTACTTAATTTTAAGCTCTTATCCATAATTAATATTTCTATATTTTATCAAATATTGGTAGGATAATACAGAAGTCACGTTGTCTCTAACCAATTCGGTTTTGCGTTCTTAATACATATTTCTGAGGCTGTTGTTCTCGTCCGTTCTAATCGTTCTAATTTATATGCAAATGCCAATGGCTTATTAGTGTCGAGACAGTCAATTTATAATTAATTATTTCGGCGCCAATAATCTGTTCGATTCGTCCCAGCATAATTCACATAGTCCGGGGCAAACGCATAAATTCCAAACATCCGAAATTCCCAGTCTGAGCAGTCCCATTAAAGCCGAAGCAGAGCCAGAACTTCATTTTTGGGCGTGAGCTTTAAGAGTCCGAAAGGCGGTTTTCCAGCTTAATCAATTCCTTATCTGTGGGCAAAACATATCAAGTTTTATAAGCGGCTTCAGCTGCGCTTCATTTGGCAGCATATTAATGGCATGCAAATTTAATTTGACAACTTGACGTATTATGCGAATATCGAATCGAGATTCCAAGCGGCGGCCATTTGATTAAAACTGTTTGTTTTGACGACTTTCTTGGCTTTTTATTGGACCAATCGAATAGGCATTTCGCACGTGTTTTTCGGGAATTCCAGAGCTGTCGGAACTGCAGCTGGAACTAGTTTTCGATCCGATCACACATCAATAAAGCCACAGACTATATATATATAAGCCGACGCCGTCTGGCTAACTGGCGCCAAAAAAGTTTCTTTGCATTTGGCTAACGGCTATCAAGCTATCAAGCGATCAAGCGATCATCTTTCTTTCTCGACTAATGATAAATGCCTTTGATGAATTTCAGCAAATTTTGTTTGCTACACAGCGTCATGGGAGTCTGTTATTGTGGCCCAGTATTCGGTTTTTTTTGGGAATACCCAAACGCCATAAATTTCTTCTTTCTTTTTGTTTTTTGTTTTTTGTTTGCTGTCTCGCAGCATTCGCTCCGTTCTACAGCATAAAATGAGCAGCTCCAACCGGATCTAGTTTGTCCAAAACTCTGACCGAGAAACGTTTGGGAGACTTAACCCTCGGGAGGAAGCTGGCAGGGGAGTGGAACTTTTACTGCTGGCGAAAAGTGGTATAGCGACTACTGGTTCTACGCCGTTGCATATTAAAAGCTCATTCGGCGGCACATTAATTAATTTGTAATGCCCGGCACTTGCAGAAAAAATTTGAGTTTCTAATTAAATATATTTTGGGTAAATTAATAGTTATTAAAAGTGCACATACCTTGAAGCACAAAGCAAAGGCAACATCAGAACCATGAAGCATCCCATATCAGAGTTTAGCAAGTTAATGCTTATTTATTAAGAAATAAAAGTCACTAAGAACTTGTAGAAACATTATTTATATTTTATGCACAGTTTAAATATATGACTCGATAAATTAGTGGATATAATACTCGCTATTGAATGAACATTTGCTTCTTGATTTAAGAAACTTTATTTATTGCCTCATTGGTTATAAATTTAGAGATCCAAGTACATTGGAATGGCCTAAGATCCAGTTTTAGAGTTAATTAGTATTCCACTTGAGATCATTTCTTTCTGTGTACATAATAAATGGTGTTTGGCTGACGTCAATGGCCAATTTGATATGGCCGTTACGATACGCCGATTCCGAACTTGGTCAATGCACTCCGCATGCGCGTAATTAGAGGTAGAACCGATCCTCCCCTGCTTTCTAGCCGACATGATGTGAAATCCTCCAGATTCGCAACTCCCATTTCGAATTCCGTCAAGGTCAGCTACTTTCTCGAGCAAGGTAAGCAACATTTATGGCGCCAGCGGTGCGAGCCGCTGAACTTTGTGGTCGAAAAACAACGCTTTTTTTGGGTGTTCCCGGTCCCTCATTTGCATCAATTTACAACTTGGCGAAATTTAAATTTTAATTGTCGAATAAATCTCGCCGGTTCTTGTCGTAATTTATTCGAGTCGGCTTGAGGGAAAAATGAAATATGCATTCAGTCGTTGGAGGCGACACTAAAACTCAAATTGGCCCCCAAAAACCCAGCTTTTATTGGGCCTCGAACCCGTCCCATAAACTTTGACGATGTGCTGAAAACTAATTGGAAGATTAGCCGGCTCGCTCACCTGGCTGGACATTAAGCACCAGACACACCACCCAGAACGGGAAGTACATATGTAGTTGTGGTTATATGTCCTACACGTGCTGCTCCAGGTACTCCAACTCCCCTCCCTCGTGCAGCAAGTGCCCGTGTTTCACACCTTCATGTCCAATTGATTTTATTAGTGTTTGGATATATTTATGGGCTCTGAACCTGCGAATGAGTAATGTAAATATAACGGGCGGGGAGAAAGAAATCCCCGAATCGGGAATGCTCTACGAAAGTGCTTGGATCACTTACCGATCCTGCTCCCACCTCCGAGGGGATCTCATTGACGTACTGGAATCATTCCGTCAAAAACAAAGCCATTCGCTGGGTGTTTTTACAATTTGGCTGCTAATTAAGTAAATAAAATTAAAGCGATCGCTAATCTCCGTTGTTTTCATTAACAACAAAGCAGCCTGGCGCCAGGCCAATTAACTTCCATTTCAAATATTTGTTATCATTGATTTTCGGCATTCTTTTTTTGCGCAGGTGGAAAGAAAACAGGAAAATCGAAGAAGGAAAAACACACAGAAAGAATAACATTGAGTCAGCATTGTTGTGATTCTGATCTGGAGCGCCAATCTACATACTAATATATTGTGTTTATAATAAAACCCGACCGCGATCTTGATTCATCGCAGTTAAACCTAAATTCGCCAGAAAGTTTCGCTTGGAATTAGCAGCATTTTTTTGGACTTTGAGGCGTAAATGAATAACTTATTAATATCGAATTCCTATGGCGCCACTGAATCAGACAAAAATCCGGAGCCGGAGTCGGAGTCCCCGTTGTTTACGGCGAAAATGCCAGTGAGAGATGCGCAAAAGCAACTTTCAAAAAAATTCCATCTTTCAGTTGAATGAAACATTTCCAAAACCCGAGAGGGTATGGCCAAAAGAAAAACGACAAACAAAACGAGTCTTCTTCTAATCAGAATTCCAAAATAGTTTATACATAATTAAAATCGTATTTGTCACCCCAAAATTCACCCCACCAACTCCATCTGGAATACCTGTTCTATTGTCTTGCTCTTCTCTCTCTCGCCGAATTATGAAATTCTGCTCTGAAATCTGAAAACTGAAATCTGAGAGCGAGATCGTTTACATTTCGCTGGATTGAGGAACTCACTCGGATGCGAAATATGATATTTCGGGAATGGACGCAATCGAAATAACCCAATTCCACTTCCGTTTCCCATTAGGCTGCGCTTCCAAAGACTAAAATTTGAACTTTGCCTGGCGACGCGCGCAAAATGAAAATCGGCCGACTATCTTGATATGGCAAGAGGGGGCTCCAGCGTTATAAACGAGATTTTACGACTTGTTTGCTGTCATAACAACAGGCTACCGGAGATCGGACATCGGAGATCGGAGAAGAGTCTGCCGATCTGCCAAGTCGAGCTGAGCTGAGAGGAGCGGAGCGGAGGTGAGAGCTGCTCGGAGATGGGATCTGAGACAGCGCCAGATAGCCGGCGAAATATTTAGCTGAGTGCGAGCGGCGAGGTATAAAAAATCACGGCTCCGTCAGAATGGATTTAGATTGAAGCGAACGTTCAAAGCGCGCAGAACTCAGAAACAAACAAGAAATATTAAGAAAGCAACTCAAAAACCAGTGACTAAATTTGAGGAAGATCCAAGAGAGAATCCAGTGACAAGTGCAACAAACAAACAGAACAGAACAGAACAGAGCAAAATGATCCACAACAGAATAGCCCACCTGCTGGGACTGGGAGTGGGAGTCGGACTGATCTTGATGCTCACATGGGCGCCCACTCAAACAGAGGCCTATGCCCTGGGCCAGTCCAAGTTCGGACGGATCGAGAAGTTCCCCTACCAGGTGATGCTGATCGGCAAGCAGCTGTGGCGCAAGCGTATCCTCTGCGGCGGAACGCTGCTGGACAGGCGCTGGATCCTCACCGCCGGCCATTGCACCATGGGGGTGACCCACTACGACGTGTACCTGGGCACCAAGAGTGTGGAGGATACACAGCAGCTGGGAGGACTGGTGCTGCGCTCTAACAAGTTCATCGTCCACGAGCGATTCAATCCGGAGACGGCGGCGAATGACATTGCTTTGGTCAAGCTGCCCATGGACATTGCGTTCACCTCCAGGATTCAGCCTGCGTCGCTGCCCAGTAGATATCGGCACGACCAGTTCGCTGGGATGAGTGTGGTGGCCAGCGGATGGGGCGCCATGGTGGAGATGACCAACTCGGACTCCATGCAGTACACCGAGCTGAAGGTGATCTCGAATGCGGAGTGCGCCCAGGAGTACGATGTGGTCACAGCGGGCGTGATCTGTGCCAAGGGCCTGAAGGATGAGACAGTGTGCACGGGCGACTCCGGTGGACCGCTGGTGCTCAAGGACACCCAGATGGTGGTGGGCATTACCAGCTTCGGCCCTGCGGACGGTTGTGAGACCAATATACCCGGTGGCTTCACCCGGGTCACTCACTACCTGGACTGGATTGACAGCAAGATTGGGGGACGCAGTGCAGCACCGCACCATCACCAGCAGCATCACCAGCAGCAGCATCCGTACAGTGATAACAATCTCATTTAAGATGGGTCCTGGCAGCTCGTCCGCCCCTTGACTGAATCCCGATAGCTTTATGTTTAAAGAAATTCTCCAATCTTGTGATATATCCCTCTCATCTGTACATTGTTCTTAGCTTTAACTATTTAAACTATTTATCTGTATTTATTTTAATATTTAAGTAAGTTGTAAGACCACAGAGATGTGACAGCGGCCGCGAAAAAAAAGAAAAGAAAAAGAAAAAACGATCAAGTCCGGCCGCAAACAAAAAGAAAGCAACAAATGCGATGCAAAATATAAAGAAATTGTATATGAAAATAAAAAAAAAAACAGATACAAAAATAACAATAATAATAGCACAAAAACCTGCTTCGGCTTTTCTGTTGTTTAGTCATGCTGATTTTTGTGGAATTGGAATTCCCGCAGCCGGGGATCTGATCTCGACCAGCGATAATCGACAGATAAAAACTTTTACGTCGCCAGGTGATAATTTCTGGACGGTTAACTGTTTCGTTTTCTACCTACTTTGTGTGTGTTTTTGGGGGTTTTCACAGTTTTACATAATTTACGGACCGCACAACAATTATGAGCGAACGAACCACTTACTTTACATAATATTTCTGTGTTGACTTTACACTCGACTCGCGACTAGGCCCCAAAGAACTTGAACCCACTCCAGTTCGAAGGGGAACTTGGCGCGATGACGCTCGACTCATCGGTCCCACTTGGTATTTAGTTCCGTGATAGATGGACGATTCTATTTCTACCAGTTTGGAGTCGGAGGAGCCCCAAGCTTTTCTTTTTGTGTCTGCCTTTGTTTTGGTCGAATTGTGTCAGTTCTATTTTGCTTTCAAACGTTTTCATGACGTCAAGATTCTTACGCTGGCAGGGATTTATCAAAAATTGATATCATCTAATGGCCCGAAATACCTCTGATTTAACTCAGAACTCAGAAATGATTCCCCGAGGCAGTCGATCAATTAAACCGATAATGACTCGCTCTAATTTAAATTTAAATTTGAAGCTAATTTATTATGGGCAAAGCAGTTAATCGGGTGCAACTTGTTAATGCTTATCGGAGATGTATTCAGAGATTTGGGAAAGTTCCTCAATAAAATTCTTATATAGTTCAGGTCTTCATCGTTGTTAAGTCATAAATAAATGAAAGGATAAGTGCCTAGATGGCATTACATTATCTCCAAACGAAACTAGTTAAGGAAATTTAACTTAATAACTTAATTTAGTGCAAAAACTCAATGTAAATTAGACATTTGGCAGACGCGGTTCTACTTCACTCCCACAATATTTAAATGCTGATAGCAAAAAACTGGTCCACTGAACTAAATGAGCTTGTAGTTTTTCAACAATAAATCACGTGGCTCTCACAGCCGCCTTTGCCTTCAAGGCAAATTCTTTTTCGAACGTTTTCCTTTCAAGCGGCACACGTGCCCTTGGAGCTTTCAATTAGTTTGTGAATAATTAGCACGAGACTCGTTAATTGCAAGCCCTAAATCGTGTCGGGTAAAGATTTGCGTTTTATAAGCAAACTTTACTAACTACAGGCTAATAAATTACAGCAATTAATCGCACATTTATCTATTAAAAGCGAACTTAAAAACGTGGGTTTTCCATTTCTATTTGTAAATTTATTTAAGGCGTCAGCTCAATTATTGCTTGCAATCGATTGAAAAATAAGGCCATAAAATAGGGTAACATATTATAGATTTAGGTCTAATTTATTTGGTGTTTCGCTTTCATTTGTGCTCTTCGGCATTATTGAGATTGTGTTTGTCGCGCTAAAAAGTGCATAAAAATTTTGGTTGCGTCGCTAACTTTGGTACCGGTTTCCTAATATCAATGACTCGCATTCGCATTCAACTAGCACAGGGCGGCGGCTTTCTGCTTCTTCCTTAGCACACAGTCAATGGCCTGGACAACCTCCAAAAAAATGTCGTCCACATCACGCTCGGCATTGATCTGCGGTAGAGTAGAACATGTTATTTAAGTAGCACATTTAAGGGAATCATTCAAGACTTGCCGTGAGGGTCTTCTCGTTGTACAGCTCCAGGATGGCGTTGGTGTTCTGGGCAAAGGTCTTCAGACGAGACCTAATGGTCGCCTCATTGTCGTCGGCCCGCTTCACGGCTGCTGCGGCGGCACGCGCCATGATGCGCTTCACCATCGTGTCCTCGGAGCACTCGAAGTACAGAGCCAGATCGGCGGGACCCACGCGCTGCTCGAACGCAATGCCCTGGTTCTTCTCGCGGGGATAACCGTCGATGAGGAAACCCTTGGCGCCACCCTTGGCCCGACCGATGGCGTCGTTGAGCAGCGACAGCACCTCATCGTTGGACACCAGTCCACCGCTGGCCATCACAGTTTGGAGGGCGCGTCCCTTGTCGGATCCTGACTCGACCTGGAACGTTATATGATCTTAGTACAGTCGCAAATTATGAAAGGGAAAATATTAATATAATTTCTAATATCAAAAATTAATGTTTGAGGTTTAAAGTCTTCCATTTTTATACCATTGCAGAGGGTATTATAATTTTGCCATGATATTTGCAACGCAGTGAAGGAGGCATCTCCGACTCCATAAAGTATACTTATTCTTGATCAGCCGAGTCAATCTAGCCAACAATCCAATTGGAGACTACAAAGGTATACAAACTTCTTGTTTGTCCAAAAAAGTTATCATGTTTTTTCAAAATATTTTCCCAAGTTAGCTTCAATGCTTGTTATAAATAAAACTTATCGGAGTAAGCCTCTAACTTGGTATTTCTCAAAACAGTAAGTGTGAACAGAAATATAAGACTATATAGAATCATTCGATGATCTAAAACTATTAGATTTACGAGTGTGTACGCTTTCCCTTTTACGAAACCAAATTTGCCAGTGCCTATTCCAGTATTTCTGACTAATTACCTCATTGCGCAGCAAATCGCCGGTGCTCAGATGTGTGAATCCGTATTTCTCCACAATCTTGGCGCACTGAGTGCCCTTGCCGCAGCCGGGACCGCCCAAGATCCAGATGATGGGGATGTCAGCCTGTAAAGACAGAACTAGCGTTAGCTGAGTCACAACATCGAGGCAAGCAAACATCTACTCAATTAGCTTAGTTAGGGTTTACAGGTACACGCAAGCTTAGTTGGGGTTATGGGGTTATGGGGCGGGGGGAATTTTATTCACAATCTTGGGCCGAAAAAACTTTGGTTTGGAGAAGCAGCGGCGGCCAGACAGAGAACATGCCATACATCAAGTAATATGTACTGCCCCATCGACTTGGCATCCGTCGGGACTACTTACAGCGGCTCTCGCCCTACGGAGCTCCTCGGCCTTGAGCTTCTCTTCGGCCTCCTTCTTCATGGCCATTTGGTGACACATAAATAACTGAACAATCGAGACAGTTGGTGGGGGATGGTTAGAGATATCTCAAAGTTATAGTGTTATTGAACTATATATCCGAGATGCTTTCGCCTTTGGTTAATATGCATGTGGTGGTTATTAGTAGTTCGTATTTCTGGGCACGATGCCAGCAACCCTCTCTACCTACACGCTATATGTTACATTCTAACAAAAATATCTACACGCGATAATGAATATTACATTGGACCATGACATTGATCTTGAACAGAAGCCGCTGCTGCGTAGCTGTGTTTATGGCCCATCGGATAAATCAACTCATTCAAAGCAATTGGCACCTCTTCTCCATTCACACAATTGGTTATATTTCATCGAAAAAAAGAAATCCCATTTACTGTAAACAATTGAGGCGCTCTCGCTGGCGGCCCGTGACCATAAAGCATGTGTAGGTGAGCGGATCGGCGTTTGATATAGTATTTAGGGGGCCCCCGCTGATATATTCGCCTGTTCCGCATTGTCGCACCCAGCAAAATTTGGGTGAAAAAAATAGATAGAAACGTAAAAATGAATTTTGGCAGCTTGATAATTCGCAGGTTGTTTCTCTAGCACCTTTCGCTGTTCTCTAGAGCATAAATTCAGTTCTTTTTAATTTTCTCGGACGCTGTTTTTCCTTGCTGGCTTTTCTCTCCACGCATTCTAATCGTTGCGTGTGAGAATTTATGATTTTGAGGCTCATTTACGTAATGTTTGCGTATTTTTAGTGTAGTTTAGTGACTTTTCAATGTCATTTCCAAGGATTTCCATTTGTTAATAATTCAACACTGACCTGTACATGGTAATTTAACAGTTGCTTGGGTTCCCGGATAGTTAACTTTAATTGTAATGTAATTCAAGGGGTTCCTGAACTAATTTGTTCTATTTTTGAAAGCTGTTTGCCAGCTATAATTATTTGAAATCGAACTGGTTTATCCGTATCCTTTTAATTACAAACTTATATAACTCTAAAGTACTGTACTTTCAGTTGAGATATTAAAACCAACAAAGACTTTAAATAGTTTTCTTGAAAACGTATAATTACTATCGCGCTCCAACTTTAATTATATCAAAATGCCACAAACACATGCGCTCTGCTCAAACGGAACTATATAACTATTTAGCTTGGCTCCGTGGAATTTTTATGGAACCCCAAAATCTCCAGCTCTGAGTCTTTCTTTAAAAAGGTCTGTCTCTTTGTTTTGACAATTTAATAATGCGACACGACGCGACGCTTCGAAGGCAAAACCGGCATGACTGTCTAGTTCGGGTAGCGCCAATAAACACATTTTAACTGATTTGGCGACGAGGCTGGGACTGGGGACTTGCTAATGAATCAAGCCCCGCCAGAAATTCCTGTGTTTCTAGCAACTGGTCATAAATTTATGCAAATCGGGATTTTGACGTCAAAATTCGCCGGGTCTTGGGTCTTGGAATGTGAAATTTCGGTTTTATTTTCGTTGTTTAGCCCATTCGGCCAGAGCCAGTTGAGTTGCTAATTTGTTGCCTGCTTGTTTGTTGTTTTGTTTTGTATTTTTGTATTTTGGCGGAATTTCACAGGCACGTAATCGTTGGATTTAGTAGGTAGAGCCGCCCCTCTTAACCAGAGACGAGTCAATAGTAAACAGCAAACAGCTGACGGGAATTCAGAGCTTGGGAGCTTGAAGCTCCCCTAAGTTGCACTGGGAGGTGTGTGTGCAAGGTCAAGTGCAGTGCAAGTGGCTCAAGGTCGAGTTGGAACATTTGTATATGTAGTTCTAGTTCTAGTTAGGCACAACCCGAGAGATTTAATTCAAAGTGAAACAAACACGGGCTACAAACAAATAAAAATAAATTAAGCAATAAGCAGAAACGAAACTACGAAAAGAAATCACTGCGCGCCGCACACTCTCCGCACACTCACCATGATGATGTATACCAGATATATACGGGGACCGCCTTTGGTTGAAGAAATAGCGAGATTGTCGGTAGTTTTTGGGATGCCGCCGATGCCTGCCTGCCTCTGACTGCCTGCTTAGTGCTGTTTGTGGTCGATTTTTCGCAGCCTGCGCCAAAACAGATTCGATTTCTCCGCCCGACGGATTTTCCACCACCACCCTCGGTGCTGTGTGCGTTGAGAGTAACGACTGACTGAACTGAAGCTGAATGAAAAGGCTTTCGATTCAGCTCGACTAGACTCGATTCGATCCGATTCGGTTGTATTCGGCTAACGGTTTCAGTACGCGCATGAGAGCTTTTCGGCGAAGCTTTTCGCTGCCTCTGTGCTTTCCATTTTGGCCGTTTCACTATAAACGGAAGTTTTGCCATTAAAATTTGACTAAAATATTGCAGATTAGTGGACATACCTCTTAGAAAACTGTCCATGTCCTCCAGGCATAATGGTCTCAGCTACAGTTCACCATTATTTATAGGTAGTTCTTGAAATATGTCCAGTTGAAGATGGTTTTCTTGAGAGATTACTTCCCTGAGCGCATGCAAAAGCGGCTGATGCAATAATGCCTGCAGTCATTCTAATTCTCCTTTATCCAATCCCCTTCACATTGTTAAGTACAATATCTTATAGGTTTCAAGCTCTTCCGGAGCTCCTTGGTTGTGTGCAACGCCTGCAGGCGTTATTGTACCAGGAGCGTTTGCATTCACTGTACTCTTTGCTATCCTGTACTGGAAGTTCTTCAAACGTATCTCTTCCACTTCCATTAATAGTGAATGGACCCAGACCTTGGCTTATGGCTTGAACGCCTCTCTCCTGATTGGCGTTTTTGATACTGGTTAAGTTGGTCGATATTAAACTGGATCACATCGAAGATCCGATCGGGGTTTTGGCTGCTATCGACTTTCAGTAAAATATCATCGTACTTTTCTATTACCGCCACGGAGGCAACCGCGTATTCAGCTAAGCTTGGACGATTAGCGGCGTGGTGTATGGCAGAAGTGCGTCGAGTGCTAACCTCCTCCACCACCTCCATGGCAATAACTATATCTGGCGGTCCAAAAGATGTTTCCAGTATTTCTGCCTCCTCGAGGCTTGTTGGATATCTGCAAAAGATTTATCTGCTAAATTCTTAAGTATCCTAATGGCGACCGCTTGCTTACCCATCAATGACGACGCCTTTGCCTTTGCCACGACGCACGGCTCTTTCATGTTCGATCAGCGGCACAATATCAGCCAAGGGCACTTCAAATCCCCGTGCTAGCAAAGCCTCGAATTCCTCGCCAGATGGTCCCTTCAATTGCACCTGTTTAGTAAACAAAATCCTTATAATAAATATATTATATCAGCTAGCCAGTTAAACACACCTCTTTTTGAACCAAAGCACAAGGATCTATGTGCACGAAGCCGTATTTTCGGGCAATTTTGGTCGCCTGCGTTCCTTTGCCGCTCCCCGGACCGCCAATCATCCAAACCATGTTTAATTCCTTATAGAGATAGTAGATATAGCAGATTTACACAAGCATTTTTATAATATCTACCATGGCATGCACAATACGACAGACAAAACCCAACAATTTAATAACAAAACATTTTTTTGAATAATATCCGAGTAATATGACAAGTAAGGCATTTTTTGTATTGGCAGTGTTTGGTAAACATAATAAATTCGGAGCCCATTAAGATTGGATAATCCCACGTACAATTTATTGAGGTAGCACGTCCGCCGCATCGTTCCGACATCATCAACTAATATAGTACAAAAAGGCCTGTATCTGTTTGGATTCGCTAACGGATACCACGAGCAGTGGGGCGGTGTGAAGCTGTTGATTTTGTATCTTTGAGATCTCATCGTGATGGGGAAAGGCAGAATTAGGCGGAAGAATGATGACATTAAAGGTGGGCGCCTTGGGTGAGCTCTTCTTGAAACCTTCGTTGTGCAGATGCAGATCAAAGGTTATTTTCAGAGCAGAGTCTATGCTTTCTTTCGTAGGATCATGGTGGCTCTTTAGCTGCACAATATCGAACTTTTGGAATAACTCCTCGAACTTTGCATATGAAGCTTGGGATTTAAGTTGATCTACAAGACTTCGGCCAGTTGTGCAGAGCTTGCTTCTCTTTTTCTCCGGCTCATTGCTTGGTTCTGCAACTGCCTTCCGCTTTCTCGTGTCGAAATGGAAATCTATGGGTTCCTCGCTGGCTTCAGAACACTCCATCTTCTGGGACACAATGAGTTCCTTGATACCCTCCATTCGCTTCTCTATGAGAGCGTAATGCGGTGAGTCCCTTATGTGCTCGGGTACTGGTTGACTTCCTACTTTCGCCTTTAGCAAGGCCCAGATGCAATCTTCGCTGGTAACTGCTGCCGGGGCTATCCGCGGTAATTGATGCCTTACGACTATGTAGCCTGCTCGGGATAAAGCCGAATAAACCAAATAATGTTCGTATTTTTCGCTTGCCATTTCTCCCAGGAGAAGGACATAGGCTTGCTCCACAGAAACTAACGATCCATAATACTCCAGCTGCAGGCGTCCCTAAAATAGGTTGTTCCATACAATTAAATGAAAATAAACTGACTGAATTGTAAACCCACCACTTCCAGGAGAAATAGGGCCTCGTAATATTCCAGGTAGACTTTCCCCTGCTCACTAAATCCAAAGTTTTCGAATTTACCATCTTTTCGCAGGACTTCTGCCACTTGTTGCTTTTCATCCCATCTGGCCAGAGCTCGTCCACCAAGCCTTTCTATGCGGGGCACCGATAGCTGAGCTCGCAAACTATCTATAATTTGGTTAACATATATTAAAACTAATGTTTTTTTTTTTAATATTTAATTAATATTTCACCTAGACCCCGTTGAAGCTCGTCAAGTTCCGATGCTGTGCCTTCGTTTTGTGTGCGCTTCAGGCCTCCGCTGGGCGCTTCAAATTCCGTGTGGCGATGCCTTATGAGTTCCTCAGCACTGGAAAACCTTGATTTTAAGATTCCCAACAGTTTTTTCATTCATTATTCACCTTAAATAGCTTTTTTTGGGAACAATTTCCAAATAATTCGAAAAGGTTGTTTTCTTCTCCATGGCAGTGTGACCGAGTCTGGTCTTTTGAAATTACCTCCAAACAGGAGTGGTCACATCGAAACCAGAGTTGTTATCGATATATCGATTAGTTTTTGGCGGGTATAATCGAGTTTAAGTTACTGAAAGCTGAAAGCAAACCACTTTTCCAAAGTAAAACTCATTGTTTTTCTCTTTTTCTCTATTTATAAATCTTTATTCTTTGTATAATTGTAGTTTGTTAGTTTCACATAACATACGCTTAACATTTCTCTCATGCAATGGAGCTTGTCCAAATCTCGAACTCGTTTAATTGATGTCATATAACATTTTACACCTTGAAAATACACTTAACTTTAATTTTATGAACATTTAATACACCACATTGTTGCTTTTAACTCTTCTTATGCTGTTAACATTTCTCGTCCTTCTTCCATTTCCTTTAATTTCAACTTTCACGTACATATATTGCAGGATATTTCTAGTTGGCTTTCTTTGTTACTTCGATTTCCTTCCCTCTATCTTATTTTTCCTTCGCAAATTTTGTTTTAAACTCTGAACTCGGCTGTTGTAAAAACTTAAATACAAAAATTATACACTATAACTAACCATACATTGTATATGCGTATTATTATGTCTCTCCATAGTATTGGTTTCTCTCTATTTCTTCCTCGTCCTCGTCCGTCGTTAATGCCATTGAATTGTTAACATCATTGTTCACCACGTTTTGTATCATACATATGTATACATATATCCGTAAATGCTTTAGTTATTATCATCTACATATATGCATATCTATCTGTTTTCTGAATGCGTAACGCGTTAAGGTAATATTTTATCTGCCTGCTGATAGGTTCTCCTCTCTCTACCTCGCCCCCGAACCACCGTCATTGTCACATCACACATGGTAAAAGGTAAAAGTACAGGTAGCACAGGAAGTACAGGTAAATCAATAATAATACTCTTCGCCTCGCAATCGAATATCTACACTTATGTACAGTACGATCGGAATCGGGGGCCGCTCAGACTATGGGATTGTTCGAGGACACGGCTGCACTGGGCTTGCCCGGCTTGACCAGGCAGGACTGCGAGTTGTTGCCAATGCTGGACCCATCCAGGCTGTCCAGATCCAGCGCCGTGTCTATCATGGTGGTGTCGTGCAGCATCCTCAGTCGCTCCGCCGACTTCACCTGCTCGGCTCCATCGCCCGCGGACTTACGCTGAGCGTGGCTGGCCACGAAGGAGGCGGCGCTCACCGGGTCGTCCAGGTCAAGGTCGTCGCACAGGAGTGTGGAGGACAGCACATTGTTGGCCTGATCGCGCTGAAGTTGCTCCTGCTTGCGTTCATCGATGATGTTCGAGTACACATGGAGCGCGGCATCCTGCGGGGCACTACTGCTGCCCACTGGCGGCACATTGCTGTACATATTCTCCGTGGTCTTGCCCGACATGGCTGCCGCCAAGAGGGCAGCTCCAGCCGAGGGTTTTCCCGAAACGGTGGCACCCTCACCGCGCCCATGGTTCTCTGCCAGCGTGGAGTTGACCAGAGCTGCCTCGAAGTCCGCATCGAAGAGATTGCTGTAGCTGCCGCTGCGATTGCGCAGATTCCGCGCCTTGTTGGAGGCTATGGCTGCCACGGCGGCCACCACCTCGGGACTGCCCACCACCACCACATCCGGATCGTCCAGCTCATCCTCGCTGCTGGCGGTGGCCAGCTGATTCTCGTAGCTCACCGTCCCGCCGTTCGAGATCTGGCGCTGCTTGTGATGGCGATGGCGGTACTGCCGCGACTGGGTGGCCGTCTGGTGCGTGTACGCCGGCATGTCCATCTGGGCCAGCGGGATCTCGTTGTCCACCAGCTGAGCTAGACTATTGGAATTACCTGTGGGCGACAAAGAGAGAGAAGGGAAAGAGAGGACGTGACCCAGAGGCCGTGATTAGTGGATGGCAATAGCTAGCGCGGTCTTTTGAATGTTTAATTAATGCATGTAAAATATTCAAATGCTCATTACAACAAATTTGCCAACTAATTTAAAATACCAATTTCAATTTGGAGCAATTTTATCTAGTGGTTTTAATTGCTCTTTTTTATTTTATTTTTTGCTGGGTTGGTTGATGGGTTTGTTTTGATTCGGTTTCGGTTTACAGCTGTGTGGGGAAAATAAAACTATTTGAATATGCACAAAATAATCATAAATGCTGAAAAGGGCGGCAAATTAAAATCGTAATTAAATTAAAAGCGGGTTTGTCGAATAATAATACACGTGTAATTGAATGCAGAGAGTTTCTCCGCTTCCTTCCGGAGGAAGAGGAACTAATTGGTGGGGGAAATCAACTTAATTGGAAACTCATCAGTCGCTAAGCTCTTGAACCAATAAACAACAATAATATCTGAATGGCGCGCGCCGAGAGTGCGCAAATAAAGAGTGAGTGAAGCTAGGCGCTAATTAATGGATGGGATAATGGATAATGGTTTCGATTTGATTCAGTGCCAATTGAACAATTTAAAGCATGCTTTCAAAGTGTCGCGAGTACAATTAGTAGGTGTGTTTACAACTGCAGCTTGCCAATATATAAATAATCTCTAAATACCATATTCAACTTTGGATTTTTTGTGGCTTGTGGTGTCTGGGATGTGTGTGTTTGTTGTGTGTGTGTGTGTGTTTGGCTTGGTGATAGATATATCCTTTGGTTAATGGATGCGAACGGAACATCAAACAAATATCAGTCAGCTTGGTCGGGTGAAGCAACAGGGAAATCAACTCAAACATTATGTTCAATGGGGGTTATATGCGGTGTTAGCTAAATGAAACTCTAAAGCTTTGGTTTAATTTCGGTTACGGTTTACGGTTATTATTTTTGTAGGTACATATGTTACAACAATTAAATGTTTTTTGACTTTAGGTTTAGGTTTAGGTTTAGGAGAGAACTCACCCAATCAAGGCTTTAAATGCATTTTTACTCTAGTCTTAAGCGGCCCTCGACAACTTTCGCTCAATTGCAGTTTTTGTTTGGGTTATTAGTTTGTTAGTTTCACAAAATGGCAACAAACACGACAATATTTGTATGTTTCGTATTATTATTTTTCAGTTTTAGTTCCACAGTCAAGTTGAAAGATACAGAAAGAGTTTGACATTAGTGTGCGAGATAAATCAAGAGGATATAGTGGCGGGAACCTAGGGGTAATGGAAAATATGGGGAAGACAGAGGACAAACTGAAGCTGGCATGTGTGGTGGTTCGGTGGTTCGGGGACACATATATGGTTCCAATACGGTTCGCAAGTAGGTCTCACGCTCCTCTCAACATCCGGGGGATTAGTACTTATGTGTTAGTTATAGATCTCTCTGCTGGCGGATCATACGCTATAGATACACTTTTTATTGCCCAACATTTAACCATACATATGTGTGTGTGTATAAGTATATAAATTTACTTTTGCATCATTTAACACGCGCTCTGTCACATAATATATATATAATATATATAACTACCTATAACTTCAATTACCTCGCTAATGCGTATTACACTTTGCAATTAATTATAAAAGGAACTCATAATATTGTTAATGCTCAAGATTTAAAGCCATGGAGGCGGCGAGTGAGCCGCGAATATATTCATTAAGCTGGCTTATATACCTAGAACGCTTTACGCTTTGTTTTTTCACCTCCACGAAAGTCTCTGCCCGAGAAATGTCCTCAACTATTACAACTAGGTATAAATATTTTCAATATACTTCATATTCCATTTTTAATTCTCCATTATTTCAATTTCAACGCATGTATTCCTTCTGGTATTTGCTAATTATTTGCAGCAGTCACTTGGCAATGTTCCAATATATTTCGCGATTAAGACATATTCGATATTTGATATATTCGAACCGTTTTGCAACAATTTGACGTATTCGTTCGTTCTTCTATTAGTTTAAAAATGACTTCTTCCCGTCTTAACACTGTTACATAATAGTTTATCAAATTCTTATTGAATTCCGTTGTTTAGTTTACGTTTACATTTAATTTTAATTTTCATTGTAAAAATGAAAAAAGTCCTAACAAAATGTTGTTGTTGCTTCGATAAATGGCAGTTATTTTGGCTCATTAAGTGTTTCGCTAATTTCCCTTTCGCTCTAATTGCAAAGGTAAATAATTTTCGGCTGAAACCCTTGAAATTATTCGAAAGAAACAAGTGACTGCGATCGTCCTTCGGCCGCGGGAATCTCACAAGGATCCCAAACTAAAATCAAAACTTAAGCGATTTACTAAGGCGAACAGAGAGTCAAGCATGCTTGGTGAGGGATGTTACTGCTGGTTAGTAGGTTGGTTACTTGGCTGGTTAGTTGGTTACGTGGCTGGTTACTTGGTTACTTGGTAGTTGGTTAGTTGGCTAGTTGGCTAGTTGGTGTCTTCACTATTTGGAGGTGGCGGCGCTGGGACGTAGACCAAGGTGGTTACAATATACACGGGTTGCATAGCGGCCCCTGGCGCCGGAGCTCCCCTACTGTCTCTTGGGCAGCAGAAGAGATCTGGCGCTCTTGTAGCCTGGGAAACAGGTGCTAATATAAACGCAAAATTCTCTATGAACCAAGTTTTTGTTGAGGGGGAGAGCGTCTACAGCGGTTTCCAAAAAGAAAACTAAAAAACAAAACTACAAAACGGGTGCAAACTCAAGTTACTTTTCTCTAGCATCTAAAGCGCATCCTGGAAGCCAAGTGAGTCTCGCGAGTGTGCCGCAATCAGACTGTTGTCGATACGATTCCCTCAAAGTTCAAATCAAGGCTGCAAACCTTGCAATTTCTGGTCCTTTGTCCTTTGAGCTCCTTAACCTTTGCCAATGGGTATGTTAATACAACTAATTTGTCTAATTTATATAAGTACACAAGTTTAAAGCTGCTCAACACTGTTAACAATATTAAATACTACTTATTTTTGATGCTGTGCCAATTTTAGGTTTTTCCAATATTCCTTATGTTAAATTTTTATGTTTGCAACCTTTTAAATTTCAAAAAGCCGAACCAGTTCGCGAGGTTCGGTTGGAAAACAGTTTACAGCCTTGATTAAAATGCTAAATGCAAACTATTCCAAAGCTAAAGCCCTTCCAAGTTAGATCCTAATCATAAACCCAAGAGCCTTTGTCCTAAAAGGAGCAACCGAAACTGGCACCTTCTTAGCAAAAGCGTGGAAGCAGCAGTAGGAAGCGGGCTGGCCAGGGCCCCGCCTTATGTACAGCGCCTAACAACCGATCGAGGAGGATGTGCTGGAGGACTGGGAGGATCAGCCGGCAGAGGAAGAGGAGTATCACTCCGTCTCCACCAAACAGTAAAAGGACAGACCGGACAAAATCGGACGAGGAGTGCCAGGGAGAGCAGCGGGCTGCTGCTGCGTACTATGACGAGTCGCTGCCCGCCGCATCCTCGATGATCGAATTGAGATCGATGTTGAACGAGTACTCGTAGAGATTGGAGTACCGGTCGCGCTCCTTCCATGGCGACCGGTGATTCATATAAAGATTTCGTTTACTAACACGAAAGATCTGGCTGTCCTTGATCGACTGATCGTCGTCGCAGGGTTCACCGCCACCGCCAAAGTCGCACTCGCGTATCGTCAGCCGATTGGTCGGCGACTTCAGTTCGAACATCACCTCCTGGTGCTTGTACGGCTTCCGCATCGGCAGCGGCTGATAGCCCGCAATGTTCACCTTCTGCGAGTCCACCGACTGCGTGGACTGCCGCCTCATTCCGCGCGTCCCCTTCGCCAGGGGAAAGCTGCGCATAAACATCGAGTCCTGGCTGCGTTGCGGGGAATAGTACTTATAGTCCGCTGGCGCCGGCGGTTGCGGGGCCGTCGTATGTATGGTGGTCAGTGTTGTGTTGCTGGCGGAGATCACTCCGCTGCTGGCCTGCAGCTGCAGCGTCGACGGTCGTCGCGGCGCCAGCGGTGGAGGAGCGGCGGCGGTGGCCAGCGATGCCGACACCGAGGTGGGCGCTGTGGTGGACGATGAGGTACCGCTGCCACCAGTTCCAGCACCACTGGCGACGGATGCCACCGCCGCAGCCGCTGCTGCCACACTGCCAATGGCGGTGGTCTGCTGCGAGTGCACATGATGGTGCAGCAGCGGCAGCGGCGAGTGACGCTCGTCGTCGTACGACGGTGTCAGCGGCAGGTGCAGCGAGCGCTTGAGGTTCAGCCGGTAGGAGGAGGAGGTGGCTGGCGAGCGGGGCAGCAGCGAGGGCGAGGAGGGACCACATCCCTCCTGCTGCTGATGCTGCATCTGCAGCTCCGCGGCCACCAGTTGCTGCTTGAGCTGCTGCTGATGGTGATGATGGTGGTGGTGCTGCTGCTTGAGCTGCTTGTGCTTGTGCTTGCCAGCCTTGAACTGCTGCTGGGCACTGGCGGGCAGCAGGGTTTGCAGGGAGCAGCGCTGCTGGTGCTGCTTGCGGGACTTACCGTTCTGGACCAGGTCATAGCTGGGCGGTGGATGGTCGAAGCCGTTCCCATGCCCATGGCCGTTCCCATGGCCATTGATTGCGGCGGCTGCCGAGGCTGCTGCTGCTGCTGCTGCTCCATTGCCCTCCAGTGTCGAGGAGGAGGGATTGGACTGGTCGTGTGTGGTTGTTGTTGTCGTGATTGTGGTGTTGGTAGTAGGTAGATTGTGGTGTATGATCGAGAGTAGTTACCAAAAAGAACATTGCATAGAACACAAAAAGAAGAAGTATAAATTACAGATCGTCAAAATGATGTGCACAAAAGTTCATCGTACGAGAGTTTTGATTTAATAGATAAGGATAAGGATATTATCAAGCAAGCAGAGTGCCCAGACATTTAGATATTGATTTCGGTGATGAAGGAGTGCGCTTTTTGGGTTGGCGTTGACGTTGGCCCAAAGTGGCCCATTGTGGCTTCGCCGCTTACCTCGTCATAGAAGCGGGGCTTCAGCTCCGCTCCACCGATGCTGATTCCGCCGCCGGCACCACTGATACCGCCGACACCGCCGCCACTGCCCACCATGGGCTGCGAGGTGGTGACCATGTGCGAGGCACTCAGCACATCGCTCAGTGCGTGCCGCGGACTCGATTGGTGCTGCATCTGCTGGATGAACTCATCGGTGGCGATGCCGCGTCTGCAGTTAGTCCATGGTTACTTGAGGATTTGCTAGTTCCTGAGGATCATCTGGCTACTCACCTGTCAATCAGCGAGGGCGTCATGGGTCCGCACAGTATGTGACAGCAGTTCAGGCAGATGTTGCCACGCGAATAGGGATTCTGGGTGCGCGGACCGCCTTTGGAGGAGAAGGATCCCTTGAGCTGTTCACCAGAATATAGTTATTTTCTTATATATCATTATTTTATTAATATCCCTTTACTCACATCCTCGTTGGTTGTCTGATCGCTTGTCGTCAGATAGGTATGGAAGCCGGCCAGGCCGATCACGGACCATATCGAAAAGAAGCAAATGAACACAACAATCACAGTGAAGGGCGCCTTCTTGATTACTTCGAAGACCTCCTGCTCGGTTTTCATCACTGTCGGCGGTTGAATAAACACTATAATTCATCCAAACTTATGGCATTCCTGCAGATAGCAGATACTCACATAAAACTAAATGCGTCACAGAGCACGAGAATATAAATACAGCTAAAAATGCCAATGAGACTAGAAACAAATAAAAGAACCGATAATTCCGCTTGCCCACGCAGTTTCCCACCTGAAAAAAACAAAGAATGTAGTATATAATATATTATAAGCGTGTTAAAACAAGTCATTCTTGTACCCCTAACACACATAATAAGGTTAATTGCATTTTCACGAGATATGTGTGCCTGCAAACACCAAAATTACGACCAAGAAATGCCTTAATTTCAGGCCCATGCCTCCCACGAATCCTTTACAGCCGCGAACAGCGAACAGCAAACGAAGAGCGAAGAACTGAAACCCCCAAAAGGCTCAAGACGACCTTCAAGCTGCCAGCTGCCTTCACTCCTCTGGGGACTTAAATTACGCCCCAGCTCCAAGTAAATGAAGAGGGGCGATGGCACAGACCTGGCAGCAACACTAACTGGAAGGGACTTGCTCATATTTTGGGAGATACAGCCCAGCATACCCTTTTATGCCAGCTTACTTTAAAGATATAAGTGGGTATAAAATAATTATACAGATTCCAAGTAATATTTCAAGTAACCGCCTTAAATACACAACGTGATAAGCTTTAATTTAAACAGGAAATTCTTTAAATAATAATTTAATAAATAATATTTATAGTTAAACATTTTGTAGATGTCTTCGAAAGGCAAACCAATTGTGGCGGCTATAAAAATGCAACGTTTTAGGTAATAATTTCTACATAATATTATTTACATAAAGTTATAACTTTTTAAATATTTAAATCGCTTGAAAAACGAAGAGGTAGACATTGCCAATATTTAATAATTGATCCGACCACCCTTAAAGGCTAAAACAGGTCAATTATAATTGATTGCCAAAGCAGTTAACATCAAGGTGAGTGCAATATTCCAACAAGCAAAGACATTAAAATTAATTATAAGCCTGGGAAAACGGCGCTGAACCCCCTTTTGCAAATAGAAGCCAAATGAAAGCTCAAGTCACTGGAAATATTTAATGGCCTGCTGGCTGACCTTTCGCGAGTTAAATGCTTTGCAGTTCAATTTAGTTTGATTGGGAAAAGGCGAAAATCAAGGTGAGTGCAATTTGCAGGCACACAAAGAGACACAACAAATCAATATTGTCAGACCTGCAAGCTCTGAGTAAGCAATTAGATGATTTACCCATAAATATTTAAGGACTTGCAACGGACTTGGCCTAGCCCTGAATAAAAAGTAACACTTGCCGGCGTAGAGGGTAAGCCGGGATATGTGTGCGATGATTTGAGCCCCCCGAGGATATTGGACCTCCACTCCCATGCCGAATTACACTCACACACACCCCGCAGAGCCGCTCCTCGCAAATATGAGTGTGGCTACTTAAGCTAGTGTATGTTTGTGCAAGTGCGGTTTGTGTTTGCTTGGTCCTGGCCTGGTCCAAACCAACACACACACAGAGCCACCGCCAGCTCCTCTTGTTGCATCAGCGCGTCGCTCGCGGGGATTTCTCTTTACGAAAAAAAAATATTAAAAAAGGAAAGGGAAAGCTGCAAAGGATTGGGAGGCAGTCCGAGTGCGCTTTTTTATACGTTTCAGCTTGAAACGTGACGTGCGCTGGGCTGAAATTATTTTTACTAAAAAATTAGCAACCTCAGCGGTTGCCGCCGGAATTGGGTTAAAGTCAGAGGCGGCACGAGGGGCTGCATTCGCTTTTGTGGCCCACTTTTTTCGCCTCCGCCTAATGCGGCGTTTGGGCTCAATGTCAGGACGAGCATTGGGGACACCATCCGGCTCCCAGCTGCCAACTGCCAGCTGCCAGCTCCCGACTCCTGGCTGCTGCTGCTGCTGCTGGGAAGTGATTAAAAATGCGCCACCGCTAACGAGGTGCTGACGACGACGGGTCCTTGACAAGGACCCACTGACTGACTGACTGACTGACTAACTGGCTAAGTGACTCACTCACCCAGGGACAGTGGTGATCGAAGCGGTCCACGCAGTTGTCGCACAGGCTGCAGTGCGAGGCCCTTGGCGGCCGGAAGATCTTGCAGGTGAAGCAGTATTTCAGCTTGACCGTCTGGCCCTTCACCAGGACCTCCTTGGTCCTCGGCGGCGGTCGATATGTGGGGCTGTTTAGCGAGTTTGGCACCTCTGTACCGTTATCCAGAGCCGGGCAGGCGGAAATGCAGCATCAGCATCGACAGCAGCGAGAGCATGTGTTGTTGACATGGAAAAAACGAGAGAGAGGGGAAAGGGCAAAGTTTTCTCATTTTAAATATTTTATACAAAGGCAACACAACGGCAACTCATTAGTGCAAAGGCAACGCAGCGTTCTTGCCTTTGATGATATTTTTTTATACGGAATAAATAATTTTTTTATTTTTATTTTTATTTTTCGCCATCGCGTTTTATTTTCCCATTCTATGTCATGGCACGCTCATTACTTTTTACGTTACGTACGCTCCTCCTCGGTCGCTGCTTTCCCCCTCGGCTCGCACACACACACAGACTTAATGAAGTGAAAACAAATATATATATATATATACGAAAGTGTCTGTGTTTGAGTGGGCGCGACGGAGGAGAAGGATATTCAGGCAACAGGCAAACGACCTTGGCCACGTTTCCTTTTGGATGGACGCAAGGACTTTGACTGTGCGACTGCGATTGCGATTGCGACTGACTACGGGGCGGATGAGTAACGTACCAATTTGCTTTTCGATATAGGCTGCCTCATCATTGGAGGCTCGCGGTATGACGCCCGGATCCGTGAAGGTTGTGCGCAGCAAGGAGCTCATCGTGAAGAAGTAGAGAACCGCTCCCACAATCGGTATCACCGGATTGATGCGTTCCGCCAGAAATGGACAGCTGCAAAGGAAATGAAAGGGAAATGGTCATCATTAATCCAATGTTATTTCTGTTCTGTCATTAGGGCAGCAACATCTTGCTTTTGCTTTGATTGTTTCGGTAAATTTAGTAATAAACCATTGATGTGTCAATAAAATAAGGAATATTTAGGGGTTTGAATATATAGAACTGATTGATTAAAACAGGAAGCTTCTAAAGAACTTTTTTGATCCACAAAGTCTACTAAAAATGCTGCCTAAGCTACAATTAAGCATTTATTGGGAAAATACCCCATTGAAATTTGATCCCTTAATCAATCCAAGGCTTCCTATGGAACCAGCATGGACTGCATCAAACAGATGAGGAGGCCACGCCTGCCAGAGCACTCAGAGGACGCATTTAGAGGGCGAAAATTCTGTTCTGGCCTGCTCAAAAATGCCTGCCACTGTCCCCGGTGATTTGGCAAATGTCCCAAATGTGTGGAGCTCGTACAAATATGCCCCCGAAATGAGGGACGACTCGGGCGGGAGCTGGGAATCCCGATGGGGGACAGGACAATGCCTATGCCCCGGCATTGTTACTTAATGCCCGATGCGTGCCAGCGATTTGTGAATAGGAAAAGTCGCCACATCCAACCAGCAGCAGCAGCGGCAACTTTCACTCGCTGTCAACTCACAAAGGACCCGAGAGCTCAGTGACAATTATGTGTGACAAGTCCCAGATGGAGGACGCACGGCATGGGCTTCGTCATCATCAGCGTTACGGGGACAGTTTAGTCTGTCGGCAGGACCAACCGAAAATAGTTAAATACATTTGTCATGACAACGCCGATTCCCCCACTCCCACAACCCATTCCCATTCTTTTCCTGCAGCGAGGAGCAGCTTAAATAGGGAATGCATTCAAAAAAGTGCTTTTCTCGCATTCAGCTGGCAAATCGCTGACAATGCCATAGAAAATAGAAAATGTAAAAAAGGGAACTGGGAACTGGGAAAGGGGCTCCCCGGCTTGGTTCCGCATTGTGTGCTACCTTTTAGCGATTTGCATCGCCGGAGAGCGTCGAACGAAACACAATTTGAGTTTGCTCACACATCCCCCAGGCAGCCTGCCTACATGCAAAATAAAAATTCTTATTTAAATCCACCTATGCTGACGTTAGCTTTATGGCAATATCTGGTTTATTTGATTTTAACAATGCTAAAAATGCTTAAAGTTCGATTACAGTATTACGTTTAGGTTTTAGTTCTATAAATTTCTGGGAATTAGCAATTGATAAAATAGATTTTTCTTCAGAAAACTAAAGTGTTCAGTCTTTATATATATAGTTAGTAAATTATGCAGGAAGTTCACACCTTTAGTCATATTTTAGTCCAACATTATAAATTCTTCAAAAATCATAAAATGTACAATTTTTTTCTATTATGAAAACGTTGTAAAAGTAATTGTTTTAATAATTTAAAACCATTTAATTCGGGTTTATGATGCAAATATAAAATAATAAGGTTTTAAATATAAAAATTCGGCTTCCAAATATTAAAACTTATAGGTTGACTCACAGAACGAACTTCAAGCTTGGTTATATTATTTTCCTTATAGTAGTTCTTTGATTATTATGTCAATTAAATAAAATATAGACAATTTAGCGACTATTATTAGTAACCATTTATGTGAAAAGTTTAGGATTAATGTTGAAATAACGTGTGCCAAACCGTGTTAAGTATTATTATAATGCCATGAGACCTTTTTCTTGAACTTTTATATATTTTATGTATTATTTGTCTAAAAGGAGTTTGTTCAAAGCAACTGAAGCTTCTTAGCCTTTATATTTTATAATAAATCTACTGATTACCCAAATCCCCCAGATTTCTCTCCCTGCACGCGGAGGATGTGTGCGAATATCTGCAGGAATAACTATGCGAGAGCACTCAAAGGCATTGCAGATATTGTAATGCCCATCCATACCCATATTTGGGATACTGGGGGGCGCCTTCCACTCGACTGTGCGCTAATGTAAAGCAAGCAATGAAAATAAAATCGCGCTGCAGCCGCCGCTTTTCAGCAGCGAATAAATTTGGAGCGCAGAAGGAGCCCGGCACGGCCACAAGATGTAGGTATAGGAGCCTGGTTACTGGGAATTTCAATTTCTTTGTGGGAGCCTGCCGCCTCCACTGGCTCCACATTGGTGTCGAAATGATTTCGTGCAGAAAATGTTGAGCATAATTTTGTCTAATCGCGCTGTCAGGAATGTGAATGCGAATGCGTTTTGGGGGGATGTGCAGAGGCAGCCTTTTAACATCCTGTTTTATGTGTATTTGTATTTGTACTACGTGACGTATGCGTTATTTCGGCCAACGGCCACGTGCACCCAAATTGAATCCATGGCAACTATAGTTAAACGTTTTGCGGGCTTTCCATATGAGCACGTCCCTCAGATATTTATTTAGTTTGCAAGGATCAGCACCGGGGAAAAGCAATCAAAGGGATGCTGGTATTATTATTATTATGGGAATAACGTGAAAGTATTGCCTTTTCTGGCATTTTGGGGAAATGTTTCAATTTTGGTTCCTTTGAATTTCTGTTGTCCTTTTTCATATATCGGAAGGAAGACCTTTTTAGCTTGTGTGTCCTGCCTCCTCTTTCCCTAACCCAGACAGAGTTTCCAATTGAAAGAGCTGCACTTTTGGTTGCTTCAGTAATCTTCTTTTTGAAATAAAAAATAATGCCTTTGACTACTTATCATCACAAAAAGGAGAAGGTTCTTTGTTCGCCATATTCACCATATTTACCATGCGATTTGTCAAGTTAGAAAAGAAGCTTACAAAAGAGAGAGAGCATGCAAAGGTCTGGGGATTTACCACATCACAGTTCGGACATTAATAATTTGAAACTTTAATTTCCAGCCCTTAAAATGCCACCGAGAGCTAAATAGGCGAAAAGTTGGTCTTTAGCAGCGTGGATGGCAAAAACCATATAATCAGGAAATAGAAACGAGCACCGGATGGGCGAATTCGAAATGGAAATTCTGTTTAAAACTAGTGTTTAGTGGTTTCCCCTAACAGAGAGTAGTTGGGAACATATTTGAATGCCACACAACCGGCGAAACGGAGGACGGATTGACTAATCAAAAGCTGAAACTATTTGTCCACCCCTTTCGCCAATCCGCTCCACATGGATTCACCCGTAATTCAACAGATCCGTCCGAGAGACAGACAGAGCTGAGCTGAGCTGAAAAAGTAGCCAACTCAGCTCGGAGAGGCAGCGTCCTTTGCCAGGCCAAGCATAACGCATACGCCACGTTGCACAGCAATAATTACATGCCATTGGATACGGAGACGAGCGGACGGAGCAGACGGCGGGGACAGACAGTAACTGGACCCAGAGACCCCGACCCGGACCCGGACGAGAAACCCGATGAAACTGATGAAACCAGAGCAAGAGTCCAAAGTCAGAGACCATTAATGTGGGCGTAATTGGAAATCAAGCATGAGTCGGGGCGGAGTCGGGCAAGCCGGGGATTCAGGGTGATCCGGAAGGGTTACCGGCCAATGCTTAATTAGCAACGTATACATTTTGCACACAATGCAACCGAGAGCGGGCGGGCCAGAGCCCTACAGACGCTTAATTTGTCACACGGCGAGAAATATTGCAAGGAAACTTGATTTGAGATTAAATGGGAATTTAAATAAGTTATTATTCATGTTAATTTGAATAAAATAAATCAAGAAAAACCTGTTTTTAGAATGGAAAATAGAGAAATAATAATCACGATTAAAGGTTATATTATTATTACATAAATCAAGGCTTTGAATGATTATGATTGAACTTTAAATAAATAAATGCTCATAAATTATTGCTTATCTCAAAAAAATTACATTTCTTTACTTTATTTATGGGATACATGTATATAAATATAATTAATCAAGCAAAGATCAATATCAACGAAAAATATTATATTTCCAAGGCCTTAAAACAGAGCTAAATAAATTATTTAAGAAACCTTGAACCATTATTAAAAGATCCATTGAAATAATAGCAATTTTGGAGTAAATTTTAGTTTATTCTGCTCATAAATTATTGTTTATCTCATAAAAATTACATTTCTTTACTTTATTTATGTATCCCATTAATGAAAATATTATAAATCAAGCAAAGATCAAGATCAAAGCTAAAAATTATATATTTCCAAGAACTTAAATAGTTAAAAAAATCATTTAAGAAATTTTTAAGCCATAAATAAAAGTACCATTTAAATAATATAAATTCTAGAGTATTTAATTAGCATTTTTAACTCAAAAACTCCCTCAAATATTCGACCAGTGTAAACTGGACATAACAATCGGTTAAAATGAGCACGGATGGGGGGGCGTATACTCACTCGAAGGCAAAGAAGAGCGCACTGGTGCCGGTAATCAGGATGCACGTCAAGTAGAAGACGCCTGTGTGCGGTGCGGACATTAGCAATCCATCGCAGTAGAATTTATTGCGTCCGGCAAACAGTTCCCATTTGCGTGTGACGCGCTGGTTTGGTGCCATGTTACTGCAACAACAGCAGCACAGCAGATTCATCGGGGCGCGGTCCTAGGAAATGGGTTGCGAGTTGGTTCCTGGAGCTGCTCCTGTTACTGATCCCTTTCCTTGCTGACTGTGACAGCGATGCCTTTCCTGATGCTGCTGCTGACGATGATGATGCTGCTGTGAACGGGGTGTGGATTGGGTCCCGGGGAATGGTGGTGGGCTGAGCTCTGGCGCCGACAGTTTGCCCGGCCTGCAGTTGACGAAATTATGCTGCTTCGCTGGGGTCCTCGTCGTCGTCGTCGCTCCTCCTCCTGCTGCTGCTGCTGTCACAGCGACGTGTTCATGTGTGGCTGTTGCAATGCCTGCAGGACGCGAAACCGACTTCCACAAGATGTTGCCTCCTGCTTCCGCTCCTTCTGCTCCTGCTGCTACTCCTTCTGTTTGCGGGATCCAGGATACTTAAAAGTTGGCGTGTTTTCTAGGCTAATATTTCACTCGGAATAGCGGCCTCGGCGAATGTTCAGGTGAATTTAATCAAAATTAATGCCTGCCTGCTGCCGTGCTGTTCCAAAAGCAATTTCGTCCACTTTGTTGCGTTGTCCACGGTCCGCGGCATCAGCCACATTGCGTTTCAATTCCCTCCTTTTATTGCAGAGCACACTTTCGGCGGCGCCACGCCCCCACGCCCTCGCCCCGGCTTTAATTAAAGCAGGACGGCTGTCATTTCCCTGCAGCCGCCTCCCTCGCAATGTGGTTCCCACTCCGCCGGCTTAGGGGGAGGAGTGGAACTCAAACGATGGAACTGGGAACTGGGAACTGCGAGTTTTGTACCTCGTTCCGTGCACACTATACAGCAATTATTTGCTCGGCTTTGTTGATCCTGGATCCCTGGATCCCCTGTCCGCCGGCCTGCCTGGCAGCTCCGATTCGGTGGCCCGTCCGCGTCCTTGCGTCCTTTATGATTCAATTATTCGCTATTCGCTGCTGGCGCCACCAACAGTAGTTAAAATTGGCGTCGGCGTCCAATTGGTTTGGTTTCGGTCCGGTTTTTAGCCCAGTTGAGTTGAGTTGAGTCCTGGAAAAGAGCGGAGCAGAAGGGAAACTTGTGAAAGGAGTGAGCAACTGTGGAATTGCAAGCAAATATAATCATTAAGTTATTTTGATTAAGAACTTTTGTGCGGGCGCCGACAGGCGGAAGCGGAAGAAGGAAGACGACGGCAGGAAGGAGGACAAGTTCTCTCTGCTTCCCGGCGATTCCTTTATGCCGTCTTCTCTTTTATTATCGAATTTTAATCGCATTGCCTGAGAATTGTCAGTTGGCCAAGGGCAAGGTGGGGTGGAAGGGAAGAGACCTCACTCAATAAGTGATTTTCTAAGATAAATTTTATCACTTTTTTATGCCAACACAATCGACTTGTTATGGCTGCCAGATAAATTCTTCATCCATAATTGACCAAGGCGTATTAGAGGGGAAAAGTAATGGCCAAGGGTTTTTTTTTTTAATATGATAATGGGAATTAAGCTTTAACTTATATTTCGTATTGGGAATTTCAAATGAAAGAGAGTTTATATTACTTTTTGGAAGATAAAGGGATGTAAAAAAGAGTTAAATTAAAATATATTCATTGAATTAGGAACTGTATTTACTTAATGTGTGCTTTGCAAAGAGTTTATGTTTACTTTTCAGCAATTCTTAGATCATTCTTTTATTTAGAAATATTTTTATTAAATCTATCCTGGCCTCCAACATTTATTTTTCCTTAAAGTACACATTTTGCTTAATATATTCCACTAAAGAGAGCTATTTTCCCTTATTAAATACCCCTTAATAAATTCCCTGCCTGGTAAATCTCCCTAAAAAATTGCATATTCACCACCCAGCAAAGCCAGATAATTTATAATTTATGCTTCAAAATAAACCGACTAAGGGATTAAAAACGCATAGATTATTTACAGCTCAGAATGCGCTAATTCGCGGCTTTTCTGTGAGACGACTGTCGACTAATTGGCGCTAATCAAGTTAAGCATACGCACTGTATGCCGCCCCGGCGACAGGAAGTTGTTACGCCTCCAAATTCCCTTCGCTGCATGGTGCCATGGCGCTGCAACATGGTTCCAGAACCCGTTATCTAAGGCAAACAGGCGCGTTGGCTGGCAATAAAACAGCAAACACACACAGCCAAGCTACAGTGAGGGCTCTGGTAGAGAGAAAATGGGAAGAAGTTGAGCTTAAAATTATTTAAAAAATTATTACTAAACTAGAACCCTTTTTCAAATATAAAATAAATTAATACAAAATTTAAAGCATTAAATTTTTATATTTTGAACTTTTGTACTCCATTTCAAGTGCACACTGTAAACAAAAACGAGTATGCTGGCGCTTTGCATTCGCAATTTGCGTTAATTGGGCACACGCCGCCCATTTAAAGGGACCCTCCATTGCCATCGCCATCGCCATCGCAGTCACAGTCACAGATGCCGCGCGCCGCAGGATGGTTTTCTCAGGCGGTGGCAATGTTTATGCAAATTGTGTTGCAATTATAGCGGCAACGACTGTTCTAATACACTGGCTGCGATTATTTGCATGCATTTCGCATGGAATGGCCTGGCCTGGCCCGGGAGGCTGGCTCTCAATTAACATTAACAACAGCTGATGACATGCGCCAAGAAGTGCCAATTAAAGGCACACACACAGAGGCACAGCGAACTGTTCAATAAACTCATAAATTGGCCCGAAACGACGCAGCAGTGCCAGTCAGCCATAGCAAAAACAATAACCATAAAGTAGCTACAGAAAAAACAACAGAAGAGCCAACTTTGAAGTGTGCCACTCATCGCAAATATGTAAATAAATGGCCACTTACGGCAAATTCAATGGAAAGAAAGAGTGAAAGGGGAGCGGGCGCCCCTTGTCTTGGCCAATTATTTACCATAAATTATCAGTATGCTGGAAAACAAAACAAAGCCCAGCGAGCATGTGTTGGTATTAATAAAATGCAGTCTTTAACACAAATTATTTCGCATTTACCACACTTTGGCAGACACTATGTTTATGCGGGGAATTTGATGGAATTCTTAAACTTGAATAAAGCAAAAATGAAAGTTTAGTATTGAATTTTAAGTGAACAATCCCTTATGGGAGTCACCAAAGGTTTTATACTTATTTTGAGCATTTATTTAAATAAATAAATTACAAATTGGTTCTTTAACTATTTTACAAAATATGTTTAAATACAGAACAGAAACTTTATTGTTTGATCAGAGTTTGTAGGATTTATAAACTACTTTAAATAAATATAAATACAAAACAAAGCCCCCCGAAAACCCTTTTAAAATTCATGATTACTTTTCCAAGAATTTCCATCGCATAAACCCACATCACATACATCGAAACACTCATTCACTTAGCGAACATGAGAGAGCTATAAACAGAGAGCGAGCGAGAAATACCTAACCGACACTTGGCATTGTAATTGTAGGCTGCGGTTGCGTATACGTATTTTGTAATACATCAAACACTTGAACACCAGGGCTCTCGACGTTGCCCCGCCGCTATCCGCTTTCCGCTTTCCCCCTGCCTAGCCACAACTGCCACTATCACGCTTGCAACACCCACCCAGCCAGCCAGCCAGCATAACCGCCTCCTTAGACCCTTCTCAACCACCCACTTCATCGCACTCACCCGCACTCTCACTCTCTTTACTCATACGCATGCATGGCGAGCACACTTAGCATTCAAAAGGGGCAAAGGGGGGGCGTGGCAAGTGCAGCGGCAGGCCATGCGTGCACCGTGAATGATACACCGCGGAATAAAGTAGGAATTTAATAAGGTATTAATATACAAATCAATGAAAATAATTATAAATCTTAGAATTTAATCAAAAATGATTAGTTTTTTGATAAAATTCATATTTCATCGTCAAAAATATAATAAAATATTACAAATTTAATAATAAATCATAACATTTCTCCTATTTTCCACGTGTACACTCAAGTCCCGCTCCTCTTCCGCCGCGAAGTAGTCGGCTCAGTTCGACTCGACTCGACACAACTCGACTGGGATCATTCATTTACGCAAACGCCCCGCCTGCACTTGCATTCGCACTCGCATTCGCACTCGCCCACTCGTTCAGCAAACAAACAAACAAACACAACAAATAAACAAACAAACCGGCAGACACACTCACTCGCTGGACTGCATATGAATAGTGGATGAGTGAGCCAGGACGTCTCGTGCATACATACATGTATGTTATTTGCCTTTGGTTTGGTTACTTGGGCTTACTCTCGAGTGTTTCGATGTCTTTCGAGTAAGATGATTGGAGTCCTTTGATACGGAGGATTTTAACGTTAGTGATATAAGCTTGCTCTTTAAACCTAAAACTCACAAGCGTTTGTGTCTTTTTGATATTCAGTGAAAGCTTTTACTAGGCAGAGTTGTTTTGAGATACAAAAATAAACCCCAGAGATGGTCTTGCTGAAAATGTTATCTTTAAAAATTTAAATATGAAATGAAAAAGGAGAGAGTTATTGGGAACACCATAAATTAAATACAATTCTTTCTCTAAAATAGAGAAAAAAGCCAAGATATTATTTTGTTATTGAAATTTTCAAAAAAGATTTATTGAAAATTCTACTATATTTTAGATATTATATTCTCTTCTCTTTTAACAATCTCAATTACCTAAATGTAGGCAAACTTTTCCATTAATTATGATGATGGGCACAGCACAACCCCAATAATTTCCGCATCATATTCCAATTAATTTCGATTTGAAAAGAACGGACAGAGGCCAGCCGGTCGACCGGCAATAACAATCGGAATACTCGACAATGGCCATCAGGCCACTCTTTCAAACTCACATCTAATTTAATGTTTTGAAACAGTCGCCCAACTAATAGACCGCATATATGCGCTCCTAGCTCGTAGAGCAACGCACACACACACATGCTAGGGGATGCCGTTACAGCTACACGAACATTTCCTCAAACATCCGACATGGCGTCCATTTCCGTTATGGCAGCAAAGCGAGGCACGCACACATGTCTCTCTTTCTGTTTCTGTTCTGTCTCTGCTGTGTGTGTCTATGTTTGCTTTGGCTTTTCCCTTTGCTTCTGTCGGTGTAATTGTTCCAGTCACATTTACAGTTACAGCCGCCGTCGTCGTCGGCGTCGCCATAGCCGTAGAGGCCGTCAAGTCGCCGTCGCCGTGACAGTCGAACCAAACGAAAAGTCGCCATCAACGATTCTCCTCCATTTTATTACAAACACTAGGGGAAAATCTCAGAGAAAATGTGGGTCTTATTATTCTTTTTTTTTCTATTTATAAATTGGAAAGGGGATATTTAGTATTTGTTAAAATTTTTAACAGAAAATGAAAGTAATAAACCCTCAAAGCCTTATTATTATTTTTGATTCTGTATTTTAATTTGGGAAAATATTTTTAATATTTGTGGAGTACTGGGATAATTGCAATATTAATGAAAAACTATTTTAAACAAGACAGAAATGTAATAATCCTTTAAAAATATATCACAAATTAAACTCCAAGCCGTATGTTATTTGAAACCCCCTTTCTTTTTTTTGTCCAGTGCTTAGAGGGAATGAAAAAATTCAAACAGAACAAACTATCGTCGCCATTGTCGTCGAAATGTGAGTTTTATACGACGCTGTCGGTAACCGTTGTTAATCTTTGCTCATTGTTTTGGTTTAATTTATAAATTCCTGTCCATTTGGCAGATGCCAACTTTTGTTTTTCCTATTTGCCATCCGCTTTGTATGCTTTCCCTACGTTGTTTGGATTCCCTCTGCCAGATTCGTTTTCTATATCCATTTCTATTCTCTATTCTCTATTTTCTATTTTCATTTCCATTTCTATTTTGTTTCAGGTTGAGCTCGGTTTTGGTTTGTTTTCGTTTCGTTTGACTGTGTGTAGTGTGTGCTGAAACGGCTACCGTTGATGAACTGACTCAGCGTTTGGTTTTATTTTTTTTTCTATTTGTGCCAAGTCGACTTAGGAGCGACCACTAGTAGTCCACTGCGGCGGACGGAATTAATTGTCGTTTGCTTTGCCATTTGCCATGTTTGCACAGTTGCAGCGGCAGCAGCAGTCTGCGGATGATAATAATTTGCACAGTTTGAACTAAGCCACAACCTAGCCCACTATGACAATTATTATGACAAACACTTGCTGGTGTATTCTACTGTTATTGAGGCAGCAATACAAAAAAATGACAACTATTGTTTGTTATTTCATTCAAATCACAAGAGGTGGAAGCTATCTTATTTTAATTGCTAGAAATTTTAGCTCCAGGATAATAAAGATGGAAAGAAGAATATTTCATGACAATTTAAAAGCGATAAACGATGACAAAGTATGATTTATTATATATAAAAAGAAGCTTAAGAGGTTATCATAAATATATTCTAATAAATTAAATAACAAAGAGTAAAATGTATAAAAAAGGGCTCCTGTTATAATCTTCCCTTACCCCCTATTATAATTATATTAGGCTTACAATTTGTTTGTTTAAAATCCCCCGAGAATATTGATGCCCTCGCATAAATAATAATACTTTATTCATGTGAGAATAATGGGCGGGCCCGATTATAGATAACAGAATCTTTATGACTGCACCAACAATAAGGAAAACAAGGCAGGCGGCAGGCGTGAAAGGAAAAACATATTTTCCGCCCGCATTCATATTTCGGCTAAAAACGCCTTCCCTTTGCAAACTGCTTATGATGTATAAATGAGAAACAGTTGGCCGATAAGCGAGGAACGGACCCCCAGAAAACGATTTATATTATGTACAAATGTTTATTTTGGCCGGTTGGTCCTTTGCCTTATCTTTATCTAGTCCACGCCCATCTCGCACGATTCACAGTATTTTCTTTTCGGGACTAAGGGGGGATTATTGCTTATTCGGGGCTTTTATTTATCTTCGATTTCGCATCGCATCGTATCGATGTGAAAAGTTCCTGGTTATTGCCCCGCTCACGCTCGAATGCCCCTGGTGGAATGGAAGCGAAATGAAACGAATCGAATCCGTTGGAATGGCTTGGCTTGGTTTGGTTCGGTTTGGTTTGAAATGGCCAAATCCCGGGGGCTACTTCGGTGGTAAATTTGAATTATGATCCAATTGAATTTCAATCTGAATTCAATGAATTGCCAATGTCGCAGACAAACACACACACACTCGGTTGGGGGAAAATAAGTTTCGTGCATAATGACGGCCGACGTCTCGTCATTATTGTTCATGGCACAAATTTGTCCCATAATCGAGAACTTTGCTTTTACATGCACACATGCCCCAAAAAAGTATGCTACGGAAAATTGCTAAAATCAAAATTGCAACACAAACAGCCGAGGCCTGTCCCAGGCCCCCTCTCTCTCTCTCGCTCCCTGTCGCCTGTCTGTGTCGCTGCTGCTGCTGTCTCTTTCGCTGTCTCTGCTGCTGTCTCTGTCTTTGTGTGACACAAATTGAGTAGGACACGAAAAACTGCCAAACATTTCAATAAAGTTGCGCAGCGGCAACGTCGACAGCGCGGCATAAGATTGCCAAACGCAGATTGTTTAGAAATTTAGTTTTATGAGCGCCACGATGCACTCACTCACACAGAGAGAATTCAGACACAAATGAGGATGCACTGAGAGCAAAAATTATTGAGAAGAAAGTGTATTTATTATTTAGGGGGGCTAGGATTTTCAAATCCCTTCAAAAGGTGTCTAAAAGTATGCACTACAATGTTTAAAATTACGATGTTATATTTCGTAGCATACCTTTGGACACCTTTTTAAGAGATTTAAAATTTCGCGAGCACCCTCGATTAATTTAAGAAAGTTTGCTTAATAATATTAATAATAATTATTATTTTATCATGATAATAAAAAGGGAGCATCAAAAAAATCCATATATCTTATGTGTTTTAGGTCAATTTAATTGTGAAAATAATTTGTATAGAAATCAGGATTGCTCCCAAGTTCCCCTTTTCAATCAGAATATTTTCTTATGAATAGTTATTAAAAAACCTTCCTAAATTAGTCAACTTTGGTCTCTTAATATTTTCCCCTGTGTGCATGGACACGGCTACGGCTTCGGAGACACGGACGGAGTGACAGGAACATCTGTCCGAGGGAATGCGCCACCAGCTGTGACCAACCAGGCGCTATTTGTCAAGAGTTCCCATACAAGTCGGGGCGATTGTTCGCCTGGCTGCTAGTTTGCTAGTTGGCCACTGCCGGATTGTTAGATGGTCGGATTGCCGGATTGCTGGATTGCTGGCCGGATTGCTCCCGGCCGGGCCACACACTCATACACAATGTCCTGGCCGTTGCGGAGCATGTGCAGCGGACAGCGGCGTCTTTTGTCCGGCAACTTGTTGTTGACAGCTTTTGTTTTGCCGCTCCGACATCAGCAACATCTGCATTTGCAAGTGGAATGGAGGCGAAAGTCATGGCATACATTTGGGAATGAGCATTCTCCCCCTCAGCGTTTAGGAAAAGCTAATGGAATTTATACAATAAGCCCAGGATTGGGTGCCATGGCAAATGAAATGTCAAATGCTTTAATTTTTGTCTCTGAAAAGAAGATTTTAAAGTTGCATTAATTGGGAGCAGGCAACAATGTTTTTTCTAGAATTTTTAAGAGTTTCCTTGACTTATTGGATGTTCCAGCCCTTAAAAAGAATACTCTTGTAAATTCCACTCCTTTTTCTAGCTAAATCCCCTAGGCAAATCTACCTTAATTGTAGTTTGCAATGCATAAAATTTTTCTAACAAATCTCTTGGTTTTAACCAACAAAATCCTTAACTGTGTAAACAAGTGCTTCTCTCCACCTGTATTCGCGGCTAGAAAATCCCCCTATAAGCCAACAACAACAACGGACCGCAGAACGATAACTCACTGGAATGGCACAGAATTAGACTTGCTTATGAGGCAGCTTAAAATAAACGAGCTCCCGATTTGTGCTGGCCATTTGCTTGATTAAGCCCTGCGAGCGGAGGAGGAACAGGGTTTCTGATCCGAGCCACTTTCTACTCGCCACTTTCCACTTTTTCGTGGCACGAGAGCTGTCTTGGCATGATTTATGGCCCAGTCAGTCAGGCAGTCAGCCAGGGAGTCCGCCGGGGAGTCAGTTCCCCGCAGGCAATGGGCCAATGGCATACGCGGCTAATTTGCCTAAACGGACAGCGAACTAACCTTTGGCCCAGGTCGCGTCCTGCGAAACTCCGGATTTGCGGGTTACGGTCTCTGGGATTCGGGTTTTTGGCAGCCTCGCACAGCTGCCGAGTGGCCAAGTGAAAGCCACTCACGTTTAACCAATTTTGACACGCGCCGCACACGCTCACACTCGCATTTTGTGAGTGGGGCAAGCAAACAGCGGCAGCAGCAGCCCGCTGAAATTGCTCAAATGTGCGCATCAAACAACTCGCACAAACATACACACCGCACACGCACACACAAACCCGGGAAGGGGCGGCTAGGGGGCGTGCCGCTGTGTGACGTGAACAGACAAAAAAGGGCAACTCTTTGAAGCGAGCTCCATTTGTTATGATGCCACTGTTGCTGGCGCGGCTCTTTATTGTTGTTGTCGAGTTTTTTGCTCGAAGTTCGCGCAATAAAATGGTAGAACAAAGTGGCAACACTCAAAAATCTATTGTTTTGCAAAGCAGTTTGTTGTGTTAACTGCGACGAGAGTACACTCTTTCGGGTGAGAGGAATAAAGAACATAATTTTAATTAAATTATTATAAGTAATAACATTATACACCTTCGTTTTGTTCTTCAATTTGGGAGGAAATAGCTAAACCACTTTCTGTATTTATTGTATTTTTGTATAGGCTTTAAATAGTACCATAAACATTTTAAATTACTGAAGATTTTTTATGTTGTTGTAAAGCCCAGTTATTTTTGATAATTTTATGTATTTAATTAATACAGAAATATTTTATATTTTATTTATTCAACAGAGATACAAAAGGAAACATGTTCCCATGACTTTCTGTCACACATTGCGTATACGTAATATACAACAATTAAAGCTGAAAACTGTATTTGCAATGCGAGAAATAAATAACTTAAAATCAATTATTGTAGGGATAAAGTTAACGTTTTATACTTTATACAAAATATACATTTCCCCAAAATAACACTACTTATAGAGCATTTATCCCTTTTTTTTCCCCTTTATCAACATAAGCGTATGCGTAATTAAATTTCGCGAACAAGTTGTGCTTACCCCGCAGTTAAAAAAGAGTAGTAGGCAAGTAAAAAACGTACAAAAAAAAGGAGGAATATTACCACCATCATCATGTTGGTTTTTTTTTTTTGTGCACGCTGAGTCAAAGACGCTAGTTGGAGAAAATTTAAGAAAAAGTAACAGAAGCCCTCGTCTTCTTTTTGTTTGTTATTGTTGTTATTGTGGGCTTCTCTTCCTTTGTGCGAGTTGGTTTTAAAGGAGCGATGCACGGGGCGGGAAAAACCACTTCGTTAAACTCATGAAAATCACTTAACGGCAGCATGCACGTAAAAGAAGAGCAGGAGGAGGAGAACGCTATCCAGGGGCGTCTTAGCACCCATTTTCCCTTTGACTGACGCTGATGCGAAAGCCAAAAAGGTGCTCCAACCACCGCCGACAGCTGGCAGAGCTTAAACAGCAAATTGATTTAGCGCGTACAAGCGGAAGCAGCTGTGCCCCGGATGAATCAGTTGGGTTATGCTGGTTGGAGTTGAGGAGCATCGCTTCCAGATTTTACAGGCGTCCGCAAAAGAAAAATATCGGAGAAATTGAGAGCGGGGACAGAATGCTTCCGGACACGGTGAAAAAATGTAATCAAGGCGGTGTTATTTTATGTTTGAGTTTTATGATATTTATTCAAGTTAATATAATATTTTGCATCAAAAAGAAAGTTATTCCGAATTGGTAGCTTTTGTTAGGGACTTGGAATATAGAGAACTTTAAGCCATTGGCTTCCAAGACAAAAGAGAGCGCTATTAAGCAATCATAGTTGTTCTTATTCAATTTACTATAATTTATTTAAACCTATTACCTTTCTTCCTGTGCAGGTACTTAAAAAACTTAGTGAGGGGATTGAGAGGAGCCGCTTGTAGAACAAGCCAGGGCAATGAAATGAGATTAATGCAAAACCGCGTTCACAGACGATGTAAAAAAGAGCAGAGGGCAGAGGGAAGAGCCAGGGCCAGGGAGCTCGCTCGGCACACGGCAAATACGACGACGACTCCGATGCATTCAGCAGCATGCTCCTCCTGGCGAGGGAGGGGGCGTGTAAAAAGAGCAGGAGTTGAGGACCAAGAGGAGTTGCAGAGACCAGGAGCTGTTCGACGAGGACGGCGGCGACTACAACGACAACGACGACGACGACGACACTCAGCCAAACAAACAGAGAGCGCCGCGTGGAGAGGCGACTCACTGGCATGGAAAATGCAATTTATTATGCAAAATGAAAAACAGACGGCGCGGGGGGAAATCGGGGGTAAACCGGGGCGACAGAGATCATGGAGACATTGCCATAGACGGATGGACAGACAGAGAGACGAGCACACTCGAGGAAGGCAAACAAAGCGCGTTATTATAGAGCCAACAATAACAGCAACTGGCGGATATAAACATAATTCAATTTTTATTTAATTTCGCACAACAAACACAATAAATTCAGCACGACTGCATGGCGGACGGGGGCATAAAATCTCAGTTGCAACTTCCATCCCCCTTTTGTGAATTGGAATCGGGCCAAAAATGCGATGCGATGCGTTGCATTGCCGTGCATACTTCCAGGCGTCAAGTCGGCTCGAGCCAATCGAGAAAATCGCCGGTTACGGGGGAAAATTGCCAGAGCCAGCCAGCGGCTTTTCCAGACCCGACAGTTTCCCACGGTGGCCACAAACTGTTGACTCATTTGTGTGCGGACTGACCGACGGATACGGGTATGGGGATACGGGTGACGTGAGTGACCAAAAGTGATGTGGGCGAAGTGCAAAGAGTTCGGCCAGCTCTTTGAGCTTTCTCTCCCAGGGAAAAAAACACTCATACGCAGTGTGGTTTTAGGCGAAGGGGTGACCGTGGCCTAACTTGCCCCCTTTTAGCAATTTTGTGGTGTTACACATGACATTTTGGCCACTGGAGTGTCCGATTGACGATTGACAGTGAATTGAAAGTGAATGGGTAGACACGGACGACACATCCAAAGTTGATCTTTTGGCCTTTGCTGGACTTGAGTTGAGTTCAGTGTCAAGGAGATTAGTTGCCAGAACAGTTTGAACTTGCTGGCAATTACACAGAGCTTAGTTCATGGAAATTATGTCAAGTTTAGTCAACAAGAAGATGGAATCGATATCAACTAAAGAAAGCTTAAGCTGGTAAGTCAAAGGGAATAGGTATAAAATAAGAGACAAGTACTTTAAATAAACAAAACTGTGTGAGTTTGATTACTCAAATTAAGACTTTTTTATATATTTTAGAATAAACGCCAATTAAAGCATAGAAAACCCACAACATTCAAAGCATTTGCTTTGTTTAACAACTGAAAATTCAACGGCTTTAGCCCATAAAATGGTTTTACAGCTCAAAACCATCGAAAGTCATCAAGTCGCTGGATTAATACATTTCCACAAAAGGGAAGGGTCACACAAAAAACGGAGGAAAATAAAGAAAGGGCGGGCCTAAAAGGGCAAAAAGCCTTCGCTAATTGCCAAACCCAAATCAAGAGAGCCGCCTGAGCAAGCCCCTTAGGGTCGCCCCAAAATGGCATAAAATATTTACACGTCAAGTGCCACGCGGAGGCTTGGGCGAAATGTTCGAAATACACGCGACAGACTGAGCCGAACCCAATGGTGGCCAAAATTGTTTATTTTTAGCACGTTTATAAGGCCATCATCAGAAAAGGTTAAGTCAGCGAGAGCCATGAATATGAGGCGGCGAATTCGTTCGCTGTGTTGGATTAGGTCACATTTTGCATAATTAATTCGGAACCCTTTGGCGCCGACATTAGCGCCCAAGAGGAGACCGAGCCTAGCCCTAAATTGGAGCAGCAACATCGACGGGATACAGGAGTTCAAAGGGCGCCCTAATGCAAAGCTATTTATGCAAAAACACGCGCCTTTGACATAGAAATTTGTTAGCGGCGAATGTCAACAATGCGAATTCGGCCAAAGTTAAATATTTGCCATTTGGGCCAACCACCGCTGCAATCCTTTCTGACCACAAAACCCGGTCGCGCTCTTTTACACACTCACTCTGCCCTACACACTCTCTGCTCACATCACACACACACACACACTTCACACACTCTCGTTTTCGACGTCTAAATAAATTGCTGTCATTTTGAAAATTTCCCCAAGGTGGCATGTTTAAAACGTTGCGTGACCACTCAAGGTGGGGTCGGGTTAAGTTGGGTCACAGTAATGCTGATTTGTCCTTATTGCGGGAAACATATTCAACAACCTTAACCCATTTAAGGCTTTTAAATAAATTTATCAAGTTTTTAGCAGAAGAAATCCTTAAAATTATATAGGTTATTATTTTAAACGTGCTTTAAATCATATTAAATTAAACATAGGTCTTCATTTAATTTATAAGAAATCCCAGTGACTTTTTAACTTATTTTTTACAGCTGTCCGGCTTTCGAAATAAGTCGCCGGCATCTCTGTTGGTTCTCCGGTTCATGTGTGTTGACTTAAGCTTAAAATCAAACCATTTGTCAGGGGGCAGCAGTGGCAGGGGCAGCAAAGGCAGCAGTTCCAGACAAGACAGCGTTGCATGTTTTACACATTTACCCCACACTATCGTAAGCCCGCACACTGGCACACACACTCTCAAGCCCAGGGGGACTGTCACTTAGTGTGTGTGTGACGCATGGATGCAATTTGGTTGCATGGCCTCCCGGCTCGGCTGCTGCACTTTAACCGCAACATACGAGTGCAATATTTCAGGCATGATTTCTTATACGACTTACGGTCGCCTTCGTTGCTCCTATCGCCCTGCCATCGCCCACCAACTGCTGTTTTCCTACCAATTTACACGGGAAAAATCATAAAAATATCACTTTCACTTAAGTTCTTTGTGGCAAAAATACTCTTGAGGGAAATTAAGAGATATTTCAAAGAAACATCAGCCTTGAGTTTGTTAAGGAATAATAATAAATATGTCAGATTAAATTTCATCATATGAAAACATTAGGGAGGCAAATTTGAAATAAAATATTCAGTTGCATACTTTTGGGTGCTTTTAAAAATGAATTCAGATCTCTAGAAATATGAGCTGCAAACTTTAATTTTTATTCTAAGCTAATTTTCTTTTAAAATAAATCTAATAAAATATAAATTATTGCTTACTTTAAGAGGCTATAAAGAGAGCTTTCAAATCACTAGGAATCTGTGTTACTAACTTAAAAAGATATTTATGCTCTAGATATTTCTCCAGATGAAATATACAGGCAGGCTCCGGTTTTCACTTTCACAAGATTCTTTCGTTTTCGTTTTCAAAAACGAAAATCGGTGCTCCCGTTTTCACTTTCACAAGACTTTTTCGTTTTCAAAAACGAGCAAGTTTGTCTTGTCGAAATGAAAAGTAAATGCCTTTTTCTATATCAAATCGGTTCTTTATTGCAAAAGGAAAAAAATAGTTGACTTGTTGGTCTATTGATGTTTGTTTCACACCATCAGTGGATCAATCTAGTTCGTAATTACTTTTTAAAGAATTATTTTCTGACCCCACCTCGAATTCGCAAAAAAAATATTTTCCGTCGGCAACGACAACTTTCGTTTTGGTTGCCAGTGCTGCCGTACTGTTGGTGGAACCAAACAATCTGGTCGAAATGCTTGTAAAATTAAAAGTAGGGCATTAATTATGTTCAAAGAAGATAAGAAATGTTTTAATAAATAAAACAGTTTAATTTTATTGTTTAAATGGTACTTTTACCATTTTAAAAAGGTATAACATTTCCTGTTTAAAGAGTGGCAGCGCTCTTGGACCGATAAATAAACAATTTCTGCATTTATTTGGGTTTAAAACAAACAATTAAAAAAAGTAAAGGCATTTAAACATTCCGTTTACTTCTCAAAACGTCCAAGTCAACTGTTTGAGCAATAAAAATAATTAAATATTTCGATAACAAAACGATGACAAAAAGTTTGTGAAAACCGGAGCACCTAAAAACGAAAACGTACGATTTTGGTCTAAAACGAAAACGAAAAACAAAAGTGAAAACCGGAGCCTGCCTGATATATTTATTATTTAATTTTTGGAATAAAATATTTTATTGCATACTTTTAGATGCTTTAAAAAGTGATTTTTAATCTCTAGGAATTTGTGTCGCATATATTAATTTATTATTTTGCCGATCTATATTTATTCTCCTGATATTTCTCCATATGCAAACTTTAACTGATATTTATTCTCCAGATATTTCTCTAGATTCTTAATATAAAATATTTACTTGCATACTTTTAGATGCTTCAAAAGGTTTTTAAGAATCTCCAATTATTTAAACATTTATTTCCTAGTTTTTGACCCATTTCAGGGCCACATTTTTTGCCCCAGTGTGCTCCACATTGACCCTCAAACGCTGGGAGGCGCTGCAGCTGCAGCTGGCTGACTGGCAGAAAGGCTGACTCTGCTGACTGGCTGCATGGATGGCCGCCCTTCGTTGCCACGGCTCTGGGTCAAAGCGAAAGTGGCACATTTTGGGTGGAATTTTGTGGAGCTATAATCTAGGTTACTGTGACAGAGTCGTTGTCGAGCTGGTGCTTCTGCTTCTGCTTCTGCTGCTGCCTGGTGCTACTGCTCCTGCCTCCGCTGTTGTTATTGTTATTATTATTGCTGATGTTGTTGTTGTTTTTCCCTTTGCTGCAGCGGAATGGCCTACACAGACACCGACAACGACACCGACAGACCCACACATAGATCAGTGTGCATACGGCAGACCCAAATAAACATTTCAGGCCCTCGGACTCGGACTCACGTGCCTTCGAGTTCTGAACTTGTGCGCCATTTTTATTGCCGCGCTGCCTGCATTGCCATTGTTCCGGCCTGTCTCTCTCCCTCTTGCTTTCCATCTCTCTTGCACTCTCTCTGCTGGTGGCTTTGTTTTCGCTTTTTGTTGATGTTTTTACTTTCACAAGATTCTCCTCCAGTTTCTGGCTATCTGCTCCAGCTCCTGCTCCTGCTCCCGCTCCTGCCCGGCTTACCTCGTTTTTATCCTCTCACCTTTAGCAGGACTTTGGGGCTTTTTGTTTATCTGCGCACTTAAACTCTTTGGCTGTGGGGGAAAAACTTTAAGATAAACTCGCCAACTTCTTAAACCAATTAATTGCAATTTCATGCGTAATTAATTTGAGCTGCACAACGTGTTCGGAAAGTTGTTTGCATTCAAGTGATTTGCTCTCTGTGGCTTCGACGGACAAAGCTGCTGAAAATCCCCCACCCCGAGGGGGAAACAATTTCTGGTTCGGATTAACCGAGAATTGGGTTCAGTGAAGCCGTCTCTCCCAGGGAAGGGAAGTCAAGTGCCTGACCCACTTAGCCACCCATCATCCATGACCCCTTTTTAATTGCCAATTGCCAATCGAATTTCCTCTAATTTGCCATCAATTTGGTGGGGTGGTTCATGCTCTTGGCATTTTCCACACTCACACAACTCATTAAAAAGTGAGACCCGAAATTAATCCATGTCCGCATGGCTCACCCCCTCCGAAAAACCCGAAGCGATTCTCTCCTCCGTTGACCGGAATGCGGTCCATAAATTGGGTCATTTGCCAATAGCAGCAGAAAGTCACTTGCACTTTCAATAGCAGGTCGCCTGCAGTCACGTTCCTCGTGAGCCTCAGCCCCAGCCTCGATGGCCATAATTTCGCTTTAACCTTATAAATTGGAGGGCGGATGCCCTCGGCTGGGATGCTGGGATGCTAGGATGCTTCGGCTGCTTAGATGCTCGAATTGCTGCCTGGTTGGCTGGCAGCTCGATGCCATAATTTTGCAAACTTGCGTGCCACCAAAGAGACAGCTAAATGACACCAGCAGGCGGACGAAGTCCGTGCATCCGCAGCCAGTCGGAACACTGATGTCCTGGCCGACGCCAGAAGCCTCCTCCTACTCCTCCTCCTTCTCCTCCTCTTGCTAGACCAACAACAAGTTAAACTGACAAAGTAGCAGCCAGGGCACTTCCTTTTGTTTAAGCTGCCTGACACTGGTCCTGAGCATGGAATAATGACGGCATGCACATCGTACAGACACAGGGAAAAAATTTCTTTATTGTTTAAATAATTTTATAATATGAGTTTGGGAAAAGAATATTATATTAATGGACAAGCTGGCCATAGTCTGGAAGTCTTCGAAGAATTTTAAAGAGTTAAATAGTTTTTGTAATGCATCTCTTAAGATTGCGAATAGTTTCTTGATAGAGGAGAAGGTTGGCTACTCTCCGAAACAAAACCTACTCTAAGTTTGTGAACCTTTTGAATTTTTTGGCATGCGTTTTAGATTTATTTTTGTTGTAGGAAACTCTATCTTTATTTTATTAACTAATTTATGATGAATTTCTTTTATGTATTTTTTTCCCGTGCAGCTATCTTTCTCTCTGCAACACCCACAATTGCCTGGTGGTGCGGCAGCCTGCTCGTTATAAATTGACCGCATTATTTTGCTCAATTTAACTTGAACGGAGGCAGAGGCAGGAGTCAGAGGCAGAGACAGAGTCAGAGAAGGAGGCTTCGGCTTCGGCTTCGGCACCGGGCAAAGACACAGACGCAGAGACACAGAGGACACCATGCATTCTGGGCAAAGTTTGCAACTTAATATCTCATAAGTGCTGAGTGTGCATATCGGCCAATGGCTGCCACCAGTTTTCCGCTTTTCCCCGCCATCCGATGGCGGTTGTGAAAATTTGCACAGGGTCAACCCGTACTCTCGTTCCCTCCCTCCCAGGTTCACTTTCGTTTGGCATAATTTTTTTATTAGGTCACACCAGGGCGACCACTGCAGCAACAGAGCGGAATGCATTTATGACCCCCAAACCCTTTTGGCTGCCATCCGCCTCCTTTTGGGGCGGGAGAAAGTTTTTATTTTAATAGCCGAAAGTATTTAATTGCATTTTTCATGGCACCACCAGCGAGGGGCATTGCACGGATGCGAGTTTATTAAATAAATGTCTATAAAGATGACGGCTTTATATTCGTAGGAGACGGCATCCGGTCCGGAAATCGCATAATTACATTTCAAGAACACTTAATACAAAACTGCAGGGCCGAAACTCATTAAGGGAAATGTGCGCTGGCAACGAAAAAAAAAAATGGAAAATTTAGAGCACTTCAGCCCCGGCCATTAATTTGGGAGCCAGGAGCCCGGAGCCAGGAGCCAGCCAGGTCAGCCCAACCTGTCAGCCGGAGCACGGGCCTAAGCCCGACCTAACTAAACATTAAACGAATTTAAGAGGTCAGTCAAGTGCTGCCAGCCGCCAGCAGGGGACACAGGGGAGGCCAGCAGAGAAGGCCAGGTCGGAATGGCCGGAAAATCAGAAGAGCGGCAGGAAAATGGGTGGAAAATCAATGTGAGAAAGGCACGTAGTTCTGGCTTTAGCTTGTCGTTGTTTACTTACACGGGGAAAATAAAAAAGAGGGACAATTCTTCTACAAAAAAATTGAAAGTGTATTTAGATACTAAATTTAAGTACTAAATGTTTGTCTGCAGAGAAACCACTAGTCTCATAGAAATAATTTGTATTTCTTTTATAAAATACGAAACAATAATTGTATTCAAACATTTAATATCTTCAAACTTTCCTGACTGATATTTCCTTTAGTTTTTAAATCAATTATCTTGAAATCATAACCCATTTTGTATTTTCCCCCGGTGCATCCAAAGCCAAAAGCGAAATGAGCGGCCAAGCGTCACGTGGCAACTTCTGCTTCATCCCAGTGGCAAGTTGGTACTTGGAGTTCAGTTGGTAATGGAGTTCAGGGCAACTAATGCCGAAGATTACTGCTGTGGCCCAGTGTCGAATTACAAAACGCTTTTGCCGCCCATAATGGAGAACCAGGCTAAAGGGTAATTCGGCTCATCCCCTACTCTGGCTTTTTCATCCTCCTGTTTTTCCAGGGTGAGAGCAACAAGCGGACAATGCAAACAGCGTTGGACCTTAACAGGGTCGCGTTTTTCGCCGTTTTCAGAGAAGAGTTCATTGCAGTCGCCTCCTTTATGCTCCTTTATGTTCGCAGTTTGTTAGCCATTTTTCATATTCATCCTTTCTGCCAGCCAGCCTGTATCAGGCGCTCCTTTGTTGGCCGCCAGATAATGAAACAGCCAAGGCAAAGGCAACGGCAAAGGAGGTACACACAGCCGAAAGTTTTTAATATAATTTGGAATTAGCTAGAGTGGCAGATGGTCCTTGTTCGGTGGGCGGCATAGAAGAGCTCGCTCAGAGCACTCAGCGCGTCCTGCGGGCCTGTGGCGGCTCCTTTGTTGCGTATACGCAATGTGGTACAAGTTTTAGTTCAGAGAGATAGAGAGAGAAGGAGAGAAGCGAAAGTTTGTGCCACATTTCGGAAGAATGGCTGCTGGAGAGCCCAGGAACAGTTTGTCATGTGAAATTAAAAGTGCAGTGAAATAGGGTGCCTGCGACGCATATAAATTACTAGGCAACGCCCATTCATCCAGAGGGATATACTATGTAGTTGGTAAGGAAATGCCATGGATCATGGTCGAAACACAATCTGTTCTTCATGCAAATCAAACACCAAGTTTGCGTCGATATCCTTCTGACCGCACCTTATCTCGGGCCCTAGGATCCAGCGTTAGGGCAAAACTTTGTCGACTTATCTATCTTAAGCCGCATAACTTTGCATAAATATGAAGCGATTCAGCAAAACTCCGCTCTGGCAAAGCTCAAACAACTGCCGGCGGCATAAAAACATTACCAACAGCCCTTCGACCCCAGAGGAACCCTCGTCGAACTGCAAAGTTGCTCCGATGTCAACGTCAAAAACAAGGACAACAACAAGGGTATAAAACGGTAAAACTATCGTACGCACTTATATATGCATGGGTCCGCGACGCGGATCCGGGAATCCAATTTTATTTATTATATTAATGACGGAGCCGAGCAACAAACTACAGAGGGAAAGGCCTAGGAAAGGGAGCTACATGGAGACCATGTTGATACCCATTGAGTTTCCTTTACTCAACCGAAGTACAAATATTATTCCTAGAAAGCAAAAGGCATTTTCTATATGAACACAACTTTAAAATTCAGTTTACCATGCAAATGTCCAACTTTGGCTTTTTATTTTGAACCAACTCTGGTTAGTTTTCTATTTGCAGACCGCACACATGGCAAAACAAGAAGAAACCGAAATCAGAATACCAGATTTTGGATGTGTTCAATCCAATTCCCAGAGACTCTCCCTCGCACGAGACAAACGCAAATTGAATATACACTTTGGTCCCCAATACACTTGCGGAGGAGCATAAAACTATGCAGCACAGCCACTGACAGCGGCAACTTTCCCGATGACGGCAAAACTTTAACAGATTTGCATAAATTATACCCAAGCAAACAAAACGGAGCAAAAACAAGATGAAGGAGGAGCACGAGCCACAGGCGGACGGCCAGACCGAGTGGAGCTCCATCGGCACTAAGAGATTTTTCACAGTAGAGTTTATGTAAAAGATAAAGGGATATATTTCAGAAGAATTATCCTTACATCAGGAACATTTATTCTAACGAAGAATATATTTAACAAATTGTTTTACTGTTCTACAAGTTCTGGGAATTATTTAATTAGACCAAACTATTTTAACAATAATTAATTATTTTATTGATTATGAATGAAATTTCTGCCCGGAGAACTTTAGGTCCTCGGATAATAAGTTCGTATTATATTTTAAATAAATCACATTCCTTTTCGGAATGCTGCTTCTGCTTTTCTCAAAGTGTACAAACACCGTAGCAGCTCATGAAGGACTTCTGCTCTGTTCCTTCCACAACAGTATGGTCTTGGGGCATGGGCTTGGGCTTCACCATCACCCATTGGCTTCCAGCTTCAGCTTCAGCCTCGGCATTGCCCCATAGTCATTCATTTAACTGTCAATGCCGTTGTTATGCCGTGGTTCGTTTTGTGGCTGGCAATGCGGACGAGGACGAGGACGAGGACGAGGATGCGGATGCGGATGGCGAATGTCGACGGCGGTGGCGGCGTCGGCTGCTCGGCGAGAATTTATGAATTCATAGCGATCTTATGTGTAAGCACTACGTATAAATTTAATATATTTTTATGATTTTTTATGGGCACGCGACGACATCGGCTTTCCAGGGGATAAACTTAATTTATGCGCCACTGTGCGTTTCTTTCTTTTTCTGTATTTTTTCCTCCTTTTTTTTGCTGATGCGATTTTCAGGGAGTTGCGGCGACGACAACTTAACGATAAACTTTGACACAAACAATATTGTTCCGCCCCCCATGTAAGTTGCTGCTACTGAAAAGTGTTTTGTTTTTGCACACACATGACCCCGGGATCAAACACCCAAACACACACTCAGTCATCCATCCAGTGGTGATATACTTCATTTTATCGGGCAGACGCGAGACGAGATTCGAGTGGCAGGGAACCATCGAAACCATCGGATCCATCGGCATCGCCAGAGCCAGACCGAGAGCCAGAGCCAGCGTCAGCGCCGGCAATATGTTTGTCTGCCAGCCCCGACGACTGCGGTTGACATGAGAGCTTTTTGGCCCGCGATGATGTCGTGTACCGCCTGTCTAGCGATGTCACCCGCGGACCTGCTCCCTGGTTCCGCTACCCGATTGAGGGTTATTTGGTTCATTGGCCGCCAAGCTGACACTCCCCTGAGGGCCCGAAGGATGCACGGCGAGGAAAAAGGCTACTAAGTTGTAAATAAAGAATATTTTTCTTGCCAATTTAATGGGATATTTTCAATATACAAAATTTGATTCTTTTTTATTTGTATTTATACCCAAAATAAAAACTATACAAAGTTAAGGTTTAGTCCCTGATCGAAACTGTTGTCTTTTCCTTTTCAAATATCTTAAAACGGTGCCCAAAACTATGCTACACAATTTTATATCGCAAAGAAACAATTTACCCTGAATTTGTTACCTAAAACAATTTATTTCATCTTTTAAGACCCTTTTTTCAAGGATTTTAAATTACAAATGATTTTTACAGAACCTCCGTATGATTTTTCTCTTCTCTCAATATTTGTAGCATACTTTTGGGCATCAAATATATTGTTATTAAATTCCCTAGAGAATTTTAACAGTCCCCTCGAAGTACTTGCAATTCATTCTGACATTTAATATTATGATGTTTTTTTTTAGCAAGCTGATAAGATTAAAAGGGATGATCGAAAACCCGAATTTTATGAACAAATATTGATAAGATAATTTTGAACTGATATATATTGTAGCTCTGGGATTTTTTCAGAGTGTGGCCCGCTGAGCGCCGTCACATGTCGTAGGTCGTACAACAAACAGTTTGTTGATGTTGTTGACGCTCGGTTATGGATTTATGGATTTATGACACTTTGGTCATTGCGGTTGTCAGTTTTCGTTAAAAGTTTTACTTTGCCACTGGCTTACGTGCGGTCTGCAGGGCAGCAGGACACCAGGTCACATCCTCCGACCACCTCCAGGACTAATCAGGCGCCGAGGCCAGGGAGAGATTATGCCCGTCTGAGAGGGTCCACCGATATATGTTGCGCCTGTCAAATTCGACACGCCCCGGTCGTAAATACGAAGGGTTTTTTTTTTTCGTTTACCTTTATCCCTTATGCCGGAGGGGCTGCTGCTCTGCTCGCTGAACTGCAAATAGAGACAAGAGCAAAAGACAAGTTCACATAATTAATGATCGGAACGTGACATCAACGCACAAAGCACAAAGCATATACACACATATTAGCCAGGACACCATTTATCATAGGGATATATATATGTGTACATATATCCGCTGTGAAGCGGAAACGCTGCTCTTCAGCTCGCATTAATAATGCAACAGCTGAAGTCCACATGTCAATATTACTAACCTAAAACCAATTATTCCATGCCCTGGCCATCGCTATTAAATTACGCAATCAGCGGGGCGTGGGGCCACTGGAGCAGAAAATGCAATTATATCAAAAATACATTTATGCACATATCCTGTCGTTTGGATTTCATAAATTTCACGCTACGATTTCCTCCCTGGCATTGCCCTTATTAATGCACATACTTCCATGAAAAGGATCCAAAGAGAAGAAATCAGCGCAAATTCAATGAGCTCGAAATGCGAACAGAATGCAGTCCGCAGGGGGTAGAAGGCAGCAGACCAGTGAATCCATATCTGACGCTGTATCTGTATCTGCAGAGTCAACCGTATCTGTAGCTGTAACTGTGTGACTTTATGGTTACTCAACCAGGACGTCCAGTCATACTCGTAATTCCCGGCCATTCAGCCAGTCGCCATTCAGCCCATTCACACACAACGAAAATATTTACATTTGCTGGCATAAAAACTGCATAAATGTGATTACTTTTTCATTGGCTTTTATGCCTGCGTCCGCAGTTTCAGTGCCTGGTAATTCGATTGCAATTTCAATTAGCGTAAAGTGCAACAGCGTCGTATTACCGACACCTGCTGGGTCTCTGCATAAAAGTAGGCAAGAATATGTCATCTGACTGGCCGGAAATCTTCGGGGGCAAAAGGGATTCAATTAATAGAAGGAGCAGGACCGGCAGCAGCAGCAGCAGCTATCGATCAACTTCCAGGAAATTGTTTGTCAGCTTTGCAGAATCGGGTGTCAAGAGTCCTTGCTCTTGCTCCGGCTTGGCTAATATCCAATAATTAAGCACTTCCGCTGGGAAATTGGATTTTAATTGAAATGCGGAGCAGTGTGAATTCGACACGCCCTCACTTCTCACTTCCGATGGCCCCGAAACTTCGCTCGAGCTGCTGACACAATGGAGTCTCTCTAATTGCCATTTAATTGACTGGCGGAAACTTTTCCGAGACATTTGTTTATAAACCGCACACAGGAAGGAAGAACTGGCAGGAAGGAAGATGGGAAGTAGGCAAGGAAACCAGCAGACAAAGGCGCAATACAAGCACTTATAAGATCATTACAAATTGATGCTATCACTGGTATATATACATATATATACATCTTTTGGGGGCGTGAGCAAAAGTCTCCGCTTAGCAAAGCTTACGGCACTCGCTGCATACCATCCGGATTGCCATCTCCTACGCTTTGCTCTTCAAATCCGGTATAGTAAATGTTATCTCTGCAAACATTTGACAATCAAAAATGCTCAGGCCATTGTTTAAAGAAAAAAATCGAGCAGCAGCAGTAGCTGTAGGAAAAGCAGCAGCACAGACCTGCAAACAATAGGCGAAATGGTCACCCACCCAGATACACAGTGGTCTTAGCACAGAGATATATATCGAGGCAGATAAAATTCCATTCCATTGAGCTCAGAGAGAATGAGAGATCTTAGGGCCATTTTTCAGAACAATTCAATTCTGTGGCGGCAAAGTGGGTCATCTGTTTGGTGTTTATCTTTAAGATAGCAAAGAAAGTTTAAAGTTTCCTAAAAATAAGTTAATTAACTACCTAATAGAAACCCTTGGTTATATTCTCTACTCTTAAGCAAATATATATACTTTTATGAGCTTGTTTTGATGCTTAACTTGGAAGACAAAGGGCCGTTTTAAGCTTGTAGAAATTCCCCAACTTGTCGCATAATTGCCGTAGAGGTAATTCGCTCTATCTGCATCGCTTTTATGGGCAAACCCACTGTGCTTTCGCCCCCGTCTCCAAATGGCTGTTCCTCTGACGACAATGGGGGGCAGCAGTGGCAACAACAAATGGCACAGCGTCATCTTCGACGACGACGACGTCGACTCGATGCCAACTCATCCCATTGCAGCATCCTCGAAGTGGCAACAACAACAACCGACACCGGCAGTGGCAGCGGCAGTCGAGGTTAAGTTGACAAGAGAATGAGATTGCATTCTGCTGCTGCTGCTGCCTTTTTCCTTGGCTGCCTTTGCTGCTGCCCGAGTTCAATTCATTTCCACTTGAGCAAATGCACGTCGTCGTCGTCGTCGTCGTCTTCTAGACGTCGCTACTCCTTCTTTTTATCCTTTTTGCCTTATTTTTTTGGCCATAGCCAAGGGATATGTGTGTGCTGTGTGCCAGGATAGGATGCGGGGGCGTTGCCGTGGCAAAAGTAGCTGCAAAATTTCGCCCCGGGGCGCACCTAGTAGGGATGTTGTCAATGTTTCGCCTTGAAAGAGCTCGCTCGGTTTGGCTGTTTGTTTTAGATTTGGTCGGCGCTGGAGAATGGATCCTTTTGCTCTCGTCACAGCGGCAGCTCCCGCTGCTCCAGCTCTCCTGCTGCTCGAGCTGTGCTGCATCATCAAATTTCAGCTACATGTCCTGCGTCGAGTGGAGGATGTTCAAGGAGACTTGCTGACACTGTTGACATTTTACAGTAATGAAAATGATTATTGTCAAGGGTCGTCAGAGCCAAGAGTTCGGGCCAAGTCTCACGCCCTCGCCCAGATGCGGTCAAAATATATATATATGGTATAGCGCCATAAAAAAGCTTTTAGTAAGCTTAAAGGGATCGTGTTCTAAAGAAAGTCAGGAATAGAATTTTCAAGCAAGTTCTAGGCCTCACAATAAACCCCATTTAATTTGCAATCAATTCGCAGGGAATTTCTTTTTATTTTTGGCTGAAAATGCTCTCACACTAATCAGAAAGTCACTCAGCCAGACACCTGCGATGGCGGCCTGTCAGCTTCCGTTTGGAAAACGTTCCATCTTCGTTGCGCATCCGCCTAGCGCGATTCAGCTTCAGCTGGCACACACGACGACTCTTAGGATGACATCCCGACTGAGTGGAGGGAAGGAAGGATGCTCCCGACTGCCACTGTCATTGGCCGTGCCAAAATCGTAAAGGCTAAAATTTAGGTTAATTGATAATTGATAAGAGAGCGCTGCGAGTGGAGGAGCGTTTGTGTCATTTAACTCGACTTCAACTCGGGGCGGGCCCATGAATATTTAAGGGGTTTTTCTGGCGAGGGCTGCCTGACGTCGCTCACTCACTCAAGTGGGGCAATGAAAATTAGCAAAGCACTGCAAATAGTTTCAAGTCCCGCCTACCGCCTACCGCCTACCCCAACGATTCGAAATCGAAATGCAGGTTTAGGGTTAACCCACAAACGAGGTCACAGCAGCAGCAGTTGACCCATAAACGCGTGCCGTGCCCCCAGGCTAATGAACACGCAACAAGGGAGGGAAAAGGAGCCCAAGGATACAGGAAATACGTTTTGAAGGGGGCCGCACACAAATCATTTATAATGCACACGACAACGGACTGACAATGAGTTGTAAATTAATTGACGCAACTATTTAAGCCAGACACAGACTCGACAAGGACGCCCGAGAGGGAATCGAACTCGAGCCGAGCCGAGCAATTCCGCAAATTGAATGCCATTATCCATCATCTTGCAAATGCCTCAAGTCAAACTACATTGCGGAAATGTCTGCGGCACCCACACCCACACACGCAAACGCACACACAGGACACAAGACACCTCCCCCACAGGACATGCACACACACACACAACAATGTGCGGTCGAAAGCCGATCTAGATGTGCTCAAATATTTCTGGTTAAAAGGAGAAGCCAGCCGGAAATCTTTGTATTAAAGCGTTGCTACATCTTAAAGTTAATCTTGGGAATATAGGAAGTCAGACTCGATTTTGGTGAAGGGTTTTTAAGGGAGTTCTTTGCCTTGATTTAATAAATGGAATAAGGAAAAGGCAGAGGCTTAACAGGGTCCTTAATATATTAGTTATATTTAAGAAGAATATTTATAAAATAATTTTACGAAATACTGAAGCTTAATCCCTAAATACCTCCTCCATTTAATTGAATTCCAAAGCTTTTAGCAGCATTTTTGATCAAGTTAGTCCATCCATAGACACGCATAAGGTTTATAGCAACCAAACTCCTGGTCTCGCAACACAAAAACTGCATTAGGCCAGACTAAACCAATGTGTCGATGGCATTTTCAGGCTGACATACCAACTGCCTTTCGGCCTGGCCATTTGCAGGGCTCAGACTCACGTGTGTGCGGAGAGGGCGGTGTGTCAACAAAAGGGCGATAGTTGGCTTTTAAAACAATCGAGTGACGACATGGAAAATTAGTTTACGCAACTCGATTGCCAAGTGCCGAGAAGAGCGCCTGCTACCCGGCCAATAAAGAAAATGCCGTCAAGAAGAAGCTGTGCTAAGTCAACTCTCGATGCAAGTCAATCAGACGGAAGCCGGGGAAAAGTGGGTAAAATGCCACTAAAAACTTTGCCAGCTCACGTGTGCGGGCGATGAGAAGTCCTAGGAGTCCTGGGAGCAAGGACAGTGCCAAGAAAGTGGCAACTTTTGACGGGCCAGCTGCTTCAATTGTTGGCACTAAGTTGCTGTTGCTGCCGTTGCTGCTACTGCCACTGCCACTGCCACTGCCGCCTTTTGCCGCTCAAGTGGATTTGCTTGCTTTATATTTTCGCAGCTCGATTTTCCTGCTCTTTTTTCTTTATCCTCCTCCTTTGCACCTCCTGCCTCGGGCAAAAATTGTTTTCCTTAGCTGTTGCTGCCACGGCTGCCGCCGTGCCGCCTTCATCACGCACTTGCAGCAACTCCCCGGCACAAGTCACTTAATTGAGTGCAAAGCTGACGATGCAGCGCGCAGATTTAACTTTGGACAACTTGAATTGATTCAAAACTTTCTTTGTTCGCTTAGCGCATAATAGAGGGGAAGCCCCTCTTAGGGCAGGACGTTGCAGGACGCCGAATGAAGGATGGGTCCTGCTATTGACAGACCTCTCCCCTTGATTAATGTCCGGTCCACTGCGCCAGTTATGAATGGAATGGAAAAAGGGCAGCAACAGCAGCAGCAGCAGCAGCAGCCAGAGAAACAGGCTTACATATTTTTTAATGGCCGGCTAATTAGCGAAATGCCAGGGCTTTTAGCGACCCGGGATAAATCCGAGTCCGATTTCGAGGGACTGACTTTCTGCAGGCCAAGTTAAGCGATATTTCAAAGCGACAATCGCACGGCAAGCCGGCGATTTATGGTTATTTGGCCCACTCAAACCCACTGTCGGGCACTCGTGTGTGGTGTTTGTGTGTTTTCTCGTGTCCTGACAGCTTAAAAAATTTATCGATGTACAAATTAAACTGCAACTGGAGCAAGGGATGTGTGCAGCAGCTCAGAAAATAAACCCAAGCAAATAAAAATAAGAGCAAGGAGGAGGAGCAGGAGCAGGAGCAGGATGCAGTGTTTAATTTTGTTCTATAAATTTCTCCAGCTGCTAGAAACACAAATAAACTGAACTTGGAGCTCGAACTTGGAATCGGAATCGGTATTGGTTTTCGTATTGGTATTGGCATTGGAGTTTAGGACCGCAAATGAACAACTGGCAAAGCATTTTGTGGTCATTTTCTAGACATATGTTATATTTGCCAGACGCCCAGCAAATTGGTCCAGAACCCGAGGACTGAGTGGGGGATTATTTCCACCCCTGCTCAGGCTCCCTTAAATCCAACTATTGAAATTGGAATTTCTCGTCGATGGCTAATCAAATGGCTTAGCTGTGGATACCCGATACTACTCAGAGCTCGATGGCGAAGGCGGCTGCGAGGACAGGGGGATGTCTGGCATTGAGTGGATTAGGGCCAAGTGTGTTGGCTGAGCACTTGGCTCATTAACAGCTTCTGGCACGCACAAACCTTTTGGCCCCGCCAAGGGAACAGGTCGCCGGTGAATGGTCCAGCTCCATAAATAAGACGTCAATAAATAAAAATGGCAATGGCAATGGGCATCAGCAACGGACCTCAATTCGACACTCTAAATTGAAAGCATCCCCAGGGTATATATTAGATGGAGAAGTGAGGCTAGCCTTAAAATTAAATGGGGCTTTTGTGTCAAATAAAAATTGCTAATAAAAGCAGGGAAAAATAGGGAATAACATGAAAATTAAATTTATTTAATATTTGGTAAATAGAATCCTGACTTCTGGCTACTTGTTATCTTAGATAACTTATCTGTGTCAAGGGAAATGTTTCATAAAAATCCTCTAAAAGCTCCTTGAGGCTCTTAAAAGTAAACAAGTCATAAAATATATCCTGTTGAAAGGAGATTGTACAAGGTGATGTAATAAATAGCAGCTAAATAAAATAAATAAAAAAGTATACAGATTCTTAAGTATAATACCCATTAAAAAATGTCCGATCAGCAGTTTAGGGGTATGGAAGCTAATAAAAATGTTTACTGACTCTGTAAAAAAATAAATTCTTCCTGTTAATAAGCATTAACTTTATTGACAAGCAGAAAAAAAACAATAAATTCTCCAAAGAAAATCCTTACGAATTTTATAAAATTTCCAAGACTGCAAACTGAACTGGAAAAGAAGGCCACAAAGTGTAACAAGCTCTTCTTTTAATTGTTACAAATTTATCTCCAAGTAAAACCCTTAGCTACATGCTGCTAATTAACTTGGCCCGAATTAGTTTCAATGTTTTCGTGTAATAAAATGTATCCCCCACACACATACCTAAAACTTAATTAATTCGCATAAAATATAGGTTAGCACATCGTCGACACATTCTTCGCATCAACCAAGGAAGTCCCGGATGGGGATGCAGCTACATTTTCGACAATGTTTACAGCAGAAACATGGAATTACCCACACAAAATTAAATAACGAAATATTTGCGAGCAGGCAACACAGGGCACAGGGCACAGGATGAAGGAGCCGGCAACAGGACACCCCCCCTGGCGCTCCAGAGGCTTATTTTGCTCAAGGTAAATAGAGAATTCTTGAAACAGAGCAGCGGCGCATTATGCTCTTGTGGAAATTGTGGGCTGTGGGCTGCCTAGCCCCAAACGAAAACAAAACCAACGAGAAAAACAAAAACAATAGCAGACGAGAAACAGGAGCAGGAAGAATAACATTGGCCTGCAGCAAAACATAAATGTCCTTGTTGCGGTCGGCGGTCAGAATCGGAAACTTTTTGCGCACGTTTGCCCCGGATGTTTGGGTGCGGGGGGAAATTGGGGGAAATGCCGGGAAATGGGAAAATGAGCTGGTGGGGCCTGCAGGATAATGGGGCGGGCGCAGGTCATTGCAGGCAGGCATGGCTGTAAATCACACAGTGGACACTGCAGCGCCAGAAATTGGCGAGGACTCGCAAGGTGGCCAGCGGAAAGCCGAAAAGCTGCAGCACCAATTTGCTGGCCAAGGTTAAAGTTATAAATTATTATCGCCATGGCTGCCTGCGCGCTCCTTAAAGTTCCAGATAAATAACAATATCAGTTCCACGTTGTTATCTCCACAAGTTTACTTCAAAGGCTTGCCAGAAAATAATCTTGAATAGGGAAATGTATGTAGAGATTTGAAAGCGGGAAGTTCTGGGACTGAAATAATTTAAGGAAATGGGGAGAGTTTTCTGGATTTAAGTTACAAATGTATTGGACTTAATTTAAATAAATTCATTAAAAACAAATTTAATTTGTATCTAGTTTAAGGAGATATTAAAAGAATTTATAGGAAGTTGATTAAAATTCCTAAAAATAAATAGAGTGGTAAAAAAATATTAAAACATTCAAGGAAAAGGGAGCAAATTTTCAAAGAGAAAAACCATCTTGAAGAAACCACTTCCAAAATATATAGAAAGCCGCTTTAAATTACTTAATATAATTATTTCAAACCCTTCAATTTAAAAGAAGTAAAAAAGGGAAAGGTAACCATATTTCTAAAAGAACGAGAAAGAAAGCTAACTTCGGTAAACCGAAGTTTATATACCCTTGCAGTCAGCAATTGGATCATTGAACGAGAAAGAAAGCTAACTTCGGTAAGCCGAAGTTTATATACCCTTGCAGTCAGCAATTGGATAATGTAAAAAAAAATTTCAAATTATGTAAATTTTGTAAATTTTACATTTTACATGTAGTATTTTACATTTTCATATAAATCGACCGATCCCTTCTATGGCAGCTATATGATATAGTTGTCCGATCTTAATGAAATTAAAACCGAAATTCTAGAACTATAAAAAACGACTATATCTCGAAATTTATAGAAATTCGTTGAAAAACAGAGAAATTAAACATTTTTGTACATTAATTTCGCCATCATTCCTATGGCAGCTATAGGATGTAGTGGTCCGATTTCGGCCGTTCCGACATATATACTGCGTGCTAAAGAAATATGACTATGCTGAAAATTTCAGCCCGATAGCTCAAAACTGAGAGACTAGTTCGCGTAGAAACCGACAGACAGACAGACAGACAGACAGACAGACGGACAGACAGACGGACAGACAGACGGACAGACAGACAGACGGACATGGCTAGATCGACTCGGCTGGTGATGCTGATCAAGAATATATATACTTTATGGGGTCTGAGATGCCTCCTTCACTGCGTTGCAAATATCATGGCAAAATTATAATACCCTCTGCAAGGGTATAAAAACGATCCATTTTGGTAATGTAAAAAAAAAGGTCAAATTATGTAAATTTTGTAAATTTTACATTTTACATGTAGAATTTTACATTTTCATATAAATCGACAAATCCCTTCTATGGCAGCTATATAATATAGTTGTCAGATCTTAATGAAATTAAAACCGTAATTCTAGAACTATAAAAAACGACTATATCTCGAAATTTATAGAAATTCGTTGAAAAACAGAAAAGTTAAAATTTGTTTTTCAATATTTCGCCATCATTCCTATGGCAGCTATAGGATATAGTTGTCCGATTTCGGCCGTTCCGACATATATACTGCGTGCTAAAGAAATAAGACTATGCTGAAAATTTCAGCCCGATAGCTCAAAAACTGAGAGACTAGTTCGCGTAGAAACCGACAGACGGACAGACAGACGGACAGACAGACGGACAGACAGACGGACAGACAGACGGACAGACAGACAGACGGACATGGCTAGATCGACTCGGCTGGTGATGCTGATCAAGAATATATATACTTTATGGGGTCTGAGATGCCTCCTTCACTGCGTTGCAAATATCATGGCAAAATTATAATACCCTCTGCAAGGGTATAAAAACCATCTTGAAAATGCCACTTCCAGGGCCATTTTCTTCATGTATTTTTTAAGAATCCCCGTGAGGACTAAGTAACTCGTCTATTGGGCACAAAGTTGCGCTAATAAAAATCTGGCAAACACGTAAAAGTCATTGACACGACGAAGCAACTGAAGCAACTGTTCAAACATTGTGTCGCGGCTTATCTGCGCGTTTACAACGCCTCGGGCGCACTTTCTTTCCCCTTACTCTAGGCCTGCGAAATCGAGTCTTGCAAAAGTATCCCGACCCGAAATTTGCATGTTAGCTCGCTGTGCGTGGGGTTAGTAGTAGTGGTAAGGCTTCCGCTGCAGCCTCTTCTCCTTCGGTTCCTTCCTTCCTTCCGCATAGCAAACCGAAAGCAGGTTGGCAAAAGTTTTTTGGGGAAATTGAGCAATAAACTTTGCGCGCACACACACACACATGTGAGTTAAACAACCGTGACTGTTTGCTTTTTGTGTGGTTTCCAGGGGGCGGGCTGTGGTGGTGAGGTGAGGTGACTACTCATCGCCAGATGCGTCCTTGCCGGGCTGTGCCGGAGGAGTAATGAAAGAAATATGCAAATATTGCGGTTTAATTAACTCGTCGTTGTCCCCTTACCACCGCTGCCTATCCATTCCGCCTGATTTACTCGCTCAAACAATTTTAATTGCCGGCCCACCTGGCGTATGAGTGATGGCCACGATGGTGGTGGTGGTGAACGGTTAATGACGCGCGGGCTCTGATGATGATGCTGATGATGATAACGAATGCCAAAGTCAATTATAAGAATGCCGTGATCAACTGTGAATATTACGCATACGCCGCGTGGACCCCGTCCATAAATTATTCACAACAAAATACTTAAAGCCTGGGTCCTGAGCCGTAAACAACAAAACAAGACACTCGTAGGGAAAATCTGAGGGCACTCGGGAAATTCACAACCTAATTTCCCGAGCAGAGCAGAGCAGAGAGATTCTCGCCTTGAAGAGTTGAACAAAACAGTCTAACAATTAGCCGTCTAGAAGTAATTTCCCTCCACACTCGCAGCGAGGAAAAGCGCAACGCAAGGAGCGACAGATGATGATGGAAATTGCCACGCTGGGTCCCCACTTCACCGCCGCCTCCACCGCCGCCACCGCCAGTTGAAAGTGTAACCACAAATGGCAAATAGCATAGCAAATGGCAAACGCCAGGCGCCCGACGTCCAGTCCCAGCTACGTGAGCGCATTTCGAGAGGGAAATTAAATTGAAATGAGACGCGTTGCCGCGTGCGGAAAACGATGGGCGAGGCGAGAGAGCTACAAGTTGTTAAGACTATGCCAGCAAACACAGAGCACAAACAACACCAAGCACCAGCACGAAGCACCGCGGAAAGCGGAAAATGCCGGGGAGGAAGCCGTGGAAGGAATTAAAAACGGAGCAACGCCAGGCGGAAATTAAGTTTACGGCGTCGCCTTTCCTTCACTGAGCCGTACTGCAAGGCCACCGAGAAAAATATGCTAAATAAATGCGAGTGCATGCATAAAATTATATGAAAATAGCGACCGACCAACCGGAGGAGTCCCAAGCCCCAAACAGTTTCTGCAGTCAGCCAAAAAAAAACTTTAAATACCCCCGGCAGCATTTTGCCTCGCTTCTCGGTTCTTAAAATAAAAGTTATAAGATTAGTTTTCTGTCGAAAAAGCTTGGTAGCAAGCTGCTTTTCACTTTGGAATTTTATGATTAACATTGAGAAACATTTGGCTTAGTCATAAAAGGAAACCATATTGTGTTGCCTGGCTATTTTCAGCTTGGCATATTATTTTTAACCAGTGTTATTTATCATCACTGACTGAATTTGCATTTTATATATACTTCTACCTACGTATATGGATAAAGTGCCTTATTTATGAGTTGGCACTACAAATATTTGCTGTTAACTTTAACTGCCTTTGTTTAATATGAATAATGTTATTTTTAACATGACTAAAACACATGCAAGAGAGAAAAAATAATACTTTTTACGGGATAGAATTAAATGGTAGCAAATATTGTAACAAAACATACGTTTTTTCTGTAAAATTATTTATCCATGTATTTAAATATATTAAAACCCTTTAGCGCCCGTTTATCTAACTGAAATCATATTTATTTGGCATTCAGGTCGCGTATTTGTTTATTTTAAAATATATCTGCTCTTATTTAAGCTAAACTCTAAACCAAAATTTATTTGAATATTAATTCAAATTAAAACCACAAATTTGTATTGAATACAACTTTAATTAAAGAACAAATACAAAACCAACCAAACATGCAACAAGAATTTGTTATAACCACAAAATATAAAAATTCTTACACTTTGTCACAAATATTTTTAGACCAGAAACCATTTATTTATTTAAGGTTTTCTCTTTATTTGCAAGCTCGGTGTCACAGTTAAAAATGGTTTTCTTTTGCATAAATTTGCAGACAGCCCTGCCACAGCGAATCCAAAAAATTCAGTTAAAGCGACGACTCTGCATTAATGTGAGATGAAGTTGTGCACTTTGCTCGCGCCGTCGTTGTCAGTCCGTCAGAGGAACTATATACTATATATGCCCAGCAGCCACGCCTCCTTTTCCGCATCTCCGGAGAGGGCGTTTAAGGCAACATGTGAAGTGAAATGAAACGAAACGAAACAAGTGCATTATTTGCATTAAATTATGCATACGGCGAAGGTAAACGAAGGTAAAGGGAGCGCGAAAAAGAGGTTGAGGGCGAAGAGGCGAGGGAAAAGTGTCAGCAGCCGTGCGATTTCACACGCAGCTGGCAGGAAGGAGGGTTTGGGAAAACCTGAAGAGTGGTGGCGGCAGCGGTGGAGCTCCAAGGGCCACAAACAATACGAAAATAAAAGAAGAAAAAAAATAACAGAAAAAAGCGGATCGCGTGAACAAGTGCGGGCCCGCAGCAGACCTCAGAGGGGAATCCCCCATTCTCAAGGGGCCTCAGCCAACGGCTCTCCAGTTGATGCGCAGAATTTGTGCAATTTAAATTGAATCGCAGGCAGAGTCACTTATTCAGAGCGACAGGTGAGCGCGAAAGGCAACTCTGATAACGGAAATTAGATAAAAAAGAGAATTTGAGGAAAGCGAGATTTTAATAACAAATGAGGTTATAATTTCCGCCTTTATTGTACAGCACAGAGATAGAGTGTGAAATGTGATTAAATATTTGAAAAGGTATTCATCCGACAAGGCTTTAAAGTATTTTATTTACTCAGTTTAACTGGGAAACGGCAAGTAATTGGATTTATAAATATTTAATTCCTACTTTCTCATACATTTCTTTATATCATTCTCTAATCTCTTATGATGTGGCAGTTTTGTGTAATTAAGAACGTCTAAAGCCTATTTATTTATTCATTTATTCCAGCTTTAACAATACTCTGAACAGCTCAAAGAAATATGCTTGCCATTCAGCATACACAAAGCATAAAAATGTGCCATTTGTCATGCTCTCTCGGCGAGTGCTCAGTTATGCCTTATCCTTTCCCCTTTTATGTCGTCCAGTCCAGCAGCATGACAATCAAATTAGTTGTGTTGCACATCCAAACAATTTCCCGAGGCAGCAGCACCCCCGCATATATATATACAGACTATATATGTTTACAAATCCAAGGGAGTCAAACAGATGCTCCTTAAGCTGTTGCTTTTGTGGGGGAACCAGAGACCAGGGTCCGGACACCCCCAGCTGACCACTACTGGGCTGCGGCTCCTTCGAGACGAGACTCGGTTAAGTTACAGCCAAAAGGAAACGGAAAAGCAGGAGCCGAAGAAGCAGCAATCGCTTGCCTCTTGCAAAAACGACCACAACAATGGCTGACATGCAGCATATGCCATAAAATGCAATGTCCTGTTCTGTCGGCGGTGGCGTCCTTTTCCCGCCCTTTTCCTCCAGCTTTGTCCGCCCCTTGCCCACCCCCAATGTCCGATTTTCCTCTCGCCCCTCCTCCCTTCTGCTTTGCATAGTCAACTGATTTTGATGGCATTTTCGCACAGCTTAAAACAATTTGCCATAATGCTTTTACTGCGTAGCGATGTCGTGATGTCATCGCCAGGGGCTAAAGATTGTGATGGGCAAAGCTGCTCCAGCCGCCGCTTCGCTTCGCTTGTTGGTTCGCTGGCTTGCTGGTTCGGTTGGTTTTTTGCCGAAGCAATATTCGAAAGTGAGCATAAAAGTCAAGTGATTTTAAGTGGTTGTAGGTCAGCCAAAAATATAAAAATTAATATGCGGCATCATGGGTATTGCTCCATTTTATCAATGATATTGCAAATTCAAAGATGCTTTCTGGTTTCAATGGGGTTTTTACACAAGAGCTGGTGAGGGTTTTGAGCAGACTAAATAACTATTTTCTGCACTTTTGAAAGAGTTTTTTAAGCTATTTCCCTGTGATTTGGATCTTTATCTATTTTTAAAATAGCTAGTAATCAATTTAATGCTTAAATATATTGTTAAATGTAATATATTCCCCCAAGAAACTGTTTGTATAAATAAAGTACTATAAAAGATGATTTGGAATTAAATAAACCCTGTTTTTTAACATGAAATATAACTTAAAATAAATTAATTTAATCTTCAACTTAGACTATGGAAATAAATAATTGTAATTTGGAATTTAATACATGCAATTTTAAAAAATCAACTTAAAATATTGCTTTAAGTCCAACAGAAGAAGCTTTCTTTGACAGCAAGCAACGTTCGCTTAAAATCTTTTCCAAAGAGAACTATCCTCGGAGGAATATGCAGAGCCACATCCGCTGTGATTACACTTAACTTCGCGAAAATTGAAACGGCTAGAGGGAAATAAAACGGTTACGTCGTGGGCGCGCAATAAATGCTCGTAAAATAAGGGGAAATGGCTTTCTCTTGCTTTCTTGACGGCCACTGAAAATGCATTTCCGATGGCCATGTGTGTGTGTGTGAGTGGGATGTGTGCCATGTGCGATGTGTGGGCTGTGTGGCACACTCTATCTTTGAGGGGGCGTGACTCCTGCACTCCTGCAACATGCAACGCTAAAAGCCATGACCGTGCTCTGCACGCAATCATCGGTAGAGTTCGGGCCAAATCCGTAGCTACTTTTGTTTAAGGGCTAAAAGGTTCCGCCCGCCCCGTCCCGGAGGAGGAGGCTCACGCATCGAACGGGCCAGATATAATAATAATAACGAGCCCTCCTCAGTTTGTTAGTTTGGCTGTTTGCCGACTTTTGCAACTTTTGCAACAACGCGGAGTGGGGGCAGGGACGGAAGGAATGGCAACTTTGCCGTGTGGAAATTCTATGGGGAAACGGGCGTTGCCTCGTTGCCACGTCGGAGAAACTTATAAGCAGGTCAGTGCCGGCCAAATCAGTGGCAGCTACCACCGGAGAGAGACGATTTCAGAATGTGCTGAAAACTACTTAAGTCCGGAGCTTAAAACCGTGCCCGGTGAATGGGCGGGTCAACCGGAGGAGGAAGCCCACAAGGAAATATCTACCAGCAGTTCGAACTCGCCACACAATAACACAGATATTTTATTTTTCAATAAAGTTTTGATAAAGAGCTTTCCTAAACAGAAGCTATATTGTTATGCCGTCAGAGTTAGAGTGATAAAATCCTATAAAGTCTATAAAGCGGGGGGAAAAGGTATTTAGGTTTATGAGAGTTTTAAACATTTTATGCGGGATGGTGTCCTGAATTTATTGAATAAGGATGTTATAAGGAATATTTTAGAGAAGTAAAATAAGTTAAGAAGTTAAAAATAAGTTAAGCGGAAATGTAAGCCAGTTATGGATTAAGAATTACAATAAAAATATCCTCTACTTTAGTAATATGAACTCAAATTTTAATTTATAAATTTTATATTACAAATCAAAAGACAACCAAAGCAATAGAATTAAATTCCCTTAGAAAAACGGCGATAAATATCCAATATATAAGATAGAAACTCCATCGAAGTCATGCATATGCTCTCATGAATTAAATTGTTTAAAAAATACAAGAAAATATTTACTCAATCGACTCTATCAATTAATTCAATAAAAAACCGTTTATGCGCAATTATTTCAGAAAAAATGTACAACAACCCTTAAACCAATAAGCTAAAAACAATAAAGAAAGCTTTTGTTAGGGAAACAAAGAAATGCGGTCCATTAAACAACATAACAAAACCATTAAAAAAATCTGTAATAACTTCAATAAAAAAGCCCGTTTATTTGACACAATTTGGAACTGCTCCTCTTTCCCTAAAACTTCCCCCACTGATCTCCCTGATGACAGTGAAATAAAAAAAAAATAAAGGAGAGTCAGAACCTACGACTGGGCCTGTTAGTCGCCAGGCAAATGTCTGCGCCTCACGAATCACTAAAAATTTTAACAAAAGTTAAACTTCCGTTTCCTGGCTCCGCTGGCAGCGGAAGTGAGTAAAGCTTTTCAACATTAAAAAGATGTAAAGGCCCCGCCGACAGCGCCAAAAAGCTGAGAGGAACCGGAGGAAAATTCACAAAAAAAAAAAAAAAAAAACGACGTGGAGAAATGGCGGTATGGCAGCGGAAAATTGTGCAAAAATACTTATAGCTATGATGATGGCACGGGCCATCGTGCGGGAGCATATAGATAAGCTGCGTAGACTTTTCCCCGGAACAGGACCCGCCCCGGACCAGGACTCTCACCTCCTCCAGCCAAAAATGCCGCGAATATTCAAAACATGCGCTTAAAAGTATGTATTTTCCAGCACATGGCATCAGCATTAAAAAAAAATATAGGAAAACCTGCAAAAAAAAAAAAAGAAAAAGGAAGAATGAACGTAGAGAACCTGACGAGAAAGCCTCCGACCCGACAAAAATGTGCAGCATGCTTAGCGGGGCAGGCACGTCACGTGCTGACCTCCTCGCCAAGATAAACTTTTTTGCAGCAAAACCCCACCAGGTGGCATGTGGCTCACCAGGATGTTTGCATATCATTTGTGGGCAGGTCTGGATAGGGCCACAGGAAACCTACGTTCACCGCAGTTAAAGCAAGCAAATTACAGCTGATGGAGCAAAAGCGAAGCAAATCAGTCAATAGGAGTTTCATGGACTTCGAACAACCAAAAGGAATGAGGGAGTGCACGTTAAAAAAAATATATTAAATTGTTGTAACAAAATAGGAAGTATTTCCAATAATAATGCACTTAGTTAAAGGTAAATGTCTAATTTTAAGACTAATTTTTTACGGATTTCTTGAGTTTAGTAAAAAATGTATACAGTAATCGGCTTTACATATACAAATCATCTGCATATAAGCCTTAGTAACTCGCTTTTAACTTGGCAACTTTCTAAGACCAACTTTAACAAGAAATTACCATAAAAGTCTGGGGAACTACCTGCTAACAGCAATCGTCACCTTCACCAAAAGTAGGATAACTCCTAAACTACTCATCCGATTAACTTCAAACTTTCAGGGAAATCTTTTCAAGACTTTAACACCCTAATTTACTTCTGTGTATGGGAAAACGAAACCACAGCAAACAACCGAAAAAGGAAAAGCAACTGGCAACTATAAAGCAGAAAGGCATTCGCTCCGGGCAAGTGCAGTAGCAATAGCAGCAAATCGCCCAGAAAGATTTAATCAAACAAACAAGCCGAAAGGCAAAGGTTTCGGAGGGGAAGAGCGGAAGGATAATTCGGGGGGAGAAGGTCAACTGGTACTGCTGTCTCATCCTCTGTCCTCTGCTGCCCCATCAGTATAGAAAAGTAAGTGAAAGATGGCAAAGTACTGCTGCTAACAAAAGCTGCAAACGTGACAAAATTAGTGAACAATGGCCCGCAGTCTGCGGATGAGATGAAGGAGGAACTGCCAACGGAAAAAATATAGCAGCAGCAGGAGGAGGCGGGGCAGGACCTTATGAACTCTCGGCAACGATGGCGGCAGGATGTGATCCTCAGCCACAGGCACACACAACGACTAAATGTGGTCAACGATGGCGAACAAAAGGAAATGAGAAGAGGTAACTAGAGGAAAAAAGTAGAGGCGACTATAGGTTACCTTGGAAAGTTGGGAAGACTTGAATAGATTTGGATTAAAAAATAGATTTAAAGAGTAAATCCATAAATGTAATAGTTAATTATCCTGGAAACCCTTAAGTCCCTGAAAACCTGAACTAAAAAATAATACAAAATCTCTTGCCATTCCAAATAAAACCCGTTTGTTTGTCTCTCAACATTTTGTTAATAAATTTCCACTTTCCACAAATGGCAAACAATTTTACAAAATGAAACTTTGATTGCTTTCCCATCAATCAAATTCAATTTCACTTCCGTATAAACCAATTGGGGAATGTTTTTCATCATAAAATAAAGACTTTTCTGGCGCCAACTGGAATTCGTATTCCTTTTTTTATTCATTGGTAGTTTATTTAACGCTTTCTTTAATGTTGAATAAAATATTTATATATTAATTATTCCTGATAGTTTTTTCGCAGTAAAAATAATTAATAAATCTAATATAAAGACCCTTGTCCGATATCCCCTATAATTTCCCAGTTACCTCGGTTATAGAAAGCATAAAGACGCATCGGCCAAACAAAGGCGGACTAGTGAAAATGCACACATAATGGCCAGCGTTCTGACAATGCCCGGCGCCGCCAGTGTGCGTGGGGCTTGGCTATGAGTGTGCGTTTCCCCTTGAGGGCAGGAAAAATCGGCGAAGGGAAAATTCAAGGCAAGCGGAGTGAGAGGAAGGTTCGGCTCTGGAGGGCGCAGATTGACAAACGCCTCAGTCAACTGTCAACTGGCCATGGACAATTTGCGCCCTGGCAAATTGAAATCGAAGCGAATCGCAACGAATCGAAACTGATTCCGAAAGCTAAACGAACCCCGAGAGCTAAATGTTTGACTTGCGATGACTCAATCGAAGGGCGCCAATATTTGGTGTGCCTTGAAGCCTTCGCCGAGGCAACCTTTAACTTAAAGGTGGTGGAAAAACTAAAGGGAACACCAGGCGAACGACGAGGACTGCAGGCCAAATGCATTCCAGCTGCTCTCGCCTGGAATGAAAATGTTTGTCAGGCCAAGTTGTCTAACAAAAAAAGAACTTGGGAAAATAGAGGAAAATGGTTGGCATAGCGCAAAAGTTGCTCAGCGAGTGGCACCTCTCTCTCTCTGGCTTGCTTGCTGTGACAAGGGAAAATCACAACACTAGAAAAATAGTTGGGCCAACTTTCAAGTAACATCAGAGTTCAGGTGATGTTCCGGCCGCACCTTTTCTCTGCCTCGCCTTTTCCTCCGCTCTGACACAAGTATGTCAGGACATTATGGGAGTGGGAAAATGGGGGGGGAGGACTGTGGGAAATCCCGCTCGATACGAGGCAGAAAAATATTTCAAGCACGCACACAGCTCCGGCAAAATATGCATTAGAAAATGTCATAACATAAATTTAATAAACCATGGCAGCAGCGAGTGACAACCAATCTTTGGCTTTGGCTTTCAGTTTCAGTGTCGGCTTTGGCTTGGCTCTTTCCACAGCGCAAAAAAATAACAGAAAAACTTGTGCATCAATGGCGTAAATTATTATTATTTTTAATTTGATTTTATCTCCGGCCTGACAACAGCATGACAGTTCGATTATTGTGCGAAACCTTTTTCATAATTTGTCAGATATTAAAAATCATTCGGTTGTAAAGTTGATTTTGTAATATTTAAATCATGATTTCAATTATAAAATGTATACGAAGGTGGTAAATAAAATGCAAGGGATTATACGGAGGTAATGGTTATGCATAAATAATGAATTAAAAGTAAGCAAAAAGTATTCAGAAAATTAAGTAACAAATTGCATTAAATAAAAGTTTAATTTGTAGAAGCTAAATTGGATTAAAAGCATGTTAAAAGAAATAGGAAAATTAAGCAGAAATACAGAATAAAATGTTTTTAAAATGCCAAACATTGTGCCAAAATAAGAGATAAAATGGCAAAACACTTCTAAATTACCACAAATTCATACCTCCTTTTAATATCACCTTCCAATCGATTGAGGAGAGCCCCTTTACTTGTATATATAGTTTATTCTCTGTGTGGTCTATGCGCATTTTGGCATGCTGCATGCGGACACCACACAAGGCTGGCGAAATATTGCGTATACGCAGAGCAGGCTGTGTGTACTGTGTATTGTGCTGACTTAGCAGCATCGCTCGTTCGAAAACGTATGCTTTATGATGTGCATATGTCGGAGTGGCGTACAAAACACACAGCTTTGTGGAATACATAGCTTTTATAGATTTCAGCCAGCACATTTGTCTTGCTTATCATCGGACCAAAAACCCACCCATCCTGCCGCCCATGTGTCGACGTAATCGCTCATGTCGTTTGGCACATGAATGATTAGATGCCAGGAGAGAGGAGCTGGAGCTGGCGAACTCCGATGGCTCAATGCTTGGGGCGGCTTCAGGCTTAAGTCGGCCTGGCAATTGCTGCATAATTTGCGCAGAACATACGTTCCATTTATGGCAAAAGCTAATAGATATTTAATCATATGCCACGACTTGAGTGCTCTGCGTCAAGTGAGTGGTCCGAGATTAGATTAGTTGAGATTTATCGCATACTCAGGAGGGCAAAGAAGCTCCAGGATGCAATATTCTTTGCGGCTTACACGGAATATAAGCTGTGATGTATTCACAAGCTGCCCGACAATTTATTTAGATTTATGATAATATTATTAATTTATTAATTTTCTACCCTATTTGCTGACCATTTGCATAAGCCGCCACAAATTGGTATATTATTATCTGTGGTCAATTAAAAACTCCATGAATTATTCATAAGCACTCTGCGCGTTTAATCTTTGACAAATTAGCGTAAATTAAAAGCACACACTAATCATATTTCAAAAAACGTCGGATGAAACAGTTAATAAATTTATGTTTCGGAACTACTTTAAAACAAACTTGTCAACGAAGCAGCACAAATCTGCAACCAATTAACAAATTAACATAAATTAGAAGCTTATCTAAAGCCAATTATAATTTATGTTGTTATTAAACAATAATTAAATATGTAAAGAGGATGAAAAGTAGATTTATTATAAAGAAAATGGGATTAAAATAATGGTATGATTGCAAATATTTCAGAAGCTTTTATTTCCTTTAGATTTTCTTAATTACTAATATATTTCACAGAAGTTGGTTTATATTTTTTACCCTATTGGTACTTCGTCTCTTTACACCAAGCAACTCCAGTCCCATTAATCACTTGGTTCTTGCAAATTGATTAACATTTTCCAAGTGTTGAATGCCTCGAAAATTAGGTCTTGGAAATGACATCCCCAGTCCGTGCTAGGGGTTGACTGACTAACTGCCACATAAAAGCGGTTTATTGCAGTCTGCTTTGTGCCTGGTCATGGCATTTTGTCAACTTAATTCTGGCACTGATTAGTTACCGATGACTGCGACAGCTTTCCTTACATCTACGTCACAGCGTGTATTTTCTTTTCTTTGCCATTCTGTGGGTGCGGTAAGGTAAACAAGATAAACGACCCGAGAGTATGGCAAAGGCAAAAGAAAAACAACAACAAAAAACAAAGAAGAAACACCCACAAAGGCCGTAGGTAAAATAGGCAAGCTTTAAGCAGAAAAGAAAAAGGAAAAGCAAAATTGCACTAAATTATTTCAATTAAGAAACTCTCGGCGAACAAAATCAACTTTCTCTGTGGCGGTGAGCGAGTGCGCGGCGGCGGCGGTGGGGAAATGGAAATCTAATCAGCAAATTGTTGAAATAACAGCGAAAAAACACAAGCCCCGATTACGAGGGTGGTGGCATTGAATCGGAGGGGCGGAGGGTCATCTCAGGCATTGCCTGATACGCCTCGGTGTGTGGGTGTGATTATAAGCACTGCCGATAAGGGTGTTGATACACACGGGCCTCTGTGCTGCGGCGGCGGCTATCAGACCATCTGACGGTGAACGAGGCACGTATGTACCTGGGCGACAGATGACGACGACGACGCGTCGTCGAGAGAGAGAGTGCTGTGAGCCGAGTTGGAAGTGGAAAACGAGTTAATCAATTGCCATTTGTCGAGGACTTGAAATAAATGCACATCTCATTGAACGACAGGAGTCACTTCAGCTAGGAGTCACTCCAGGAGCGACAGCTGGCAACGAAATGTTAGCCCAGCAATGATAACAAAGATCGAACCACAGGCGAACTTGTCTAAGTCGAAATAAATGCAGTTGAAAGAAGTCTTAAAGTTGGAACTTTGTTAAAAAGGTTTCCTGAAAAAGTCAGTAAATACAAAAATAGATTTAGTACAAAGTCATTGCCTAAATATTTCTATAAGAAACCTAGTTTTCTGTGTTGTATCTAACTATGACCATTATTTAGGTAATAATTCTGGTGTTTCTAGCTATTATTCTTTTTTAAATAAATTAATTAATATTATTTTCAATATATTTAAACATAATCTGAAACTATATAAATCCAATTCCGTTTACAGAAGTTCTCCTGTATTAAATGCAATGCACACATGGCGTATGCAGAAATATGCAAAGGGGAAGTGCAACATTGCGTATACGCCGTGTTGCCAGCCCATCCAGGCAGATGGAAAGACAGCCGGGACCGACGACGGCTAGGATGGATAGATAGACAGATGGAAGTAGCGGGGAGAGACAAATGCCCCTGCTAGAAATCAATCTCGGATAGACGACGGATGGATGGAGCAGCAATCGACATGTGAATTTTTGTGCAAATTGAAACACGCTTCTGAAACTACGTGCAGGCAAATAAAATAGTTCACGGCGGGTACAGGGTGGAGCCGGAACGGGATTTGAGCAAACAAACAAAAGGAACGCAAACAAATCTGTTCCTGAAAAAGAAAAAAAAACACGACTATAAAGTATGCAACTAGGGCTAGGGCTGAGTGGAAAGCGATGCCCGGTCAACAACTGGCCGAGTGACCCTCGTAACTCGGGTGTGAATCTACGCAAACGTGCCACACACAAAGGTGTGTGGGTGTGTGTGCAATCGCTTTCGGTATCTGTCTCTGTGTAAACATTTCAATTATTTTAGTCAATAGATAGACTTTCAAAGGTATTTTTCTTTAATGAAGTGCTATCTTAATTAATTTGATAAACACAATCTCTGTACGGGTACGGAAATCTTTCCTATTTGCAATGTCAGCTTAAGAGGTTTCCTTATCTTAGATCATAAAATAACTTGGATTTTTTCCGATACGTACTTCTAGATAATTATAAACTGCATGAATTTCACAATAAGGTGTTGTATTTAAATGGAAATGTCAGCGTTAATAATTAAATATATTTGTTTAGATTCAAAAAACAACAAAAAACAACATATCTTTGTTTAAAAATAGTGAGTAAGAGTAAATAATATTTATGTAGAATATTCCTCAGGAGTAAACGAATTTCTTCATTTGGAATGACGTCTTTTCCGACAGTGTTATCATGCTGAAACCTCTTAATTAAGGAAATTATAAGGCCTGACAAATTAAGCCAATAAATATTGTGTATATATTTTATAATCGCAATTTCCACGACGTGTTTAAGATTAAATGCGAGTGCCAGATCATGCCATATAAGCTTGCCATGCAAGTGTGTGCCTGAAAAGCGAAAAATTCCAGACTGCATGGGTAATGTCCGCCAGTGTGTACGTCCCAAAGGGCCAGGGGCTCTAGCTAGTGATTCATTCATTCCATTGGCCGGTCATTCAGGTACTCCAACCAACCATCCGAACGTCCGACCATCCATCCATCCGTCAGTTGGGCCGTTTGGGGCTGTCGCAACGCTCGGACCGCATTGCCAGGGCCATGCATCAGCGCGGCAGCCAAGCGTTTTGGGAGGGGAGGTTGGGGGCTCACGTAAAAAACCAGAGGCATCCCCAGAATTTTGCTTTCATCTCAATCATTTTTTTTAGAGAGGCGGGATGCAGAAGCAGAGAGCCGAATAACAACCAATTTATTTGGCCACGCTGCAAATTGTTACCCAACTCGCATTCGATCGCCATCGTCGGCTTCTGACCCACAGTCCTGACCAGTCCTCGACGTCGTCGTCGTCATCATCAAAAATCGTTGATTGCAACAAAACAAATTGCATTTTAAGGAGATTACTTGTCGGACCGTCTGCTCTAGATGAATAGTCGAGTGCCTCTGCTCCTGCCATCGAGTGGGTTCTGGGGTGGCCTCTAGTGCTTGTCCATCCATCCCCTTGGTTACTCGTCCGTCTGTGCGGGGTGGAGTGGCCGATTTTTTAATAAATCATAGCGCATTAGTAGTGGCTGCACAAAAAATGCACTCCCGCTAGGTTTTTTCAGCAGCGAAATATCGTTAGATTGGCAAACATCAATCGGAGGTCCACTCCATTTCGGCTTATGTGAGGCCACATATTGCGAAACCCGAATATGGATCACGAACAATGGAAGCTGGATTAATTAAAAGAGCTATCATCTAACCAAGATGGCAGAGGTATTTGGGGAAATTAAATATCTAAGACTTTTCGGAAAAAAATAACAACACTAAGAAGGGTGGCTTAACAATTATAATAAGCCTGAAATTCCCCAAGTAATACTGATGTAATTTGTAAATTATTAAAAGGAAAAGGTGCATCCTTATGAAATTAAACCATTCCCGACTTTTAGAAGCCCCACAAAGTGGCCCAGTTTATTATTAATAATTACCCAAATCAGCCATAAACTTCACACAATTTAAGGGCCCAACTTATGACAAAATTGCCCCACAACGCATCTTAAACAATTACCCTAAAAGCAGAATAATTCAAGGCTTAACCTTGCAAATAATATGCATGGCAAATAAGTGCCCCCTTGGTGCAGTAAAACCGTTTGAATATGGTATTATGATCTGTGCTAAAGCTGTTTACAAACCGCCCGCCCGAGACCCGCTAATAAAAACAAATCCACGCCCAGCTAAACGCATTCGCATCGCCCGGAAAAAAAAACGGGAGGCGACCAATAAAAAGCCGGAGAATGGTAAAAAATGCATGATTCAAGCCGTAAAAAAAACCCAAAACGACCGGGACAGCCCTCGTCCTCGGGAAAAAAAAAGGGACAACGCGGCGGACTTTTCCATGAGTCACCAGCAGCTTGCTTTTAACGCACGCAAAGGTAGCGAGCGGCGAGCGCTAGAAAGCCAACGCGGAAAATGAGAGAGAAAAAAACCAAAATAAAATCCTCTTAGGCCGGGTCCGAATCGAGGGTTATATGGGGTTTGGTTTGGTTTGGGGTTGCAGGGACCCTAGAATAAATTGGCGAAATAAATGCAAATGCGTGTGTGGCTGAGTGTGAGTGTGTGAGGGTTAGTGGCCTAGTCGCGGGCAACGCGGCGCATTAGTAATGTAATTTGATTTGATTTTTATGTTCTGGTGCTTGCGGCATTGAAAGCGGGAGGCTCCATTCCGGGAGTAACAGGATTTTTATGTCCACCTAATGGCCGTAAACACACGAACACGAAATTATCGCAGCTGCCATGCTAATTGTGAACAAGTGATTAAGTTTAATTGCAACAGATAAAAGTACAGCACTTGCCCGGATCGAAATGATCCATATATACGCTCAGTGCGTATCTGTACATCCCATAATAATGCTGCTGTATACATATATGTGGGCCATCAATCATGAATACGAAAATATGCCGCCGCCAGCACTCGGGGCTGGCTAAGCGGCTTTGTTATGCAAATTGTTGGCTCTCCAGGGAAAATTGGGTAAGGGAAATTGGAGTGTCACGGGGTGTCGGAGTGTCGGGGTCTCGGGGCAATAATAAAAGTTCACAAGTCAAAAGTCTGCAATTGGCAAACATTTCGAAAGCCACTTGGCAATGCGGATTAAATATCAGAGAGTGCAACACAATGACCAAAGTTATTGCAAAATAGTTCCACAGCTCACATCCAGCTTACAATTAAAGGCATATAAATACGAAATTTGTTTTTCTAGTTATTCACAATTAAACTCTGGGCCGGCCATGCATATTTCTAATTTATTTTTGGTTTCTGCCATCCAGAGAAATTGCCAAAAACTGTGTGAATCAAAATATTGCACATTGTTCATTCAATTTGATTGCACAAACTGCAAAATAATTTCGGAAAAACGAACAAGACTGAACCAGAAACAACAGTCAAACAATTGGGGGGGAAATTCTATTACTCTGACCCCGTCGATGATATCTCGATGGCGTTGTGCAAATTGAAACTAATTAAAGCCGAGCAATGAATTTATATCCACTGAACGGAGCAGCTCTGCCCTGCATTTGTTGAATGCGGTTTGCTTGGTTTGATGCTCCTCCGACGGATGAGTTCTGGCTTCGGCGCTTCTCGATTACAATTGTTTCGGAACTCTGATTAATTGCATTAAAATTCGCCAATTACAGTAGATTTAATAATTGCCACTCAATTCCATGCAGTCGGCCGGACAGAAATCATCGATGGGAAGACTCTATTACGCGTGCGAAATTGAAATTAACTTATTTAAATCGGCGAACAACAAAAGGCATACCTTTTCGCTTTCCCATATCGTGCCGAGTGCGGTTAATACTCATTAATTATCTTTGTGCAACAAAGTAATACAAATAAAAAGGTAAAAACCAATGTAATTTTATGTAGTGGAATTTGGGCTGTGAAAGCATTTAACAAAAAGATTCTTGAGTTTGTTAAGCTAATTATTTGTTTAATTACTTTTTCAAGTAATGAGGTATATGGAAATTGTGTTACAAAAATAACTATAAATATTAAAAATGCTTTGGTCGAAAGTAATTGTATGCCCATTATCTCAGAGTCAAGGTGTACTAGATAAGAATTAATATATACTTCAAAAGTTGTCTAACAACCTGATAAAATAATAATGACCGCACAGTAGAAATGAATCACTTATTTAATTATAAACTTAACAAGATCAAGAACGCTGCCTTTTTTGATAAGATTCTAAATCAAAAGGAGTCACAAAAAAATAGAGGAAGTGGTAATATGAACATACACATTCTGTCTAAAATTAAATACATAATTTTAATCTTTGCCTATAATATAAAGATTCTGATAGGTTTGCTTGAAAATCGAAAAATGTTTAGTCCTTTAAATTGTGAATAATATTAAAAAGAAAAAAACCCTATTCGCCTTCTTGAATTGCTTAGAAAAGGAAACTTATTTAAAAAGTTAGTTACATAAATTCCCTTTGCATACGTTTACCCTGCAAATACTTCCCTTGTTCGTGGAATATATATTTGCCAACAATAATACTGATATCTGTTAATTGTTAACCCCACTATCGCATGGCCCACTTGTATTGGACTTACTCATCGCACATTATCGGCAATATCGCAAGTAAACAAATTCACACGATTCTGCGACGACAGAGGGATGGGAAGGAGGAGGAGTTACTAACTGGTCTGGGGTCTATGAATACTCGCAGCCTTAGCCCTCATCAATGGGGCAAATACAAGTGGGCGGCGGCGGCATTTCGAAATACATACTCCAAAAGCGGGGCCAGGGTCAGGAGGGGAATGTTACACGACAATGGCAAATAAGTTATAACTGAATAAAACTCACCTCGTCGCTGCAGATTGTGTGTTTAATTTAAGCGATGAGTTGACGCCGCCGCCAGCAGTCGAAACAGAAAAACATTGACCTCGGTACACTTTTCGACACTCGCCTTCGATGATGATTAAATACTCGCAGGTTTTTCAATTACACGCGTTAAAATATATAAGGTTTATTTTGGATATTTCTTTAAATATTTTCTGTTTCGGTTGGTTTTTGGTTATAAAAAAGATCGACTTGTTTTCTCGTTGTTTATAAGAATAAATTAGTTCTCACTGGATATTTTGGTATGTTTCACTTGTGATTATTGTAAAAACAGTTCGGATTTTGGGTATTTCGAAGCTGAAACGGTAGGAAATTACACTGGTTTTTATAAAATTCATTTACAGTCGCAAAACGTATTATTTTGGTATTTATATGTATATTTTCTGTAAAATTTTTTGGGAACCCGAATTCCTAATTTTTATAAACGTCTCAAGTTTGCATTTTTTCGAAACCTGAATGGGTGACAACCTTAGTATTTGAACTCGACAAAAAGTTTAATAACATCTGAACGACCTACTAATACAAGGCGGAATAAAAATGATTTAATTTAATGGGCCTGCGTGCGAGAGTTAGTGGCAGCGCCTAAATAAAAAGCACCGAGCTGGAGCCCGAGTTCGAGGTGTAAAATGAGGTAATTTCGTATTTAAAAGCCAGAGAGACTAGGTAAAAACACACAACAACAAAAAAATAAAACACACGAGACAAAAACAAAACTGCGGCTAAAGGAAAACCAGTTTCTGGATGATAACAAGATGGAACCATAAACTAAAGGGGAGAGGCAGAGCAAGAGCCCGAAGGAGGATAAACCGGAAAGCTAGAGACAATAAAAACAACAACAAAAGGCTTGTCCAGAAAGCGAAAAGTCTAACTGTATTTCTTCTTTAAACAAATCACAATCGCAAGCACATGTAGCTGCAAACACACACACACATTGGTGGAATATTCAATGGAATGAAAATAAAAAATATTCAACGACCCGCCGACGCAAAGACAATTTGCAAAGACAGTCTCGTCAGCCGCACACACTCATGCAAAGGCAAACACGCCAAAGCGAAACAATCAGTAGGGAATAGAAAACACAACATGTTCGATCCAATTATATATAGTGGACAAATTTAAAACCAAACCGAATGGCAAACAACATAAAGCGTAGAGCAGTAGGCTTTATGGATTTTTTAAAAAATTTTGGCGTCACCGTCGCGCTCTCTTGCTCTCTTTTATTTGTCTGTTTCTTTTGTTGCTTTGCATGTGTGTTTCCTGTTTTTTTTTTTTTTCTGTTTGTTGCTTCTTTTTCCGTGCGGTGTCTCACTCTCTCTCGCTCGCTCTTTCACAAATGAGAAACAAAGTCAAATTCTCTGAGAAATGCACATATTTTTTTCGAATATTTCTTTGCCTGCCTGAGAGTAAAACAAAAACAACAACACGCAATCACAAACACAAACACAACTGCCAACGCGCCTTCACACACACACATTCGAACGTAGTCGCACACTGCCACAGCTCAAATTAGTCGGAGGCAACAACAATAAACGCTGATGTCGATTGTTATTTAAACACTGGCTTCTCTTTTTTCCTTCGCTCTTTTCGAAAAAGCCACGCGACAAATGTAACAATTTAAAGGCGAATTTAACAAAAATCAGCAACAAAAACCTGGCACAGTTTCGAATAAAACAGTAAGAGAAACAAAAACAATTACAAAATCAAACACTTGAAGCGGCGCGACGCGGAGGAAAGAGACGACAGAGACCAAAGACAATGACAGCTGAGTGTACGTGGAAGCGGCGACTTTTCAATTTGTTTTGTTTCAATTTAACCAAAATCTCGTCACTAGTTAATTGCCATTAATTTTGTTTGTTTTTATTGCAACGTAAATTGGCGCAATTTTTCCGTCGGCGTATCGTAAAGAATTTATATACATAAATACCAGAGAACCAAAAGTCGGCGATTTATCGGATTTACCAATGTTTGTATTTGTAGTTTGTTTTTTTTTTTTTTTATTGGCAACGGCAACGCGAAAGATAATGCCATCTACCGCCTGGTCTCCATATTTTTTTATTATTTAAAACACGCGGCGAGTGAATTGAAAATGGGTAGCGAGCGAGAGCTTAAATCGACCGCTCCGGTCGACCGTTGCGAATAAACTGAACAAAACAAAACTCGTGAAACGGGGACTGCTGCCGACCAGTGTTTTATTTTCATTACAAGCTCCATTTACTACAAAAGTAATGTAATTTATCGGTACATTTTTTGTTAACTTACGGAGAAGTATAAAGAATAAAGAGTTAATTGTAATTTAAACTTAGTTTTTAATGTTAGTTCAATACCTTAAATTAGTCTGCTAAATATCTGGCCATAAACATATCCTCCACATTCCACTTAGTAGCCGCTCTAGCATCACTTTCAAGTCCCACTTGAGTCCCATGTCCCACCTAGAATCCACAACTCTCTCGCTCTCCCAATCTCTCACATCATGGCTATGAATTTAGGAATGAATTCGATGTTTTGGGAATGAATTCGACAGTTCGTAGTCGAGAGTGGCGGGGGCGGGAAACTTCGGGAAATTGAGCGGGCGTCGAGAGAGAGCGAGAGCCAGAGAGCGCTGTTGTTGACGTCGCGTGGGAGAGAATAACATAACATCACATAAGAAGAATAACATACGATAACAATAGAAGAGAATAACATAAAATTCAAGCGCGGCGGATTCAAAAATTGTTAATGTTTACCATTTATTTTAACATTAATTATAAAAATATTAAAATTATGAAAATATGAGAGCAAATAAAATTACCTCACCTTTTGCGGTCGCTTCGATTTACTAAACAGACGAATAAACTGAACAAAACGGAACTCGGGAAACGCGACGCGTGGGAGAGGATAACATAAGAATAACATACGATAACATATGAGAACATAAAATTCAAGCGTGGCGGATTTAAAAATTGTAAATGTTTACCATTTATTTTAAAATGAATTATAAAAATATTAATAATATGAAAATATGAAATCAAATAAAATTACCCCACCTTGCGGTCGCTTCGATTTTTTAAAGGCCATACATTTAAGAATTTGGCGGCTCTTTGTCAAAATTCGGGTTAGCAGAGTCAAATTTTGGGTTAGCATATAAATGGACAAAGAATCTCGGGTTAACATGTAATTGGGGTCGAATTGAAGCTGTTAAGAACAACAGTCTGCTAAAAGGAGAGGGGAACGACGAGATTTCAAACCGCGATAGAATAGCGCCCTCATACGGGCCGATACCTCAACATTCGATAACGATTAACAACGGCGCGGCAGCTCGTTGTTCTGTTCTGAGGTTTTTTAATTAATGCACAATAAATTTAAGGCCGAATTGTCAAGTAAATTAACCTTTATTTAGCCAAATTGGCTTATTTTCATTGCGTATTATTATTATACAACTAAGCTTTTTTTAACTACTGAGACCTGTCAAGGTAAGCTATAAACAGTTATATTCCATCAAGATCTGTCGAATGCTAATACAATTTTCAAACTATTACCTAATTTTTCCAAAGGAGACTGCTCGGCACCAGAAACAATGAAAATAATTGAAAAATCTTTTTAAAATGATTTCCCGCTCCAAGGTGACCAGCTTAACATTTGAAAACTGATAAGAAATAGTGTGGCCAGTCTCACCAATTTACACTTTCTGCACACTTTTTGGCAGAATAAGAAGATTTCCCAGAGTCTCAAGATAAGTTTCACTAATTTTCCCAGGGAGAGCAGCTGATCGATCAAACAAAAAGAATTTATACACAGGAATTGAAGGAAAAAATGCTCAACGCCTAGAAAGAGAAAGTAGTTTTTAGTTGGCCGCGCAATGGACAAAAATCTGGATGAGGTGAGTGCTCCACGCACCTGCTTTCTACGAATACAACCCCTAATCCCTGTTGTTTTCCGCGTCTCCGCCTTCTTCGGCACACGCCCAGGTCAAAGGCATCGTACAAAAGAAGTTCAATGAAATCCGGGCGGCTCTGCATATGCGCGAGAAGCTGCTGCTGCGGCAACTGGAGGTCATAGCGAACACCAGGAAGCAGCAGCAGTTGGTGAAGGAGAGTTCCCATCCGGAGAAGGAGCAAGCAGGCGTGAGGTTCGTCGCGGGCGAGGGAGGCGCCGAGGATGACGACGTGGTGGAGGAGAAGCTGCTGACCGCCATTCGGAGCTTTGGTCACTTCCTGCTGGACAACAGTGACATGCAGCTGGCGCTGCAGGACTATCGCACCACGGGGCTGCGGAATGAGGACTACATTGAGCCCCTCGATGACCATGAGACAATGTACAAGTGCCTGCAGGACGGGAATGTCGCGTACTACGATCTGGATGAGGACGGTGCCCCACCAGAGGCCATAGTTGTGGACTTTTCGCGCAACCGATCGCTCGTCGAGGATAATGCAAAGCGATCCATCATAAATATCACTCTGCAGGAGGCCAAGGAGCTGATTAGGAAGGCCAAGATCAAGAGGGAAACCTATGTGCCGCCCTTGAACCTGGAGGAGTTGGACGATGAACTGGAGTCTTCCATCGCAGAGGCCGTCTCCAGTTTGGGCCGCGAAACCTCGGCCAAATCCAAGGGCAGCGTCCAGGAGCCGCAGAAGCAGACACAGAAGACCCGAAAGCAACGCTTCAAGCCAAAGATCACCATCAACAATTGCAATGGCACCATAAATCTGCGCAACATCGCCAGTTTGACCATCAATTGCGCCAACGAAGAGGCCGTCAGTGCGGAGATACCTCTGGCCAAATCCGCCGATTCCAGCACCACCGAAGAACCATCAAACTCCAACTCTACACCTACCACCACCGCCTCCAGCTCGAACTACTCGAGTAACGCCAGCTCGCGTTCGCAGTCCAAGAAGCAGAAGGCGGCCACCAAGAAGCAGGAGCGGATTGAGCGTGAACCCAGCTCGGAATCCACTCCGACGCCGGGCCAGAGCCAACGCTACGAGGAGACGGACATCCACGACGTGACCTGTGACTTCTACAATCGTCTGCTCAACGAGATCAAGAAGAGCATGGTGGAGAAGCCGCGCAGAACCTACCAACAAGCGGAGCCCGTTCAGGCTGCCGCCGCCGATTCCAGTTGCGATGCCAACTCCAATCCCCAGGCTTCGGCACCCCCCAAACAGGAGCCAGTCTCCACAACTTCCACAACCAAGCCGCAGAGCAGCGAGTCTGCGGGTCCCCAGCTGCAGCCGGGCAAGCGGCTAATCCTGAAGAACTTTGAGAATCTAAGGATTATACTGGAGGCCAACAGCGGCGACGAAGACTCATTCCATCCCGTGCAGATCGAGCAGTGGCTGGCCGAGATCATCTCAGAAACTGACCTGGAGCCAATGCAGAACACGGACATCCTGGAGCACAGTCGCATTCACAGCAGCGAGAGTCCCTAAGGCATGGAGCAGGAGACCTCAAATGAGATTCCAACCTAAATTATCCTTAATGCACTCAGTATTTGATCTATTTTATGCTTTTAACTTAGTTTTAGTTTCCTTAATTGTTTTAATTTTACTTTTTACGCTTTTTAATTTTAATTTTTAACTTAAGTTAGTTCCGAACCCTCGAAAGACATTCGAAATTGTTTTAGTTTATAATTTGGAACAAAATTGGCGGAATTGAAGCGGTGTGGCTTACCATTCCTTATATTTCGTAGAATCGAAATTGTTTAAAGCCGCAGTATGAGTAAAAATCAAGGGTACTGTTGATTGTAAACAAAACGGAGTTAAGTTTCCATTTAAGGGAATCGAAATTGATACATTTAACTTACTTCTAACTCAAATTTCAACACCTTTTCCGCCAAATATCATCTCTTTTATTTTAATGTACTTAAAAGCATTTCAATTTGTGATTTCTTTTATCATTTTTTGTAAGACTTGAACTTGTACCAATTTAGCCAAGTAAGCTCTCTCTCTCCCAGGCAGTGTGTTCAGTGCTCACCGTAGCCCCATTTGTAAATGCAATCGAAGAAGAGTCCACATAAATTAAAAGTGTTAATTGCCATTCACCCAACTTGGTTGCTTTCGTTTTTGCTTGAAAATCCGGTTCGTCCGGCTTGGAATTTCGCCATGCAATTGATATTCGGAGTGTACTCTCTGGCTCTGGGCCCATTAGAACCCCAAAAACCGCCGATTTGATTGATAAGACCATTAAAATATATACATTCTTGTTGTGTGTGTGTGTATATTTGCGGCGAATGAAGCGAGGCACTCGTAACTAGCGAAAGACGAAGACGAAGCTGAAGACGATTTGCTTGTGTTTTGTGTGTTTGTGTTTGTATGAACAACAACAAAACACAAGCAAATCTTCTTCAGCTTCGTCTTCGTCTTCGTCTCAGCGCGCACCCTGTTTGCAGCCTTAGTAATGGTGATTGGAAGCATAGAGTGGACCTCCTACAGCTGGTGAAATTGAAACTAAATTAAAAAAACATTCATTGCAATGATGGTTCGAAGGATTATCTATTAAAGCTTATAGAAAGGGTAATTATTTAAGTACTTTAACCCTGAAACATTCAGTAAAACTTCTATAAAACTTTTAAGCTTAAGCTTAAACTTGCTAAAAGAATATCTACCTAAAACCAAATGGCTAAGAAAACTTAATATAAGAGGAAATTAAGTTTTAAAATCTTCTTTCGTTATTTTGAAACCTTGAGTCATCGAAATCCTTTTAATGCAATGAAAAGGCAATAATTAAGTTAAAGCAAAATAGAGGTCCACTCTAAACCACATCGACATGGATTAAAGACACCAAAGGTTGCACCATTGAGGTAGGAGGTGGGGGCAGAGCAACTACTTAACCCTGCCGATAATGTCCAGGAGGAAGGGGGTATAGTAGGTGATGATGCAATCGGCCCCGGCACGCCGGAAGCCTTTCATGGCCTCCAGCACGGCCTCCTGGAGATCGAAGGCACCCGCCTTGGCAGCATGATACAGCATCGCGTACTCCCCGGACACCTGGTAGACGTACAACGTGTGATATGGATAGGAATCCTTGGTGGATCGCAGAATATCCAGGTACGGCATGCCTGGCTTCACCATCAGCATGTCTGCTCCCTCGGCGACGTCCCTTTGGATGGCTCTCATGGCCAAGCTCCTGGAACCGCTGGGCAGCTGATAGCACCGACGGTCGCCGAACTTTGGAGCGGACTGGGCCGCCTCCCGGAAGGGACCGTAGAAATTCGAGGTGAACTTGGCGGAGTAGGCCAGCAGGGAGACACTGTTCATTTCGGCATCGATCAGGGCCTGCTTGATGGCCTTCACCCGGTTGTCCATCATGTCGGAGGGAGCCACTATATGGGCACCGGCCTTTGCATAGGCCACTGCAATCTCTGCTATCCTCTTGATGCTGGGCTTATTCTCCAGGCCATTCTCGCCCAGCAAGCCGCAGTGGCCGTGGGAGGAGTACGGGCAGATGCAGACATCGCAGGCAATGAGGAGATCGGGAAACCATTCCCGCAGCTTTGGCAGTGCCCTGACCACGGGATTCTGGGCGGAGTCCGCATTGGAGGCGTTCTCGTCCTTCAGGTCCGGATCCACCACACCGAAGAGCAGCACCGACGACAGCCCCTTGGCCACCAGCGGCTCCAGGTGCTCCCTCAGGCGCTTCAGTCCGAGTCTTGAGATTCCCGGCATGCTGGCAATGGGCTGCACATCATCGTCGTTGCTCACTATGAACACCGGGTACATGAGGTTGTGTGGCGCTATCTCGCATCCCGATTCCTGCAGCAGGCGCAGGGTAGCGTGGTGCATTCCACTGTGCAGTTTCCGCTCCATGGTGTGTCTGTTTTGCCTAACTTGAAGCCAACGTAACAAGTGAAACTAACGTCCAAGTGCTCGTCTCTCGTCCGGAGGTCATATTTAGTGCGAGATCTTTTTTGCGGCTGACAACACTTGCGGGTGCTAGGGTGGACCTTGGTGGTGAAAATGGAAAATAAAAAAAAATAATATAACATTTAAATCTAAAACTCCTTTACAAATATAGGCCCACAATGCGTATGAGTGATAAAATTACAAATCTTCATATAGTGTTTGGTATTATATGGAAATTAAGACTTTGGCGCAAAACTAGTTATATTTATTTGTACGGTAATTACAAATATGTTCCAAATAAGCTTATAATTAAAGTAATTTCTTATTTAAATTTACAAAATATTTTTTCTTAGACACCTAAGTTGAATCATCGTCTACAAATTGTATCTCATTATTTTTTGCCGAATTCATTTCGAAATTAGTCCGAAAAGTTTTCCTTTTCGAGAGTTGGAAAGCGCGTCGTAGCAGTTGCTCGGGATCCTGGGCTTTCGTGCTTGGAAGGTTTAATATAGAATCTGGGAATAATAAATATATGTTTTAAAATATTGACAAAAATAATACAAATAATGTCCCGTCTTACCAACTATTACTTCATACAGCTTTGGAAAGCTTAATAATTTCTTCTTGCCATGGGATCCGTTTAAATTGTATTCCATTATGACCTGGTCGTCCAACACATTTCTTAAATTTTTACCAGGGTTGTTGCGCCACAGTTTGCTAACTGTAGCTACCTAATAATGCAGAAATTGTAAAAATGTATTAATAAGAATGCTTTAAAATTAAATAGAGTATTTACTTTATGTAATTTCAAATTGAGTTTTATATATTGCCTAATTTTTACTTACATAATAGCTTTTATTATCGTCGCTAATAAGAGATTCTACTTCCATTAGTGCTACATCAGAATTTAATGGGAAAAAGGAATCCACACCGCTTGCCGTTGCCTCTTGCTTAATTAATTGATTACTGAATACTTTTAGCTCAGCGAGGGCTCCCACAATCGCCGTATGATATTGACTATTTTTAGCTGGAAATATGGAATATAATTACTATTATTGTACATTATTTTACTTATCTTAAGGAGTGAACTACAAAAAGCAAACAGGTTTCTGGAAACTCTTGGTTGTAGTTAGGAGTAGACTACTCGTTTCCTTTGGGTTGTCTGTGTGTGTTCCATCTGACTTTTTCAACGTAAAAATACCGTTTGAGTGGTCCTTGGAGAGGGCTTTTTGTAGCCTGACAGCCCGTTTTGACCTTCTCAGCTCTTTGTTGTATAGCGTTAAAGCGGATTTGTAGGAATCCCATGTGGCCTTCCCATTCCTCGCCTTATTGAAGAGCATTTGCGCAACCTGTTTAAGGTCGTCAAGGCTCTTGTTCCACCAGGGAACAGCCCGACTGATCTTACGAACTTTTTGTTCGCATCTGACGTGATATGCCGATTCAGTGTTTGTGTGAAGCACAGTAGCCTCACGCTCTAACTCGTCTATGGTTATTATCGGACGGGTGGAGCAGTCTCTGGATTGCTCAAGTTCAAAGCAGAAAAGATCCCAGTTTGTGTTTTTGGGATTTCTAGTAACTAGGCTACATTGCAAGGCACCTCCTATATCAAATCTGATGTGCTGGTGATCTGACATAGTGATCTCATTCGCGACGTGCCAGTTTGAGACAACGGACAACATATTCAGACTACAGAGAGTTAGGTCGAGAACCTCCTCTCTAATAGCATTGATAAATGTAGGCTCGCTGCCCTGATTTAGTAAACCTATATTATTACTAATTAAGTACTCAAGAAGGTACTCACCTCTTTTGTTGATGTCGCTGCTCCCCCAGATCGTGTGATGCGCATTGGCATCGCAAGCAATTATCCACCTCTCACAAAGGACGTCAGACGCGGCCTTTGCTTGGAGACATCTAAGGTATCTCCGGGTGTTGGGGAGGGTGGGGGGAGGAGGACGGGACATTAGTCCGCCCTCTTGCGGCCCCTGGCCGCCATCATCCGGCCTCGGTTGGTGCGCAGAAGAGCCTCCTCCTCAGGTGTGCGCCTCATACCCTTGTTGATGCGCCCTGATCCGCGCGTGATGCGCCCGTAGAGGGGAGGGCGCATAATATTCCTCGGTGGCACGGGCTCTTGGGCAACTGTGGTGCCGCCAGCCTCTGTGCCTGCACGGGTTGTGCCATCAGCGGCATTCTGTGGCGTTTTCGCAGCCGTGTCCTGCTTTGTCTTGGAGCAGGTGGGCTTCTCCAATGCGAGAGCAGGAGCCACCGCCTGCCTCTTCGGCTGCGTGCTGGCCTTTGGCTTAAGAGTAGCCGTGCCCCACGCGAAGGACAGTTGATACGCCTGCGACTTAAGTCGATTGGCCGAAACTGGATCAAGCGCTATCGTAATGATGGCCATGCTCTGCCTCATTTCACGGTGGAAGACGCGCCAGTCTTCCACTCGCAGGCCGCTGTTCTGGCCCTCCACGAGCTTAAGAATCTCGTCTGTCGTCATTTCCGCGTTTGGGAGCGGAAAGTACCCAATGAAGACAGCGGCACGTGGAGCCTCTGCCTCTGGGACCACCTTGATGTGGGCGTCCTTCCACAGCTGTAGCTTTGGCACCTCTGTGCATAGCCACTCGGCTGTCTCCGTATTTCCACATGTTACGGCCATCCACCCTGGTCGAAAGGTACAGCCAGAGAACAGCGGCTTCACAGAGCCTTGTCTCAGGGCCATCACTCTCGATAGGATGGCGGACTGAATGGTATTCAGTTGCTCCGTCGTGAGGAGATGCTCAGGGTAGTCGGCAGGGAGTATAGCCATCCTCGCCGAGCTGGCAACGTCCCTATAAGAGGACATGACACCGACTTGGGGTGACTGCGCCTGTGTTGCCTGCCCATCCGCTGCTGCTGTTGTGGTGGCTGCTGGAGCCTCCGTGGCCGGCAAAACACTTGCAGGATCGCCCTTCGTCTGGGCACTAGGTGCCGCGGTTTTGAACATGGCCCTCTTTTTCAACGCCTCTTCTGGGGTCGTGTTGGCCGATCTACCTCTCTTATTTGTGGTAGCGCCACTCTTGCTGGGCATTTCCCTTGGAGGGTCCATAGGCTTCTGGGCGAGCCTTTGGGCCTCCTCCTTGGGTACGCCGTTCGCAAGGTGTCTGCGCAACCTCTTCCTTGCGGCGCCCGATAGTGCGATCCGCCTTGGTTTGTCATCCTTAGGGGAGGTGAGCAGAGTTTCTTCCTCTTCCTTGATGATGCTGTCGGTGCCAGAGCTTTGTGAATATATGTCCATAGCATCTTTGGGCTCCCGGATGGGTTCGATTTGAATCGATTTGGGGCTGCTAGAGCACCCTGTTTCTTGGGGTGTATTTAAATTTGATTCCATAAGTTGGTCCCACGAGTAGTGAGGAAGGAAGTATCCCCCGGGGTAGAGCCTCATACCCCGGATCGGGCACTTATACGACCGGAGGTGCCAGGTATCCGGAAGCCACCGTTAGAAGACACACTAACGTAGTGCCATTCATCACAGAGGCACGGTACGGTAACACCGGTGATTACGGGTTTTTTCGAGTTGTCCTCTCTAGATCCGCCATATTCAGTCTAGAGCAGGGGCACCTCGAGCAGGATGTGGTCCTTCACCACGTATGGTCGGTCTTCAGTAGTCGGCATGTGACTGCCAACTGCCACTGGCTGAGTTAGCTTGGCGCGGCGGCAGGCTCACACGCTTCACTACCAGAGCCTTAGCCCCCATTATTATTATTTACTTACCCTCCATTTTGTTCAGTTTTGTGTGTAGTTTCAGCACGGACTCTGTAATTAACATCTTGAATTAAAAGCCAAATACTGGAATGTTGCATTATTATCAAGTACCTTGCAATTCATCCACCTTCCCCTCCAGTTTCCTGCAGCTTATGCATGACTTTTTCGAAGCTCCTGAAACCGAATAAATGATTAATATTGTATAGTGTTAGTTTAACAATAAATATATTACCTTTGCCAGTGCTCTCTGATGATTCAGTATTTATCTCGTTATCCATTTCAGATATATTAATCTCAATCAAAAATGTGTTAAGGTTGCTTTTGTGTATGTACAAACTATTGCCAAATCGTAGTATTCAAATTATATTATTGTTTTCTTCCTGTCTCTGAAGTTAACGTCAGTTGCTTCTTATTCTATCTGCAGTTGTTGATTTCGTCTTGGTTTATTTTCCGGTAAAAATAAGTACAATTTGTTTTTTTGTTCGGTCCTCTTTGGGCTTTGGTATTCGTTAGAGATGAAAAAGCGTCGATTATGCTATCGATTACATTGATGCTATCAATACATCGATAGTCATCGATCCCGCCTTTCTACAATTAATCTGTTTTTAAAAACAAACTCTGGCGACAATACTGGAGTTCCTACAGCTAGAGCTTGCCCTGCGTCTACTGTCAGATTCCATCAGTCAACTTTCGTATAAATAGCCGTCCCCTTGGCTGTGAGAGATCATTCGTTTCTGTGTTCTCGACTGGTGCTGAAGTGTTTGTTTATATTTTATATTGGTTTCATGGTGTTTTATTATTCAATGGTTAATTTTTTTATCTTTGTTTTAAAAAATTGGTTCTTTTAATTTTGTTTGTTACTTGTGGAATTCTTCATCTTCTTGGCAAGGTATATCTAGTTTTTAATGAGCCCTGGTTTTTCTTTCTCAGTATTTAATTAAAACTGCTATACATACCTTGAACTCTGAATTGATATCAGCACCATGGTGAGCTCCACAGCCGTAATTTTATCTTATTTATTTTTATATTTTTTTAATTGCTTTTTTTTTCATTCCTAAAAGAACTTGCCTATTTAAGTACTCTGCCAAATTTTCCGCATGTTCCATGAACTCAGACAGCCTTTTGACTTTTCTTTTATTGCTTTCAGTCGGTTTCAAAGCCATATAGTTTTCTTTGTTTTATTATCTTTTATTACTTATACTTTATTACTTTACTTTCTTTTTACAATATTTTTCTTTAACTGGAGAATTTTCCACAAAGGATTTCAATTCTCACGGCTTAATTTATTTTATTGTCCAATTTTGCATTTTTCTGGAATTGGTTCTAATGCATTACGTAATTTTTGATGCCAGTTTCATAGGCACTTGGTTTCCTTTGTTTATTTTATTATCTTTTATTACTATATTGTTTACCTGCAACTGTTCTAGCTCCCGCTCAATATTAAGTTCTTCCAACTGCATTGGCATCATACACAGCTTCATTTATTTTTTGTATTAAGTTTTCTTTGTGTTGTCTAATTTTTTCAACTCTATTTCTGTCTCATTTCTGAGTCCATCTCTGACTTCACCTCGGACTCCAACTCTGACTCCAAAGAAAGCTAATTTTTTTTTATTATTTGTTTAATTTTGCATATTTCTAGAGCTGCTTAGATTTTTCGTTGTCGCTTAGATATTTTTTCTCTTACCAGTCCTTTCTTATCTTTTTCTTCCTGAAGTCGGGGAATCGACTCAATAATGCGCATGTTAATGCCTAATAGATGGCATATAATAAACAAATTAATTTTTTTTGTCAATGTCAACATAGACTTTGTGGAAGTGCTTCTAAAGTTTCCGATATCGAGGTGGGATTTGTAGACGGACTTGGCTAAATCGACACGCCTGGTGATGCTGATCAAGATCTACTTTATGTTATGCCTCTTACCGTCAGTTGCCCTAAATTATAACTTTGTGACGCTTTTAAAATTAATGTTAATTCTTTGACGTATAATTGTAATAATAAATGAAATTAATTATCATAAACGAACTTAGTCGTGTTAAATAAAATGAGTTCGTTTTAGAAATGCAACCAGATATGTTCCCAAAATTATGCTCATGCTATTAGTGGCCACAAACAAATTCCAAAAGTGTTTAAGAACGCATTTTTGAACGTAACACATAACCTTGGTGAAAAAATAGAATAATAAATATAAAATAAACTCACAATTAAAACATTTTTTGACGCACAACTTCCAAATTTATTTAGCAAAATATTTAGCGCGTTGCGACTTAAATGTGGGGGAGTTACATAGGTGAATGCACATAATAATGCGTTATGTAGGTATGTGTGTATTTACAATTAACTGGGCGACAAAGGGAAACAAAAAAATCGCGTGTCCGTTCGGTCTGCTCGCTAGATCTCGCTCGCCATCGCGCCAGAAATTGAGCATATATATTTATTTGTATGTATATATTGTCTCATTGAACAGGTCGTATCAAAAATAAATGGGAGAACCCAAAACGAACTCAAGCCCCATACAAATTTCTCCTTCTTCATCCCAGACAGGTGGTAACAGTTGCGATGACAGACTTGGACCTGGAGTTGGTCTTGGACATTGGTCATGTGTGTGTGTGTGTGCTTGTAGGCTCGAAAGGTAGTCTACAGCATGCCGAAGCCCTTCGAATAGTTGATGGCCTTCAGCAGGCGCTCCTCCAGCTTCTCCCGGCTGCTGTACTCGGGCAGCAGCAGGACGTTGAAGCAGGTGTGCGATGTGGGCAGACGATCACTGTCCGGACCGTGGCGCGTAATTAGCAGCCGCAGGCATTTCAGGCCGCCCACCGGTACCCGGGCCGATCCAGTCGTGAACTCGAGCAGCTTGCGCTTCGACTCGTTTGGCATGGCGTGGACGATGCTCCAAAAGTCCTGAATGATTTGCGTCTCGTCCGTATAGCCGCCCTCGTACTCCGTCGAGTGCTCCAGCTCAACGAAGTCAAACTCCTGCAGGGGGATAAAAGCAAAGTTATTAAAGTTATTAAAGAAAAATATAAAAAACTAGATACTTACGCGACTGCCACAGACGAGCATCTCGATCTCCTCGGGCCGAAAGAGCAGCTTTAACGGCGACTCGTCCGTAACCATTTCAAAGCCCTTGCGGAACGCGTTGAACTGCTGCTGGATATTCGTGTTGAGCAGGAAGTCACTGTAGAGGTTCACGAACAGCTGCTTGTTGTGCTGCCCCACCAGGACATCCTTGCCGTGGGGCACCAGCTCGTGCTCCACCATCTCGCCGAACACGTTACTGTAGCTGATCTTGAAGGTCTGATCGAATACCTCCTCCATGTCCTGTCCCTGATAGTCCAGCATAGACTTTAGGCTCTTATAAAGCGTGGGACTCCAGTCGTTTAGGTCCGCGAAGGTTCCGCAATAACCCATCAGCTTGCGGTATACCACCATGGGAAAGTTGACGGCCAGGATCACATTGTTGTAGATCGCCAGACCGATAATAATTCCGATCAGAGTGAATTGAGCCCCATTCTCGAAGGGTGTGGCGTTGAACCTTGATAAGAGTTTAATATTAATAATTTTAATATGTTCAAAGACTGTAAACCTACCACATATTATTGGTCTCCTCCTGCTGGACAAACATCCCGAAGGCCGGATTAAAAATCTCTTCAACAATCAACTGGAAGAACTCTTTGGATACGCCGCCCTCGTCAATTCCCTGCTCGCCCACAAACTCCACCACCAGCTGTTTTTTGAGATCCTTTGGATTGCTCATGGCCACCAGTTCCAGCTATAAATACAAATATAAAGTTTATAGGCTTTCCAATTAAATAGAAGGTCTACGCACCCCGATGAGAGCATCGTTTATGAGCTGATCCCGGCGCACCGTCAATTTAAGGTCCGGCCGGGGAGTTCCATCCTGGCCGTCTTGCCCGAAGTTGTTGAGAATGGAGTAGAGCGAGGAGTAACGCTCGCTGTACATCCGCATGCGGCTATCGTAGTACAAGGCATCCACCTTTGTCGCCGGCGTAAGGATAAAGGCGTACAGCATGAAGGAGAAGTAGTTGGTGTGGCCCGAGCCCATCTCGCTCTCCATGGCCAGCGTCTTGTATGAGAGGTAGTCGTGGTGCATCTGGATGTTCTCGCTGAGCGCCTCGTTGTAAAACTCCTCCAGCGGCACCAACGGCCGCCGGCAATCGATGGCCGACACCTGGAGCGCCTTCTCCAGCTGGTCCTCGGCGAACTTGGGCATGTGTGGCTGGTGCATCGAGCTGTAAACGAACAAGTCATCCTCAACGGGACCACTAGAGGATGCGGATGTGGCCGGTGTCTCAGCGCGATCCTCGATCGGGGTCCTGCAGGAGGGTAGCTCCGATTCGCTGGCCAGGATGTTGGCATAGAAGACAATCTAATGGGGAGAAAGGATGATATTCATGTTTGATTTTAAGAAAATGCTCAGGTACTACCTTCAAAACTTTGGTCACGCTTATGATGGACCCGTTCTCCCGCATGGACTCCTCATCGAGGAGTACCTGCAATGTGATCTGCTGCTGGCAGGCGGCCACCAGCGCCTGCAGCTGATCCGAGCAATGGGCCGCCCAGATCCTGGCCAGACGCGCCTGTGCCGGCACGGGCATGCTGGCCGCCGCATGACACAGCTTGGGCAGCACCCTGTCCAGATAGTCCATGTCAACGACGCTGTTGTTGGCTGTGAATAAAAATATACATTAAAATACCTTTTAAATTCAGTTTTTGGAGGAACTTACTATTGGTGGCCAGGTCAAAGCAGATGACCAGGCAGTGGACAACCTTCTCCCAGTCGGGCCGCATGTAGTGCACCCAGTCGGCCAGCTGGATGACGCTGGTGATTAGCTTCTCGGTGATGGCACGCGTTTGGCAGCCGAAAAGCAGACGCTGAACGCGCCGCAGTCCCTGCAAATCCACCTGGGTGTCGCTGCTTTGCGACTTATCATCATCCTCCGCATGAGAACTTGCTTCGGGTTGAGCCATTGGTACGTCCTCGTCCTCGGTCTCCGCTTCGGTATCGGTTTCAACTACTACCTCCCCCGAAGTGGCCGTCTCTTCGGCATCTGCTCCTGCTGCCTCTTCCTCCTCGTTCTGAGTACTGTCCTCGTCCTTGTCGTGCTCACCCTCTAAAGTACGCAGCTGTTCTTTGTTTAGAGCCTCTGGTGGATTGGCCAGCAGCTCCTGGAGACTACTAGAAGCCGCTGGTTCAGCGCTGCGTATGAAGCTCTTGCTCAGTCGGTCCACGCTGGAGAAAACATCACCGATCGCGTGGCAAATTCTGTCGTAACTGTCCGTCGCTCTACACTGCTCGTAGAGGGCCATTAGACTGTTGGCCTCCAGGCTCTGAACTGGTGGCAGGGTGGGTGTACAGGGTCCTGAGCCGCCAGAGGTTGGCTCAGCGCCACCAGCACCGCCAAGATCCAGCTGCGGCACGCTCTGGACAGGGATTGAGGTTGCAGCAGCCGAAGCTGCTACCACAACGGCCGCAGGCGCGCTCTGCGACTGCGTGCTGGTGGTGGTGGTGGTGCTGGCCGAGGTGATAGTGCTGGTGGAGCTGCCGCTGCTACTGCTACTGCTGTCGTTCGGCGACAGCATGTCCACATCCTGGGGGCTAAGAGGGGGAACAGATAATAAAGTGAGTTAGCGGTTAATAAAAGTCAAAGGATAAAGGGTACCCACCTGCTGGACGCCGAAGTGGACGCCTCGCAGAGCCGAGCATCCTGTGAGAAGAGCTGTAAGGCCTTGGCAGCCACCTCATTGGGCGTCATGGGCGCCACCTTGCCACTGGACGCGCAGTTGTCGTTGGTGCAGTGGGCGTTCCCGCAGCCGGACTGCAGCTGGTGGAAGTATCTCTGGATCAGACTGCGCACAGCCGACCGCTTCATTTCTGGCGTGGCCCGACCGCCCATTGCTGCTGCTGCTCCAGATCCAGATGCACTGGGGTTTGGGTAGGGATTAAATTCAATCAGTTCGCTCACTTTTAACTGCAAGAAGAGACACCCACCTGGAGGACACGCCTGGCAGCTGGTGCTGGTGCTGATGCTGCTGCTGCTGCTCCTCTTCGCCGCCGCCGCCGCTCATCTTCGCTGAAATCCGCTCTATTCACACCCCCCACCGCCACGTAGTCCTTTCTTTGTTCGCTTGAAACCGTCCGAGCGCTCGCCAAGATTGTGCTCCACAAAAAGAAAGGGTGCAAAAAAATCGATGTTGATGTCCCTTTTGTCGTCGCTGTGACCTTAAATTCTGTTTGCCGCTGCTCCGCTTTCGCTGTCGCTGCATCCGCCGCTGCCTGGCTGGCCGCACATCGAGGGCTTGTTCGTCGGCTTCGATTTTGTTTTAAACTTGGAGCGCGTACGGTTCACAATCGATTCATAATAACAATTTGACAATTTTGACCGAAAAACGCAAGTGTTTTCAAAGCAATATTGAAAATCATCAGCAAGTGTTGCACAACGACCAATGTGCCGTGCTGCAAATCGTGCGATGCGTGCACGCGTACGATAGGTTAAGACTGGCTATCGATAGGTTATCTATCGGTCAAATTTTTGGATACTAATTTTAAAAAACAATGTAGACAAAGATGTATTAAAAAGTGTTACTTAAATCTATTTCAGTTTGCCAAGAATCAAAAAAGTTCAGAAATAAAAATGGCATTATCAAGAAGGGCCTTCTATCTTAAATTCTTTGAATATGAATTTTGAATATTTTTACACAAAATATGCAAACAGCTGACAATAACAAACTGTCGATTATTAATGTTTAAAAACGTTTCTTTTTTTTTGGTTATACATGGTAAGGAATGGTTAATAGCGGGTTATATATACATAAGAAAAAAAAATTCGTTAGCTTATTTTGTAATAAAATTAGTGTAAATTATTAACCTGATTTTGTAAGTTCTTCAAAATTTTATTTTCTAGAAATATTAGGGTTCTCAATTAATCAAATTTCGATAGTTTCCCATGCGACCGACCTATCGGCCAGTGCTGCAAGACATCGTCTGCCGTTATCAGCTGTCGTAGTTTTCCTCTTCCTGCCAACAAAAAGAAAAGAAAATAGAACGCAACTCAACGCAGTCAGCGGTGGAAAATATTGGAAAGGCTAAAAAGCGGAGGCCATGGAATGAGCTAGTCTAGACGCGCAGAAGATTCCGACCGAATTCGAGTCCAGCGATGACGGAGCAAGAGGATTTGGCCAGTGGCGGAGGCAGTGGCTCCGCAGCTGGAGCCGCAGCAGGCGGAGCAGGGGGTAGCAACTGCCAGAACCAACTGCAGCAGTGCGTGCGTGGAAACGTCACCTGGCAGCTGCTGCCCGTCCACCTGCGGTCAGTGCTGCACAACAACCAGCGCGATTACGAGAAGTTTGTCTTCAACTACAGCCTGAAAAACCAGCTGCGATTCAGGGGCAACCTGGCCGCAAAGGTGTTTCGCCGAGAGCAGCGCTACTATGAGCTGCTCGTCCAGAAGAGCATCAACGGCTTGGGCGCGTTTCCCTACCACCTGGCCGACATCGTGACCAAGGGTCTGAGGGTCACGCCCTTTAACTATTATCTGGACGTACTGGGCCAGCTCTTGCGGAGCGACAAGAGCTACGACACGCTGCCCAACTTCACGGCCGCCGACTGCTTGCGGGTGCTGGGCATCGGGCGGAACGAGTACTTGGCCCTGATCAGCGACTTGAAGACCCACACGCCGCGCTCCTTGATTTTCGGATCGCGCCCCAATCCGCTCGACTTCCTGCCGCGCTTTCCCGTCCGCATCCACATGGAGCCCTGGTGGCGCCTGGACATTGGCTACGTGCTGGAGGCCGACATCAAGTATTTGTCGCCGGCAGAGAGGGGCTTACTCGATGACCTTATAGACTTTGGGGCCCAGCCGGCGGGAAAGTGCGACCACGAAGTGGTTCACAGCCTGTACAGGAAGGGCCTCGTCTATTTGGATGTGCCAATCAGCGGCGAGGATCGGATCTCCATTCCCCCGCTCCGGAACTTCGTGATGAATCGTGTGAGCGGCGATTATTTCGAGAATCTGCTGTACAAGATCTTTGTGAGTGCGGATGAGCACATGACCATCGCCGAACTGGCTCACATGCTGCAGCTGGAGCTGGATAGTGTCAAGCAGGCGGTCGCCTTTATCTGCCGCCTGGGCTTTGCCCATCGCAAGCAGGATGCGGCCCAGCTACAGCAGCAGCAGAGTCAACCCAATCATCCCAGCTGGGAGGGCTACAACCAGCAGAAGACGCCCGAGACGCCACAGATCACGCCGCTGAATTACAACCTACATGCGGGCAGCTTCGACTTTGATCAGAGTCCCAAGTCCCCTAAGACGCCCAGGGAAAAGGACAAGGATAAGGACAGCAGCTCCATAGGATACCTCTCCTCGGACGGCAACACCAGCGACTTTAGCTTCGCCAATTTGAACAGCACGCCCCAGGAACGGATGAACAGCAACAACAACAGCGACGAGCAGGAGCTAAGCTCAGAGCTGGAACTGGAGGATCTGAGTGAGCGCACGACCAAGCCGCCTCCAGCGCCTGCTCCTGCCCCAGCTCTGCCTAAGAGCGGCAAAAGGGTGGGCTTCCTCTTTGACTCGACACTAACCGCTTTCTTGATGATGGGCAACCTATCGCCGGGCCTGAAGAACCATGCGGTCACCATGTTCGAGGTGGGCAAGCTGTGCGAGGAAAGCCTGGATAGCTTTCTGGCCGAACTGGAGCAGGTGTCGCTGCTGGATGCGGAGGGGGAAGGCGATGTGTCCCGCTACTTTGCCCACGCCGTTATCCTACGCTCCACCATCTGCTCGCTGCGTCACCTGCTGCCGGGTGGACTGGATCTGCTAAGACTGGAGTGCTTGGAGGGCTTGGATAGGCAGACGCGTGATCGCGTGCTGGAGAAGAAGTACAAGTTTATCATAGCAGCCTCGCCATTGACGGCTTCGCTTAGTCACACATTCAGCATTCCCTACTTCGGCCAATTCCTGCGCAGCTCCGATGTGACGCCCATGTGGAGCAAGCTCTTCTACAATCATATCACAGGTGCGTTTCAATTAGCTATAACCTCCCTCTTATTGTTGACCTTCTTTATATTTCAGGCTATGGTCCTCCCAGCTTGCTGCTTTGCCGCGGAACCGTGCTTAAGACCCTGCCCCGCCTGTTTCTCGGCTACGGAAAGCTGCTGGTAAACATCCTGCACTCCGATTCGTACGTCCTCAACTCGGAGAACTTCCGCAACCTGAACGAACAGCTCAAGAACGGCTGTGTGCTGCTCCAGGGCTATGGCATCCGCACAGCCGGCAGCCTCCACTACGAATCATTCCCGTTCCAAAATGTGGACCCGCGCCAGGCCAAATGGTCCGCCCATCGAGCCGTGCAAAAGCTGACCGGGCTTCTGAACTTGCGTCAACAGTGCGGCTACATAACATTCCTGAACACTGGCGTGCCGGATCTCGGATGCGAGGAGTACGAGTTGCAGGTGCGCCTGAAGCCCACGCAGCGCCAGAAGCGCTCCTCGATCACGGCACCGCCCAGCAAGCCGACGACCCATGTGCCAAACAGCGAGGTGGTTACCAGCTTTCAGTTGAAGAGTCCGGATGAAAACCATTTTGCGGCTACCCCGGAGCATGGTCCGGCCAACGAGTTCACCTCGGCGGACTGCAGCCAAGTGCTGGCCAGCGAGCTGGCCAAATGTAGCCGCGCGGATCTGGTATCACAGAGTTCCGTTGAGATTCCAATGGATATGACGCCATCCGAGGAGCTTCTGGCCCCATCGCTGGAGGACGAGGACGACGCTACGGAGGAGTGGACCCTGCTGGACGTTAGTTTCGGGGTGCCGCTCTTCGATGTGGACACCAATACGCGCATATGCGAGCAGTTGGTCCAAGGGCTCTGCAGTGACTCCAATCTGGAGGCCTTGCCCACGGCCGCTGGCCAGGCCCAGGCACTTTTTCTGGAATTTGTACGCCAGTGCTTGTACTTCGAGGACGACCCGGCAAGGCAGACTCTGCAGGCGAGCCGCCCGTTGCCACATCCCAGGATAAACCTTGCCTTCGAAAATGGACACGTGGGCCACTGGAACGGACGCTAGTTATCGGCTGCACCGTCACCGCCAGTTTTAAATGCATTCCCTGAGTATTCCGTTTACACTTGTCCCAGTTACTTTTATCTTTCTCTTTATCAGTTTGTGTACATTCTTGGCGGATTTATATTTATATATACGTACATACATATATATAACTTGTAACCCCTACAAACATACAAACCTATATGCTAACCAACAGCCAAAAGTCACCCTAGCATCGCAGTCTGAATGAATGTTTGCGTTCGTTTTTTATTAGTTTTGTAAGTTTTCCTGGGAAGTCAAAATTGGCATCATGATGCCCTCCAAACATATTAAAAACATGCCTAGCTATATAACCTATACAATATATTAATGTATAAATAATAAAAAACAGTTTGAATAAAAACCGTTTTAATTAGAGCCTATTATTTAAGCCCATTTATTATTTCTTAGTTTGAAAAATGAGGAAAAATATCAATTTTTCTTGACTTTTCAAACTTACACTTTAGTTAATGTTTAATATATTTTATATTTTTAGTCTGAAGCTCGTCAAGTAAAGAAGACTTCCGGCCTTATAAAGTATATGATCGATTTAGCCAAGTCGGCTTCCCGGTGTTAACTTATTTATATTTAATTAATTAAGCCATTATTTTATTTATTTATTTTTTGAATATTCAAATCCTTTGATAGGTTTTAAACCGATAATTGATAAATCACCCAGTTCAAATATTTAGGGTGCTCATGTTAGAAGAATTAATGTCCTGCAAACAAAGCGTTTCTGCTGATCAAGAATATATATACTTATAAAATTAAAAAACGCCTTCCTCACTGTTTTGCACAGGACATATATACTTTTTTTAAAAACATATTTCCTGTACTAAGCCGATAGTCTAATCGATAGTGCCATCGATGTTTTGGTAGCCCTTGTTCCAGCACTAGTTTTGATTGGTATCTTACGTCGTAAATCTTCACGTTTTTGATCACTTACGTTGTAGATCGTTACGCTTTTGTTCAGAGCTGCTAATTTAATTTAATTTAAATTAACATATAAAGTGATTAAATTAAGTAATTAAAATCAGTGGCCTTTGGCAGTCTGAGAATAGAAACAACCATGAATTCGACTGAGTGAGTTAATTAATTTTTATTAATAATACTTATATTATATTTAAATAATGTAAATTTTATACATAATATATAAAATACTATAATATTTAAGATACGTGGAACTGTTATTCCACCGACATTTTTTCGATTTGCAACATTCCCACGTCATAATAAGATATTTCTTCTCTTAATTATTTGAAATTAACAGTTATTTTTAAATTTAGGGGGAAGACTGGATTTTTTTAGGGGGAAAGCTAAATTTTCATCTGGCAACACTGGCTCTAGTTTCGATTAGCACAACAAACCGAAAAAGCTTGCAAGTTCCTGGCGTCGTTCGTTTTCTGCTTCGTTTTGCGAGTAAATAAGCCCTTTACATGCCAAATACCGTCGGCCGGGTATATAAATATAATGTGTAGCTGTTACAAACAAATAAAAGCCAGAAAAGTGAAAAGTAAACTGTGAATAGCAATCGACAAACAAGTGCACAAAAGAAAGAGGAAAAATGCCAATACAAAATATTTTCTGAGGGAGGAAGAGAAAGAGAGAGAACGCGCATTGTGTGAGCTGTCCGAGAGAGGTGGCTGATTCTCTCCCGTTATCACTTGCGCGGCAATTGTTATTGTTTCAGCCAATTGACAGTTGTGCGGTCTTCGATTTCCCGAGTTCGAGTAAATTCAACCTGTCGTACACCTGTGCCACAGTTAGCGTGAAAAGCAAGAGTGATCGCAAGTGTTTGGATCCAAAAATAGCGTTAGCGTCGCAATTTGAAGGCCACCTGTCGGGTGCACTGCCTCGGGTATTGCTGTTCAGTGATGCGTGAATCCACGAAAGAGCGATTCTTTTGTTAATGTATCCGCATTGTGAATCTTATTCTGTGCTTTGTGTTATTCAACGGTTTAATTAGCCTTTAGATTGGCCAAAACAATCAGTGGAAAGAGCGCGAAACAGAAGAATAGAAATGTGGAGAGAGAGAACCAATTAGTGCTGTCACCTCGTAAAAGTCTTGGCCGAAAAATTTGTTTTTAATTAGAAAACATCTCAATACGCAACTAGGTGTTGGCATTACAGTTTTTAAGTAAACAGTTAATTAATTTTTAAAATTTTATAATAAGTTTTTCCCAATCAAAAGGTTTAATTTATTTCCAATTGGAATGCGGCAACCCTGAATTGCGCTGGCAACTCCCAGCTGTTTGCCTTGCTCTCTTGTTTACTCTCTGCAGTACAAACGATTTAGCTATTTTCTAGCCAAATCTGCCTATTAATAAGATTTAGTTTGGTAGGTTCCAGCCGCTTTAGCTATTTTCTAAACATTCCTACGAAGAGCAGCTTAAACATAAAAAAATAAGTTATTGATTACCAAATTTTGTAGATTTAATACTTGTTATTTAAGCTGTTTTTTGAATAAGTAGCCAGATCTGGCTAGCTTCGGAATCAATGGATGGCAACACTGCTGGGCTCTCTCCATTGTTGTCTCGCGCTCTCCCAAAGTCGCTTTTGGCCAACACACACCTGCACATTCTAGTTTGAATTGCCGTGAGTAACCGTTGGGGCTAAAAAGCTAACGCACTGGGGCTAAAAGCGAGCGCGTGTCGTGAATGGGAAAACCGAGTCGGAGATAAAGAAAAGTTCATTATCAAATCCAGCCAGAACAACGGCGACTTGAGTCGCGGACAACAGTGAAAAGCGTGCGGGAAATGCAAGTGAAAAGTCCGAGCGGACCCTGCCCTTGAAAGTGTGTATGTGTTGGCCCCAACTGTCTGCGTTTTCGGTGCGTGCCTGCCTGTGTATGGGTGTGTGTGTGTGTGAGCCTCCAAAAGTGTTCAATGTAAAAATAAAATATCCGATTAGGTTTTCTTTCGAGAACAACAAAAGCAACCTTGAAAAGGCAGCCGAGAATCGCTTTTCCTCTGCCTTTTTCTGGCTATTTATACGCATGTGGAAATGCCTGAATAGATTTTCAAGTGTCCAATCGGAAAACTCTCGTCGCGCAATTGGAAATACCTTGGTCATTTCCCCCATTCAACGTGTGTCGGTGTCGGTGTCGTCTGCATTTCCATTTACATTCGGGGCGTGATCACGCATCCTTAAATCGAAAAGAAAAGTGTTCTTCGTCGGTAGTTTACAGTTGCGGTTAAAATAATAGTTGTATGACCGCAACATTAAATGATTTTCACACCTTCGTTTCATAGGTAAGAAGCAAACCCAAAAGGAACTAATTTTACGCACAAACAAGGATGTGGAAAGCGTAGTAGGAAAGGCAGTAGAAAGACAGCACGCAACAAAGGGCGGAAAACGTGGAAATGACTCGCTAATTAATTAGCTAAATAGGCAGAGAAAAGCGGTGTTCCTAGCACAACAAAAAACTCCGATTTGTTGCAAAATTTATACCAGCGAAGGCTTAAGATGACATCATACGCAAATGACACAACTACCGCGGCAGCAGCACCAGCAACAACTACGGCCACATCAGCTGGCGAGGCACCAGCAGCAACAGCAGCAGCAGGAGCAGCAACAACTACAGCCAACGCCAACTCCCTGTCAGCTGCATCATCTGATTCATCCAAGGCCAAGAGCAGGGAAAACCTCTCCATAAGCCGAACGGCTTACGCCGACGAAGATGGCAACAGCAGTGATGGACGCGAAAAAGCCGATACTACGCCGGAGAACCTCAAGAAAATTGCGGAAATCATTGACAGTCCGGATGGATCGAATCCGACCTCGCCCCGTCACGTCCAGCTCAGGAATTCAGCCCATTCCGGCTATGTGGGCCTCGGGGCTGCCATCGATGAGTCCTGCGGCAAGTTCTGCCTTGGCAAGCCGCCACCATCGCCGGCCGAAAAAGGTGAGTCCTTGCACTGTAAGCCCTTCGATCAATTTTCAATTTGTCGGGAATAAAAAATAATAATAATCATCTAGAAGGAAAGTAAAAAAAATGTCAAAAATTAGGATGGTTAATTTGGTTCTTTGGGGAATTTAAAAATGTTATAATACAAATTAGAAGAGATGTTGTCTTTCATAAATTAAATATCGTATAAAGCAAAGAAAGCTTTTTGTTCTGAGCTTCGACTGTGCAATAAAAAACCATTAGCAACCTGAAACCGCAACCACCAACATTGGCGACAATTGGTGGCTAATTTAGCCGCAATGTTGTTGCTCCGGCTTTTGTTGTTCCAGGTTGAGTGAGGCTTGTCTTTTGCCTCTTTTTTTTTTTTTGTTCATTTGAATTTTTAATGAAGTTATTTTGTGCGAGTCTCTGGCCACGACCAAGCGCAAATATTTATTGCAATAGTCATGCCTGGCAAACACACACACCTATACAACACACCTCGTTTATGTTGTTGCTTGTATTGGCACAGTGGGCCGAGGCCGGTTGAAAAGCAAGTTCTCGATTCTGGTTTCGAGAAAGTGGAACGGGATCAATAGCCCGCCAAAGCGACAAGTGACATCAGCTTGCGAGTTTTTTATATTTTTTATGGCTCTGTGACACCTTAACTAAGAAGTGGCTCTAGAGTTTCTCTACAAGAAGTCAGAGAATTTAATTTAACTTATGACTAAGCTAACTAAATAACTCTTTTAATGTCCAACATCTGGAGTTTTTCTCAACAGAGAGGTAAAACTGTGGAGCCTTTAAAGCTTGAAGCCAAATATTGATTCATTTCAATTTAGAAAGATACAAAATGTTTATTTGTCTTTACCTGGATATATGGTTGTTTTACATTCTTAAATTTAGATTCAAAGATTTATCCTATCGAAAGTGAGGCAAAAAAACATTAGAGATTGAGGCAGAATATTTTTGAATTCTAAATTTGATTGATTTACAATGTTTATTATGCCAGAGGAAAATGTTTGCCGGTGCCAGAATCTTGGAGTTAGATTTGTTCTAAAAAGAAGCCAAAACCAATATAAAATGAAATAAAAAATATAACTTAAAGCTTTAAAGAACATTTTAAAACCTTATCGGTTGTTCTTAAATAAGCAAAAAAGCGTTATAAGCAATATTGTTTATAAATGGCCAAACAAGGAGGCATCTGTTGAGGCAAGCAACTCTTAGAGATTAAAATTATGTATATAAAAAAATCGTGTCGTTACGAATATATAGCAGATTGCCTTTCCGAGTTCTGTTTACGTTTTCATTGAAAGATTTACGCCTGCATCGTTCCCTTGCTTTCAATTAAATATATTTCTGCTTAATATTGGCGCAAGCCTGGCACACAGACGTAGCTCTGGATCGAATCGCAGTAGCCAGGCAGCTGCTGCTGAGTCACCACTTCACTTCTCCACTCTACTCGGTCACAAATCTGTTTCAGTTTTTGTTTGAATTGCGTGCAAGGAATGAAAATGTGTGAGATAATGACACGACCGACGACTGCTATAATTGTGTAAGATTTGGCAAGCCGAGCAAAAGAAATCAAAACTGATAAACATTGGGAAATGGGAGATTTATGAAAACAAATCACAGCGCACTTGATGTAGAGGTAATCAAGGGGCTGGAGAGCCTGGGAATGTGTTGCTTTTTGGTTCAAGTATCGTTGACAATGAGGATGGAGTGTAAACCTATTATGTCACCCGGGTATATTGGAATGTCGCAACAGAAACTCGTGGAATAAATATCCCAAAGTGTCCCCAGTTTGAAGTGAGTTTTTTGGGATTTATCTGTAAACTTATCGGCGAGTAATGGATTTCTTCCCCTGAAAATGTATTTAAATGGATTGTGGTTAAAAGCAATATCCAATTGATATTTAAAATCTTTAAGCTTTGATGGTTTTTATTAATTTTCTTTGGTCACGTGCAACTTTCCCTTCTAGAATCCATTCGAATTCCTTATAGTTTCTTTACCCCTTACAAAAACATGAATTTCTTTCCAATATAAATGTGAGGCATTAATTCTTGGCAAACACCCAAGAATCAAGTCGAAATAATCAGAACAAATCTCTTGGTCCTGGCCTTGTTCCCAAATTGATAATGTTGAGGCATGCTTAATTAGTTGAATTATTACATTTTTTTGTAGACTCTTGCTGTCAAAATGTTGAAGTATTTAAAGAATTTCCTAGTTGTCACAAAATAGAAACTCAAAATTAGATTTAAATATCTTAGCCATCAATAATGATTAAAACTTATTTATAGCAATGATCATTCTCTCTCTCAGGCTGTGAAATTTGTTTGAAAGTAACAAAATTGTTGATGGTTTTTCTGGCAAAAACATTGAAAATCTCAATGGACTACTTCCGAAACAATTTTCTTCTTCAACTCGAGCATACCAGCCGATCTGAAGTGTTGTGTGTGTATAATGAAATATCCCATATAAGCCAAACAATCGCCGATAACAAGGCGCACAACAAATGGTCGCCAGTCGATGACCTCATTCGCAGCTGACAGATGATGATGATCGGCGATGGCTTTCTCTGGTGTCGCCGAGTGCAAAAAATGAAAAAAATATAAATAAATTGTTAATAACATTTATTTAAATGCGAGAAGTTGACCTCGGCGAAAAGCAAAGCAAACGAAAGGCAACCTCAAAGACCAGACAAGAGCCCGAAAAACATTATGTCTGATTGATCGGTGGATGACGTAAGGCTCATAATGCAATTAGCGAACCCAATTGGAAACCAATTGGGGGACCTGTTGCCAGCGTGAGAGAATTGCTTATCGATTTCCGCTTTGCATTCGCCCGATTATCTCACACTGCAGCACATTGGACATATTATTGGCTAACCGAATTTGTTAACACTCGGAATTACGACGAGTGAAAAGCAAACGATCCAAAATCGGCGGGCGGTCACACAATTTCCCTTGCTCGACTTTCCCAAACAACAACAAAAGGCAGCGGGTTGACCGACAATAGAAAATATTGTTTTTTATAAACAGTTGGGTTCAAAATAATAGTACAAGTGGTGTAATGGAAGGAAAAATGTAAAAGGCATAACTAGGGCTGGAAAGAATATGAGTTTCTGAGGTTTTCTTTTGCAAAAATCGATTTAAAAATTATTTGAATACTAATCTATTACCACCTCTTGATCTAACCCTTTATTTTTAACATTTCTAAAATAATTTGTTAATAAAAAAATAATAGTATAAGTGGTGTAAAGGGAAAATGTAAAAGGCGTACCTAGGACTGGAAAGAATATAAGTTTCTGAGGTTTTCTAATGGAAAAATCGATTTCAAAATCCTTTAATGCCGATCTATTCCCACCTCTTGATCTAACCCTTTATTTCTAACATTTCTAAAATAATTTGTTAATAAACATAACGCTACTATTGCTTTGACCCTCGCTGTACACTGCACTCGAGCCACATTTTTTTTACATTTATTGCGAAAAGTAAAAGCGGCTAAAAAATAAAGTCCAACAAAAGACTTATTTTTTGAACAAGCCACTCGACACACGGCCGAATTGCCAGCAATGGCAATAATAATAATAAAGGCAATAATGGCAATACTAATGCCCGACATTTGTGCGTTGTGCCAACAGTTTTCAATTGTTGGCCCATGCAGTGCTCGATGGTCGAAGTGGGGAGCCAGTTGAAAGGCGGCGGGCGCGCAACGATAACTCGATAGAAGACATTTTATGGCCATGCACAGTGGGCAGCATAATTACCGTTGGTCGTTACCTATTGTGGTCTATTGTCTATCGGTGATTGCCCCGGTCCGTGGAAGGGGAAATATTTCCTTTGCCAAATTGGATTGCAAATTTTTCGAACCGACAACCGAATAATGTCGTTGTTCTAGATTCAAGGCAAATTGGAACTTCCTATTACAGGGAGATAAGGTAATATTATTACCAGAAATTTCCTGTAATTCCTAATCAGTTATGCTCTACTTGGGCTTAAAATAAGACGAGGTAAGCCAGGGAAATTCTGAAAGAATTAAGGAATCAAGAAAGATCAATTTAAAGCTTTTTCTCTATCGGTCTTTGTTTCAAAAATGCAAACAAAGCTCATATTTTGTAGGAATAAACAAAAAACTTAGCTGGAAATCTGAGCAAAAAGTTCACACCCGTATTTATATGAAAACTGAGAACAAAAGAAAATATAAACATTTTTTGTTTAATACTCGTAGCTCCCCTTTTAATGCTTCCGATAAAGCAGCAGAAACATCTGCTTTTGAGGTTGATATATGAGATACTTGGCTGGGTATAGAATTACAATAATAAGTTAATTTACGCCTATCAAAAATGATTAAGCTTAAAGCGGAACTTTTCTCAGTTAACCATATAAAATAATTATAGCTTTAAGTGCCATAATTTTGCAAAACGATGAGCTAAACGCAGAACTAAAAATATATTAATTTGAGTCTTCTTTTTATACATAATTACTTGAAGTAGATACAAAGCTTTCCTTGACCCTTAACTATTGACTAAGATCTTTTCTTTTTTTTTAACCTTTGCCAACTTTACACTTAATCATTTATGTGTCACCTTGACTCTTAATTTAATTACCCATCTAAATATTTATTATTATAATGTTCGGTTTGCCAATTTCAATTTTTGGTTCGTGACCAAAAACTTGTTCAAAATATTGACTGCGAAATCTATGCTAAATATGGTTTCGCGCAATTCGTGAAATATATTTTCATTGCAAACGAAACGGGAAGTTTGGCAGAGCGTAAAAGTTTTGTGGTGCTCTGCCCCTGTGGAACACCCCCATCCCCATCCCCATCCAACCATCCACTTGGCGAACTAAAAACCTGCAATTGACCGAAATCACCGAACTCTAACCTTCACTTGCCGGGGCGGACAGCCAACCGGCGACCGCCTTATATAGCGAACGTGTAGAAGCTACCCATCCATAGATCACGATTCCGAGACCCGGCCCCTAGATGGTCTCTCCCTGGCCAGCTCCGCTTGGTTCCAGTATGTGTGCTTGTGCCACTTCGCGTGGCGGTGCCTCTGAAAGCAAATTGTTTGATTTTCTTTTGCCCGTGCTTGGCCGCGGAAACGTATAGAAAATTGTTAGCGGAAGCGGTGCGGGATCTGCTCTGGCTGCAGGTGGGCGTTACGTACGGGGCCCTTGAATGTGGATATATGTTGGACAGGGTCAACTTGATAGAAAGCTGTGTGTGCCCTGATATTGTCAACTCACAGGGTAGCTGTATTAGGTAGTTCTTTATTTGCTTTTAGGGACCGAAAAAGGTGTCAATTTATTCATATTTGGTTTGGGCTTTAAAAGGCTTTTTATGGTTCCCCGAAATGCAGGAATTGGGTTGATAATTAGCTTGAATTTGGTTTGCTTGAAATTTATGAAGTGCCTGTTATAAAAATTTAAATTAATTGGATCTATAAATGGCATAATTTGGATTTTTTAAATATTAAAGGTAAGGAGGCTAAATATTGTACGTTTTTTAAGGCTGCCTGCAGGGAATATTACTTAAGTTTAAAACATAAAGGTTCTCAATGCTATTAAATACTTTAATCTATTTATTAGATTTCAATTACAGCAAAATTTTTTTTAATAAAGAAAAGGAAATGATTGGAGACTTCAAAAAATATTATTTTTATGAAAGTTACTTTCTTTATAAGAACATAAATTAGTAAAGTATAAATAGGTAAATAAATAAAGAAATAAAAGGTTTAAAAGTTAGTTAAATGGAGGTTCTTCTCTATGAAGACACCCCTTAGTATTTAGAGCCGTTCCTGTTTCTTTCTCCACTATTATTCTGCAACTTTCTTGTATCTCTCTCTCTTTGTATCGTTCCTCCGGCCGCGTGCCACTTGAGTTGCGTTGCTCTGGCGAGTTCAGTTTAATTTACGCCAGCAACTTAGTTTCGTTTTCACCGCATAAACGCTAATAATAAATGTGTAATAATAATAACTGTAAATGCTAATTTAATTGTGTGTGTCTGCTCTCTCGCCTCTTTCTGTTCCATTGCAGCGGCGGCACAAAGCAGGGCGAACCAGCAGCACCAGCACCGGCAGCAACATGCCAGTTCCCCGAGCAACAGCCACCAGAAGTCGGGTGCGGATGAGGAGGAGAACTCGAGCGAGTCGAACGCTACCACGAAGGCAGCTCTGGCCTTCACCATTGATCACTTCGACGATGCCTCGGAGAACGATGCAGCGGCTCAGGCGGCGCGCTACAAGAATATGATGGAGCGCTTCCAGAATCGCCACAAGCGCGGTGCCTCCATGTCCAAGCTGGAGACGGAGAAGGATACCAACACCAACACCACAACCTCAAACAGTGGGCGACACTCGCAGCGGAGTAGCTTGGATGCAGGCAGCAGCATGGCGGACGACATATCCTCTTTGACAGCGGCCACGCCCTCCAGCGAACAGGCGCCGCCAGTGCAGCAGGTGAAGATGCGGGTGAGGGATCGCAGTGCGTCCAGGGTGAGAGATGCCTCCAAGCGGCACAGTTGGTCGCCAAGGAGCTCGGCCAATGCACCAGAACCAGCACCCAGACCCGCAAGTAGATCCAAGCTGCCAGCGCCTCCGTCGGCGGCAACCAAGGCTGCGTCCAATCTGGTGGCCAATCGCACGGCCAATCAGTTCACACCTCGTTCCACTGCCATGCAGCTGGCCCTGCGCCAGGTGGAGATGCTCTGTCCCGAGCCACCGCTAGCGGATGGCAAACATCTGGCCGATGATGCAGTGAGCGAGGCAGGCACCTACACGCTCGACGGCGACAACTACACGGAGGAGCAGAAGGATCTCATGAACATCGACAGGAATGGCAAGAAGGCAGGAGGAGGAGGGACGGCCGTGAAGATGCGGCCAAAGCAACTCCCGGTCAAGGCGAACCGGGGCAGCAATGTCCTGGAGGTGAACTTCTACCATGAAACACCGCTTCAGGAGCAACTGCCGCCAGCTCAGAGGAGCTCTACAGGTGAGAAACTTGGAAAGAATTAATAAGCTTTATATATTGATAACCTCTCTTTATGCAGGCGCCTACTTGGATCAACTAAAGAGTCGCGTGCTGCGCCAGCAGGCCCCTCTTTCGCCTCCCACTCCCCCTTCGCCAGCAGCAGATGTGGGCTGCTTCACCAGTGTGACCACCAGTGGTGTGCTGGCCAAGCAGCGTGCCCTGGACACACATCCCAAGCTCACCCGGCACTCGCACAGTCTGTCCACCTCGCAGATTGACAGCTCCGAGTATGTGAGCAACGAGGCAAAGTTGAGGCACACACAGGCCTTGGCTGGTTCGGCCACCGATCGCCAGAAGGCTGAATATCGCCTGAATGTGTTCACTACTAGCACCAATCAGCAGCCGGAGCAGCACCATCACCGCCACCAGTTGCCGGAGACGCCCACAACGCCGACTAGTGCGACTCAGGCATCGGAGGCCGCCCTGCTGCAGACGGCGCAGACCAAGCAGGATTGGATCCAGGAATGGGCTCGCAATGCACGAGCCCGTAGTCTGGCGCAGGATGTGAGTGGCACGAGCGCCAGTCGCCGGAAGCAGCAGCAACAGCAGCAGGCCCAGGCACAGGTGAGCTCAGAACCAATTTCGAAACGGGAAGATGAGCAAATTAGCATTTTTATTTATTTACCTAAATGGAAAAATACCATTTTGATTGTTTTTTGGGTGCGTGAGTCATTATTAGTTGGGGGGATTATTATTTGTTATTTTTGGAATTTTAATAAGAATATAATAGTGTCATTTAAATTTAAAAGCTTTGTTTAATAATTTTCTCTTCATGACGTAGAGTTTATTTAATAAGCGTTTGTTTTGTTGTCTGATCTTAACAAGCGCAGAGATTAGATTGCTTTATGATGATTCATCATACATTCCCAGTCTGCGTTTATTTTTTGGTAAATACTACGTTTGAATCTCACAATCTTTGGCTAAGTTCACTCATCTTTGTTAGTTCATTTGATATTTATTGGTTTATTTGTTAGTTAATTTAATATTTATTGGTTTAAAAATTATATCTATACATTTGGAATATTTTATATTGAGGCTGTACTTCAATACGAATTTTTAAAAGGCAAAAACTGTGCCCTAATATTTTTAAATTTCAATAATTTAAAAGGAAACTTCCATTGCAATAAAAGTTTGGATTTTCTACTTGGGATTTTACATCAAATGTAAAAGTCTAACTACTTAGCACAGACACAAACCCGTATTTAAGGGAATGACGAAAACTGTAGCGCGCTTTTAAGGGCTCTTTGGAAAAGTCTTTAAAATGGCATTAAAAATTTAATATTAGTTATTTATGTTTAACAATTAATAAGTTTTGTTTAAAAATATTTTTCCATCAGAACTTGATTCATTTTTCAACGTAAAATATGTATTTTCTATACCTTTTTATCTTACAAAACTAACAAAAACTAATTTCTTATCTTTTTCCCCCTTTCCCAGCAACTGATGACACGCAGCTACAATTGCTCGGACACGGGTGGCGATTCCTTGACCGATGACAGCCTGAGCCTGTACAACCAGCAGCAGCAGCGACAATATGCAGCGGCTGCCAAGCTCAATCGCAGTCTAGCCGAGCGTTATCGCCTGCTGGGTGACTGTGACTACGCGAGCGATCCGGCGTTGTGTAGCCACGGTGGCCAGGGGGTGATGGAGCCTCCATATAAGCCACCCAAGAGTCCCAGCAAGATTCCGTCGCCGCTGCACACGCTGGGACGTGCGCGCAGTGCCAGTCGCTCGCGGCCGCCAACGGATGCGTATTTGGAGCAAACGGCTGCCGCCATAAGCAACCTGCAGCAATCACTCTCCCGCAGGAGCTCCGTCAAGTCGCCGGCTCAGAGCAGTCCGCAGCACAGCCTGGAATCGGGGGGAATGATGGGTGCGGGAGCAGGCGGTGGCTATAGGCGATCGCCGCTACACCGGGCGCTCATGACCAGCAGCATCAACGAGGCGCAGCTGCAGTTGCTGACCAGTGGCGAGTATCTGCTCAAGCAGTTGCGTCGCCGCAAGAACTCGCTGGAGTACGATCCGGGCCAGGAAGTGGAGCAGGATGAGCCTGCAGCTGCGGCAACCCCCTTGTCGCCGCTGCGTCGATCGACCAGCTTCCAGCAGCAGCAGGGACAGCTTCCCGTGCGGCAGGCGCGTCCCAATTTCCAGAACCTGTACACACCGCCCGCTGCCCGGCACGCCCACGCCCTGAGCGCCCATCAGCAGCAGCAGCAGCTGAAGAAGTCGGCGAGCAGCAACAACTTCGACCAGGCCTACAGTGACTACGACAATGAGCTGCAGTACTACATCAATGATGAGGATGAAATGGGCACCACCGGGGCCTACTACTCCAGCAACGAGGAGGAGGAGGAACCGGAGCACGGGGAGACACAGGGATCGGTGCCGCTGAGCAACACGCGCATGAACAAGGCCCTGCTGATGCGGATAGAGAGGAGCAAGCAAAGGGTGGCCGGCGGAACACAGGCCCCGGTCAAACCCACGTCAGCGCCAGCTGCTGGCAAGCTGAGTGTTGCACAAAGTGGAGCCGGCTTGGTGGCCTGCCCCAACACTCCGGAGATGCCGCGCAGGGGAATAAAGAGCGCGCCGAGGGTAGCGCCGGGATCAGGGAGTAGAAACACTCGCCAGTCCATGCCCAGGGAAACGAGTCTCAGTCGATTGGCTCAGCAGGTGCCGAGTTCGCTGGCTAATGCCAAAAAGCAGCTGCTACAAACGGCCAACGCTGGTGTCGCCTCCAATCCCGGGGGTCAGCGCGTGCAGCCCAAATATCTAGACATCTCCAAGTACAAGTCGGCACAGTCCAATAGCTTTTTGCGCAAGAACGATGCCAAGAGCACACTGAAGCCGGCAGATCAAATGAAACGCAGTCCCAGTGCCTCCTCCATGGGTCTCAGTCGTGGTGAGGGAACGCGGGCCAGCAATCGGAGTGTGCGGAGTGCAGCCTCTGCGATGAACACTAGCACTACGTCGTTGGGTGGTGGCACGGCCGGTGGAAGAGCCTCGTCTGCTGTAAGACGCGATCTCTCAGGTGGGGATACTTATTATATTTATATTACTGTACAAAAATTATAATTTGATGTGTTTTGCAGTCAACAAACAAAAGGAAGCCGAGATGGCCATGTGGAAGAGACGCTCGACCTATGATCCCATGAAGGCGGCCGCCGAGGATCGCCGCAAGAAGGAGGAGGCGCGGCGTGCCCAAAGCAACCAGGCTCAGCGACAGATGAACGATTTGGCCGATGAGGAAGTGCCTTTCGAGAGGTAATTTAGATGGTCTTTGGTTGTGGTAACGAATAGCAAGGCCCCTTGGTAGATAGATCTCTTTTAGGTGATATTTATGAAGTTTATTTGAATTTAAATAGATGAGAAGAGGCTTATAGGTAACCTCTTTAGATAAATTCCTTTAGGTGGAGTTAAGGATCTGATTAAGAACACTTTTAAAACAAAAGCAAATAAATTGGGAATATATAAATTAAATACTTTAATACAGAGACGATGAGAACCCAATAAAAGTATTTACTTTTAGGGTAAATACTTCCTTTTTCTATTTTTAATTTAAGTTATAAATCTATCTTGCATTTTTGGCAGATCTATACTATTTTCAATTGAAGAATTCAACTAGAAAGGTATACATAAAAAAAGTTATGACATTTTATAATTAAAGAATAAATCCGCTAGCTGCTTTGTTTTTTCAAGAGCTAAGCTAAACTCTTATCATGTTCTTAATAATAAGTGGAGATCATCTTTAGACCCTCCTCTCTCTTTTAAAATTTTTGTAATTAAATCTTTATGTATTTGTGGCTATATATAAACTTTAAATGTGGTATATAATCGAATACCTTAGCTCTTTTGTTTTTCTTTTAGGAACCTCTTAGAGTTTTAAGTGAGTTTTCCAGACACACTCTACCTTTAATGATTTAAAACATATAGCATATATATTTTCCATTATCTGAACTTGATTTGTAACCTTTAATTTTGGTTCTTTTTATTATTAGCTTAAGGTTATGGGTAATATCGCGGCTAGAGGTAAAGGTGCGTTTCTGGAATTAGAAAAATATACACTAGCTGTAATCCAACTATATATCTCATGACTCACTCCTAGTTCCTGATTTCTTCTTATGATTTTAACTTTTAAGTAGTGGCTAAGAAGCGAGAATTTTTGTAACCTAACACCGCTCAGCTAAATCGGATGAGTAGGAACAATTAGGTAGCATTCTGTACTTATATTTTCGCTAATTGATTTCTTCTCTTTAATTTCTGTACACCTAAAAAAAATAAACACCACAACACACCAACAAAACACCAACACTCCAATAACAATCGGTAGACCATCACGCTCCCACTACCGCCGTGGACAGTTATGACCAACGGATGGTGTGCTAGTTACCGATTTCTGAGCCCTCATCAACCTACACAACCCAAACATTCAGTCGACTATCTTTCCACGAAACCGAAACAGAAAACCAAATACTTTCCACTACCAACAACACATGCCACGCGAGCAGCAGCAGCGGCAGCCACAGCAGATTGTATCACTAGGAACCGATTCTAGTGCCACATACAATCGCCGAATCGAATCGAATCGAACAACGATCAGTTTGAAAAAAGGATCTATCTCGTGTAGAATCCACCAAAAAAGAAATACGATATTCCAATGCAACACGACAACTAAAACAAATACAACGAGAGCCAAGCCAAGCCAAGGATTGTGGGGCTTATCACGTCTGCCAATGTAATAGAAAATTCTCTCAGAATAATGTTGAACGTTGTTGTTACATGCATAAATTATCAATCATTTTGTTCCTCGTTTCGCCGTTGTGCAATTGTCTCGACCAATTTGTTCGTTCGTTCGTCAGTTTGTTAGTTCATTTGTCTTGCGTGCGGCTTCATTTAATGTTTTGTTTGGCTAAAGCAATGAATACGCGCCGTGAAATGCTCTCGAAAGATTGAAAACTAACTGCATTGATATATTAATTCATTAACATTGGCAGCTCATTAGGGAAATTGAAATTGAGGGGATTTAAACATTGATTGAGGAAGGGTTTTGTATGAAATTATCGTTGAGACCCGGGAAATATTACAACATATTTTGATTTTTACTAAAGAAGTGCAATTTATATTAAAACAATATTGACTACTTCAATATTATCTATTAAGAACATTAAGACCAAAGCACACCTGAGAGTAACCTTCCTTTAGCCTACCAATATTTATAGTAAAAGCAGAAAATTCACCTAAAATTCCCAAGTGCTTATTTGGCGGCACCCCAATCACGCAAAATGTTGAAGTTTCTTGGATGGAAGTTGAAACAACTGTCTTCGGATAATACCTTATGTGTTTAGGCATAATCTCGCCTTGATTTACGTGTATTAAATCAGCAGACTAGATCTCCAGTTAGAAAAACTCTATATGTAATATATTCTCCAAAAGTTTTGTGTTTAATGTAATGTAATAATTTACATGTTTTTTATAAATTTAGGGGCTTAAAAAACCCCAAAAACCAACGACTGACTACGATTTTTCATACCGTTTCCAACACAATTCATGTTTAATAACCCTTTTTCAATTTCCCAAAATTAAAAAGCAAGCGTGTTTGCATTTAAAGTTTGAAAATTCTTTGTTCCTCTTCAAAATTGATGCAACCCTATTTAACCAACCATAATACATACATAACTATATCTACTCTGTTGACTAATATTCCTAAAATGGTTTTTTGTAAAGTGTACAAATGTTTGTCCTGTTTAAAGCCTAACCGACATCACATATTGAACATGCCTCATTCTAACCTCAGCCTAACCACGGAACCTAACCACTTAACCACACATTAGCCAGTCAGTAGACAAGCCCAGCTAACACATAGACACCAATTAAAAGCTTCCTTAGAAATCGCTAGCTGAGTACTCTCGCAGAGATCGAGTGTGAAAGTACTTCACTTACATCCATTCAAATTGTTTGCATATAGAAATATGGAAATACTTCAGGCTTTAAATGGAATAAAAAATACTAATTAATGTTTTTCCACGTACAGTGTGCTGCGGCCAGCCAACAATCTGACCATCACGAGCGGCGGCGTCAGCTACAGCCCGCGAAACTCCGTGGAAAACGACGCCTGGACGCTTGGTGAGTCCTCAGAGTTCGGGGAGTATCCCGATGACTACGATGAGAACGAGGAGGAGGTGGACGACGACGAAGTCGACGAAGAGGAGAATGACGACTATGTGGGCCAGGAGTCTGATGATGTTTTTGAAGCGGAGTCCGGCGAAGCTGCCCAGTAGGCAGGCCACCAGAAAATAAACACAAACCAGCAACAGTGATATATATAAATTCGATATATACATAACTATATATATATATATGTATAACATATTGTACTTCTTAGCAATCGATGATGATAAAGGCCTAACCTTCCCTGAGTTAACCAAGATTAATTACTACATTTTTAAAGCTGGCATGATTTAAACCCTAGGCTTGTTCGAATTATTTATAGAAAGTTTATAATTTGAATACCGAAGAATCATCGAATAATCTAATAAACGGAATATGCCAAGTGAACAAGAGTTACTCACTTCTGATCTGTCCAAAAAAACGCCATAGACGACCTCTTTTTAAAATGTTCAATACAAAGCTAAAGTCAACTAACAAGAATCAGAGTTCTTAATATTTTTAAAAGCCTTGCAAACCTTAAAACAAACAAAACTAATTTACAAACTGGTTATTTTATAATTCTATCATTGTCGGTTTTGGTGCAAACGACGAGAAAAATACTCAGATGTGTCCTAGGCTTAGTGAAGGGCTGTTGGAAAAGGCGACTGCAATCCTAGTGCTGAATAAACAATATTATTTTAAGAATTGCTGACCCAAAGGAATTGAATTGTCTTTAAATTCGACCTAAAATTAAAAGCGTTCGATTTGCCTGAAGCCAGTTCTAGGAATTAGTTTGCAGTTACTCATAAAGTCTCATGTCTGTAGGTTTTTATATATGTATGTACATTTATGCGAACACACTCGATGGAAGGTAGCTTACATAACAAATTATGATATTGTCTAGTTTTATACATGCATACAACAACACACCCTAGCTGAGTACGTCTAGTTTAGTACTATATAAATGGAGCATATATGTGGTATTCGCTTTTAAACCAGCTAAATTGTTAAAGTATTCATCTTTGAAGCAAACTAAAAAATGGTGTCGGTGTCCATGTTGCAACTGCTCTCTGGATATTATTATCATGGATTTGAGTTAATGTTAACTTAACAACTTTTACAGCAGCAAGTATTTTAAATAAAATAATATGTAACTCCAAACGCCCAAGTCAGCTTAAGCAATAGACAATATTTATATTTATACTATAAATAAAGACTTCTTGGCAATTTCAAAATGTCCAACGAAACAGGAGTTCAGGAGCAGTTGCCTGGTTTTAAATATTATTACAAGATATATTTTAAAAGAATTTAAAAACTAAACAACAGCCGTCGATTACATTTTTTAAAATTGTATATTTTAAGTATTTAAGCAAAGGTGACCGAATTGTTTTCCGTATTGTGTCCTATATTTTCTTGTTATTTTATTTCTCCAATAGTTTTATAGATAAACAAAAATAAACGAAGACAAAATAAACAAAAATTGAAAGAACAAAAATGTTGTTTTGAATACATTTTATGGGTTCAACGAACTGGGATAAATTTAAAGGCGATTATGAGTAATACGTAAGGCTTTTTTATAAAGATATCTCTCGTAGTCAGGCCTCGTGAGTATATCCACATTTTGTTTTGAAACAATAAGAGAATGTTTTCGTTTCCAAATATATTTAAGCGAACTGAATTCATATTCTTTTCAAAAGCGTAAGGTTGCTGGAGGGATTTCTATAATCACCTTAAAATTCGCAAGTTAGAATTCAGAGACAAACAAGCAAGAAAGCTAGCCTTGGAAAGCCGGCATAACTAGGCCAAAATTGCATATATATCATGGATAGCTTTTCTGTGCTATTTTTTTTTGGATTAATAAATCTGCAAACTCAGTTTAGAAATTTAAGAAACATTTTTTTTTTTTAATTTTTGACAATTTTGATGATGTAACCCCTTATTAAATTTCAAAAAAATTGAAAAAAAAAATTTTTTGCATTTGCTTAAAATTTTGATTAAAGATTATTGGGATTTTAATGGCGAATCGCGAGATTATCGGCTTTTGGCTATTACTTTATTTTTGGCTATAAGAGGCTCTCTAGGAACCCTTAAAAATTGGGCAATTTTTATTACGAAAATAATTTGAAAAATATGATAACTTTTTTGGGCGATTCAAAGTTTAAAACTTACATTACTATGCTAAAGTAGATTTTATTTTAATTTGGAAATCTTCCCGTGCTTGTTTTTATTAGGTAAAAAAAATCTGCACATAGATTTTGAAAATTAAAAAAAAAAATTTTTTTTGAAAATTAAAAAAAAAAAAAATTTTATTTTTGACAATTTTTATGATTTAAACCCTTGTAGAATTTGGAAAAATTGTCCAACAATTTTTTTATCTGAATTTTGTTAAAGTTTTGATTTAATGGCCAATCGAAAGATATACGGCTTTTGGCTATCACTTATTGGCTATAAGGGGCTGTCAAGAAAACATCAAATTTGCGCATTTTACGAAAATATATTTATACATTATGAGGTCGGAGATTCTTCCTTCACTGCGTTGCAAGCTTCTGGTCAAAATTAGAATACCCTCTGCAAGGGTATAAATGAGGTACCTTGACTAAGAACTATAAGGGATATACTAAATAGTCTGATGTTTGTGTTAGGACATGATCACGATTGTTTTTACTTGAATTTATTCGAGTCAGCAAGTCAGCTCAGTCATACGTTATCATGATAGATAAAAAATAAAATAAACTACCCGTTTAAAAGTCAATGCTTTATATTTTTAATTAAAATCTCCCTTGACTCAATCGAAATATCTGGCAAAAAAACTTTATTAAAATTCATCACCCCCGGATACCCATTGTTCTAGGGGAATGGGAAATGAAAAAAACAAGAATTTTCCTGTGTCTGAGTGATGTCGAGACTGGAAACCATGACGGATGCTAAAAAGTACAATACATAGCAAAGCAAAAAATGGGAGAGTAGAATGCTGTTACGGTAAGAGCCAAGCGAAAAAGAGAAATAAACTGAAGCAAAACTAATTAAATTATATGCAACAGAAATGTAAACAACAAGCTCCAGCTAAAACAAAATAAATAAAACAAACCATTAATATGTATGCATAAAAAAGAAGGAAAACAACAAAGCAAAACAATTTCATGGTGGAGAAAACACCAGCTTTGGGAAACCGAAAATAAATGAAATTAAATATTTGTGCATTTTCGGCTAATAAAAATACAAATTAAATTTTCTGCATTGGCAATTAAATTCTAAGGAAGAAAAAAATGTTAATGCATAAATAATGATTTTTATAATTAGATAGTTGCAATTTTAATTAAGAGAGAAATAATAATAGTAAATTCAATGCTTTGTGGGGTTTTTTATATGATTTAGATTGCCTTAAATATTTATTTAAAATATTTTAACAGATTTATTATAGTTAAAATATGAATAAAACCAGTCGCTGTATCTGTATCTCAAAGCCAGCACCTGTTAGGCAAGATATTGATTTGGTTCTTTTATTTTAAGAACAAAGAAATATGAAATCTTATTAATTATTATGATTGTTATTAACCTTTGGGTTGTTGTTTATTGTTTGGCACGTCTGCTTTCTGGCGGCTACCTCATCACATGCTCATTTCAATTTCAATATCCATTCCCATTCAGATTCTGAAGTGCCCCTAAGCCCCGCACTATCCAAAAGATACAGATACATATATGTAGCTTGGCGCTGCGCTGGAGGGGAATTTCGTTTTTATATATAAATGTTTGGGGTCTTTGGCTGTTTGGGTTTAGTCTGGCACTTAAAAATGGTTTTATTTATGGGCTTTTATCATTTCAGCTTTCCCAGGATTTCTGATATCGCCATAAACAAATAATGCCTAATGTGCATTAACTCATAAACAATGCAAATCAGTATTTACCACCAAGTGATTGAGGGAATCCGGCTCTTGGAATTTATTCACCACATTGCCACTGCCGGTACTTGAGGCCACTTGGACTGGGCCTGGGCCTGGGCCTGGGCTGGGCCCCTCATGATAAATGCCACTATATCCATCCATCTGCCCCAAGGCCCCTGGCGAAATGGAAGATTCCGGCTCTGCATTGGTGCGTCAATGAAGACTTTTCAGCTTCTCGATTGCCATTCAGCCCTGAGTACCCCACATACATTTGTCATTTGCTGCCGGCAATTATAAATATTTGGCATCTGTGTGCATATATCATGACTTTATGGTATCTTTTGTGGCGGTTTGACAGTTTGCAGTACTTGAACATACTTGTGGCGTGCAATTTTCTTAAGAATTAAGAGAGAAACTAATGAAAACATGATCTTAGTTATAATTTTATTGATCTTGATAAATCCTCTTAAAGTTATAGTACAATCCGGTATTGTAAATATCAAACATGGGATGTTTCATCACAATATGCTTGAAATGCCAACGCTCGGCTATAAGGATTAGAATGGAGATCACATAGCCAATGGCCAAGGCCACAAAGGAACTCCAGAACTTTTCCAGATTCATGAGGGCCTCCTGTTGGGCAGGAGCCTCTGCCGGCAGCCGCTGAATGGCATCCTTAAGCCACTTGGTTATAAGACCTGCCAATTAAGACATTTTATAGGAGACTTTTTTGGTATGTCTGGACAGGATTTCTTACCTCCTTCAGCCAGGTGTTGAATGGAGCTGTCAACGCGTCGCTTGAGTGCCGAGTTCTTCTCCATTGCCAGGACTACGGGCATATAGACCACACAATCCTTCATGATGTGCAAAGTAGAGCCAATTCCCGATCCGGAATCGTCGGCCACTCGCAAATAGCGCAGATAGAACTCGCTGTCGTAGTAAGCACACTGACCCCTGGCTATACGTGCGGTCTGCGGTGGAGGGTCTTTCATTATAATTATAATAAATAATAAAGTAAGTAAATTATAAGTCAAAGGGGTTGGGGGAAGGCCATCTTAAGCCCACAAAACAAGTGTCTTTTTTCACACGTTTACTTTTGCACGTTTTTCTTTTAAATAAATTACTTTGTCAGTCAATGTTTTTCTTTTTTACAGTTAAAACTAGAACTAGCACACAAACAACATATATTAAGTCACCTAGATATTTTTCATATCACATCAGTTTACCTTGAAGTCTTAAAAAAATAATGACTCTAAATTAAAAATGTTGCCAAATACGCTTATCACAGAGATAACACATTCAGAGTCCCAGAACTAGCTAAAACTGGTTCTTGTTTTTCTAAATTGTGGTTTAAAGTTCATTGCTACGACATTTTGATAACGATAATAATTTAAGATCTTTGTTAAGGCCTGATATGAATCGGACAAGGTAGAGTTGTGCTATCAATGGCCTAATTATTTTTGACTGATTTGTTGTGGGGGTTTTAAGGCAGAATAATAAATAATATAAAAATTAATAATATATATATTTTAATCCTTAAATTATAATCTTAAAATAACAATAATAATAAGTATATATTTAAATCCTTCTCACCAGATCATCCCTTTGGCTAATCACCTCCATTTTCTGGCCCAGTTTTCGGGCAACTTCATCGGTGGCATCCAGGAAAAACTGTCGGTTCTCAGAGACACCAGCGGAAGGTGGTATGCGGGAAAGCAGCAGGTCCTCCAAGGTATCGATAGTGACCCTTAAAATATAAATAAAAAAATAAACTAAAGAGAATAAATTTACATAATTTCCCAATGGATTTCCTACCTCGCTGCAGGATTGGCCAAAATAGCCGTAAAACTCGCCCGATATGTGGCCACCAGCAAAATGCAGTAGATCCAGTACCAGCCAGTCAGCACCCTTAGTGGCCAATTTCGAGGCATTCGAGGCAAGGCCACATACAGGAGCATACTGTATGTAAACAGAATACAGTTCGTGTAATTGTCAAAAATATCCCAACGATTCCGAGACTCCTTAGAGGTACGAAAGCGAGCAATAGCTATACGAAAGCTGAGTCGGCGATATGTTTTCGGGTCCAGGGGATCACCACGCTTCCTCCGAAAGCAGCGAAAAAATCCCTCGCCTCCGCCTCTGGTGAGAAAGGCGTTGAGGAAACTGATGCCATAGAACACCGTGCCCACGACGAACAGGGAGAGCAGGACCCCGGTCCACATGCCCCCACTGAAGGGCAGGATGAAGGTTTGCCAGGATTTGTCTGTCGAGGATTCTGGTGTGAGGAAGGTCAGGCAATCGAAATTGTGAGGGAGACTCAGCTCCACTGATTGCAGATATACCTGGAACTGGTGCAGGTCACCAATGGCAAAGCGGGCACTGTGAGTGGCCTTTGGGGAGAGGAGAATTCTTCGAAATTATTGTTTTTATGATATATATTTCTAAATAAATACATACCACCTCCTCTATAAGCATGGAGTCAATTCTGGTCTCATTCTCAGCATAACTATCCGTATTCCCATTACCCAATCCATCTGCTCCCAGCTCCCAGTCCGCATTGTCGCTTTGGTTGGGCTTGTAGTAAGAGGGCTTGAAATTCAGGGCCTTGCCCAGGGCATTCATGATCTCCACTTCAACGCCTTGGTAACTGTATGTCGTGTTCACCCACATAACCATGGGCACGTGTTCCGAAATGGCCACGGGCACTGATGATCCTATAAAGGAAGAGAGATTTAAAGGATGTGTGAGATCAATAAGATCCTCTACAGAAATCATCAGAGTTTTCAAATCACTTATGGATGAGTCTAAAAGTATGCAATGATTTATTAATGGTACCAAATTCCATGTAAATTTGTTTTCTGGCATATTTTGGAAATATTTTTAAAGGTTTTCAAATCAAAGTTACCGTATAAGTTACTCGTTTTATCCGCAAACAGAACTTTTCCGTTGACCTTTTTTCCCGACTGCCAGTTGGCGATATTTTTCACAACCAAAACGCCGCTTAAGATGCCTGGAAAGGCAATTGTGGAGATGGTAAATCTGCAAACAGAATTCGTTCAAGTATTATCGAATTTGTTTAAATTATAATTATATATCTCTTTCCACAAAAATCGTTATAGAAATGAAATCAATTTAAAACGGGCCCAAAAGTATGCAACGAAAATTTGTTGAAGCAGTTTTTTTAGTTGTAATCTTTGTAGGATACTTTTGGACACAATTTTAATTGATTTCAAAACTCCACAAATTTCTGTGACACTCCTGAATGCAAAACCCAACACCCACTTTTCATCCAAGTGCCATTTAAGGAGCACAGTGCCCAGGAACACGCTCCACAGGTGGATCATATCTCGCTCGAACAGCCGTGGGTCATGCAGCAGGATGAACTTGCTCTGGGCATCCAAGGACCTGCTGTCGTAAATGTATCGCAGGAATCGCTGCACCTGCCAGCCGTTGAGTATGGTGACCACATTGAGTTCACAGTCGCTGGCCTTGATGGCCTTCAGGATGAACGCCACCTGCCTGGTGGGACGCAGCAGATCCTCGCTGGCATTTATCCGCACCACAAAGAAGGGAACCACTTGGCGGCCCGCCGCCTCGAAGAACATTCCGTCGTAGATGGGATAGTGCAGGTCGTCCGTGATGACGCCGAAGCACCTCTTCACATTGGCCGCCCACAGAATCCTCTGGAGCAGCTGCTTCAGGTGCATCTCGTAGCCGTCCAGCGGGAGATTAGTAAAGGAAGAGATGGAGGACTGGCCTGTGGCGAACATGAGGGACATGCAGGCCCCGGCCAGGACTCCCAGCCAGCGCATCCTTTCGCCTGCGAACAGCAACTGTGGCGGCAGTTCGTTAACCTGCTTACCGGGAACCCTCCGCGGACCCTCATTGCGTATGCAGATCTAATTAAACTTGTCCGAAACCCCCGTGAACTGGGTGGTCCCCGACTGTCAGTCGTCAGTCAGTCGCCAGTCGGGCAGTCAGTCACTCATCGGGTTGGCGCTGGCCGACGACCTGATTTACTCGCATTTAAACTTTCCGCTAGCCGGGGTTATCTAATTAAAGTTTTGCGGCTCGGGGGAAATAAGTTTTTTGGCCCAGGTAACTTCGTTGTGTTCAAGGTTAAAGAGAATACCTTTCCTTCCGGCGATGACACACGCATGGCCCCAAATGAGTTTCCATTGGTATTCAGGATAAGCAGCACGAGAGGTTATATCATAAACTAAATTAATTTGTTTGTTATCTTATATATAAAGCAGTGATGCCCACACAAATACAATGAGAAGTGACTTGCATTTGTGTGCGTAAGAGAAAAACGAAGTTGGCTTCGCGCGAGACGTTGCGGTTGCCAGAGCAGTGCAAAGCATTAAAATTTAATGCTTTGCACTGCTCTTCTCTCTCTTCTCTGCTGCTGCTGCTCATGTCACGTTTACACTGTCTGTGTAGCGGCAGAGAACCGGCAGAAATTTTACCAACCACATGTGGCGGGGGCTTGGGCATCACTGATATAAAGTGATTCTGTTAACTTTTATACATTTTCCAGGGGGAAATCGGTTCCTTTAAGCTAGAAATTAAGATTAGGAAGGGAAACCCTTACTTACATTTCTTAAAAGTTACCTAATCTACGGAAGGAAACCCCAAAAAGCAGTGGTGCCCACAGCCCTGACTCGCGAGTCAGCAAATTTTTCTGCCCGCCCTCTGCCTGCACTCGCACAGTATGCACAATGCAACAATTCAGTCAAATTGTGATTTTGTGACTACATTTAGCCTTTATTGGAGCTAAATATATATTTTCTTAGTCATAGATATTTTTACGCAGTATTAGAAAAAATGTTTGATATATTTTTCTCATATATAACTACTTTTTTCTAGTTCTTACTCACAAAAAGGTAGTTCTAGCAGACCTAGCCACCACTGCCTTTAAGTAATTATCTTCTACAATCTTCCTTCCTTCCTAATTTATGGGCTGCATCCTACTTTTTGATATATAGCCCATATCTGAGCCCTTAAAGGGACCCTAACCACATGACGTAAACCAAAACAACCCGGTCAAAACCCAACCAAAACCGAAGATAACCCAACCCAAGCAATACAAACTCAACCTCAAACTGAAACTTAAACTCGAAGAAACTGAGCAATCAAGCGTCATTAAATTTCATTTAATCAGTCGCCACTGATTGAGATCTATGGCGAAAGCCAGTCTTCTTCCGATCCGATCTTGTCACTAATTTGACGACAGCCCGTTGCCCACCACTTCGCCTTCCCCTCGGACAATTGGATCAGACCAATTTATCATAAGACCATAACTAATCCGACTGTCCGTCTTCATTAAGGGGAGACGCGGGATAGGGATCGAGGACCGACTGATGATACTGCATTCGCAATCGCGAGAATCAACAACAAATTGCGATCATCCGCAGTCAAGGCCCAGACACTAACGATATAGTAATGCGGACGACGACGTGTCACCGTGTCAGTCGGTCCATCAGTTCGTCAGACCGATTAATGCTGGCCAGCACCACCAAGAGCGCCCAGAAGCCGCATTCAAATACCCATTAATGTCAGCTCAAGTCAGCCGAGAGTCCGAGTCCAAGCCAATCAGCCTGCGGATGCGATGTGGATGTGGGCAGGTAGGTAACAGGTAACCCAACCAGTCTTACGTACCGGGGACCCACACCCATCGTTATATAGCCAGTGCCGTCGTCGTCGTAGTCGTCGTCGAGAATGGTCTTCTTCTGCGCTTTATTGTCGTGTAATTAACTTTTTCCGAATCGTCCGGATTTGGAATTGTTTGCACATAATTGCAATTTAATTATTTTCCCTCGCTCGTTTCCCTTTTCATGTTTTTATGGATTTATGTTGGTCGCGCGGCGCGGTCTGCTGGCCATTAGCCGGGTAACAGGTAACACCCGACCCAAGATCCAAGCGGGCAACCTGGCCGATGGCAGGTACGTCGGTAGGTAGAGCTGAGGTAGCGCAGAAATCGATTTTAGCCACCCCCGGACCGCTTCCCATGTCCAAGTGTCAGCCGGTGTTGGGTCCGGTCTCTGGACCGGCACTTAGAGGAAATTATTGTAGTCTTTTATCTATATTTATGGAATTGAAAATATAAAAATTGAGAAGAATAACTGTTTTAGGATTTTTTAATATTTTTAAGATCTTGCAATTAAAGATTTTATGGCTAGAACTAAGCCATTGATTAATATTAATATTATAAGTATTAGAATATAATAGTTTAAGCCAAGAAAAAATATAAATTGGCTGAAAAGAATGGTTAATCATATAATAAATACATTATTTAGCAACAAAATAAAGTCAAAAAGGCTTTTGTTTAAGTCCTTTTAATATTATTATATTAAATTCTAATTAAATAAATTAATAATATTTGAAATGCATATTTAAAAATATAATTTAAAAGCTGCTTAAAGAAAAGCCATTCAAAGACAACCAATATTTAATGATTAATCTTTAAAAAACTTTATCTAAGTGCCAAGACCCTTTCAAGAGGCCTTAATTAAAACCTCTTTTGCTGTAATTAAAATCCACATTTAAATTATAAAAAAAAAATCGAAATTAATAAATATTTAAGAAACCAAATAACACCCCATTTCTCTCGGTGTTATCCCAGGTTCCGTGCTCTTAACGAGTGCATCGCATGTGGTGGGAACGAGCGGAGATTTCGGTGAGGCAGAGTAGTAACAGGGTCCAGCCGAGTGGAAAGCATTTTGCACTTTTATGGCCCAGATTCACTTGGTCCACGATCCATGGCCAAAAAAATAAACACAAAAACGTAGCCGAGAGGGCTCGCTGCTGTTGTTGGCCCGGCTGTTTGCATTGACACATTTTCTATTTTTGTTTTCCTTGGGAGATTTTCTCGGCAGAAATTTATGGGTTCCTTGAGGTTTCCACCTCGGCTGATCCCCGTGCACAAGAGCCGGAGTCGAGTCGGCATTCGATATGCTTCTGTTTTAATTCCTACAAAATATTTTATGCGAATTTGGCAGTTTATTGTTGTCGGCTTTGGCTTAGAGTGTGAAATGTAACAAATTTTCCTCGGCGTGTGCGTGCGGGTGTGCGTGTGCCGGTGGTGCCCTGGGAAATAATTCAACAGTTTTCCCACCTTCTGTTCGAGTCGGCAAGTTTTCCTCTTCAGCAACAATTTTCCCCTGATTTATTGCCCCAGCTGTGGTCCTCCATCTTTATCTATCTGGCACTAGGGTTTTTTCCCTTTTCTTTACTTTTATTTTTTTTTAGCAAGTTAACCTTTTGCAGTTACTTACAGTTTACAGAGAGCAGGGAATGATATATATTTATTCTGGGGTCCATAGCCAAAGTTTTCTTTCTAGTTCATTGACAAAGTTCGGTTCACACGGTCGCCAACGCTGGAAATACATATTTATATATCTCACTTCTGATTAGTAAATCGGTGCAAACTGGTTTAGTATGCAAATCGAATTTTTGCCAACTCTATTTGAGTATAAATTTATTAAATTAATTTACATGTGTCGCCTGGCTAATTTATTCCTTAATTGGTACATGTCAATGGAAATAGTCTATGTAATCCGCTTAAAATATCAATTTCAATTGGAATTATATTCGTAATTAAATTCGAAAAAGGTTCACCTGATTTATGCTTCCTATTTCCACCTGAATGAGGCCTAATCCCCAAACCTAAATGAGGAAGTCTGCTGGAGAGTTCAAAGGCAATTGGTTTGAATACTTTTTTTATTTTTGGTAAAAGGCTTCAGAGTACAGGGATTATATTTTTGGATTAATCATAATGCTCAACCTTAGGCTGCCTTAAAAGTTCAATGATGGAGAGTCATGACCAGCCACCACTTGTGTTTAATCTTAGTTAATTTTTATCAGTTGATTGCCTCCAAAGCTGCGCAATTGTTTTATTAAAACGAGGTCAGAGAATAAAAGTAAACTGGATTTGTTTGCCTGACTAATATTAGAGTTTCTACTTGAAGATATTCCTTTGTTTATTTGTTAGATAGTTAGAGATAAGGTGGTATTTAATTTATACAATTAAATAAGTAATTATTTACTTGGAGATACTTAAAAAGCTTAGAAGTTATTCAAGTTATATTATAAAATCAACATCGAGGTACTTGATTTGCTTATTTATTAGGTTTACCCTCATAATGAATGGTGAATATAAGCTTTATATTTATCAAAATACGCTTACTTATATATAACTATAACTTTCTGAGTTAATTAAATGTCCAAGAACTTTTAATAATAATTAATAACAAATTCTGCGTTTGTTTTATTATTTTTAACCAAATTTATAAAAAAAAACAAACATAATATTAATAATAATAATAATAATAATAATAATAATAGTTAATTCCATTTACAGATTGCGTTCTTAGAAATTTAGGTTTTATTTTAAGATATAAACTTTAAAAGAGATATTTTCCTTAAAAGAGGGAAATTTTTTCGGAGTAATTCCAAAGAACAATATAATCCCTAAGAGGCAGAATGGCAGCTATATTTTTCCTGGCGACGATAATCTAGTGTCTTTGGCTATACCTTATTTAACAGATAATAACAGTTAGTTAGAAGGTTTAATATAATTAAATTTCGAAAGAACCAGCTATACTCAACTGAGAATAATCTTATATATTTTTCAGATGGTTTAGAGTCTTTAGCTTGTTTAGGAGGATAGTTTTTCTAGACTTATTTTTAAAAACCTTATCTTTATATTTCATATGTTAAAGATTTTAAGGGAAAGTCTTCTATTTACACAGCTATAAGCAATAAATAATACTAAAATACTCAAATATACATACACATATGTCTGAATATAAAGTATAATCAGTCTAATCAGACAGACTGTATTATCTGACCAAACCCTGGCGTCTATTTGAACTAATTTCATTATCTTAATGAGGACGTTATTAAATTATTCACGTTTACAAAAGCGACTCGATTCGAACACGTTGTCCCATATCAATGACCAATCTACGAAGCTATGTGCGAGTGGTGTTCCTGCCCCTTTGTACTATACTACACATATTATATCTGCTAGTCGCCGGGCGTGTGTATGTTGTGTGTGTGTGTGTGTGTGTGGGCTCCATTGAATAAAACTTAATCAGCGTTTAATTAAATGCACAGAGAGACAAGGCAACGGGGTGGCGGCTGGGTGGTAAAAAGCGATTCCGTTGATTATGTAAATCAATTGAGCAGCGAGATAAAAACGCGTTTTTTTTTCCTCCCGTTTCGTTTTGCTGATAAATCGAAATCGTTCTTTGGCATTATTTTCTGTTTTTCTTTTCTCGTTCTTTCCGTCGTTGTTTTTTATTTTTTTTTTTTGCCCGCGGCTTTGACTGGTAACGGTTTTTATATAATCACTTTGCCCCGCCGTTGTTTGCCTAGCATTTTATTTTATTTTATTTCATTTTCCCAATACACTCATTGTTTTCCTGTATGCCAGTGTGTGTGTGTAAATCGAAAATCATGACAGCGAGCCTCTTTTTTATGCCCTTTCCGAAAGTGGGTCCATTGGTTTTGGCCATAACAAGGGGATAGTTTCAGTTTACAAAGGTTTTTTGTAGTCTGAAATGTCAAAAATAAAATGTTTTTTGAGAAGGTATAACATTTGTTTATTATAAATAAATATTACATTAATAGTTTATAGCACGAAGATCTAAAAAAATGTACAATTTGGTTCATTTCTTCCAAAGTAAAATCAATTGGCAATTAATTAAAAGCTGCAAATATTTCTTTGCATACTTTTGGACACCTTTTTAATTGATTTCAAATCAATTGTAATTTTATTTATCAAATTCTGTAGCTCTGACTTTTTCATTAATCCAAAAAACCAACAAATTTAAGGAAACTTTAAATATATGAATATGAAAAATATATTATGGTATAGTAAGGACGTCATAAATTTGGATTTGAGAGAAAATAAGAATAAAACTGATGGTAAGCTCTGTTTTTATATCGATAATTTCACGATATTTCTTAAATTAAATTAAAAATTAATTACCTAGAGTATTCAAACTTCGTTCGACCCTCTTCCCGTTTTTTTTTTCTATTTATAGAAAAATAATGGAAACTAGAAAAGCGCTTTGATTTGCAAAATTGAGACGGGTAATATCATGCGCTCAGTGGAGTCCAGATAAATGGCCCCGTCGTGCATTCAAACATATTTAGATTTAATGCTCCATTGAGCAAATTGTCCGCAAACTGGGGCTATAATTTCAGACAATCCACGAAAACGACACTGTCTAAATGGATCTGCCATCGGCTACTCAATTGTCAAATTAAAACTATTACATAATGCTTTTAGTCAGAAGTTCACATTTTTCCTTCCATTACGCGGATTGAAATTTCAGTCAAGTATTCTATTTTTCAATTTTTCCATCGAATTGTGGTCGTAACAAGCCAATGCAACCCACTTATAGACAAATTCATCAACAAGTGTTGTTAAGAGTATCTATATTTCTTGTTAATTACTATTATTCGAGTTGGTGTCGAGTTGAGTTTCGAATAATCATTTTTGCCGGCTTATTATGTAAAGCCAATTGACTGACTGACTTACTTTGTCAGCGGCTGCTAATCGATATATGAAAATGTAAACCCCAAGCAAAGGCTAAGCAAAATTTGACCTCAAGGCAGGAAATTATGGGTGATAAAAAAATGTGTTGAGTAAACAAGAACCTAGACGTTTGTATACAACATTTAAAATAAGTACTTTTAGGGAACGGATTCAAGGAAATCTTGAGGTAATTTGTTGGTACTGGGCAATAATGGGTACTTCCCCAGAATTCTAAAGAGTGAGAGGGCCTATTAAATTATATATGTTTCCTGTTCAAAGATCAATATTTTGTTGTAATTTTATATACTTCATGAATCGATACTTCTCCCTGATTAAATCATTCTATAAATTCCCATGTTTTCTATAATCTCCACAAGGTGGAAGTCTGAATTTTTAAACATTTCTCGCATGGAAACCAAAAGGCTGAGTCAGCTTCAGAATTTTGGGAATTCAAGTTGTTATCAAAGATTTTTTTGGGGTAGCAACACAATGCTGAATATGAGTGGTTAGGATTTTTATGAAATGTTTTTATGGGATTTTTTTTATTAAAAAATTCCTATAATCAAAAATGAGTGGCTCGTGTTATAGTTTAAATTTCTGAATGTGTGCAATACCCACAAGTGCAATATACATTTTTAATTACATGTTTTTATTAATTTCCCGTCATCCTAATATGATGAAATTTCTGATTTACAATCACTACTTTGCTTTCATTTCCTGCTTATCGTCTTCTAGAATCGGAAAGGTGCAATTCACAATTTTTTTAATAACAACAAATGATTATTTCTGGATGATTTTTTTCGCATAGAAACTAACCAAAGTTGAGTCAGCGTCAGATGTTCTATATCAAGGCTCTCTGGGTCTGTGCAGCGAGCAAAGGTTGGGGGTATACGTCAATGGGTTGCTCCCTCGGAGTAAGAACTGTTTCCACTCTCCGTTTCCTTTTTTTTTTTTTTACATTCTCAGGGAGCTGACGTGCCTCTCAACACGAAGTACTGATGAAATTACCCAAGTCACCAGGGGAGACACCAAGCCAGAGGGGCTGACTAATGCGAATTCGGTTGCCATGGGCCGATTTTCACTCGGAAAGCTGCGACTGATGCAATCCACTCGCGATCTGACCGAAAGTTTCGAGACTGGTTTTCTGCGACCCATAAAAAATCGAACAGAACTTTCTAGAATAAAGATCATAATAGAACTAGGGGGATTTTAGATTTTTAAATGATTTTTTGACGTTTATTATATAAAAATGTGATTAAAACAATGTTAAATATATTATATAAATTAAGATATTTATTCTTAACTAATCAAAATCGAAGTTTCTGGAAATAATTCCTCTTTTTGGATTAATTAATTAATTTAGACCTGCTACAAATCGAGTCAAGCAAAAAGGTCCTTTTTTAAAGAACTTCAAATCCATTTTAAATTATAAGATTTATATAAACATGTTTAGAAGCATCTTGAATTTCAACTGAAACGGGAAATAGGGACTTATAAGACAAATATAATTTTTAAATGGAGAATTAAATACAACTGTAATGATGTCATAAAGACTACTTTCAAAACGAAGTTTATCTCAAGCCAATATCAATATTAGTACAAGATTTTTGTATTTTGATTGGCTGACTTTTGAGACCTATATATATTAGATGAGCTTCTTGCTGACTCAATGCCTAGTTGGTTGATTTAATTAACATAAATCAGAGCGCAAATATGATGCCAAAAATCCATATAGATCTACTCAAGCCATGGAATCTCACCGGAACTGTGTTTGTCGCTAAATTCATACTTGGAAATTTTAGTTAATATTTTTTCTTCCCTCTCATATTACGGTTTTACATCCCTGAATTAAATCAGATCAATTAAGAAGAATCCTACTACCTTAACATGCTAAGGAAATATATCTTCCTCTTGTAAGAAATACCTAAAAACTTCGAAAGCTTCCTCAAAATGCAAAATGAATATCTAAGACTTGAAATAATTTTTTCTCCTGCACGAAATTGGATTGCAAATGGAAAACGGAGGCTCGACGTTTCGGGTGACACACTTTCCGCAACGCCATCGCCGTCGCAATCGCAATCGCTCTTATCGGCCCTGCCATCGAGTATCATGTTTACCCAATGATCTAATCAGCGACCCAGGGAGCTTCTTTGTTGCCCCAAAAAAAAAAGTTGCGAAAGAAGCAGACGCTTTGTCTACGCGATTCTGGACATGTTCGTGAACGGTTTGCCTCGGAGGTGTAGGAAAAGCTACGGTTTGGGGGGCAAGGAGCAGTGGAACCACGCCATTTCAACGTATCTGAAGTGCAAAATGTTCGCGATAAAACACGCGACCTTGCCCAGTCACAACACAAAACAAAACAACACACAAAGAGCCATAAAATGAGGGACTCGAGGAGGTAGGTAACTGAGGTGGAACGTCGGAGTTCTATATAGGAACGTGACGCATATTTTCCTTAGCACCGTTAAATATTGATTTAATATTCTTCAGATATGTGTTTGTGTAGAGCCTAAGAGGTACCAAACTCACCTATTTCACAATGGTGGTTAAGGAAATAATGCAAAATAATACAGAAACATGGAAATCTATAAAGTTAGTCCCTAATTTTGGTAATATTTTGAATATAAACCTTATTTTTACTGTCATAAAGGAGAGATTAATATGAAATTAATTAAAAAAAAGGTTTTAGACTAAGAAAAGTGTTCCAGTAAGGTTAGTGCTCTTTCAGCAACAGGTTTAACTTTTAATAATAAACTAACATCTCTATAAGATATTCGGAGAATGAGGTTAACACTCGGCTAGTCATTGTACTTGCTCTAACCGCAACTGTCTAGATATATATAAATATATACATACAAGTTTGTAAGTACGAGTATATATTTGCACAAAATCAGTCAGACGATTTGTCGTCTCTCGCACCGGGGGCTAGATATGGTATACTATATGGGTTTGTTCAGAGGGGGCTCTCTGGCGGGTTGGGGTGTGGTCTCTTGGGTCAATACTGGTTGCGAAAAAAACTGTTGACTGATACTTAGACGGCTGCAAATTGCCTTGTTTTCGTTATCGCTATCGCTATCGTATTTAACATCTGGTAGACAAACAGGCGACTCCGAACCGACCTCCTTAGCGAACCGATTCCGCGCTATAGGTTAACAAAGGTAGCGAGTCTGGAATGTTTCGAAATCGGTGAAATATATATCACAATAAAATTAGAACTATGGCGAAACGATTTCGCGCTATATGCTTTTGTTATTTAAAAAAGGAATAAAACAATTTCCATAGCGAATGGATTGTGAATTAGAGTTTAACAAAGGAAGTAATGGGGAATTATAATTAGAAATCGGTTAAAGAGGAATTCAAGGTTATATAAAATTTATAAATTATTTTCATTTTTTCTTTCGTTAAATTTTTCGCTAAAGTTTTACTGGAAATACAGTTTTATCTTTTCTTAGTATCAAAATTAGGAAAGCGGAATTAACAATTCAAATTTGATTAAATTATCTAATTTCTTCGGAGATCTCCTTAAATCTTTAAACCCATTAAACCAAGTGGTTTCTAGATCCACAAAAAACGTAATCCCTTTGCAATGCATTAACGAAATGTCGAAATGACAACCGTGATTTGAAATTTCCAGACATGTCTAACTCAGATAATACCCACTATCTGGCTTCATCTGAACCCATCCATCCACTGCTCTCTCTCCCCGAAAACTTTATGATCGATGTCACAACACGGCGACCTCAACAGCGGGAGATATTGGGAAAAACCCGTCAACCAACTCATTGTGGAAATTTTTAGGATAATTTCGGGTCTCTCAGGGGTCTCTCGTCGAGACTTCTTCAGGAAAACCAAAACCTGATGAGGTCCTCACATCAGGTAGAGAACAGGCAGACAGACAGTTGATGGACATGAGGCAGGGTCTCGGGGCAGTCCGCACTTCTGGCTGATGAAATCATTTAGGGAAATCAAGGAGTCTTAATAACTGTTTCGTTCGCTTCCATTTCGTTACGTTATACGTTATGGTGTGCATAAATTACGTCCATCAAAAGTTCGAGCCGGGTGACACTCGATATGTCCAGCATTGTTATTGTCGCTATGCTAAATCTATTCAGTCTCAATTTTGCTTAATTGATTTAGTGAGACATGACCCGGGAAGCGGACCGGACCGTTGTGCTCCGGCTGGAGCTCTGATCTATTTTTGGTTATTCGCCGAGAGTGCGTAACATCGTTTAGGCAATAGGGAAGAGGTATATGGAATATGATTAAGAGTATATCTCTTCTAAATAAGGAATTTTCGGTCTTTGTTTTTTTAATAAAATTAAATTTAAGTTAAGTTAACTCTGTTTATATATTAAAATTATTAAATGTAATTAAGGTTATCTCTCTTTCCTGAAACTAGAGTTAACTTAACACCAATATCTCAAGGTTTTCGTGTAAAAATATTTATAAACAAATAAATAAGAATTTTTATATGTTTATTTAAAGATATAATGATACCTTAATGAGTTATTCAAGGAATATATAAACCTCTAAATCGATAAAATGATATATATTTTTCTCTAAAGGGTTGATTCCAATTAATAGAAATTATTCGTGACTTTTGGAATATTTATTCCATCTTGTAGAGTCTCCGTATCCTTCGTATCTCCAGAAACCCAGGCAAAAGTCGAGGACGGATACGGAACTCCGATTTTAAAGTCGGCGACATAGCCCGGCTCCTGACCTTCGTCGCACACGCAATTTTAGGGGTGATTAGAGCTCAGATATTGGGCACATGGCACCCTAGCGCTGCTCAGTCCCGATCCCAATCCCAGTCCCATTCCCACACCCATTTCCATTTCCATTCCTATTCCTCTATGCTCGTTCCCCTTGCCGGGGCCAGAGTTGAGTGCTAAATTGATAAATTGCCTTGATTGGAAAGGAAGTTGTGAGTTTGCTTGGGGTTGCATTGTTTTCCCTCGTTTTCCTGCGCGCTCCGTTCTTTTTACGGTGTCCATTTCCCGTAGCAGAGAGCTCCAGCTGAGAGTCCGGACCGAGCTGGCCATTAAAGAGTCGAGTGCCCATTATGCGCATCCCTAATTGTGGACGGTCGGGACGGTCGGGGGGGGTGAAGTTAACCCCTACTAGGAAAGGGGTTACACCAAACGTTTTCTCAATCTGTAGTTATAATCAACTTGAACTTGGAAGGTTACACGTCCCTATGAGCTCTATAATCTTATTAGTTTCGAGATATAGAACATTTTTTTGCTTCTAGAAATTTCAGAAACCTAGTAATGCATCAGATAACATTTTCGAGTGTTAAGCTAATATTTTGGATCGTTTTTATATACGAAAATCTCTACTAATAGTAATTAGTTTTACTTTTAAATACTTTTCCGCATTAACTTCTTTCCCTGCCTGCTATAGAAACGTAGTTTCGACCTATTATACCTATTAAAAATATACAAATTTAAGTTCTCGGCTTCACCTGTAATTCTTATTTATGGCCATCTCTGATTTATGAGCCATCATCGGACATTAGTCACCTTTTCCTTATCGAAATCGATCATTCGAGCACTGTTAACGGCGGAACTCTTTGTGGAGAGTTTTTTTTTTTAGTTGTCCCATAAAAAAGCGACGACGGATTCATTGATATAAAAATTTATTTCTGGGTTAGTCATTAATTGCAAAGATTACAATTATATGATTGGAGGAAATAGCGACCTTTTTTTATTGAGTAAAGCATAAAATGTATTTAAAAATAATTTTTATAAGCTTACGTTTTTAGGTGCAGTTTACCAGTTAGCAGTTAACAGCTTACCTTTTGTTTGAGTAAGGCTAAATCAGAATTTTTAAGTTTTCTAAAAAAAGTTAAATGTAAAATATTATATTACAAGAAAACGTATTTTATTTTACCTTCATTTTCAACAGTTTAAGGTCTTACCCCACAAAAACTAAGCTAAGAAATCGCATTCAGACAGATGGAGATGACTAAATCGATTCGCCTAATGATGCTGATCAAGAAATATCTCCTTTAATGCATTAAACTTGTGACCAAAGCTATACAAAATTCTAGAACTTAAAAAAATAACTAGAAAGGGCAACTTTTTAAGTTCTAGAACCTTTTTTAAGCTTTAAATTCTCTTAAACCCTTAACCCAGCACATTAGAATCTTAAAGATGAATAGCTCTCACTGTTGTGCGAGCGAGAAGGGCGCAAATTTGTCGCCAGCCGAAAAATAGCCTGCATATTGCAATTCAGATAAATGGCAGTTCGACATCTTTGTAATTAAATTGGTCTTTGTGTTAACTTTAATTAAATGGGTTAACGATTGACAGGGCGGAGGTATGAGGGCGGTGTTCATCTTGACATTGTTGATTATATAAGCCGCCGCGTTGCTCTCTTAACCTGCCTTTTGTTGCCGGTCTCACATCTCACAATCTCGCATGACAGGTGTGTCATAGTCAGGGCATCCCGTTGCCCTGTATCTGCCATCATCATGTGTCACCCCATCCCCCCCGAACATCGTAACAACTTTGTGTATCAAATTTTTGCATAGTTTTTCATGGAACTAATCCACGTTCATCATCCATCCGATGGGGGAGGGGGAGAGCAGTTAACACAGCTCCCGGAGGGGGTAGGGAATGGGAATGGGTTTGGAATGGAGACTCGCCACCCAGAACACATGTACATATGTCCAGTAATTTCATCATTCCTACGTTTTCTCCAATTTCATGAAACTTTACGTAGTCGCCTAAAAAAATGAAAACAAGAAATAGAGACAGAGAGACAGGGAGAGGCAAAGGGAGAGGAAAGACGAAAAGAAAAGAAACAAAAGGAAAGAACCCGTTGCCAAGCAGAAAATGAACTATTGATGGAAAAAAAGCTGACGGCGAATGCAACAACACGAGCAAAAGACACAAAAGATACATGGCATGACTTTGTAGCAGATACAGATACAGTCCGACGTCTTTAATTCGAACTAGCCTATGAAAATAAGGGCTAACAAATTAAGCAAATTTACTAACTTAAAAGTATGCTTATTTATTAAGGGGGGAGTACACTTTGAACGTCCAAAAAGTAAGGCATTTTCGTTAATTTTTTTAAGCAATAAAACACTCAGGGAGGGCAAATATGTTATAACCCATTTATTACTCATCCTTCGAACTACAATTTGTATTTTTTTGAACTCGATTGGCGTCCCCCCGTGGCCGGTGCACCAGGTCGCGCGGGCGTCCTCGCGCGGAAGTCGGAAAACGGCGGGGGAAAATACTCCTTCCCATGTGATCCTGGAACATAAATCGAACAAAATCCTGATAAGTAATGAAATTCGGGTTAGAAATACGTATTCCGATTTTTTTTTAAATTTTTTGTTTTCAAAAGTTGTGGCCTTAGGAAAAAAGTCCATTTTTAACCCTAAAATGCTTACAAAATCGTGGATTAAAAATCCATATTTGACAAAATCGAAAATGTGGATACGTATTTCTAAGCAGAATTTAATTCTAAACAAGAAAACCTAGGCGATATCCAAATTTAATAATAACTGGTTAGAGTTATTTCCCCCGCCAGTTTGAAAAACCCCGTTTCGAGATAAACGCGTTTAAAGATACATGTTTTACATGTACATGTACGGTACATGTTTTAGGAAATCGCTTCGTAAAGCGGTAAGGAATATTCTGGCGGACTTGGAGTCTTTTCTAAATTAAAGTATACATCCCAAGGAACATTTTAAGCCAAAAAAAAAAAAAATACATTTTTTTGAAAAATCAAAGTGTACTCCCCCCTTAATTATAAAAGTTTGGAAGATCTTTTAAAAAAGTTTTTAAGTTTAATACTTTCCAAATATCAGAGCTAGGATTTTGTCCATCATCTAATGTGGGTTCTTAGGGAATTTCACCTGTATACGTGCCTGTAGGTGCCAATGTGTTTGCAAGAGTGTGTGCGTGTTTGTGTGTGCAGAATAAAACAGATGATTGCCCATAAGCAAAACGAAGAACAGCAACAAAAACAACAACAAAGCTTTGCATTGAAAGCAGAGGCTGCAGCTGAGGCAGCGACGCCGACAAAGGCAGAGCCCAGAGGCAGAGCAGAGAAAGGCCGGCCGGGCTCCAAAGAGCTCCATCTCGTTTTCTCTCGCTCTCTGCCGACGTTTCTGTTGCAGCTACGAAACAAAAAATAAATAAATAAATAAGCAAGCCAGCTAAAAGAAAAAAAAAAATGAAGAGAAGAAACAAACACTTACTGCACACACACGCACACACAGTGGGGCACAAATGGAAAAGAGATGAAAATGAGACGTTGCCGTTGAGCAATACGATTCCAGGCCGCTCGGCTCACAGAGCGAGTGAAAATCGGCAACGCCGCCGCACAGCACACCACAGTCGAGCCGTGTGTGTGCAGGCAATAAGAAAAAACAACAGCAACAACAAACAGCGGCGGCAGGCAGCAGCAACAAAACCTTAGGCATAATACATATACTTACTTACCTACCTACCTAGCTATGGGAATATGTACGGCTATCTATCTAACTTGCCACATTCATGCAAACATAGTTGCAGCCGAACAGCGGCGTTCAAATAAATAGAACTCATTGTTTGTTCTTGGAGGATTTTTAAAGATAAATCCCTAAAGGTTCATAGAAAGGATCTAGAAAATATATCCATTACTTTTATTTTGTCATAAGTAAGTGATCAAAACTTGGATAAATTAGTTTGAGTTTAAAATATATGAGAATCTGTTAAATTTCTATAGCTAGAATAACAAAAGATCATAAATATAGGTCCTTACTTATCTTATTGGTCCCTAATTCTTGAACTATAAGATATTCTCTATTATATTAAATTATTGAACTTTGAATTTATGTTATTTAACTATTATATATTATTGAACTTTATATTTAAATATTTCATACGTATTTATTTATACCAAACCCTATAAATATAGTATTATACTGTACACAACACCCATTAAATTATTATAAACCATTTGGGAGGATCAACTTTCTACCAGAACACACGCACTGTGATGAGGTGTCAAAGACCGATTAGGCGTCGTTTTTAATCAGTCGTTCTACAATATTTGCTCATTTGGGCTGGCTTATTTTTGGCACAAGCTCATCAAACCGTACACACACGTTTTAAATAAGGTGCTTTCAACCGATAAAGGTTTGCGACCAATAGAGGTTAACCACCTACCTTATTTGCTAACCGATAATAAATTTAATATTCAGGCAAAACGTGGACTTTTTAATGTTTATAACCTCAGCGATTGTTCAACTAAAGAAATAAGTAATGTAAAAAGACTTTGGAAAGTTGTAGATTTTGTAGTATTAATTTGGTGTTGAAATTTGTACTTTAGATTTTGCTAATTACACAGTTGGGAATTTTAGTGTGCTTTCAACCGATAAAGGTTTGCGACCAATAGAGGTTAACCACCTACCTTATTTGCTAACCGATAATAAATTTATTATTCAGGCAAAACGTGGACTTTTTAATGTTTTTAATGTTTATAACCTCAGCGATTGTTAAATTAAAGAAATAAGTAATTTAAAAGGACTTTGGGAAGTTGTAGATTTTGTAGTATTAATTTGGTGTTGAAATTTGTGCTTTAGATTTTGCAAATTACACAGTTGGGAATTTTAGTGTAAGACTAGCGTCAGGTTTACTTCGTTTCTATATCTTAAAGATTCATCTATCTTAAGGATATAATAGAAACCCTCGAAATATACTAAATAGGATAAGAAAATATAAGTAATAACAACGTTTCCCCCTTTCCCATTCATTTCCAGAGTTCTATTTCCCTGGCCCCCAATGTGTTTGTGCATATATGTATGCGCTCCTTGGTTGCTGTGTGCGTGCGTTTTTGGGGGGCGCGTTGACTGCGCGAAACGAGTTGGAAAATCAAGATACATATGTACGCGTGTATTTGTCCGTATGTATCTCAACTGACTGCGCTTCGAGCAGCGGCAGCGACAGAGGCAGCAAAATGCGGCTGATTTTGTATACACAATGCAAATACACACACAAATGCATACATCAAGCGAATGCTGTTGGGGAGGGGCTGTGGGGGCTGAGGGAGGCCTGACTCAAAAACATATGATGAGCGAAACAGCTGCAAACTCGAAGCAGTGGAAAAAGCAGCGGAGAGGCAGTAAAATTACTGCAAGCTAGAGTCAGAGAGAGAGAAAGGCAGAGAGAGCACTGCAAGTGCCGGCATCAAGTGAGGGGGAGACAGAGAAAGAGAGCGGCGAACCTGCAGCTGTGCAAGAAATTGAGTGGGAGTGCTAATAGAGGAAAATGAGGCAACGACATCGTTTTAATTATCAATTTAAGTATTTATGACTTAGAAACCATTAACTAACTAAGTTAGTATCTGACTGCCCAGACAAAAAACCAATTGGAGAGCCTGTTCCAGTTATTTTTCGCTGGCCAGCTGAGCGCATCAGCCAAAGAGTGAAAAACGCTGCATCAGCTGGGAGCGAACAGCTGAGTGAATGAGAGAGAGAGTGAGTGGGGGTGGGGGAGCCAAACCAGTTAATAAATGAGTGAGCAACAATCGAGGGTTGCTTCTAGTGAATTAAGAGAAAAGTAACAGCGCAAGAGAGAGTTAAACCACTCCAAGATCTAAGAAGAGCATAATTTGCTCTTGAGTGGAAAATAATAATCAAAGAGAGGGAGATTAAGAGAGCCGAGGCTATTTTTCCATTTTCCACTCAAAGCGCTCGAGATGTCTTTATGCGTGAAATTAAAAAAATATGTACGAGATTTCCATGAAAAATTCAGATTATTTAAATCAACAAAATTCGAGAAAAATAAGAAAATTAAGGAAAATGAAAAAACGGAAATGAAAACCCGGAAAAGTTTTGGAAAAACGCCGAAAAAGTAACCTCCTTATGTACATAAATCCACAAATAAGCGAATCATTTGCATTTGCACAGTTTTACTGAGGGAAACTTTGCCGGTTGCCCAGTTTTCCCGAGTCCGAGTCCGAGTCAGTCACTGTTTTCCCTGCTTTTCCCTCTCTTTGCATAAATCAATTATGCAGCCGTGGAACACTTTTGTCCGCAGACATCAACTCAATTCAATTGAAATCTAATTTCTTTTCTAATTCTGACCATTTTCCCAGAAGAAATCAGTCTCTTTTTGTTGTTTTTTTCTTTTATTTTTGGTTTTTTTTTTTTGCATATTTGCCTGGCTGAAAATTGTCACATCTTCCTTGTCTCGCACGCCTAGCCGGTCACGTCGCCGCCGCTTTGGAAACTCTGCACACTAGGTGGCGCCATGCATGCCGTTTTGGGTTTTTGGTTTCCGATTTTTCGTTTGTAAGAAAAAGATTTTTCTTTTTGGGTAGCGATAGATTTGTTAAAAAAATACAGTTGCAAAATTATTTAATAAATTTGTAATTATTTACTTGTACCTGTTTATTTGATTTAATTTTGTTTTCTGTTTCCAAGAAAGTAGGATACTTTTATTTTGGACTCCTTTTATTCCTCTTTTCCTAACAAATAATACTAAATTTTATTAAATTTTGACATTAGAAAATGTATATAATATTTATTTAAGAATAAAACCCCTTATTTCTATTTATTTTGCCTTTAAAAGTAATATTTTAGAGCAGAGCTCACTGCCCTAAGGAAACTCTGCACACTAGGTGGCGCCATGCATGCTGTTTTCGTTTCTGGCTTTCGTTTTTCGTTTGCCAGAAAAATATATGTGACTTTTGGGTTAAGATACACTAAAGGGAAAGATTTTTATGATAAAATATTAGGCATTAATTAAAATGTATGGGCAAGCATTAAATAATTTCATTTTATAAAAAAAAAATAATAATAAATGTGCTTAAAATATAAAAACAGTTTTATTTGTAATATAAAATCTATGATTTCTGATTTAAAGATTATTATTCATTCTAGTTATTAAAACAAGTTTAAAAAAAAGTTTAAAAATCAACTAATTTAAGAATTTTCTTCTAAATAAATACATAAAACAAAATTTCTTTGTCCACGTCAGCGATAATTATCTGCTGCCCGATATGATTTTCACTTTTCAATTGCACAAATCGCAGGCCTTATCTTTCGGATCGATCGAAACACCTTTATCAAATTAGCTTATCGCAATTTGTTTTCCATTTCCATTTTGAGAGCCATAAATTAATTGGCAAATTCCTTGGCATTAACTTTGGCTGGCAGCCCCGGAAATATATCTGTGGCTCACCACCGGCACAATGAACTTCTCGAATTTGTGCTCGTCATAAGTTTTCTGCTTGGTAGCCACATATTTTTTAGAGCATTCCGCGAAAGTCTCGTCTCGATCTCCCTGCAATAGATAAATGGATAATTTGCTCACAATTTCGGGTGCTTTTTGGGGGGTTTTCACCTGCCCGTTTTCTGGGAAGCACTTGCCGAAAAAAGAAACGAAAGAAGAAAAACTCAACTTGTTCTTGATAATTTTCTTGGGTTCTGCACACGTTCTCCCCCCACTCGCTTTTCTTCTTATTTTTTCTTTAATGAAAATTTATGCATATGTGTGTGTGTGTGTGTGCCGGGGTGAAAATGTGTTGTGTTTAGTAAAACTAATTTAAATTTACAAATTGCCTTCGAGGGGGCCGCTTGCCGCTTGCCGCCAGAGCGAAAGCCAAAGCATAAACTTTGTGAAAATTGCTTTCCCGGAAAAAGCAGAGAGAACACACCGCCACCGAGGGAAAGTTCTCAATACAAACATACATACCATCTATGTGCGACGGCTGTGATGTATCGCAAAGTCACAAAGAAAACAGTTTGGAAAGTGGATTTCAATCTCAAAAGTTGATTGATTTACCCTGCGAATTTTTCGCAACAAAATCTAAATTTTTGTACATTAAAAGTCCGTTTACTGCTTTATGATAATGCAAATTGAGTAATCGAAGTTGGGAGAAGGCTTTGAATGGAAAATATAATGGGATCTTGGATGTTATTTGTTATTATTTAAATTATAAAACGAATAATAAGAAAAAGGAAAAAAGTTAATCAGTATTTTTAATCAATAAGGGAAGTAGGAAAGTGTCGTCACTTTTCACTAAATAAACACATAGCCAATAAACAAATACAGACCCGTATATCTAGGCAGGCCATAAATTTCGCTGATCATTAACCCCAGCCAGTCTGTGGGCCAACCTGAATCACAAAGTTCTTTGTTCTGTATTTTTGAGAGGCCAATTTCGCAGCCAAAGCCAATGCCTGTTTCGGTTAATCAAGCCTTCTTCTCGGTCGCCACGCCCCATTAGAGTTTCTAGGGGGAGGCGGGGTCGCATTTCAAAGATTGCGAAATTTCAAAGACCGCTCAGGTTATCAATGAAATCATTTTGCAATGTACCAAAGTCAAGGGGCCAGTGAAAGCAAACAAAGGAGAAGTTCTCGTTTCAATTCATTTATTATCTGACAAAACACATCTACATGCAAACATAAAGCTAATGTGGCAAGAAAGATATCCTAAAGATACAGGCAGTGGCACACACACGTGCCGCAATTTCACATTTTACACAAGAAAAAGAAATGAAAAATCTGCCTTAAAGTAAAGATATATTTATGGATTTTAAAGACATAATAGTAAGCTAGAAATATATTTAATTAATTATACCACAAGCTAAAAACTTGAAGTAAACTTGAAATGCGCTTAAAATTCCCAACCTTTTATTTTGGTTAGGATTTTAACCTAGGATTCCCTTTAATTTGATAAATATAAATACTTTCAAGCCATTTATGTTACGAAATGAGTCATATTTTTAACATAATTAATTTTAAAATAATATTACCCAAATTTCCAAGATTTTTTATTAATTTTATTGTTTAAATTGACGTCCTTTTTCTCGCGTGTACTCCTTTCACCAATACAGATGCGTTGTGCTTCATGGAATTTCATTTCAATCTGAAGGAAATTTGATTTTATTTATTTGAGCCAGGCATCAAGACAAGTTGGATTCGGGGCCGGAGCTGCGTGCGAGTGAGTGAGTGTGTGTGTGGGGGGTATTCATGAGATACATTTCAATCTTTCGTTTTCAATCTACGTGCAGCATCTCCTCTTCAGCTTTGGTCAGCAAACAACAATGGCAACACAGACAGAACCGAGCGACTGAAGATGAATAAAAAACGACGATGAAGATGGCAGGAAAATGCATTCAATTGAAAGGAAAGGACACAGTGCCCCGAGATCATGATATGAATATGAAATTATCCTCATATATCCTATGCTCACAATTTTCATTTGCTGATGAAATTCTCGGTTTCCTGGGGTTTTATCAATTCATAAGAACAGGTCCACGGACATAATCGGGTCTCCAAGTATTATGCATAAATCGTGGCAGAGAGAGCAAGCATAAAATTTAAAATTATGATGAAATTCGTCACTGATTTGAAAGGAAAAATATGTAGGGATTTGACACATTATTTTGTGCTTATAAATTTTTAGGTTCCCGGAAAAGAGTGCATATATTTTATGGTTGAATTTATAATGCCGAGCACATCAAATATTTAAAGCAAGGAAATTTCAGAAAATGAATCAATTCGGTGCAATTCACGGAGATAAGATTAAGTTGAAAATGAATCAGGAAATGAAAACCAAAAAGAAATACTTATTTTGTGAAATTTTATTGGTTTCTGCTTTGAGGTAGGAATTAGAGGAATTTTTTTAATTTAATTGAAGTAAGAAAAAGGCAACTTTGTGGTAGAGTTTATCCATAAAAATACTAAGTTGTATAAATTAGCACAATTATTATTTATTATCACCAGATGAAACAAATAAACTGTATAAAAACTAAACTTCTTTACATTATTTAACGAAATTATATTTTTCTTAAATTTCAAAAAGGTTTTTCTTTATTTAGAAGCCATTAAAAATCTCAGATTATTTTTCTGGATAATATTTATAAAAAACTAAATAAGAAATTGTGTAAAAACTTTTAATTAATTTTTTCTTTACACCAATTGCAAAATTAATATAACTTTTATCAATTTTTCAACAAAGTTGCTAGCAAAAAATGTTATAAAAAAATCAGAAACACGTCGTCGGCTTTGATTGAGATTTTTCGTACGCATTTCCCGCAAACTTGACGGGTTTTTCCTCCTCTAGAGATTTTACTTTTCACTTCGCGCAGCGAAGAGAGCAGGAAAATTTGCATTTTGCATTGGAAAATGCGAGGAGGAAATTCTAAAGATACGTTCGTATCTTGTATCTCGTATCTCGTAGTTGCAACTGAGTTTCGGTTTCGGAGTGGAAAATTTCAGCCTGCCGCTGCCTGCGTCGACGCCGGCAGCGCAGTAATGGCAGGGTTGGTTTTTTTGCTTCCCCCCTTGCGGGAGAACATTTCCATCATCATCGCATCGTCGTCCTTAGCGCTGGTTTTCTCCTTTTCGGCTTTTCCTGTGGCTCTTTTTTTGTTTTTGAGACTCGCAAAAGTCACGTATGCCCGGTGCCCCATCTCACTCTCGCTCTTTCGCAGAGAGCCGTGCCGGCCGGGTTGTAGGTGCGCATGAGCGGGACGGACGCTGCGCTCTTGCAAGGGAAACAGCTGTTGAGAGAGAGCAGCAGCAGCGGCGGCGGCGGCGAGTGAGAAAAAACGAGTGAGAGAGCGGCTGGCAGGCTACTTACATCAGCGTCGCCCCTCTCGCTTGCACGCTTGCCTGCTGGCGGCCTGTGCGGGTGCAGTGCGAGCGAGAGGGAAGGCGGCGCTCTCTGCTAATTGTTGCTGCCGCGAGAGCAGCTCTCGCCACCACCACCAGCTCTCTCTCCGGCTCTGCCGCTGCCTCGGCCGACGTCGATGGCGACAGCGGCCGGCGGGGCTATATAAGGCCGCGCACCGGCAGAGCAAGATATAGTAGCTTCGAAAACAAAAAATAAATTATACAAGATATAGAGAGAGAGAAAAGGTACACAGCCCGAAAAACCGATGAAGCAGCAGCAGCAGAAACGTGCATAGCCAGAAATTTTCTACTGTTACACATCATCCGCATCCAAGAGCCAGAGAACTGTTTCACGAAGAATTCTATGCTACTACTAAATAATTAAATAATTAAATAATTGCCATCAAACAAATGCAACGGACCAACGCCATTTAAGTGATACAACAAAATATAATACAAATAAAAGTTTAAACAACATAAGTGCTGTGATTTCCACTACAAAACAACAACCAACCAAGCAAACAAGCAACCAACAACAAATGTTAATTTAAACTGCAACAAGAAGAAATAATTAAAAGAATTAAAGAAAATTCGAAGCAATCAGCAAAGCAAGCAAGCAAGCAGCAAAAACAAACAGCAAATTGTGATAAAGTATAAATAATATTAATTAATTAAACGTAAAAGTGATACAAAACGCCGTCGGCGAGCGCAGAGTCGTCGAGGAAACTTTCGAGCGAACGAACATTCGAACGATATTTCGATTCGACTTCGACTTTTCCGACAACACACAGAAAAACCAATGAAAATGGATGTTATTCCCGTGCAAAGTATCTACGGCAGTGTTCTGGGATCAAACAAAAATAGAGGTAAGTTTCAGTGGCAAAGATTCCAGAAAGTTTTGAGGTTTTGAAACCCAAAATCAAGTTTTGAAAAGTTTTCAAATTTTTTTTGTCAGTTTTAAAAGTGTGTTTTAAAAAAAAAGGGTTCCAGAAAATTCTAGAAAGTCTCTACGATTCCCAAGTTGTTTTTCTGCGAGTTTCATTTTCAGTTTTTTGAATTTTAAATTTTCTATTTCTGTCTGTGCTCTTCGAAATCCTCGCTGTAAATTTCATCAGCTCTCCGGCAATTAAATTCGTAATTTACATTTACACAGACACTACAAAAAATGCATAAAAAATCAATTTGCAATTACAAAAGAAAAATGTCATAAAAAGAAGGGAAGACAGAAAATAATAAAAAAAATAAAACGTCACAACACGGTCACGTACGCAAATTGCAACAAAAAATCAACAAAAACCGGAGCGCCCCCCAGCGCAGCAACAGCAATAAAAAATGATTTTTCGTTTTCTTTGGCTCCCCTTTTTTTTTTGGGCTCTTTGCCCTCCGTCACTCTCTTGGTGTCTGTGTTCCGCTTTTATCTGGCGTTCGCTGTTGCCAAGCGGCTGTTGCTCATTGCCTTTTAGTTGTTTGTTTTCGCGTTCCGTTTTCGACTCGTTATTTGGGATGAAGCAAGACCCCGAGAGATGTTTACATTACAGTTTAAGAAAACCCCACTGAATTGTTAGTTGAGAATTATAGCAGAGAAATTATTACAAAAATTTGCCATTTTACTTATACCAATTTTCCCTTTTTTCACCTATAATTTTAGATTGGACCAGCACACTGACACCGCCAGTTACCGTGGCAGAGGCCGCCGCCGCCTCTGTGGCCGTTATGCCCAAGAAGGCCAAGACCGCCGCCGCCGGTGGCAGCAACAGTATTAAGCACAAGCAGCCAGCGAGCAGCGGCAATGCGAGCGGCAGCAAGAAGACCAAGCCCAGCGGCAGCTACAACAGCAACTTCTTCTACGGCGACGAGGAGGAGGTGGGCGGTAGCGGCAGCTACTATGCCCAGGCCCTGGACACGAAGGCCGTTGATGAGCTGTCAGGGCGCCTGCTGGACGAGCTGAGGGCGGCCAAGTCGCGCCATTTGACCTGCACGGAGGTGTCGCTACCTTGTGATCTCACGCCGAGCGTGGCCCGGGAAATTTTCCGCGTGTCGGAGAAGGAGCCCTGCGGCATCCGCGGCTGCACCATCTACATTGAGTTCGAGGACGAGCCGAAGAACTCGCGTCGCATTGCCTCGATCAAGGTGGATCCCGACACGGTGTCCACCTTCGAGGTGTACCTAACGCTGCGACAGGATCATCGCGGCTGGACGTCGCTGCTGCCGCAGTTCATGAAGAGCCTGGCCCGCACGATCACCATCAGTCCGGAGTACACGATCACCAAGAACAAGTTGTACTCCGCCGATGGCTTGGGGGCCAGGCGGAGCTATAGCTTCGGCAGTCATGCCCATAGCCGGCCCAGTGCGGCCATTGCCACGCCCACCAACTAGGTGATACGCCGCCGCCACCGCCGCCGCCGCCGCCTCCTGTCCAGATGCCCTGCCCAGTCCAGAGGATGTCTGCGGAAAAAACACCAACCCTGTGATGATCGAGAGCAGTAGTTTGTTGCGATTTCGCGAGGAGCAGCAACAACGAAGCAAGTATTCGAAGCCACCCCACCTACACACACACACAATACACACCACAAAACACACACACACACACACACACATTAGGGTACGCCAACCACACTCTCATACTAATACTATATAGGGGACCGCCCAGGCCCAAGATTTTTGTAATTGTGACTCTCACCACCATTTTACTTAGATGCGTAGTGCTATAAACAAAATAACTAGAGTTTTAAGTTGTTTCTCCTTTTTCAACAAAACGCAAAAGCAAGAAAAACAAAAATACGAAACGAAATACCCCCCCCTTGAGAGAGAGGAGCGCGCGGAGTTAAGAAAAGTAAAGGAAAGAAAATAAGAAAAAAAAAAAACCAACATGAAATTCAAAGACGGCAGCCCCACGAGAGGCTACCCCCTCTCGATATTTGGGGCTCGCCGGTCGACAACTCATGAATATGTGATACTGTTTAAGATGCTAAGAGTCCTCCGGCCGGGGCGACCAATTCCGGCCGAGGACGTTGATAAAATTACACACATTACACACACAAAACATACAAAACACACCCCCAAACACCATACACACCACACACCACAAACAAACATCAAGAAAGATTCAATGTGAACAGATTTTTTTAAAAATTGTATGCTATATAGGTAATAAACAAACAAAAGAAAACAAACAAAACCAACACAAAAACCAACAAAACAAACAAACTTGATCTTGGTAAATTTAAAATTTAACTTTAAAACTGAGAGAGGCGGCCTCCCTCCTCTCCATCCATCGTCTCGTCCCAGTGAGGAGGATGATGAGGAAGGCGGCGAGGATGAGGATGAGAACACACGCTCCAATTTTAGTTAGACGCAGCTTGCTGCAATAAAAATTTTTTAAATTATTAATTAATATTAATTAAAACCAACAAATTTTAGGATTTTAACAAATTTTTATATATTATTAAATGTTTAGCGCGTACTACACACAAAACAAACAAGAAAAAAAAACAAAAAAAACAAAAAGATATAAAAAATACAAAGAAAATTCACAACAAAAAAAGCATTAAAATAAAAACGAGAATAAATTACAAGAAAACATAAAAAATCAAGCGTAATGTTTAAGGCAATGAAAATATCTCAGTAAATGTGAAAGCGTAAAAAATTTGTAAAATTTTTTTGTCTGTGTAAAACTCCAATTGCGATATAAAAACAAAAAAAAACCTTAATATGTAGCCAGCGATAATAACGATAATAAAATCCAGAATGATCGTCAAATAAATTTAAAATTTAACTAAAATGCAATGCGATATAATTTGTAAAAATTACAATTAACATAACAAGGAAAACTTAATGTTCTCACAAATACACACACACACACACACACATCCACACACACACACATGCGAAACACGAAAGTATCTATTACCAGCAAAAAGTATCTATCAAAGCGAAAAACCTATTTATTACACAAAAAGCGAGAGAGAAAGAAAGAAATAAACAAGCAAAATACGAAAAAAATACATGTATTAATTTTTTATTATTACAAACAAAGCAAAAGCAAAAACAAAAATATATTGTATTTAATGTTAAGTTTTTTTATTGCGTAAAACCAACAAAATAATTGTGAGAAATTTGTAACCAAAACAAAACAAAACAAAAAAACATACAAAAGCAAAAACATTTTGTGAAAAAATCATACAACACATACAGAGCAAAAAAAACAAAGGCAAAAAAAAAAAAATTACAAAAAATAAAAGCATATAATTTTTCCTGCGCTAGCGGAAAATAATTGTGGAAAAAATTAAAACAAAACGGCTTTCTTTTCTGCTGCAAACAGCGGCCCGGGGCGGCTGCGGGCGGGTGCAGGGGCGGACTTAGCTTGTTGCGGGTGCAACTTTCTTTCAGCAGCCACCGAACGAGTGAAGAGCGGCAACGCCGCGTACCGCACACAACCCGTTACTGCCACGGCCATGGCAACTACACCGAGAGAAACCAGAGATCTTTTGAAACTTTTAGCGAAAATCTACGATGAACTGCAAAATAAGAAAATGTATCAAATTATTCTATTAATAAAAGTTGAACACAAAATCAATATAAATGTGGTTTTTATTATTATTTTTTTACATAGGAAAGTCGAAGATCGTTACTTCCTTTTAGATATATCGAATTTCAGCAGATTTCAAGATAGGGTATAAGAAAATATTGAAATATTATAGATGGACATTAGTTTCAATAAAGTTTCTATAGAAGACCACGAATTAAAACATAACAATGTTTCAATTTCAATTTTTTGTTAACAGGAACCAAATTAAAAATTGTTCCACATAAAATCCATTATGATATTTTCGGAAATTGTGAGACTTATTTAACCATGAAGAGATTTTCCTTTTAAATAAAAAGAAAACTAATAGCATTTTTTGGTTTATTTATTTCAAAACTCCATTCAAAATCTATTGTTTTCGAAATATCTGATACTAATTAAAGCATTCAAATTTTAAATAAAGAAAAAACTCCTTAAATTCTTGGATTTATATCAGTGATGCCCACACAAATACAATGAGAAGTGACTTGCATTCGTGTGCATAAGAGAAAAACGAAGTTGGCTTCGCGCGAGACGTTGCGGTTGCCAGAGCAGTGCAAAGCATTACATTTCTTAAAATTTAATGCTTTGCACTGCTCTGGCAACCGCACGACTCGACCTCTCATTCTCTCTCTTCTCTGCTGCTGCTGCTCACGTCACGTTTACACTGTCTGTATAGCGGCAGAGAACCGGCAGAGTTTTTACCAACCACATGTGGCGGGGGCTTGGGCATCACTGATTTATATCCATGAATTTCAAGCTATAAGTTGGCTTAAAATAAAGCTAACAAAACTGTAACCACTTTTCCAATATAATATTCCGCCTATATATTGCAAAACTGGACATATACAGCTGTTTTCGACTAAGCCTAAGACTGTCATCAGTAAATTAAGAGCCTTTTTATGACAGATATTTACAACTCATTAAGGTGCTAGTTGATGTTTTTTATGTTTATTATTATTTCCCATTAATTTAGAAAAGCCCAACCATCAATTTTATTTTTTAATTCGTGGTCTTGGCCTCTACATTTTCTCCAAGTGCACCCAGTTGCAGTAGTTACACAAACGGCAACGGCAACAGCAACAATCGCTGCCTCGCGATCAGCAGGGGGAAGACAATTGGGCAACCAGTTTTTGGGCTAGGCCCACAACTTGTTGTTGGGCTCCGGATGGGTACTATGAACTTGGCTGAAAAGCGGCAACGTTGCAATTGGCCAAACAGGCCTAAAGTTAATGCAAAAAAAATATTACAAAAAAAAGTCAAGAGTAGGAAGAAATTGCACACAGATTAACGATTGTCAATAAGTCGCTTTTATAACAAGTCAGGAACTTAAATGAGGTTTTTCTTCCAGTAAAGCTATCGTGAACAATAATCTAGTAAACCTTTTGTGCCGATATTAAGTCATGCCTTTATATAAAATTCAACGTTTTTTTATTTTCAGTCATGAGTAACTTGGGTAATTGCTTAGCTTTATCTATGAAAGCAATTATTTAAGCTTAAATAAGGTAATATAAATATAAAGAAAGTATACGGGGTTAGGGAAGGGGTATGTGTGAGCTAAGAAATTGTTTTTAGTATTAAATACTTCTATAATATAATGAAAACGAAGATAAATGTAATATTTAAACCCATTTTTCAATACCCAAATATAATTTATATTATAAAATACAAAACAAGCCCTTATTTAGAAAACATTCCGCATGTTTATGACCTTTAAACTGCTTCCAATACATTGTGTTTATATTGTAAGCCTTAATAAAAACAATTTAAACAATTTAAGCATGTTTTTCAAATTACAACAATTTGTATCATTAAAATAATATAATTGATGGGCTGCAAATTTTGTTCAATTTAAAAGCCCTGAGATCATATCCAAACCAAAAACCTGCCTCGGACGTGTGCCATATTTTCTCACACCATTATTTTATAGATTATAGAAAAATCATTTTTGAAATGCTGTCATACTTCTTGTTAAGGCATAGAAGCAAGCATCTAGTATCCGCAGAATAATAACAAATTAAATAAAAAGGAAAGCCAAGCCGTCCAGGGGGGCATACGACACTTTTTTTGGACCCGTTGCCGATATATTCGGTCATTTCCGAGAATAGAAAGCCGAAGAAAGGGTGCAGGTGTACTCGAGGAGGTACCGTTGACAACACACATTCGAGTGTTGGAAGAGCATATAGAGCATACTATATAGAGCATATAGTACGATACGAGTACGTTTTTAAAGAGATCTACGCGATGCGGCGCGTTTTATTTATTTTACGTTTATTTTTTGCGCGGAATCTTGTTCGGGGTTGATGGGGCGAAACTACAATCAGTTCCAATTAGAGGCGAAAATAGAATTCAATTGTCACGTCATAAAAGATTTAATTGAATCAATTTCACGTCACAATTCGTTTGCATATTTCTGGGGACAATTTTCGCTTTATTTTTATACACACTTTTATTTCCGAAAATTTTCGCCAACTTTTATATTTATTTTTGATACGTATTTTGAACTTTTTGTGCGACGGCGACCGCCTTTGTTTTTGTTTTTCCCGCCAGCGGTGGAGACTCAAGGCAATTTTGATGATGTGCCGATGACGCGTCTCTGCCGCTGCTGATAATTTCCTTGACTTTGTAATTTATTGATGTTTTCAAAAATATTTCACAGATCTGGCTGGAGGGGGTGCTCCGAAATATTTGTGTCCACCTCAAGATAGTTTTTTTCTAGTTTCATCTACGAAAACACGTTCCGATTATGGCCCACACGCGTTAGCCCAGAATTCTTCCACACCAGCGTGCTGGCCACATTTTCGCTGCGTGTTTTCCCATAGTTAAGTTTTCTTTTTTGTTTTTGTTTTAATATAATTTTAGTTTGCCAACTTCGCAGCGGTGAACATCTGCACGGTATTCCCCAGCAGTTGACTCCGAGAAATTCCGAACTTTGGAGTCTGGTTAATATTTGTCGTATTATTTAACTTCTTGTTTGCCTAACGGCTTTGTTTCGCTTTTCTCTCCCCGAATTCTAAACTGAATAAATAGATTGGTGTGTCATTTTGTGTCAACAATTCGCATGCATATTCTCAAATGCGGAATTTCTGTTATTGAAGCACAACAAAAAATGTATCTATATTTGCAGACAAATAAAAAATAAAGCAACAAACAACGACGATAGATAGGAAAAGGAAAGATGGCAAATATTTGGTCAAGTCCTCTGGTTGGGTTTTTGAACAATCCCGCTCTTGGAACTACCCATCCACAGTTGTTGGCCAATTAATATTATTATTTTTTGTTGGGAATTTTTTTGGCCATGGAAAGTCTCCAGCTTAATTGGATCTGCGGCACGTGTGGCCCCGGCAGTTCGATCTAAGAGAAAGATTTGCGCAGGCCCCAGGTTTTTGGACTTGTCACCAATCTCTGTCGTAGGTGGACTCGTTTTTGGACGTGCCTGCTTATTATTGTTATTATTATTTTGTATTTTGTATTTTTCTGCGGCACGTGGCTAGATCGCAGTGAGGGGTAGTATTAAAAAAAATTGGAAACTGTTCTAGCTGTCAAATGCCAAACAAAAAAAAAGAAGAAAATTGTGTCGAAATTTCCTACGATTAATTTATTTCAAATGTTGATTTTTTGCCTTTGTATATTAAGGCTGCAAATTGAAAAATTTCTTCGCAGAACTGGGTGTCCAAAACGTGTGCAGATACATGTGTACATTTGGAAAATACATTCTTGAAATATATGAATATGAAAAGTGGCTTTGGACAGTCAATTTGCCTTTTGGCAGAGCTAATCTATTTACTTATTTACTTATTAATATGTGACAAAAGAAACAGCACACTTTTTGGCATAGAATATTAATTCTACGTGTTTTTATTAATATTTATAGCTAATTAATGAAGTCATCTACTTAAATTCAAGGAGTTGTGGTAAATTTATAAGGAAACTTAGCTTAAAAGAGCAAGTATTTCACTGAATTTACTATCATAAGGTTTAGATTAACGATAGGAATAAGAAAGCATGTATTTTTGGATTGTTTTAACATTTTCCTAGCCTATTAATATTAAATCTATTGAAATAAATTAAGAATTTGCATAATTAAATTGTCAGCTTGATTAAAAAATGTTTATAGATATGAAAACAGGCATTATTATATGCAAAATATTTATTATGACTTTAAAAATAAGTGAGGAAATCATAAAGCTTAAAACTTTAACAATGAATTCGAAAGAACTTAAAACAAACTACAATAAAAAAATTAAAATGATACAAAAATCTTACAATAAAAATTCTAGAAAACTCTACAACACATTTTCCCTCTATAAACCCACCAAATCCTCATAGTTTTTCACACAAAAATCCAGTGAACCTGAGTAAAACCTGCAAATCTTCAAGCCACCTGACTTGACCCAATTTAGCCCGAAAAAAAAAACGTAAACCCCTAAAAACCCCTAATCCGAGACAATGAATGCTATGTTGCTTCCTCGCCCCTACACAGCCATCATCTTCTCCCATTACTAAGCCCCGAATTACAGCCTGCTCCCATATTATAATGCCATCAATTCCATTGTAGTCGATTGTTAGCCGCTGCTGCGCTGCTGCTGTTTTGTTTTGCCTGCCAGCCAGCTCTCTCAAAGTGTCATTATTCCCACAGTGAAAACTTGACCCGTCCGCCCCGCTGACAGGCTGCGAACGGCTGAAAATCGGAAAATCGAGAAAAACTCGGCATAGGGCCAGAGGGCAAAATCCTCAATTGTCATGTTTCTTGACAATTTGTCTATGGGCAATCACAGCAACCAATTCATACCATTCATATGGCCCATACACCACGACATCCATCTCTTCTTTGACAGTTTCTATGACCTTCGAATCTTTTCAGTTTTCAGTTTTCATTCCTTAGTTTTCGGTTCGTTTCGGTTCTGTTCTTTTCTGATGTCGAGGGGTTCGTTACCCCCTGCCCCTGTGTCTTGTAAGCAGACCACAAATAGATCTTACAATATATTATTTCGATTGGACACGGTCGCTCCTCGGCTTCGTCCCTGCCTCTGGCTGTTGCCTCAACTATTTCCAAGTCTCGAGAAAATGGTTCGGGCGAAAGAAACCTCTGTTGGCTGTCCAAGTTCAATGAGCATTACGCTTGCGGTCGATATAATAGCAATTGTAGTTGGAATTTCTAAAATATATATCCCTTGTAGAGAGCAGGAGAAAGGAATTTATTTGGGAGAGAGTTCTACCCCCTAAAGAAACCCCAATATATCAAGGAACCTTTAAAACTCTCAAGTATTGCTGTCTAAACTTTATTTCCTTGAGGTATAGTTATATATTTCTGTATAACTAGTGAAAATATATTGTATAAAATTATACAGAAATATATATAACAATGCCTTAAGAAAATATAGTTTTGATACCAATACTTAAGAGACTAAAAGGTTCTTTAAATACAATTTATTATAAGAATAATATTTTTATATTAATATATAATAATATTTATTAATATATACTTTGGAAAACATTTTTAACAATGACGTTTCATTGCTTAGAGTTAACTTATTAGATATATATAAACTTAAGCAAAATTCTAACATAAATAACCTTTTTGCACTACTAAAATTTGGTGGTATCATTTTTTTTATTAGCATTTATTATAGAATTAGAATAAGATTCAATATTTTGTAAGCATTAGTTGTTCGTAGGTATTTAATTCGTTTAATTGTGTGCTTTTTTAAGTCCAATATAATTCATAAAATGATATAGTTTGCCACCTCTTTTAACCATTTAATTGGGTTATTTAATAATAATTAATACTAATGTCTCTTTACATAAATCATTTAAAAAACGCTGAATTAACTAGTGGACTCTGTATATATTAATGAAATGAATGGAAGCCCGCTAAAAAGGGTACCCATAAAAGAAATCGTTAGTTTAAAATTAATTGTATTTCCATAAATTACTTAATTACCTAAAAGAATAATATATTTAAGGCTTCTTCTTAATAACAGCTGCAATTATCCCCATTCCCTACATAACTACTCTAAAGAAAAAAACTATTTACGACTACAATTACTAATAATCCCTAGTAAGTGTTATTATTTTGAACTCAGCCGTGCATGTAACATATTTGCATATTTGTAGGTACAATGTGGCATGTAGGTATGCCTCGTATCTATGAAACCTTTTGCCCGTTGTTGTTTGCCTTACGAATTTTGTTTTTCCACTTGTTGTTTGGTCGCTGCTGATGTATCTGTATCTGTATCTGTATCTGTGACTCAATGGTTTTCGGTATCGCTTTAGATTTGGTTGTTTTTCAAAAACTGATAAGGCAGCGTTCGCCGCGTCCCGTCCGTGTGGCCATTGTTGCTGTTGTTGCAGCGATTGTTGCCAACCGTGTGAGCCAGGCCGTCGACTGTGACAAACAAATGTCGGGCGACGAAAGCGGAAATGCGAAACTCACCGACAACAGCACCAACAACAACAACAAATAATACAAAGTAAAAATTAAAGCAGCAACAACAGAAACAACAAGAGCAAAATAAATGTCAACAGTAATTGTAGCAGTTCCAAGGTTTTCACAATATGAATGATAGCTGCACGCAGACACTTACATAAATATGCTATGTGGGGTATGCTTCTGCACGGGGAGAAATTTAGCTACTATATGGGAATAAAATATTTTTAAAATACAGTAAGAACCCGTAAAATCTCACAAAGTATAATTAAAATATTTACTATTTCTTAAGACTTGTATTTAGTTTAATTATATTTATTGTCTAATAGCATTAGCTTATTGGCTTATCATTTATTATTGACATGGAAATGTAATTTTCAGCTTATTTATTAATTATAATCTATAAGATATCACATGTTTATTTTAATTACGGTGCTATGGCACTACATTGTTGCTTTAATTGGAGTCAGTATTCTTAGACTATTTGATTTTTAAGCAAATGATGCTACACAAACATATGACACTTTAAATGAGCAAAAAATATGGAAATAATACAAGTTGATAAAAAAAAAAATTAATTAAAAAAAAAAAAATTTTTTTTTTTTTTTTAAGAGATATTATAATATATAATATGCATTCCCTAAATAAAATAGAATAAAAGGAACCTTGATCAATTTAATAATTAGAACTGACTTGCAAATGAACTTTTCTTTAAATAATTATTTATTATTTATATTTAACGTATTCTTAATCGGTTAAAATTACAAATAAAGCGCTTAGGTTTAATGTATTTTGAGATCATAACCTCTTATTTTTTTGTGTGCCTATATTTCATGTTCGTATTTGTTTGTACACTTTCCATTTGTACCTGGCTTGGCAACAAAGCGACATTCACAAAAGAAGAAGCACCGCCAACAGCAGCAGCAGCGCAGCAGCAGCAACAACACTAATGAGCAGCGAAGGTTTCGTAAATCGAAACAACACCAACAATATAGTACTTAAAACACACAACAAAAGCAAAACACCAGCAACAACATGCAGTGCAAAAATTGTGAGTCATCTGCAAAGTCGACTGCAAGTTGAATCCATGATTTAAACAGCAGAGGTGGAGATAATAGGATTGCTACTAAAACATGCAATAAAAAATTATTAAATAATAGATGTGTATTGTGGGTGAATAATGTTATTAATAAATATACCTTAAACTAGTTCAAAAGTTTTCTAAATTGTTTAAATATTTAGGGATCTTCTTCTCCGAATGTCAAGCTTGAAGCCCGACTAACTAAATCCAGACACAATATGCGAGAAAGGTAAAAATATAAAATAGAAACTTGTACTTTTTGTGCTTTTAATCCTTAACAAGCGGTTTTAATGCCCAAGGATGTGTAGGTTTTGTTTTTGTACTTCTGAATACGCGAATTCTAGCCCAAAAAGCTTTTAAAGGCTTTATCCCGCGACGATCAGAGTGGGGATTTACGAAATAACTTCATAATATTAAAAGAAATAAAGGATATATACCAAATCTCTTTCCTAGAAGCATAAATATTTATGTTGACACCCTAATATGTTGGAAAAACACATTGTATTCAAAACACCCGTAATATGTTGACCCCGAGCGTTTGAAGTGTGTGTGCGCTGGTTCGTTTTTCTCGTGTTGCCAGGGGCTCGATTCATTCAATGAGCCAACTCTCCGACGTCAGCAGCAGCAACAACAATGGGAACAATGCATAAATATCTACAATAGCAAAAGTAGCAACAAAAACAGTAAGAAAAACAGCGAAAACAACAACAATAACCATGGGCCACATGTGCAAAAATTGTTTAGCATAGAAACAAAAGATAAACAAGAAGCAAGTGTAGCACAAAAGGAGCGAAGGTAATAACAGTTGAGCTGGGAAGCGGCAGATAAGTGGCAAGAGGAGGAAAAGTCATCAGAGAGCGACTTGGGAAACGGCGAAAAGGAGCGGGAAAAGTCGGGGTTGGCTGAAGGGACGACTGCTCCTCGGCGATTATCAGATTAGAGCAGCAAAAATATCCGTAAGGCCCCTGGAGACCATTTCAGCGCAGAAATAAACAAATTTTTGAGAACAAGTATCCGGCAGATACATCTGAATTGCCACGAAGTGGCCACAATGCGGCGACTGTTTTTCTGCCTATTTTTTACCGTCTTTGTTTTTTTGTTTGTTGCAAGACAATTATTATGCGAATATTCAGGCAATAAAAAATGTAAATTTTTAGCACTCTGCTTATCTATCTGTTTCTATTCGGAGTGCGCCCCTTCGGCACACTCTAATCCCCTGAAGATGAGCTAAAAGATACAAGATACGAGCGAGAGCTATGCACTTAAGTACATGCCCGAGGGCCAAAAGCTCAACGCTAATTAAATAATGGCAGAACATTCGTTGCCGTGTATCTGCGAGATACGCTTTTATCAGGCTGCCAGCAGGGAGAGAGACACGGGCAGAGAAATGCGAATTTTTAGTATTCTTTTGCGGTGAGTCGCTGTTTTTGCCATCTAAAGAAGTGATTCGTGACTGATGGTAATTTATTTCGAAAGTTTGAGAGCAAAAAAATAATATAATACAATACTTTTAATTAAAGATTCTTGTCTTTATCTATGTATGTCTTTGTCTCGAATGAGGAATATCTATTTTTGTCACAAAAAATAAGAGATTATCCGCTTGGAAAGTACATTTGTCTTGTGTTCGGCTTAGCATTTAAGCACTTACTTTGTAATTAATTACTTACACGTCCGAGCAGATATCGAAACGAGACATAATCTGCATAGAAACCCGTCAGTTCCGTCCGCAGTCCAGCCAGTCCCCGGGGACTTATGAGTTTTGCCTGGGCAGATCTTTATCGCGGAACAGGTTCCTTTGTGAGCACACTTTTTGCAACCACACTCTCTGTATTTTTCGATCTCTCAGGAAGCATTGACTCCGTCTGAGGTCATTACAATGTATATACATTGTATGACGGCGATCAGGTTATATCGCTGATCGATTATATTGAAAATGGGATGATTACAGTGTTCACTGAGGGAGACTTTGTATGGTCCTGCATTAAAGTATCTCATTTATTCGCTGGAGCAAGTAGGAAGTGTCTTAAAGGTAACTTTTGTTTTGGAAATAGAGATTTTTGTGTTGTTATTAAATTAAATTGGGATTAATAGCTTCTCTTAAGAGTATATTTCTTAATAAATTAAAGTGAGAGACACAACAATTACATGCATTTCTATTAGAAAATAAAATAATAGTTAAAATGTAAGTTTTATAATATTAATTAAGGGCTGTAATGATATCTTACTAAATTAGTATCTTATTATCAATAAAAATAAGTTATAAATAAATTAAGGTATTAGAAAAACTATTTTAATTTAGGTATATTTATATCTATGATCTTTTTCTTTCGCAATAAAAATAATAAATAAAAAATTACACTTTTAAATCTTTTAAATCCTTTATTTAAGTGTTTAAAATAATTCCCTTTGTTTGTAGCTAAAATTTATTTAAATTAAAGCTAAATGAGCCCAAAAATTCTTCAATTAATTTAGAATTTTATGCTTAAATAACAGAATAAATATTTAAAGTAATTCTTGGTTAGGATTTCATATTTCCCTTGTAGAAAATAGTTCCCACTTACTGTCCTGCAAGTGTTCATCTTAATACCTTTCCATCTACCATGACTAACTCCCCCTTTTTAGCCAAATAAAGTAATATATTTATACAGCTTCCCTTGGCAACCTTTTGTTGCATCTTCCCGGGCATTCGGTTAGCATTTGGAGTGCAGCAGCGTTGCATGGCAGCGCACTGTGTGTGCACGCGGCAGTCCACCAATGCCGAACCACTGAACCACGCAACCGCCGAGCCACTCAACCACACTCAATGACTTTATTTTAATTCGAAATTTGCCTCGAGTTGTGCTCTTTATTTTTTACATTGTGTCTTGGTTTCCATCGGTGAGTTTTCAGTTTTTTTAGACCGCATTAGTCATCCCCAAAGCCATAGTCATCGTCTCCGTCTCCGTCTTCGACTCCGACTCCGTTCTCGTGCAATTTGACTTTTTGTTTTTGTACTCTTTGCAATTTTCATTTCAGCTGTTTAAGTGTTAAGGTTGCTGATTCTTAGTCTTCAACCTGTTGTCGTTTATTGTACTTGACAGCAGCCATCGAAAGGGCAAGCAAACACATATTTCGCAAAGCTCATTAAGTTTGTTTTTACCTCTTGTTTTCTTTGCAGTTCTCCCTGGCGCCCGGACCTCAACTGTGCTAAATTTCGTAATCGAAAGTTGTTTTGATGGCTCGACTTTTGGGTGAGCAGCGCTTAGTCAATGATATTAAGTAATACTTAGACGGCGGCCCGGCGTGTTCGTGTCGATACAAGTGCACTGCAAGAAAGGGTTAAAAATTTGAATGTATCTGAAAATATTCTATAACATTTTTCAGCTCTAAAATATGCCTGGTAAAATGATATTGATAGGATATGAATCTTATTTTTGAGAGCTTCCTTATTAATTTAAACAACAATTTTAGTTTTAATTTTAGATAACAAATTATGCAATTTATGTTCTCTTTACTGTTTACTACATTACATCGAGTTATCGGCGTTGATTTGATAGGCCGAGTCGAAAGAATGATAATTTAAGTAATTACACATATCGAAAATATCGATTTTATATAATCGATAATCCAGAACTGTACATTTGTTTGCCAAGCTGCTATATATTTTGCAAAGATAACCTTATATTGCTTAAGAGACTTAGGGTCTAAAGCTTGATTTGGGCCTTAAAAATTAAGTTCGATAAAAATTCGATATTATAGATATTTTCACTCGATATTCGATAAATTTATTTATCAAACTAATCCTTAACTCTCACTATTTTCCTTAATTATCAGTGTAGTGGCAACCAAATCAAACTGGATCCTACTTTTTCCCTATGTACGATTATATTTGTGAGCTAGTACTGGGTACTTAACGAACTCGAGGCCTCATTTGCATGGAGCCCGTCCACTTGGAATTGAAATTATATATTCTGAACCCCAGCGAGTGTAAACATTTGCTCCAAGTTGTTTATGCAAGCTGCTGTTGGCATTAGTCATACCACAAATAGTCAAAAGATCTATATATATCGGTACTAGATAGGACGGACTAGTACTAAGATCAGTTTGAATGGAGTAGCTTCCTTGGAGCTCAAGTTTAAGTGGCAAACTCAAGAGGCACTTCAGAGAACCACACTCAGAAAACGAATTCGCCATAGAACTTAGAAAATCGCCATAAAACGAGAGTCACCCTTAAATTTAGGAAAAATTTTTATTTATAAGAAAAAATTTCTACTTCATAGAAAAATTTTCTTGATTTCAGAAAATGTTACCCCAAAAAGTAGAAAACAGAACCCTAAAAAATAGGGCGAAACTTTTCACCATTATTTTCTATTTTTTAGAAAAATTGCTACATTTTAGAAAGTTATACCCTAAAAATAGAAAAGTTTTTCAGAAAACGTGGGATTGACACTGTTTCTGAAAAACGCCAAAAATCCCAAGAAATGGCATCCTTTTTCCTGGAAGAATGCGGTGTTTTTATGTGGTCACATAATACCGGTCTGTAATATTGATGTATGTAAATTTGGCTGAAAACATCGATGTGCGTGCTCTTATTGTGAAATGCGAATTTAAACAAAATGGAAGAAGTGCTAAGACAACTGGGTGGCCAAGTGTTTGCTGATCTTTTAAAGGTAAGTCTAAATAAAGTCCATAAATATGCGCATGTGAAATACATTAAATACGCGCCCATCTTAAAGGCGCTTTTTTATGAAAGATGTATGCATTTAAGTATAAGTGTGATTGTTCGTATGTGTGCATATTGCCTATTGCGCCAGTTGCGCCATGATACAATAAATCAATGAGTGCGAGTGAGAGTGGCGTAGTGGCGGAGATTTTAAGCGAGTTTCCTATTCTAGAACAATCGTTTGGTTACACATTAGTAAGCTCTTTATATTATAATAAAATAATTAATTATTTATTGTCTATTTTTATTTAGATTGAGGCAGATTTTAAAAGCTGCATGAGCCTGTTCAAACCGCCTTCAATGAAAAATGGGAACATTTTCAAGAAAAAGTTTTGCCAATACTTGTAATGAATATTAAAGACCAGCAAAGCATTGGCTTAAAACATTCAATTTACAATCAAATGGTAATTATAGATTTAGTGAGTTTATTATTCCTAATATTTTCTATGTGTTTTATTTGTACTTATATTTCAGAAGCTAAACATGTTTTAACATTGCTGCTTTTACACGGGCTTCTTATACCGACTGGACGAGGTAAAAAAAACAGCCGCGGATGCAAAGTGAAGTTCACCATACAGGATTCCAGAAATAAATTTAATTTCTGGAAGTCAACACCAGGAGAATTGCAGACTCATATGAAGGACATAGTGGATAATTGCTACCGCGAAAAAAGCACTCTTCAGCCACTGGTACTGGGGAAAGTATTTTTAATTTAAAAGAGTTTTTTATTTACGTGTCAGGTTATTATTATAAGCTACCCTCAATCCTCAAGTGCGTAGAAGTCTGTTTTAAAATATTTACAGTCTTAAACTTAAAATACCCAGATGAGTGTCATGATATGGTCATTTATTCAAAGATATTTTTATAACATAAACCTAAAACAGACGTGCAAAGCCGAGCAATTTCGGAATTGCTAAACGACTTAAAACACGTTGCAAAGAGTAGTTTAAAACTTAATTAAATTTAATTTTTATTTTTGCCTATTTCTTAATGTTTTCAATCATTTCTTTTCTATCATGAAAAAAAGCTGAACAAATTTTAATATTATTTTTCACATCTTAAATTTAATTTGAGTTCTTTGACATAATTCATCAATTCGAAAGAAAAATGTAAATAAATATATATAAATGTAAATAAAATAAAAATAAATAAAATATAAATGTAAATAAATATGTAAATGGAAAATAAAAGAATAAAAAATTGTTTATACTTTTAAAAATCTTTTATTTAATAATAGAAAATGCCTTTCTAAATTTCAGAAAAACATATTTCTAAATTAAAAAAAATTTCTTTAAAATGAGAAAACTATTTTCTAATTTTAAGAAAATAAAATTTCTTAAATATAGAAAAATTTATTTCTTAATTTAAGACATTAACTACCCTAGACTTTAGAAATTTTTTTTACATTTTAGAAAATAGTTTTCTTTATTTTAAGGTCAGATGCCCTTTATCTTAGAAATAAATTTTCTCAATTTTAGAAAACAAATTTCTGCTTTTTAGGGCGAGTCGCCTTTGGTGACAAAAGTATGGCGATTTTCTAAATTTCAGGGCGATTATTTTTCTGAGTGCAGGAACCAGGAACTAGGAATCACTATTGAATTGGCGAAGCATTAGCAAAACATTCGGGAAGCAAATACGGAAATAATTGGGTATATTTAATTAGCTAAATATTTATAGAACATTTAGCACATATAGGTTTAATGGAAAATTCAAGAAATAAGTACAGGAGGAAGTAAATAAAAATATTTATTGGTCAAAAATATGTCTATATTTACTAATACGTGTAGTTATTTATTTACTTGACTTAATCTCTGTTCAAATAAAAGGGGCAAGCAATCTGCTTCAAGAAGAAGCTGGATTCATGACCTATCCCTTGCATTAACTCAAGATCCCACATCTCGCCGGGACAGATAATCGACTCGAAGTCGTTGCAGTGGCGCGTGTAATTATATATAAATTATATCAGTGGCTAATGAGAACTTTTTAAATGCGGCGATGATGTCAGCTCAATTTCAGAGAGTGAATCTTTTCCTTGTTCATAATTATACGAAAGCAAATGACTTTCACATATGTACATATAGAAGGCGCTGACACAGCCGATTTTGAAAATTGCAAAATGTAGGTCCAGCTGGTATCAGTAAAAACCGATTTTGTATTGTCACGGCCATCGAAATATCGACGGAACAGTGATGCGGCTATATCAATTAGCAGGGCCCTCACTTATCACTCGCCCAGTTTTTAAAATAAAAGAGCATTTCGCAGTCACATGGGGTGGGAACTGCACTACACAGAGTCAGCCCATTGTCTGACAGCTGAATTATCGCTGCAAATATTTACTTAAGCAACTGCAACTGTCTGGTTTCGGGCTGGGACTGTGGGACTAGGGCTGGGTCAGGTGTAGTGCACTGGGCACGTGTTATCAATGAATCAGAGGTCTGTAGCTGGATACACTTGGCATGCAAGACGCATGGTTGTCCCACCTTTAGACTGACAGCGCAAATAGAAATCGCCAGACGGGGGGCTGATTGCACACTCTGTTGCGGCTAGAATAATGTATAAAAGCAGGAAGGTATAAATAGATTAAATTAGCATAATTTGATTAGGTAAAAATTAAGACTAAATCGTATGAATATTTAAATAAATTAATATTTATTTAGGGTGTTTTCTAAAGAACAAAAAAAATGTATATAATAAATATCAAGAAAAAGCATTAAGAACTTGTCCAAGTCTGAGTATTTGCTTGATCTTAGGTTAGTTTATTAAGCTAGTTCGGTTTAAATCAGAGGTTATATGACTTTACTTAGCTTACAACGTAATTATTATCGGATTGGTGACAAAATAAGCTGAGAATATATAATAGAAATATTATAAATTCCATTCAAACATCTTAAGTTAAGTTAGTATTCGAATTTATGCAATTATACAACCAGCATCATTATTTTTTCTCATTTTTTATTTTTAAATATTATTTTAACAATATATTAATATTAAACCCGTTTTATTTTCACTGGTAATAATTAAAAATATTTTAATATTAAATACTATCAATGTCTAGAAATATTTTGGGAAAATATTATTAATTATTATTTTTATTTTTATTCTATTATTATTATTAATCTATTTCTTCTCCTTTTTTATTGTATATATTTATATTATTATATTTATTTTTTTCAGAATATTTTATAGGTTAACATTTTACTTATTCTGGGTTCATGTTTATTATTTTACATTTATTAATATTAACTTCATTCCCATACAAAGTCTTAAAAATTATCTAGTCTTAATATTTATTTATTTTTTATTTGTTTATTATTTCCCAATTATTATTTTAACTCCATTCCCCTACAAAGTCTTTAAATTTCCCTATTAAATCCCCTTAATACTTTCACCACAACAAAATGTGTTCTTACAAATAAATCCCCTTAAATTCGAGTGCGATTTCTTAAGCTCTTGTTTATGTCAGACCTCGTAATTCCCATTGACGTTTCACATTCACGTTTCCCCGTAACTAACCCCCTCAAAACACACAAAACTTACCAATACGGTTTCGATTTCCTTATCACTCCGAGACCTCTTATCAATCGCCCCACTCCAGAACACTAACCGATTAGGTTTCTTATCAGGGTTCGATTTCTCATGGACGTAGCAGGACGGGCTTCTTTCCAGACGTTCCGTCTTCGGCGAATTTGTTTACGACGAACCAAAAATGCGACAAGAATTTGGTCAACAAAGTTCTTAATTTTCGTTTGATAGCCAAAGAATTTTAAGCAAATGGAAATAGAAATTCCTACGAATTGGATTCACCCGCAGAGATTCGCAAACAAGACACTTGATACGTCTTAATCAGGCAGAGACATTCAATGCCAGAAATGCAATAAAATAAGCGAAATAAGTATTATCAAACGGAAACGATGTTGCGATGATCACTGATCAATGATCACTCATTATCAGGGGGGAAGCCAATCAAGTGCAGTTAATTTGAGAGTAATGTTACGCACTGAAATTGGTTTTAAAAAAGTATTTTAATTGTTATTTAATTGAGAGGGAAATTTGGAGGAAGTAAAATAAGTTCTTAATTGTTAAAGGCATTACATTTCATTTAAAATTGCTTTAAGTTGAGGCACAGTAAATGTGACAAATATCTATCACATTTTAAGGGATATATACTTTTATTTGGTAAATAAAATTGAAATTCCTTCATTTCTTACCTCTTCTTTCTTAAATTCCTATACTTAATATAACCAATAAACAGATAATCCTTAACAACAAATACTAGGATTTTTTATTACTAATAAACGCCAACAAAAACTTACCGAAAGGCAATTAAAGATTCAAACAAATACAACCGGAAAATCTAAAAGAAAAGCTAACAAACAAAGTAACAAATAACCATGTGCGAAGGGTGAGAGTTGAAAGCGGATAAGATCAAAAAAAGTACAAAAGATAATATTAGAGGCCTCAAAATACATAAAGATAAGACAAGCAAAGAGTTTTCGGGCAAAAGGAAAGCAAACACGGATAAGCGGTGGATGAGGTAAGAAGAGACAAAGAAAATAATTCAAAGCGAAAAGAACATTATAAGCAAATGTATACATTGAAAGCAATTAAGGTAAAATGCACAAATATAGATAAAAGTGTTCCTTAGGGTAAAACCTATAAATAGTAACAGAAAGCAGCTAAGAGATACGAAAATCCAAGCCAATTCAGTTATCACTGAAATCAGACGATTGCAGCCAAGGCCAAACGTTTTCCTAAATACTATATAATATCTGTTTCCAAAGATAGAACTTTTTCTTATACTTACTTCACTTTCTAGACTCCCTAGAACAACTTGAAAGCCATATTTGGCCATAGTTGTGACAGCCCCAGAGCCAGGATAAGATAAGGCTCGGGCTAAGATGTTTTGCTGTCTGGCTCGGGGACTGTGGAACTGATGTCATAACCCCAGATCTTCATTTCCATTTAGGTTCTTAACTCTGAATGGTCATTGCCGGCGCTTAACCCCGAAACGCCTCAAATGTCAGCTTCTTAACCTTCCAGGCTGCTGTCTAGTTCTTGTTGCCATAACTCTTTTACATAACTAATTTGCAAGCCACGTTGACACCGACGCCATATAAAAATGTCTTGTGTATGTTTGTAGTGTTTTTTCTCCTTATTTCGTTGTTTTTTTATTATTTCTTTTTTTGCGGCTGTTGTCGGGCACTCGAGAGTACATGAGTAGTACTCAGTCTTTTTTGCTTGTTTGCTGATTTGTTTTTTATGATTGCTCTGCGACTGCGAAGGCGGCAACGCGACGACAGATGACGATTGTTGCTTCTGTTGCTGCTGCTGTTGCTGCAGTTTGCATTACATGAAAATGACCTACAAATAAATTAAGCTTTCAACTTGTTAATGTCCATTTTGCATACTCTGCCAGGGAATATTTAGTGCAGTTGGTAATTGAAAATTTTAAATGTGCTTGGGGAAAGCATTAAAAACCTTAAAAAAAAATTATAAATAAAGCAGAAAATGGGTGTTCAGTTAAAACAGAATTTTTATTTTGCATTTATGTTTCCTACAACAATTTTTGTAGCAGGGGAGATTGGCTTAAATTAACTGTACTCTACTTTATTATTATTTTTATTTGTTTAAGAAAGCTGTAATAGGTTATAATCAATAAAATTCTAATTTTTAGAATAATTAATTTAAAATGGTACTTTTTTTTTAAATAATTATAATTAAAGAACTAATATATATTATATTTTAGTTAATGACTATGCAATTTTGACTTTCCAACAAAAACCAAATATTTTTTTAAGTTTTTCCTTCAGATTTTCCAATTTTTTCTCAATCCAAAGAGTATTTAAAACTTTGTTTTTAAATAATCATAAACAATATAAAATTTCCTTGTTTATTCGCAACTTACTCAGTTATTTAATTATGTTTACTTTTTGCAATCCAACAAAGGGGCAGTCGAGTGAGTAACTCGATGCTATCCTGACTGGAGCTCCCCTTTTTTCTCCTCTTTCCATCGGGAAAAAGGCAGCGGAGCAAACAATTTGCATTACTAATTTAATTGAAAAACTTGTTAAATTAAATATTTAAATTTTCGTTGCAGTCACTCCAGTCACAGTCGCTGTCCTCGTCTCAGCCGCAGTCGCAGCCGCAGCAGCGTCAAACAATATGGCAAATAATAATATTAATATGAATAAATGCAAATTGAGTTACATACTAGCTTCCATCTTGTGAGGGGATCCGCAACGGGGGCGGGCATCCACTGGGGACATTTATAGAACATTGTTGCAATTAATATGCTCGGACACCGCCGTAACCGACGACGACTGTGGGCAGTGGAGCCACTTATGAGGCATGCCAAGCGAAATTCTATGGAGAAATGCCATGGGAATAGGCTTCAAGGGAAGCAGGTTGGGGAATAAAAAATATAAATTAATTTAAGAAAATTAAACAAGCGAAAATGGGGAAAATAAATATAGTTTTGGGGTTTTTAGCATGCCTCCTAGAAGTTTATTCAATTTTTAATCAAAGAGTATCAAAAGTAGGACCTGAAATATGGTTTAAAATATGAAATATAAATATAAATTTAGTTCAGCTTTTAACCTATTAAAAAAAGACTCTTAAAAGTTCATAGATATGTATAAAAACTTTTACTAATTTTTAACACACTTTAAATCTACAAATCTTCCCCTCTTTTTAATATTTTTTTTTGTCGCTCAACAAATGGTCTTGAGGCTAATTTTGGCACCCCCAAAAAGAGTTTGTTGTCCAGTTATGTTAACGGCTCAATCATAACTAGAACGATCAATCACTCCCGCTGCTTCTTGCCACACCTGACCCGGGTTGCCCCCCGCTGTCGTCGCCACCTCAGATTGATTGGGTAAATTAGCAATTTACGAGCAGCCTCGCCCCAAAGCATACGCCAAATGGACCCCCAATCGATCGAGAATCGATCCCGGCACACGGTCTGCTGCCCAATGCCGACGTCTCAGCCTTATTTTTTATTGCAGTTTTTAATTTTCATTGGCGAGGTGTTCGCTCGTTGCTGTTCAGATTTCAGCACTTTACGATCGCGACGGCTAGACACACCGCGTTAGATAGATCCAAAATAACATACGTAACGAATCGCGAATCGCAAAACGCAACCGGCCAGACGAGACGTGTGAATTTCAATAGTTCTACTTGCAGTCGGGCGATAAGTCCTATATACTATACATATTAGTGTTCGCTCGGAACTACTTTTCTATGTTCCAGATGGCGGAGGTGTCTCCGGGAGCGGGTTACGCAGAGAAATCGATGGGTCTTGCTCTGTCTGGGGTCTGCCTGCTGCCTGCTGCTAGTCTATATTCAGATCTCTGCTCGTGTCGTGTAAATATTTGCAATTGAGTCTACGATTTTTTACTATTTGTTTACAGACGTAATCAATAAAGTTTTTAAATACCCCAACACGAGCGGGAATATATACACACACTCTTGAAATGGAAACACAATTATAGAATGCAACTACGGCTGCGGGGGCACAATAACAAATTTGAATATTTATGAGTTGTCGCCGTCGTTCCCTGCTTAAAGTCGCCTTCTCCATTATTGCTGATGTTTTTTGTTTTTGTTTTTATTTTTTATTATTTGTTTTGGTTTTTTGGGCGTTAGTGCTTTTGTTATTATTCCAATTTTCAAGCCAGACGCAAATTATAGTTTTTTTTTATGTAAATGGTTCTCGAGTTGTTTAATTTTCAAATCTTCGATTGTGGGTGAAGCCTAGTTATGTGGATACCCTTTCTGGTAGTGATTTTTTGGGGTATATTCGATGTTACTTCTTATTAAATTTTTAATTATGAATACAACTTTATACATGCCAAAATTATAATATGTATTTATATACTTTTGCCATAACGGAACAAAAAGCACACAAAAGAGGGGTTACGTAGGCATTTTCAGCTAAAATTCCCAAGTCCGAATTTAGCGACAACTGTGTTCTGAATAAATTTAAACATATTTTCTATTTATTTCCTGATAAAGGTACGTCACAAATATATTTCATAAAGTATTTATATTTATCTCTATCTTTATTATCTTATATTTAATATTGAAAAAGTTTGAATTAATGTATGTATTTGAAAAACAATTAAACAATAAAGAAAATCAGTGTTGTTTTTACACAGCACTAAAAATTAAATATATAAAAATTAAATATATATATAAATATATTGTTCTATTTAAAGCAGTGATGCCCACACAAATACAATGGCATGTGACTTGCATTTGTGTGCGTAAGAGAAAAACGAAGTTGGCTTCGCGCGAGACGTTGCGGTTGCCAGAGCAGTGCAAAGCATTAAAATTTAATACTTTGCACTGCTCTGGCAACCGCACCACTCGACCTCTCATTCTCTCTCTTCTCTGCTGCTGCTGCTCACGTCACGTTTACACTGTCTATGTAGCGGCAGAGAACCGGCAGAATTTTTACCAACCACATGTGGCGGGGGCTTGGGCATCACTGATTTAAAGGGATGGTTCAATCAATGAGCATTATTTAATAATTACCTTTTAAGTATGGGTGATATCTATATTTAACTTTATTTTTGAAGCACGAAAATCATATAAGATATTATATGTTTAGAGTATTTATGTAGTGTGGATTGATTGAATCGATAATAAGGTGTAATATCTTTTTTTTGTTACACATAGAGAGCTCTGGCTCTTGTCTTTACAGTTTCATAAGGAAAATTAACTTGTATTGTCTAAAAACAACTTAAATTAGATTGCTCATAACACTTAAAAGTCTAAACAAATATTTTAAATTCCTTAGAGCTAACCTAAAGGGCTCAACGGATTATTCTTAAAAGTTTTAAAAGCAATATCTTTAGGTATTTCATACGATGTAAAAAAAAAAAACTTTTCAATTCACATTTGCCATCCCCTGGCGCATCCTTTCCCTTCCCCCAATTGTAATTGAATTTTTGAATATTCTCGAATCCAATTGGGAAAAAGCGGGGCAAGAAAAGTGTTCCTTCTGGTTTTTGCCACGGGGCAAAGGGTACAAAATTTATCAGCTCAGCTGAAACCCCAAGCGAAACTCAACTTTGATGACTTTTTGTTGTTTATAGTTTTTTGTTTGTAAGTTCTTGGTTATTTTTTTTTACTTTTTTGCAGCCAAACAGTTTTGTGTTTTTGTTGTTTGTTTTTGGGTCTCTTGCCTTAGAATATTTTATTGCGCGTTGGCGAGAGACTGATAGCGACAGAGACGGGCTGAGACGACGACGACATGGCCGGGCACACCTTTTGCCATTACTTATGGATGTGTGTATGCCCGTCGTGTGTGCACAACTCATAAGCATCGATGTGGCCCAGGTGTGTGTGTTGTGTTGTGTGCGAGGAGGAGTGTTTGCTTATCTCGGCGGCTGTCCCCAAAGGTGAAGGGGCTGTTAACGGGGGACGCACCGGGACGGAGGCCATATTCTTTATTTGCATAACAATTTTTTGGTGCTGCCCGCCCTCTGCGACTTCTTTTTTTTTCTTGTTATATTTTTTTATGCCTGTTTATTTTTCAGTTTCGGTTTTATGTCGATACGCGAAAAACGAGAGCGACGAAAAGTAAAAATATAAAATCATAAAGAAATACTGCACAGCAAGAAATAACGGAATTATAAAAAAATATATTGAAACATTTAAAATTCGGTTAATAGTTTTAATTGAAAAACTATAAATGTGTATGTAAAATTAAGATCTTGGAAATAAACAGCTTTGCTTTGGAAATTCGGAAATTTTAGGGCAACGCAAGCAGTCAGTTGGGAATTCTAAGGCAACGCTAGCAGTAAGTTGGGAATTTTAAGGTAAAACAAGCAGTAAGTTGGGAATTCTAAGGTAATACAAGCTATAAATGCGTCGCTGCTGAAAAAGCCCCTTGCGTGCCTTGGACTTTGTTTCGTTCTAAGAATCTTATACTAAATTTTACTTATTCGTTTTAAATCTAAATATGAGACAAGCCCTAATTTAGATATATATTTTTTTGTTAATGCTAATTTTTTTTAGTAATTTAATAAACACTAATTTAAATATTTTTGTTATGCTAATTTTTTCCAACATTTTCATAATTAAAATAAAAATAGATTTTTCTTTTATGTTGCGCTAAAAATGTATACAAAATGTTTAGCGAAAATGTGTGAAAATATTTCTATAATATTTGCTTCTTGTGTACCATTTCGGGGTGTGTGCCACATTATTTGTTCGAATAATAATAAGTACTATATTATATGCCCAAACTTGACCTAGGCGGCGGTATCAACATCGCACGTGTCGTGTTCGCCAAAAGGGGGAAACGGGACAGGGACTCACACCTATGTGCATATAAATATAACACCCCTCAAGCCTATCAGTTCAGCGCCACCTTTTTTTTTAACATTCGGTAATATTTATAGAAATAATCAAAAATTCAACACGAAATCAATAATATCGTAGAATTTCATGCCTTTCCTTTATTGCTTCCTCTACAGCTCGGACTCCCAGCTCCGACTCCGTCTTCAGTTCCAGCTCCTTTCCATTCGCACTCTCTCCCGACGATTGCCGTCCCTTGTCAGCTATTATTTATTGCGTTGAAAAGTTTCATTATCAATTTTTTCCTTTTTTTTTTTACAATTTACATAAGGCATAAGGTCTGGGACGGCGACAGCGCTGCCTTGCAACTTTGTTGCGGCTTCCAGTTTGTCTATATATAAGTGATGCACGGAGGGAAATAACTAGGGTAATGTTTTTTTGGGGAAAATATATTTTTCTTTATTAAATTTATGTTTTTATACATATTTTTTTCCATTATATTTATACCAGAGGCTTGACGCCTTTAATATTTATGAAGAATATGGAATTTTTATATTTGAAAACATTTTTGTTTTATTTAATTATTCAGGATTTAGATATTTAGATAAATATAAAATTATTCTATGTTCTTAGATGTATTATAAAATCCTTTAGAGTCTTATTTCCTGACCCTTTTTCCTGGGTGTATCTATATGCCTCTGATGCAAAGTTGGTCTCCACCAAATGGCACAGAACAACAACTACAAATGGAGCAACAGCAGCAACACCAGGAGCAACAGTAACAACAACGCAAACCAGCAACAATGACAGAAAATGGCAGTGTAAAACTTTTTTAGTGATAGCCATAGATATTACCAATGGCACCAACCGGCACTGTGGCTGGCAAGAGGGACAAATAAAAGCCTCGAAAAAGGTTAAATTGTGTTGAGAATTTTAAAGTAGAAGCGGTATATTATACAGAATTACCGCCTATTTCAAAGAAATTTATGATATTAGGTAAGAGATGCATTTTAAAAATTCTTTGGTGAAAGTTCAACTTGCTTATGGCAAAAAGAATGTTTAGTGTTTTCTATATTGAATTTCCCAGCTCGAAGTTGGCCTTAAAAAATCTCTATAAAAAATGTTTCTAAATAGAAAATATTTTGTTCTCTAGAACCAATTATTAAAACCGTTAAAAAGACTTTATTAAAATATAATTGGAATAATTAAGCCTTTGAGGGCCATTCGACTTGCAGTAAAAGAAGGCCAATAATTTTTTATCATAAATCTTTACTTAAATATTAAATTTTTAATTGGTAGAATTTAGATACATACTTTAAGCTTATTTAACATATTTGTTATTAATTCTTTACCTAATTAAAATACCTAAAATACCAGATATTTTAAGGGAAACAGGTCGTTAAACCAAGGAAGTCTTTTAATAATTTACTCTGAAGAAGCTGAGGCACTTAATCCTTATAGTAATAATATCCTATAATTAGTTTATATTTTTGTTAAACATTTATATAACTTTTAAACCCTCAACGAATCTTGTGGCATCCTTTTTTAAAATTTTCTGAGTGCTTTTGTCCTAAAACAAACAAAGAAATGCGTTTAAAATAAGACATAAATTTAATTTTATTTATTTAGTCTCATGAAAATAAGAGTCTCAATATTTTAAAGAGACAATTCTTTTGCTTATAATATTTTCCTCTTATATACAGCCAACTTTAGTGCACTTTAATGGCCTTCTGAGCCCACTGTGACTAGAAACAAAGTTAGCAGAGCACAGCGAGACCACAAAACTGAGCTGTGGCATGAACATGGAGGAGAGGGACCGTGGGAAGGGGCGTGGGGGAGTGACAAAGCAAACAAAACAAATGCCATGAAACATTTTAAAATTCAAATCAACGCGATTTCTGCCGTTTCCTTATTTTATTTTGCACAGTTTTTCGGGTACCGGCGTAGTTTTTGTTTTTATTTCAGCCTCCCCGCCAGCCACTGCCGCCGCTGCCTCTTCCTTCTTTATTGTTATTATTTTTTTCTTTAATTTCTGGTCACGTATTTGTTTCGTTTCGTTTCATTTTTGGAAACAATATTGTGTGCCATGACAATAATAAGAGTCGTGGTCGGAACGGGACGGACTCTGGCGTTGGTTTTGCCTTTGGCTTTGGTCTGGTTTTCGGCTCTCTGGCTGGGTTTTGAGTTTGAATTTGGTTTGGTTTGGGTTTGAGCCGAGCTCCGGGCCTGCATTTGCGGTCGGAGCCGAGTTTCTGTAATTTGAGCCAATTACTGGGTGTGGGGAGGATGCCCGGCGGAAGGGAATGGGTATGGTTATGGGTATAGAGGGATTGGTGTATATATAGTAGCGGAGCAAGGTGTCAGCGATGGAGATGGACGAGAACCGGAACGGGAATGGGAGCGAGGAGGAGCGAGGAGCAAGCAGAAGAGGATGGGGACACAGAAACCAAAATTGAAATTTATTTTTGGCCAACAAAAACACAAACACTCACATGGCCGGGCACACTTGTTTTGTTTGCTACAATTTTTGACATTAGGAGGGGTGTTAATACCCTTCGGAAATAACAGGGGAGTATCATTAATTGTTGGACTTAATTTAAAAAATTTATATTACTAAAAGTTTCCTATTTTTGCTTTATTATGCTATTTTTAAATTAATTAAGATCTAATGAATTCAGGTAAATAAATTAAATATAAATAATATATTAAATTAAAGCTGCTCATATTTTTCAACAAATTGATTAGGAATTCTAAAAAATATTTATTCAAAGAAAAACGAGGGAATATAGATTTTTGTAAATGTTTTGCCAGAGTTTCTGGTACTTAATTTTGAGGCAAAACTCATAGTTAATAATATCAAAATAACTATTGAATTAGGATATATTTAGACCAGTGATGCCCAAGCCCCCGCCACATGTGGTTGGTAAAAACTCTGCCGATTCTCTGCCGCTACACAGACAGTGTAAACGTGACGTGAGCAGCAGCAGCAGAGAAGAGAGAGAATAAGAGGTTATTAAATTTTAATGCTTTGCACTGCTCTGGCAACAGCAACGTTTCACGCGAAGCCAACTTCGTTTTTCTCTTACACACACAAATGCAAGTCACATGTCATTGTATTTGTGTGGGCATCACTGTTATCAATAAATAAAAATCGGTTTACAAAGACCATAGTTTAATATTGGGAAGCATAAGGAAATATGTTTTAAAAAATTAATAATATATAAGAACTCGACGCTCATCCTCGTATAAAAATTAAAAATTTTTAATGCAATAATAATATAATTTTTCTGGGTAATTCATCGAATTATTTTGTACTTTTATAAAGGGTTCTCTTCAGAAGTCTCAGATCAAGCCTTAAAAAAATGTCAAGCTCTGCAGCCTTAAAAAAATATGTTCCAAAATCTATCCTATATATTCCACATTCAATTTATTTTGGGTGCCTAAATTAATTTCCTTCTCACGTGTTTTATTAATATCAAATAATTTTATTTTCATGGCAAAAATGAGACCATTACTTCAACATTACTCGAACATAAATGCAAATCAACGAGGGTATTTGCCATTTCGGGTCTGCCTGTCTGCCTCCTCCTGCCTGCTGGCCTGCTTCCACGGACCTGGTTTTATGTTTTTATTTCGTCTGGTCGCATAAATCGTCGTCCTTCTATTGTGGCCTGCATTCACGCCCCCCTCTGCCACCCATCCGTTTTGGGTTTTGCAAAATGGGAATACGTGATCTTCGCATAATAATTACTCCTCGACGAGGCCCGGCCCGTCCCTTGGCTTGGTTCGGGCTCTTGAGTTTTTTGTATTTTTTTTTATTTGGGCATATAATTCTTAATGGCCCTGGCACATTTCTCTGCCATTTCGTGCATTTAATGATTTTTTATTATTTTCGCTTCTTCTTTATATTTTGGGTAATTTGATTTGACTGTTCTTCGTTCGTTATTGTTCACTTTTGTTGTTTTTCTGTGTATGTTTTTGTGTTTTTTGCGTTAGCCCCCTGACTTTAATAGGTTTTTAATTATTTTTCATATTTTTTTGCGAGATTTTTTTTGGTGTTGTTGCTATTAATAACGAAGCCAGACAGCTGCGGGAAATGATAAAGCAAAAGAGTTGAGTGGAACCTTTGTTCGGCTAGCAACACGAAAATCCAAATCCAAGCAAAAATTAATATTTGTCTGGGAAATTAAGTTAAGTGTCCAAAGAAAAATAAAACAGAGACTTGACATACTATATACACATTTTGTAGAGAAATATATCTTCTTATATAATCAATAATTAGCGAGCGGGGCATCCTATCAAAAAAATATAATTTCCCTTTTTAAATATGCATTTAAGTGGTGAATAATTTTTGTAAATGTATAATTAATAACGTATGCATTTTGTGGTTAAATTATATATAGATTTACGCTTTTTGTGGTGCCAAAAATAAAACTTTCAAGCGAATTAAATGGATACAGATTGGTTAGTAAAGTGGATCGGCCTTTTTTTATTGACATTTTCTAGCAAATGGTTTTTTGATTGCTTGTTCATTACAAATAGTTATAAATGAAATATACATCAGCTTTGATTGAAGAATGTCCATGGTATCCAAAGGCAATTTAATTTATAGTTTTTTTTTATTTATAGTCTAGTTTACGATTTTTTCAATTAAGAAAACACTGAATTTAAATGCTTTAAAAACATATTTTTTAATCTCTTAGCAAAGTGCTTACTCCACAAATTATTTCCAACTCAAATGCTAGAATAAAAGCAAATAAATTACATTTCGAGAGGAAATTGAAACGAAATGCTGAAGAAATACCTAAAGACGTCAGCATTTTGGTAATAAATTGCACTTGCCCAAGACTTCCTTCCATCGAAAATAGATTTATTTATGAATGTATCCAGAAAAGGATGGCCACCTGCCTCCTCATCCGCCAGACCGCCTCCACCTGATTGGTGTCCCATTAGGGCAACAAATTAGCTCTTGGCCAGTTCTGATGGCCATTCCAGGGTTCCGGCTTGGTTATTTACGACCAGAAGATGCAATCCCCGAGCAGATCGAACAGCATTTGTGCATTTTGTTTTGCCATAAATCATAATGGCAGTGCATGTCCGCCCCACCTTATAGCTAACCCCTTTTGCAGTATCATACACTGGGAAAAATATTAGCGAGGGCTATTTACAAAGCCTTTGGGAAATATAGGTGTATGACACTGTATTAAAAAAGAGCGTTCGGGGAGTAAATGGGCAAAACACTGTATTAAAATTTGAATTAATTTGAGTTAAAAATGAATTTGCATTCGAAATTTCGGGGATTATGTGGGTATGAGACTGTACTGAAAAACAGCGTTTGAATATTATACAGGTATGACACTTTATATAAATTCTAAGTAATTTCTGTTCAAATTTAATGTCAAATCATGTATCGACGTTTAATATTTTTTAAAAAACTTGTTAAATATATTTTGTATGGCACTGTACTTATACAAAGCGTTTGGGACTTTAAATGGTATGACCCTGAACCGGAAAGAGCTTTTAGAAATTATAAGCGTATGACACTATACTAACATATTTATTTAAAAGATTTCAAGTTCAATTACATATTTCTTCATTTTGTTTTATTTTATTCGTTTTTGAAAAACTTGTTAAATATATTTTGTATGACACTGTACTAAGACAAAGCGTTTGGGACTTTTAATGGTATGACCCTGAACTGAAAAAGAGAGTTTAGAAATTATAAGGGTATGACACTGGATTAACATATTTATTTAAAAGAGTTCAAATGCAATGTCAAATCATGTTTCGACATTTTTAATTTTTTTAAATATTTTTTTATGGCTTAACTGACATGTAAACCTAAGACAGCAATGAGGAAAATATATTTCTATATTTTGGTCACATTTTTTATAGTGTTTACTACGCATTAAGCTGGCTTTCTTTCAGCTGGCTACGAAGGCTTTTGCCTAATTGATTTACAACACTTTCCAACCTTACTCAATGCCCGAGTGACAAATGCAGGGCTCTCTGGCACTGGCTACGCTCCTCTTATTATTACAACTATTATCTTTATCTGGCAACTGGCGGGAGATATTCTTAGAGGCAAGTAACCAAACACAATGGAAAATGGGGTTGGGACTGCAAATGGGGCTGGAAATGGTTGGGGATGGGGTTGCTCGGGGACTTGCTCAATGCTCGATTGCGCGACAATCGCAATGGGACCATATATATGTGTTTCGCAGCTTATCATTCCACACAAACTATATACAGCATATATATTATTGAGAGTGTGTGTGAGTGTGCGCTGACTCCCTGGGGTCGCATTGGAGCGTGAGCATTTTGCAAAAATAATTTATGGCAAACTGTTGATTGCTGACATGGGGCCCCCAGAGCAGCAGCAGCAGCAGCAGAAAAAAACTAACAGAAACGAGACAATAACAGAATTATTAACAGATGTAGTAAAGCAAGAAGATAAGAGTGTGTACAAAAAAAGAAACCAAACCAATAACAGGCAGAGAGGGGGGAGAGCAAGAAAAATGAACAGCAGAAAAAAGAGCAACAGCAGCTAAGTGTAAACGCAGCAGGCGCTGCGTTGGCAGCATGAGCCCTGCACCCAAGAGATATTTCTTGGATAATGCTGCTGCCTTTACACTAAAAGCCTGCAGCCTTACAGGCATGACTATAGGCTACGTGCAGCCGCTGCTCCGTTTACCAACAGCTTAACTTTACCAGCAAACGTAAACAATAACAGGAACATTAACAGCTACATCAGGAACAGCAGCAGCAGCAGCAACACAAAGGCCCGAAGACAACGACAGCAGCAGCAGCTTTAAAGGCCAAAAACCAATAACAGGCGGAAAAGTGAAACGGCAGCAGCATTAACAAAGGAAAAGCAGTCCGCACAAAGCAACAAAAGCAACACCAGCCGTATTTTGTAAATAACAGTATGGCCAGCCATGGCAGCAACAACAATAAGTGCTACAATAACAGCAGCAACATTGCAGCTTAACTTGTAGTCTTAGTTTGGCATTAGCCGGAGGGGCACTGAAAGATAAAGTTTATTGCTTAGGGGATTTTAGGAAAGTCCGAAAAAAGATTTTATATCATTAATTCACAAAAAAACGTTTGTTTTTGATTAAATTAATTAGTAAAATGTAAGATTATTTATTTAAACTTTTGTTTTTAAATTATTTGTAACTCCTTACAGAATTTTAAAAGGTTTTATTCGATTAATTTGTATTTAATTTAATTATTATAGATTTTAGTAATGAATGAAATGACAAATTATTATATTAAATCAAATCATTTTATATATTATTATTTAATTATAATTTATTATTAATTCATGCTCTATGAACATTTAATATTTAATCACAAGAACTTTTAACACTTGTGTATCAAGGTGAATAACAAATGATAAATTAAAATTATGATAAGTAAAATGATTGATAAATTCATCAAGAAAACGGCAACACAAAATTACGTTTCTCCGGATATTGGTTTATTGACCCTTTGATTTTTAATTGGTAAGAAAAGTTTTTGTCTTAAGCTGGCCTTAGAATTATTTGTGACCCTTCTTTGCTATTTAAAGGTCAAGCTTTCTATAAGCGGATTAGTACGACTTATCAGAATTTCAGTCAAAGAAATAGTTAAAATGGAAAAGTTTCTAAGTAAACAGTTTCCTTTTTCATAGTGTAACAATTCAGACCTATTTAGAGTTGAGTACGCGACTAGAATTTATCATTAGTTCACTTGGTCTACGTATACGTATTATGTTTGTGCATGCCTATGTTATATACTGTATAGATTAACAATTGTAATCGCTGTTGTTGTTGTAGCTGTTGTTGATTTTGCCAAGCGAAACGAAACGCAACGGGCAAAAAATAAAAACACAAAAGCTAACAGCAACGTCAACCGACACAACTCGGGGTGTTGATGTGTTTTCAAAAACATTGCGTCACTTCCAGATGGCAAGCTTTATGCCAATCGTCGGCAGCAGGCCCCCCGAGTGTCTCTGTAATCCCCTGTTAGCGGCGCCCCTGATCGGTGGAAGCGCGGTGGTGGAGAGACCAAGTGGCAGCAGACGATCGAGGCACGTCGTCGGATTCGTGGAAAAACTCGGCAAATTCTGCGAACTGAAACTTGGGGGATGTCGACGGGCTGCATCGGTGTGGATACGGGTGTGGATGGAAGTATGTATGAATGGTTGTTTATGGGGGTTGGGGTAAGCAAAGGATTTAATATATATTTTTTATAGGTTTTAGGCTTTCTTACGCTTGTAAAAATAATAAAATATTTGGAGAACTACTCAATAAGTGGTACTAACTTCAATAGAAGGAAAACTAAGCTGAAATTTTAAGCCAAATAGCTTAAGAACTAAAAGACTTGTCTAGATCAACACGTCTGGTGATACTGATATAAAATAATAATAAATAAATTAAATAAATAAATTAATAAATCAAAAATATATACTTTAAATGGTTCATTGAACTTCTGTTAAAAATTGAAGTCATTTAATAATTTTTTTCAGGGTACATTAATCATAGAACCCCTTCTGCCTACGCCTCTGATGGGGAGTGTTTGCTCGCGAACATGATTGATATTTGCTTGCCATGATTACTTGTAGACGGAGCTCGTCAAAAGTTGTGATAAAACTACAAACTCAACACACGAGATAAAAATCATGTCTGGAAGAAAATTGCACAAATGTTACGTTTCGCGATTTCGCTATTATTAGGATTTTTAATTAGTGACTACTCCTTTTTTTTATGTGTTCTGAAAAGATTCGGTTACAGCTAAAATCAATGCCCTACGGAAGATAGAAAATATATAGTTAACTTAAATAATACTTTAATTTTAAATTCCCTAATTTGTATAGTTTATTTTTTTTTAATTTTCCCAAGAGTTCAGCTACTATAAGTTGCATGCTCTACAATATCTATGCCACATCCGCAAGAGGAACCTTTGGAACGGGGCGGGCTATAATTGGATGAGCTGTGGATGGGCGTAATCTGCATTTCCAGACAGTTGGGCGACTTCTTAGGGAGATTACTTACCAGGCTGAATGCCATTGCTTGGGGTGTAGGAGAAAGCAAGTAAAAGATGATTTGCACTGACCTCAAATAACCCACTGAATCCACATTAACTGCTGGAACTATTTGCTTTCGAAACTGATTCGTCGTGTGCTAATATGTACATTGTGTCTAAACTTTTCTTCGATCTTAGTTGCTTTTCTTTCAGAGACGAGACGGCAACCTACGTCAATGGGGGATCAATGGGATTAGGCACTGCCATTGTATTGCCCTATTTATCACTTTTAACACTATATAGTCATATATCATTGGTTGTAGAGCAAATAGACGGTCTGAGTTATAAAGGAACTAATTTATCGCTTATCGCAGCTCAATGGGAAAATGAATACAAAACAAATACAATCGGGACAATGGAGAGCTTTTCACAAATATCAGAAAGCAAATATTATCAACACAAATAAATATAATAACGAACAAATATTGTACTATTTATATGACAAGTTTTAGCAGGATTTTAATGATGTTTTACTACGAACTATAATTATTATTTGCTGTGAAATTGTTAAGCATTAAACTGCTTACACCATTACTACGTCATCATTACCCTTAACCGATCGTGTTAATTATCAAAAAAATTCAACCTTAAGAAGACAATGAAAAGTGGCTTCCTTCCTTAAGCTAAACAAAACTTGTAATGCCATCGAGAAATCGGAAATATATACCATTAAGAACTATCAATAACAATAAATGATTTCAAAGAAACCATTTCGAGATTATCGTGCACTCTCAAGGCTATAAACCGAGGCGGAGAAGTGTAAACAAATTGCCCTAAAAAAGTGAAATTTGCTTAGGGCAATCCATAAAAGATAAATGAGTTATTATCTCTTTTTGTATATATTTTTTTTTGAATTGTTTATTTAGCAATTAATGTTTGCATTGAAGGCGCCCCCTTCCGCCCCTCCATCGGGTGCCTAGTTCTTTGATACAGTTGAGAGCGCTTGTGATTTATGGACGAGACCCTCGGCGCACGAGTATGTGAATGCTCCACGAGTACTATGAATATGAATAATCGCGTCGAGGGCGAACACAACGAGCCTCATTGTTCTGGGCGGTAGGTAGTTGTTGCTCAATAGCTCTGATAGTTGGAATAATTAGGCAATACGCCCGGGCAGCAAACAATCGGAGCCTTTTACATTGGTTACTTAATAAGGATTGTGCGCTGCCCTAATAATGCGCAATAAGTTGGGTCATCACAAGTTGCGAATTATTCTGGGCTTAATGGGTTTATTTTTTAATTGTTTATCTTTATTATATTTGTAAAAAACTATTTAAAAATATTTGCCCTTAATAATATGTCCCTTGAATAGAGCCCCAATGGATTTGGTAATTTTTAAAGAAAATATATATGTATCTTTAATCTTATAAAGCTGCTTCAGAAGAGCGTCACCTCAAAAGTATTTGATGCTGACCTATATCTCAATATTTAGCTTAAATCACAAGTTTCCAGCTAGACAACGTTGGGAATTATAGTGCAACTCAAGCAAGAAGTACATCAATTCTACAGAAGTTTGAACTTTCTCTTAAGCCCTGATCTCCGAACCCCAATGGTTTCGGAGATTTTAAGTCAGTGATGCCCACACATATACCATGACATGTGACTTGCATTTGTGTGCGTAAGAGAAAAACGAAGTTGGCTTCGCGCGAAACGTTGCGGTTGCCAGAGCAGTGCAAAGCATTAAAATTTAACGCTTTGCACTGCTCTGGCAACCGCACTTCTCATTCTCTCTCTTCTGCTGCTGCTGCTCACGTCACGTTTACACTGTCTGTGTAGCGGCAGAGAACCGGCAGAGTTTTTACTAACCACATGTGGCGGGGGCTTGGGCATCACTGTTTTAAGTAAATAAACCTCTAAAATCGTACTTCACACAAATACGCAAATCCTGTATAAGGCCCCTGGTGTACCTTGAACCTTTTCTTTAAACCCAAAAATTTTTAAATAGAGTTCAAATAAAATAAAACCACTTTAAGTCATTTTCAAAATGAAATTCAACATTTCTGCATTTTTATTTGGGAGCCTTCTCTTTCGCTCGTTTTCAAATTAGTTAATGCATTAACAAAAAATTAAGATTTGCACATTTCACGTTCCATTATTCTCTCTATATATTTACAGAATTAAGTTTATACATATGGATTTGCATATGCGATAAAAAGTTAATTAAATTTACATTGTTGCTGCAGCTGTTCGCTGTTTCGCTTTTATGCATAAGATAACAAGGCTTAATTGACTAAAAAATAAAGGCACCTGAGTTCAAAGTGTTATTGCCAAATGTAAATATAAATGTATGTAAATATATAATAAAACGAAAATCAAAAATATATAACGCTGGTTGAAAATCAAAAAACGATAGTCGGTAAAAAAGAATTTATATATATATATTTTTTATGGTCGTGTGCATAAAAATGCACACTTAACGTAAAGCATTTATAATTAATTCAATTTAATTAATGGTATGTTTGTTTCAACTGCACTCCTCCTATAACTCTGACTGACTGACTTCGGATATACTCACTGATATCGTTTATGCGTGTATTACTGTTAATATATATATGTAGATAAAGTACTTATATGGTCTTTGTCCCTGAATGAAATGCTCATGTCCCACCCCGTTTATACTCCGATACTCCGAACTCCCCCCCGATGGTTTTTATTAGAATTGTTGGCTCTGGCTTTAGCCCATTGTTGCTTTGCTGACTAGTGCGTTGTCTCTCCTTCCTAGATCGGTTCCTTAATTTTTGCTAGCTTACTATTGCATCTTGTAGAGCTGCGGCGGCTCCTTGCTGGCCGGCATCCCCTGGTCGTACTTCCCCAGCTCGGCCTCGTACAGCAGGTTGTTGATCAGGTGCTTCACCACGATCTTTGACTTGGACGTCTTCAGCTTGCGTATGGTGATGGCCACATACTCCCCGAAGACGCCGTACTCGTCCACGTGATTGGAGCTCAGTCCGTTGATGGGCTTGGGGGGCGTGGCGCCGCTATTGCTGCTCGGACTGCAAGTGCTGGACGTGGCAGCGGGCTCCAGCAGCGAGGTGTTGTTGCTCTGCGAGCTGTGGCCATTCGATGTCGGCGGATGGAGGAGATCACGGTCACGATCACGTTTCTGTGCCATGTTACTGGAATGTTGTTGCTGCTGCTGCTGCTGCTGCATATGCAACGATTGCTGCTGCGAGTGCTGCTGCTGCTGCTGCTGCGGTTGCCCGTTGCAGTGGCTCAAGCTGAGGCTGTGGCTGTGGCTAAAGTGCTGCTGCAGCGCCTGAAACGCGAGCTGGCTGTGGTTCATCTGCTGCTGCTGATGGCTGGCATTCCCGCTTCCGCCTCCGCAGCCTGTCCGGTCACCACCCGACGCCTTGATCGGCGTCAGTGTCAAAGCGCCCACGACATGCTCCACGCCCATCACGCCCCCCAAGACCACGCCACTGCACTCGTCCATCGCCTTGCGCTTGCGGTGGTTGTAGGTGAGGTCCGTCGGCTTGTAGTAGTTGATGGGCGACGGTGTGCTCGTCCGGCGATCCAGCATCCCCAGCTCCGATTCGTGCTCGATCTGAAGGGGTTAAACAGGAAAAGGGAGCGAAAAAAATATGGATAGGGTTTAGAAAGGGGCTGAAAAGCACTCTAATATTATTCAAAAATAAAGAAAACTGATTCTTATAGTAATTATTTATAAATAAATGTTTTTTAGAGTGATCTTAGAAGTGTTTGCGTAAAAATTCAACATGAAAAGTGGCTTGGTTTTATGGTTGCCTCGTATTAAGTCATTAACTATTTATATTTATCTTTTTAGCAAGTTGTTAAATATGTCTTTGTAATGATAAGTATTTATTTATATTTATTTGTTAAGTTAATGGAAAATAGCTACTCATAAAATTAACTATTCAAAGTGCGTCATCGCTGCCTTGTAGCAATTGTGCTAATTATTAATATTTAGTTGTCTTCTAAGTAAAAAATAAACAAATTTGTAGGGCAATCAGTATATAGTAAAGAAAATTCTATTTAGAATTATGTCTAGACTTAAAATCATTTTATTTTACTATTCTTTTTAATAAAAATGGTATTGTAAAACAGAAAGGAAAATTATAAATTAAATTCGAATATAATAAGCATCAGCATATTTAGAACTTCAAAGTAAATTCCACTAATATTGTCTTTTAAGCAATTTTTAATTTAAGAAAAATATAAATTTCCCACTGATTTTCATCTCAATCAAGAAGGATGAGTTTTTCCCTTACAAAAGTAAAATCTCAGCAAGATTTCATCAGCCCTATTTATTATTGTTTTGCTTAAAGATGGGCTCGTCGCAAAAATACCGGAACCTGATTTGCCTATACATTTATAGTATGATCCGACTGACGAAATCATCGCAGCGTTATTTCATCAACTATTTACGAGATGCGCAGCGATTTGAATACTAATTAAATATAGACAATTCAATCTGAGGTGTCCGAAGGGAGAGGATTACTGATAAGCATTAAGTAGCCTAATTAATTGTCTGCAAGAATTCATTAAAATTATACCTTCCTATACCAGTATAGATTTCCTAATATTATTTTTGGAACTGATTTTTTTTATTTCCCCATTAGAAATGGATTTATAAAAACCACGAAATGATTCACGGGTATTTGACCGCTACGCTTATCACGAGAGAGAGAGATATCCGGATGTATTTTATCTGGCCTGGCAACAGCAGTGACCTTCAGTAATTGAAAACTCTCGTCGGTCAATGTTCAAGTTGTGGACGTCATAAATGAATCGATAAGATTCGTCATCGAATTAAGTTAGTTACAGAAATTAATTCACTGCGGGGGCTAGCGGCTTATCAGGTAAGTGGGGATTATGTATGGAAGGGATATCTTATCGCATTGTTTGCTTCGAACTTGTAACCACAAAAATTAAATTAAAGCCGGGGCTTAAATAACTCGACAAATGTTAATATCATTTAAGCTAATAAAAGGTTTTTAAAATAATGGTAATAAAAAAGCAGGTTTTGCTCTTGCTCCTCTATATTAATGCTTTAATTTTTCTCCTAAGCTACAATCAATAAATCATCTTTATACCCTTGCAGAGGGTATTATATTTTTTCATGATATTTGCATCGCTGTGAAGGAGGCATCTCAGACCCCATAGAGTATATATATTCTTGATCAGCAACACCAGCCGAGTCGATCTAGCCATGTCCGTCTGTCTGTCTGTCCGTCTGTCTGTCTGTCCGTCTGTCTGTCCGTCTGTCTGACCGTCTGTCTGTCCGTCTGTCTGTCCGTCTGTCTGTCCGTCTGTCTGTCCGTCTGTCTGTCCGTCTGTCTGTCCGTCTGTCTGTCCGTCTGTCTGTCCGTCTGTCTGTCCGTCTGTCTGTCCGTCTGTCTGTCCGTCTGTCTGTCCGTCTGTCTGTCCGTCCAATGTAAGATTCTGTAAAATTCTACATGTAAAATGTAAAATTTAAAAAGTTTACTAAATTTGATATTTTTTCAACATTACCAAAATGGATCGATTTTCAATGATCCAATTGCAGAATGCAAGGGTATACCAACTTCGGTTTACCGAAGTTAGCTTTCTTTCTTGTTTAAGCTCATAAACCGTATTTTAAATAATGTTAATAAAAATAAGGCTTTGCTCTTGCTCCTCTATATTAATGCTTAATTATTTCTCCTAAATTACATTCAATAAATCATCTTTTTAGCTTCTATCTGATGCTGCAAAATATTCTCTAATTACACCCACACTGACCACTTGTCATGACACTTCAGAGTTTCTTATAAAAACACAGTAAATTAATCCACAAAAAAAAAAATCTAAAAGCTTCAACCTGTCAAATCAATTAAAGTGCGATTAACAATTAAAAGTCAGGAGGGGGTACTTACAATTTCTGTTTTCACATCTTCGGCACTGATATTGCAGTAATTCTCGCCATCCAAATCGGAAGAGGAACGTGTCTGCGAGAGATCGAACAAAAAAAAGGCGCAGAATTAGCGGCGACCGTAAAATCAACAACAAATACTCGCACAATTATGGCACTGTGGAGAATTCGTCAGACAAATAATAACAAAAACCAACAATATGGCATAGTATAATAATAGTAGTGGACAGAGACGACGCGAAGCGAGAAACGCGAGAGAAATAGAAAACAAATTAGAATAATAATAAAAAGAAGAAAAACCTCAAGCAAACACTGGATGCAGACTCTCGCACAAATACAGCCGCAAAGTCCGATCCAAGTCGGGCCGGGCCGATGGCGATTAAATTAGTCACGGCGCGACAAGGTGGCACAGGGACGGAGCGCAGGGGGGTAGGGAATGAACGGGGACTGGGGGCAAGGGGACAGCAGCCAAGCCAGCATCGAAGTGGACCAACGGGTGGACAAGACCCACAGACAGACGCGAGACGACGAGTGACCAACAGAAAAAAATAAACACAAATACATATGAGAAATATCACAAGATATGGGAGTGATGTCAAGGTATAACAAATATTTAATACCCTATTAAGTAATTGGGGATAACTTTAAACTATAATTTAATTGCTATATTCTTTATAATTCCCAACTGGGAGTTCGCAACCTAGTAGTAACAACGTTAAATATAAATAAATATAATAAAATATTTAATACAATTTAGGTATATTTATATTAATATTAATTTTTAAAACCATTTATTGACAATTTGAAATTGTTAAAATGTTTAAAATATTCAAGAAGCTTTGAGATAATTTAAATCAGGCTTAAAAATAAGCCAAACATTGAAAAATCGTCTTATTTTTAGAATTTATAAATTTTAAGGTGTCTGATGGTTAAATCTCGTTTTTTTTTAGTACATACATACCTGTATATATTATTTATGTGATTAAATTTAAAGTTTCGTACAGTTTTTTAAATTTAGAGGCACCCAAGATAGCCAACCGATCGACTTAATTGCTGACCATTAGTGCCAGGCACTTCTAGAAAGCTCCCGAGGAGAAAGCTCACCTTACAGCTGAAGTTCCCCCGGAGGAGCTTCTGCCCAAAAAGCGCCGTACTCTTTTTCGGGAGAGAATCAAATGGAATACCGAACCGAACGAGCGGACGAGGCAAACGAGGCAATAACAAAACGCAGTCCAGCAACTTGCTGTATTGGAGATATTGCGCTCTTCGGGGGCGGCAGAGAGCAACTGCCTGACGAGGGAGGACTCGGGGAGGGGGCGTGGTCGGTGCAAAACGTGGGGCTGCCGATTTCTACGGCTGATGCAACACACATGTGTGCATGCACTAGCAGTGTATGTGTGTGTGCTAGCAGCAGCAGAAGCGGCAGCGCAAATCAAAGCCAGTTGACACACACACACTGGCACACTAACACCAATACTGGCTTATCAAGCGCAACGCAATAGCAAACTGCCGGGCACAGTGGGCAGAATAGACGAAAGAAGGTGATAAGCAATGTTATTAAGTATAACAACAACTTCCATAAACTAAAAGACTTTAAGGTACAATGGACAATGAATTATAATGAAAAAAGATATTATATTTAAATCATAGCAACCCTTACATTAATCATTCACTATAATGCAAATAAATTTAATATTAACTTTACATTTAGGTACCAAACCAAAAAAAATTTTAAAATTTTTTTCACTTTTTAAAATTTTAAAAACGTATAAGTAATATAAATTACTCATACGCCACGAAATTACTCATACGCCACCGAATGGCACCTCTAAGACCTATAATATAAAATATAAAATATCAATAATACAAATTGAATATAAAAATATAATTTTTTGTTTCAAAACTCGAAATATTAGAAATTACCAAAGAAAGTCACTATACGAAAAAATTACTCATACGACACGTTGGCCAGTTTAATCATATTTTCAATACGTCGAAAGGTAAAATATTACTAATTATAAATTCTCATTTAAAAACCCCAGAAAATTCTAGACCAGGTAAATCAGGCGTTCACTAATCGGCCCCACTGTGCGCCACCGGTTGCGCCGCTGCCGTTGACGAACCGCTAGACAGCGTAGCAAAGACGACGGTTACGGGAGCGGTGGAGACGGTGGCGACAGCAGCGCGTGTGCTGCCTGCTGCCGCAAAACAAGTCAAACCACTCGCACACACACACACACACACCGGCGCGCCATGCAAAGCTCCAGGGGAATACAACAAAAACAACAACAAAAGTCGAGGAAAAAACAGAGAGCCACATGCAAATATGTAAAGTGGAACCAAGGGAAATATCTGTATGAATGTCTGTTAGCTTACCACAGCCGCCGAGGAGGATTCAACAGCTCCCGAAGCCTCCTCGAGATCCAGATCACCAGCGGTATCCAAGGCGTCGCCGGCGACGCTGTCCGCATCCCGTTCCCTGTCCCGTTCCCGATCTCTTGCATTGGCGGCCGCCGCAGCAGCAGCGACGGCAGCAACAGTGGCAGCGATGTGGGCGGTAAACTCCTTGTTGTGCAGGTCCCGGTCCCGCTCCACCTGTTGCTGCTTGTCCGCCTTGAGCTGCTCCAGGTCCAAGCTGTGCATGAGGGCGAGCTTCTCGTCGACCTCTGCTTCCGCCTCGGGATCCAGGTCATTCTCCCGATCCTGACCCTGCTCCGGCGCCTGCTCGGGCTCTGGCTCCTGATCGTGATCCCGCTCGCCGTCGAGGATGAAGCGAATGGCCTCGTAGGCGAACCACATGGGCTGATAGTGGACGCCGCGACTGCGTCCGCTGAGCACCTTGCCATGCTCGCGGTGGAAGGAGCTGCGCAGCGACTTGATCTTGGAGCGAATCGAGCGGATTTCCGTGCCGTACTTGCCGCTCAGCAGCTTGAGGGCCTCGTACTTGGTCTGCTTGATGTGGTAGCCCTTGGTGTTGGGGTCCCACAGGACGCGCTGGCGCCGGTAGTCCTCGATGAAGTTCAGGATCGTCGAGCGCGACCATTCGATGCGGTCAGCTGGCGTCGCCGTTGCCGTCGTTGTCAGCGTGGGCGATGGCGGCAGAGGCAGCGGCAGAGGTAGCGATAATGGCAGCGTTAGGGGCAGCGGCAGCGACTGCGCCGCGGCAGAGGCAACATCGGCGATCAATGCAATGGCATTGGAATTGGCGTCAAGCTTGAACTGCGCTGCGGCTGCGCTGCTGGACATAATGGTGAAAGTTTTGCCCAGCGGGGAGGGTTGGCGGGGTGGTGGCTGCAGCGGTGGGTGGGTGCGATAGAGATGGGTAGGTGGTAGGTAGAGAGAGAGAGAGGCGGGGAGGCCGCAGCAGGCTGAAAGGCGAACGCAACGCAACGCAACGGCAACGCGACGAAAAAAGCGTCCACAACACGTTGCTTTTGACTTTCGACTGGCGGCAGCAGCGGCGAGCGTTGAGCGTTGAGCGTTCGCAACGTTCAGCGCGTTCGGCGCTGTGTTGTGGCAGCGGCAAGTGCGGCGGCGGCGGCAGCGGCAGCGCCAGCTCAGCTGCACTTTGTGTGAGAGAGAGAGAGAGTGTGAACGCTCACTCACTCGCTCGCTCGTTCGTTCGTCCAAAATCAACGCAAAGGTGTGCGACTCTCTTTTCCGCCTGTCAATGTGTGAGTGCTGCAGCAGGCGGGCTTTTTCGTTGTCTTTTTTTTCTGCTTCTTTTGACTTTTTGTTTTTTCGCGCGACCTGTTGTTGCTCGCTTGATAATGCCAGGCTTTGTTGTTGCTGCTGCCGCTGCTGGCGTTTCTATTTGCTATCAGCTGTTTTATTGCATGTTGTTGGGCGAGTGCTGTTGTTGTTGTTGTGGTTGCCACTTGACTCCACAGAGCAAAGCGCGTTGGTGTAAACGTTGTTGGTTTCCTATATTGATTCTCCAATGGTTGTTGTTCTTGTATTCGTTGGTGAGTTGCTTTGTTGTATTTGGCTATGTTGTTCTAGTCAGAGTTGGTGAATTTCCTGATGTTGGAGTTTGCTTAGTTGGTGTTAATTGGAATAAACTTTGTTGGTGTATTCGTTGATGGGTTTGTTAAATCTTTTAGTTTCCGCCGTTGGTGTTCTGTGTGTTTAGGTTGGTGTTATCTTCAGTGTAACTCCTGGTGTCTCCATTGGTTTTCCTCTAGGTCTAGTTGTTGCTGTTTATCCTAGGTTGGTGTTTATCAGGTATTGGTGTAAGTATTGGCGTTGTTGCTGATGTAAGTTTTTCCTGGTAATGTTGTTATTAGTTAAAAATATCGGTTAAAGCTGTTGTTATTGTTGTTGCTGTGCTGTTTTATGGCTAACTGTAGTTGTTTAGGTGGCTTGCTCCTTTGGCCTCTTATTATATTTTCTGATATTATGGCTTTTGTTGTTGTTGTATTGCTGCCGCTGTTGGTGTTATAGTTTGATGTTGCTCTTGCTTGCTGCTACTGCTGTTATTGTTGCTGCTGCTGCTGCTGTGGCTACTTCTGTGGCTGAGCCTGTTGCTGCCGTGCTGCTGCTGCTCGCTCGTGCTTTTTGCTTTTGTTGTTTTTGTCGCCACTTCGTCGACGCTCGTTCGTCGCTCGTCGTTCGCTGTTGAAATCACGATTTGTACTAATTTCACATATTTAAACTGTGTGTGGCATGCGCGCTGCTCCAAACGGGCCGGTTGCTGTTGCTGTTTTTATTGTTGTTGTTGCTGCTGCTGTTGGCCGTAAGTTCGTCACTTGCTTTTGCTCCCCTGCTCCCGTTGACGCTCATAACCCGCACACCTTTCCGTTCGCCTTGCTCGTGTCGCGAGTTGCGATCGTTGCTGCTGCTGCTGCTGTCGTCAACAGCCACACGTTGCACAGTGGGCCCGATCGGTGTGCGCATGTGGCAGCGGCTGCCAAAACGTCGACGACCATGAGATGGTGCTGGAAACACACGAGCACACACACACGCACACCGACATCTGGGCGAAAAGCCTATTTATAAATAGCGACACACGGCACAGTGTGGCAAATGCGACACAGTTGTTGCAAGTTTGATAGAATGAAATGACAATAAAAGTCTTTACACTGAAAAATGCATTTTATTTAAATGGTTTGAAAACGAAAGATTACTTATAAAGTAATATCTTTGAATCAAGTTGAACAGTTCTACCTCCCTTTTTATTATAAACAAAAAAATAAGGTAATCAAATTAATAAACTTTACTGATAAAAAATTAATATAAAAGAGGAGCAACTAATTTTGAATAAATTCCGAACGAATTAATTTATTAGTATTGCTCGTAGTCAATGTTGATTTCCTTTATTTTATTTTCTTAGCACTAGCTTATAATAGTCGCCAAAAGCACCTGTATCCCACTGTGCGCTGGCAGCTAAAGCTGTAAATATTGTTGCCTCTGTCGCTGCCTGGTCCTCTCGTTCTCCGTTTGCCCCTCTGGCTCTCTCCGCCGCCACTCTCGCACTTCTCTCATCAGCACGGCTGAGAAGTTGTTATCGTTGCCACTGTCGTTGCTGTTGTTGTTGTTGTTATTATTATTGCTGCTGCTGCTGTTGGACAAAGCGAAAAAAATAATAATAATACCAACAACAAAAAGCTTAAAAACACTGTAACAAATTTAGCGAGTCAGCAAAATAACAGTAAAAGAATCGAAAAAGGAATTGCATTTCACGTCGAATTTGGACGTTTTTCGGGTTTGCCTTGCTGTTATTCTTATTCATTATACCCTTTTTCGATAGAGAACTTCGATTTTCGATTTAAGCCAGTCCATTTATTGGTATTTAATTTTGAGTCTAAAAAATAGGGGAAAAACATAATGATATTACTGAATTTAAAATGTTTAAAAAAAATTTGATACAAAATATTGTGATCAATGATTTATTATTTTGTATCGTATGATCTTAAACTAAATGTATTTATTGTTTCGATTTTCTCATGTTTCCCTCTTCTTAAAGCAATTAATCTGAATAATTTTCAACATTCAAGTATTACGGTATAACCAATCAGATCAAACATACAATTTTCCAAATCGATGATCTTATAGGGTCAGTGTTGCCAACTTTTCCTTGAAAAATAAAACTTTTTTTGACGGGAGTACGATTTAATTAAGCAAAAAAAATGGTTAAAAAAACGCCATTAAAAAAGACAGTTTCCCAACACGTTTATTTGTTGGTTTTATTTAGTCGAAAGGGAAAATTAATCATAGTTTTGTTATTGATATATTATTTAATATGTATATAAAATAAATTCATCAATGCTTCTTCTTGATTTTCATACGATTTTTACGTATACGTAATATACGTATACGTATTTTATAAGCAAGGGGTTACTCCTTTCTTGGAATTCGTTTAAAGCGACCAAAGTCAGAAGTTAGGAATTAAAGCGAAAAGGCGACTCTGGCAACACTGCCCATTTGCTAATCTTAGGGTATAAAATAATTCGACATTTCGTTAACTCTCCTTTCTCGCGATTAATCGCCAGGTGAGAGGGAGAAGGAGCGAGTGGGTGGAGAGAAATGGAGTGATTTTACTGTCGCTCACGTAGGCAGAGTTTTGTTTTTGCATTCAGGGTAGGCATTAGCTTTTGTTGCTGGCTGCCTGCACTCTCTCTCCCCATTTCTGTCCCCTCTTTTGCTGGCATTGCGTGCACTAAACCACGTGCAAATTTCGCCGAATTTTGGTACCTTTTACGCACACACACTTAATATGAAGCACACATTCATGTGTGTATGTTTGAGCATACATAATTAGAGCGACTTAAACGGACTTCTCTTATCAGTTTTGCATTATGCCTTGCACAATTCTCTCTCGCCCCACCGCTCTCTTTCTCCTTTTCTCACAGCTGTTTTGCATTGCGGAAGCTTTCGTGTCTGCCTGACTTCTTCCTCTTCTTCTTTCTGTCCGCTTTAACGGCTCATTATCAAGCTGCGCCGCGTCGCCGTTGGCGTCTCAGTCGACGTCGACCGTGGCAGCGACGTGTTTGCCGCACCTACGATAACGGTATTAAGCTGACATTTCCATGCACCTCCCCAGGAAAACCGGTTGTACAGACAGCTAAATACCCTGCACATGCAGTGGGGCTTCTCCCACACTCAGAATCAACAAAAAAGATCACGATTTCAATGTTTTCTACATGTTGGGAAGTCTAGATTTTTATTGTAGTAAAATCTTGATAGAAAAATTAGTTTTTAAATTTACAAAAATCATGATTTCTTTAAAATATTACAAAATAATTTTTTTTAACATTATTGAACAAGATTGTAACAAAATGGGTTTGATTTGTTTCCTTATATAATAATTGCCTTAAAACTGAACCGACTTAAAAACGTGTGCTGAGTCCGAGTTTCAGGCGATTGCTGCCGGCCAAAAAGTGCGATTAATCACCATTAAAATCCACGAAAATAACCTGGCCTGCAGCGTGACTGTCGCACATTAGACCCCATCCAAAATTGGCCGGGACTGCGTCAGGGCAAACGACTCAGCGACGAGGCGTCGTCGTCAGCTGAGTGGCGCAAAGCTTTTTGCATTCAATTCTCGCTCCAAGTTGACAAATTGACGTTCAAAGTTGTTTGCGCAGCATTTCAGTTGCAGTTTCGGTTGCACTGCCTGTTTTTCCTCTTCTCCCGCCCAGGCTTTTTACCCTACCCGCCCCCCGCCCCCCCCGTTCGTTTTTCCAATCGTTCCCGTTCAGGTTCCTTATTACATTATGATTCCCGACGGTACACTCCGTTTCGCCACCTTAAAATGCGACTATGCGATTGAGCAGCAAATGGGCGATACTACACTGGAGTCGAAAAATCAGCATACAGGAGCATTGTTAAAATGATTCTAAGTTAGAAATAAAAGCTAATGAAATACTAATTTAAACAAGCAAAAATGAATTAACACACATTATTTAAATCATTATATCGGAAAATCAAAGGAAAATTTACACTAAGGTTCGGTAATAAAAAAAACCCATTCGTTAGAAAAATTTTAAACACATGACACATGAATTTAGAATATACTTCTTATCCGTAAATCTGAGAGACAGTATAAAATAAATAAATAAACTAAAATAAGTAACATTATAGATTTATTATCCCTTAAGATTTCTTGAATCGTTATATTTATAATCAATACCTAAAAACATATAACACTTTTTTTTGGGAACAATTGGGCTTATAACTCAAGCTTGCTGGTAATAATATCTGATTTTTTTTGACACACTTTCTTTGTAACTTTTATTGCTTAACATTTTATTAATATTTTCCATGAACTTTTTTTGTTTAAGCCTTATAAGAGGACTTTCTGGTAGCACTGTTTTCTCAGTGAAATATATAAATTGCAATTTCTGTTCCTGCTGCTGCCAGCGTTATTGTTGTTGCCATTTCAGTTTGTCATTGCCATCTAAAATGCATTGAGCTGTCACATTAGAGCAGCAACTCGATACGTCAGTCCGCAGTCGGCCCCCCTGCCACCTCCTTATAGCACCCCCACCATTAGTGCAGCTCAGCATTTTACTTACAGCCAAACGCTTTTTTTTCGCTTTTTTTCACCTTTTTTTCGCCTTTTTTATCAATCAACTTTGAAGGTGTTGCTGCAGTGGAAGTTGTTGATGTTGCTGCTCCTGCTGCAGTTTATATACCTTGGTCTCCTGCAGGTAAGGGGTATAAGGGGTAGATATGGGGAAGGAAAAGGATTTAATAGATAATATTTTTTATATTTTTGATACTCTTTGAAAAATTACCTTTTAAAAGCCGCAACTTAAAAATGAGAATTGTAGGGAATGAGCACAAAATGATTAGTTTTCTAATTACTAGCCATATATCCAAACTGTAACCCAATCGAACAATTATTATGTTTCCTATGGACATTTGAGTGCCCAGATAGGGCATCGATTTGCATGCCGGGTATTCTGTGGTCGTGACACTCAATATTTAGCGTTAGCGCTGCCGCAGCTACCGTTTGTCGTTGCGTGCACTTTGGTGGAAATTGCTGTTGACGTTGGCTATATGGAATACTTATAAGTAAAAATACATATTTTTATTCAATTTCCAACATCACGTCGGGACGTCGCCACTCCGGCATTGTCTTTTGTTATTTTTGCGATTGCCCTGACGCGCCCGCTCCTCTCCGCTCCGCTCCACCCGCTCAGTGTTTATCTGATGATGTTTTTGCTCCCCGCTTTTTTTCAATTATGCAGCTCACAATGCTTTTCTTTCCTTTTTCCTTATTTTTTTCTCCTTTTTTTTTGCACCTCTCCCCCGGGGGCAACTGTTCAACTGTTTAGCCTGTCGGATTAGCCACGCAGCTGTCGCGGCGCTGGAAAAGCATTTCCCTATTTCCCCATCGCAGAGCAGCTCCAGCTACATAGTAGTCGCCTTCTAAATGCAGTGGGCAAGCCGGCAGTCAGCCGTCGGAGTCGGGTTGTTGTTGTGCTTGCCAGTTAAATGGGTGTATGACACTGGCTTAGGGGGGAAATCAGAGGGGTTTCAGGAACTGAAGAGAGATGGAGGCTAACACTTAACAGACATATCCTGGAAGGGGGTTAAAAAATGTATAACAAGTTTAAGAGCATATATAAACATATTTTATAAAGGTGTGAACTTATTATAGATTCTTATTTAATCACATTTTTATAATTTTAAAAGAACCAATAAAAAATTGCTTAAATATGTAAGAAATTGCAATATTTTATAAGAAGAACAGTCTTACATTTTATTGAGTAAACGCCTAAGTCAAAAGGTTTCGGGTATTTCATTTTATAACATATTTAGTGTCACCGAATTTGTACTTGGGAATTTTAGGTGCACTTTTTGGAAGAACTAAAGTTGGAAGGCAAAATAAAAGATGTTTTTCCCCTGTCTTTCTATGAAAAAAAATAAAAACTACATTATTGAATTATAATTTTAAAATATTGTATAAATGTATTTTTTTTTGGTCATATTTGTATCTCCATTTTGGCGCCGTGTCATACAGCCACACTGCAGACGGGCTTATTTATTTACCTAGTTGCTTCAGTTTTGCCACTGATGCGTATCTGACGGCCGGCCTGGGTCCGATCCAGATCAGTCCAGTCCAGTCCAGGGTCCAGTGTAAAGACCATTCTCCGTGCTCCGATCCGAAGGCGACTTGGCCTGGCTGACGACTTGACTCGGGTGCTAACGGGAAGTCGCCGTTGTGAGTGAGTGAGCGGCCAAAGGAAGTGCATTTGAATGAATGCACATCTGATTAAGCCTAATACCCATGGACAGCCCCTCCTCGCAGTGCGCTGCACAGCACGGACCACTCACTCGAGTGGTCAGCACTTGGGATCTGTTTAATTAACTTTTCGCTTTGCGCCGATTTGCGAAGGCTGCCAGCCGGCCAACACACAAAACGCCAACACAAAACACGTCAAGAGGCATCCGACTTGCGATTTGTTATTTCAATAGCCAAACTCTGTTTGTTCATCGGCGATTCATTTAGGTATGCGGACTGAGTAAACCTCAAAAGGTCTGCGGCCAGAGCCTCAAAGGAAAGTTTTCTAGCTGGAATTTGGATTTAACTTTCTTTACTTCAGGCTTTGTGCCTTTATTTTAAGCTTTAAACTTGCTTATTTCTAGAGAAATAGCCTCAAAGATACTTAAAAAATTTTATTTTGCAGGAAAGTTATTGCAAGATTTTATTTTAAGATTTTTTATGATAGTTAAACTAGGATTTATTAGGAGAAATAACTGCAACCTTTAAATAAAAGAAATCTCTAAGACTTCTCCACATAGATTCTTCTTTAGTATTTATATTAAAGCAAAAAAGCAAGTCTGAGTATTAAATTACATCATCTATGTAAATGACGAACCCTAATTACGAAATCCTTTCCTAGATCCCTGGGTCTTTGTCAAAGAAATTCTTCCCTAGACGGCTATATATAGTATGGAAGCATCTCGTAGATACCTTCCCCCAGCCCCGCTTGCTGGTAAACTTTCGGGCATTCATTTAATTAGAATCCAAATCATTTGATAGGTACAAAGCCCTTAGTCATAGTGGCTCTCCTGTCCCCCGGGGACTATTCTATTGACATTGTTCGCAAAAGTTTCGCTCCAAAAAGAGGAGTTGGGGGCTTGAGTTGTTTTGTTGGCAAAGTTTCACAATATTTTTCTGCTGAAAAGATGTTAAAGGGTTGGCCCGGGTCGGTTGGAAACTGAGGTCCAGTGAATGATAACGGTGTATGTACAGTCGTCGACACCCTCTTTCAATTTTCGCATCAAACTTGGTTATTACCCGGCCCCGCCCATTGTTCTCTGTTTACTTTGCTACTTTAGTTCTTAGAGGAAACTTCGAGGTGGGAGGCGGGAAAGCCACCACCCATCGCCGCCCAGGAAAAACAGCAACCACAACTTGTATACACTCCCGTTTCGCGTGTCCTCCGCCCTCCATTGGCACAACTACATCATTAAAACTTAAATGACCTTCCTGTGATGCTGCTCCTGTTTCCGTGCTGATGATGATGAGGATTTCTCTCGGAGGGGCGCTGCTGCAAACTTTGACTCCTGATATCGCACTCATTCATTCGCCCATTCAATTTTCCACTCTTCCGTCAGCTGCCGCTGACATTCTATTACTGTATCTTCGGGAACTATCTTCATCTGTATCTGGACACGCATTAAATGCTTTCTATTTAATGAGTTCTCGCTTTCTCCCCTTCTATACGGAGAGATGCACAGGGAGAAAGGAGATCATAAAAATCTGGCAGTTATCTTAAATTATTTTGTATGAAAATTGATTTTATCTGTGAGATTTTTCTGATTTATTTTTATCCAAAAAGATGCCCTACATTTTGTATAAGTGGTACACCCGATCAGCATCACCAGGCGAGTCGATTTAGACACCTCTATCTTTGCGTAAAAACCCATAGATCTCAGAGACTGTTAAAGTTAGAGCTACCGAATTTGGTGTCCATATTCTTAAAGGTTTGTTAGTCATATCTTAAGCCTTCACTAGTAGTTTCTACCTCAGCATTCTTACTTGTTTTAAATAACTAAAAATATTAAAAACTACCTTACCTTTCTTACTTAATTCAAATAAATAAAATTACCAGCATTTCTCTCCGTGTTTCCTTTTGGCGAATTTACATGTTTCGAAGCTCTGGCTCTGGCTGTTTAATTGCCTGGACCAGGATCCGGACACGAATACCGAAATGGACCAAAGGAGGATCCGGCGGCAGGCATATGCTCGCTCGGCTGGAGAGAGATGGGCTTGGCCAGATCTATCACACGCGGTCTTTGACTCATTTATCATGTGTCAGAATGTTTAACTAAATGGCACTTTGCCGAAAAAGTTTCTGGCCCCTGCAGCTGCTGTGGAGGGGGGTGTTTGCTAAGTAGTTAGTTTTAATAGTTAGCCACTCGCCGGGGGGGAACATAAATAACTGGCCACGCAACTGGGCCGTCGTCCGTTATGGTTTCCGTCCCGCCCCAAGTCAAGAAAGTGCTAACAATCTTCGAGATACTTTGGCGGACGTTGTTAGCGTGATGAATGAGCCACAATCGGTGGCAGGCACATGTGTGTGGGGGTGGGTGAGATTTGACGTAGGATACGGGTCCCTAATTATATGCAGCAACTCAAAGTTCGGGAAACCGAATATCTTAATCGGGATCAAGGATAAAAGAGTAGAAGTAGCTTACTGATTTCTGAGTTACTTTATTCTGGAACGCCTTAAGGTAATATTTAGAATGATTTTCCCTGCTTTAATTATGCAAACTCAAGCACCTGGAATAATATTACTAAAGGAATACCCATTTCCTATCCAATAAAGTTCGGAATTGCGTGTACACACACTCTCTTCTCCCTTAATGGAACATCAAAATTGAAGGATTCCCGTCCTCGCTGACATTAAACATCATTGATAGCCCCTCATGTGCGAAACATTCGATTGAAGTTGAAATTGGAATTGCATGCGATTCCTTGAGGGCTTTAATAGCGTAGAGCAACAACCCTCATCCGGAATACGTTAAGGTCAGAGAGGAGGGTTGGTGACAACCCGCGAGCTATGGGACATGCTCTATAGCTGTCGCCGTCGGGGTCCGCTTGATATTTGCATCTCGTAGAACGGTCAATTGAGGGTTCGCCTCGTTATCAGATGGTTTCGCATGCCGAAAAAAAGTATAAAACATTCCACTGTGCCATTTCCCTTTACCGTTACCGATACACTGAACAAAAAAGGAAATACTAATAAAGGTAAAATTATTATGATGAATTTTTAAGAAAATTTTAAAGTAATAATTTTGTAAATTGAAATAAGATTTATTTATATAAGCCTGTACCTCGTTTTAAGGCCTAGATGAGTTTTACGAGACCTGGCCGCAAAGCGAAAAGCCGTATAATGAGTCAACTTTATTGTAGATATAAAAAAAGTTAGTGTTGCAGTAAGAGCGAAAAATGTAAGGCCTTAAATCGAACATTTTTCGTAATTGAACACGGTCGTTATAGCGAAATACGGTATAAAGAGAGGCCGTATAGCGAGGTTTGAGTTTAAAAATACTTAAATATTTCTATTTTTGGGATTTTAGGTATTTAAAAGTAACTTTTCAGTGCACAGTTAAAATATTCCTGCCATTGCCATTTCCATTTCCGCTTGGTTCCCGGTGCCTCCTGCCTCTTGCCTCATGCCTCTTGGCCCTCCAACCCCTCGCCGCGTCGCACATCATTCGCTGTGCGTAATATCGTAATATCCTGCTCCTGCTGCGTTTTATGCCTGCCCTTTCCCGGAGGGTTGGGCCCAACACTTTCCGCAATAAGTGTATTTACTTTTGGGCCTCGGCAATGGGTTTCGTAATAATGGATTTCATTAAGGCGCGGCCAACTATTCAGCCTCCTTTGGCTCGCCTCGCTGCGCTGTATCTGTATCTGTAGCCTGAGCCTGTGCCTGTGACTGCGTATCTGTATCTGAATCGGTGTGTACTTCGTACTGACATGAACGCCAATTCAAGCTACGCCATGCGTAACAAATAAATTCATTAAGCGCAGCCAATGCCGCTCAAACATTATCATCAATGGGCAGAGGCCGAACAGGGGGGGGATTTCAGGGAGGCTGCAAAGGATCAGGGGCGGGTGAAGGGACTCTGGACGAGGGGGTCAGCGTGGTTAGTGGCACCGGTAACCGGCTGACTGAATGATAATAACAAAAGCCGCTTGCCTTGGCACGCGTAATTAAGTCACATGTACGGCATTACACTGGGGAAAATTAATAGTACTTACTGGATACCATTAAAAAATTTAAATACAAAATATTTATTTAATAAGTGCAAGGTTATAAGATTTGAATATGAAACAGAGGAAGGGAATTTAATTTTTGTAAAAGTATTTTTTAATAAATTATCCAATAAATATGTTAACAGAATTTACGACTACTACTTTTTTCAATTTATACCTATTTACTCTTATATATATTAATATATACCAAGGATATACATTTGTGAAATTTCAGAGAATAAGTAGTTGGGAATTATAAGGAAACTGTGGTTTCTTTACATATAAAATCTCAATTGCGTTTTATTTCAATTTTTATGTGCAATTTCAGAGAATAAGTAGTTGGGAATTATAAGGATTCTGTGGTTTCTTTTTACTAAAAGTCTCAATGGCGCTTAATTTTAATTCTTTACAAATCCCACCTCTTTTTTATAACCCTGATAATGTGTTTTAATTTTTAAATTTAATATGTATGCCTTAAAAAATTAAATCAGTTTTATTGGGATACAAGTAAAGCTTAAAAATAAACCCTAATCCCTTACATTTTTTATTAGTCTTCGAATTGTTAAAGTTCCAAGTATTTTCGACAAGTGCCGATTGTGTCCTTAACCATTCCGTTGGCAAACCCGCTTTAGCCAGGTTTCGATGTTTATGATTATGGGCTAGCACCGAAAAATAGGCAGCCACCGAGCCGGGCGAGGTCCTGTGACCAGGATTAACGTGAAATTGTCAAGTGTTGTGCTGGTGCGGCAGCGTTTAATTAAAATGTATATGAGCCGTGAGCCGAGTGAAAGATGAGAAGACATTCCCGAAAAAGGATGGGAACTCCGCCAGCAGGAACCGCAGAGCAAAAGTTATGGATGCCCTGCGATCCGCAGGCGCATCATAAATTTCAAATTAATCAATGGGCTTATGCCCGTTGTCCTCCCGCCGAAGGGGGCGGTGTGGGCTTACGATGAAAATTGAAACTTACGAGGCCTCCCAGCCGAGGAATGCATAAATTCCTTGAGCCCCGCAGATTTGCTCCTCTCATTGGCGGGGGCTTTCTATGACAGCACCGACACTTTTCGCGATGGATGGAATGTCGTCCTCCAGGCCCCTTGTGGTCCTTCGCATTGCGGTTTTTCGCGAAGGCGACGAGAGGGAGTCGCCTTGCAAATTGTCGGGCAGTTAACAAAACACTTCTTTAATTGGGGTCTGAAGGGGTGCTAACCGTCAAGTGGGCTCTGTTTTGTTTAATTAATTTAGTCATGAGTTTTGACAAATATTTGTCAAGTATTTAAAAAAAAAGAGGGAGACAAGCAAAGGTATTTTTAGATATATTTTATTATGTGTTATGGCTTACATTAAAATGTTTGTAAATTAAACAAGAATATTTAAACATATTATATATAAATAATAAACCATAATATGAGCCACACTTATTATAACATTAATTATATTTTAAGCAGTTCTTTAAACTGACTAACAAACCCTAAGCACCAAGTCCCAAAGTATCATTCTTAAGAAATCAAACAGACACAAAGTTACTACTACTAAGCAATTAAATATTAATCATATGTTTTATACTTTGCTGATACAATCTATATATCTTGAATTAATGTTCAGCCCTGGGGCTGACATCACCCTAAAAAACCTAAGATGCCTTGATAAAAACTTCAAAGTCCAAGTCGGTTCCAGGCGATGATCTAATGCCGCTTGTCTTTGGCTAATTTGGCAAATAAATTTTAATTTTGCTTATTACCTTAAATTGTAATTTGTGTATGCATCGTCGTTGTTATCAGCAATTTATCTCGGGCATTATGTAATATTTAATTTTATTTTAACGACCCCCAAACACAATCGAGAGATGCCGTCATATTTATAAGCACCAAGGAATAGGAATCACCTTTAGAATCGTGGGTCTGGGCCTGGGCTTGGTCGGTCGGTCGGCTTTGGCTAATTGCGGCCCTTTTTCTGCTCTCCAAGTTGGCCAAATGAATGGGGCGGCTCTCGGTGGATTCATTAGGCCACAAAATTGGAATTTATTGCGCAGATTTGAAAGCCATACAGGGTCAGAGAGCTCCACACACACACACGTGTGTGCGGCGGCCCAAAGCGGAAAGAAGCCAACCGGCCAACCGGCCAAGCGGCCAAGAAACCAAACCCTTTGCCGGCCACCGACAAGAGCAACAATAATGGCGTAATGGGTTAATTAGCCATATCCCAGGCATGCCGATGGCCCTAAAAGCCTTTCAGCTGGCCAACAATAAGTCGGCAAAGTGTTACAAATATCACACTTAACGGCCCAAAAAGAACTCACCCAAAAAACACAAAAAAAGAAAACCGACAAAAATAAAAGCAACTAACAGCAAAGAAAATACAAGAAAAAAAAAAGAAGAAAACAACTCGACCCGGTAATTAATCAGGGGTAATAAGCGCAGAGCCAAAGGTAGAACGCTCGTATTTCATGCGCGTATCCGTGAGATACGCAACAGTCGCCGGTCGCCCCCTCATGCAAAGGATCCCGGTGTGCGTGCCGTTGCCGGCCGTTCCAATAGAAAATTATGAAAAAGCCAAACGGAAAATGGCCAAGCGGCAAAACTAAAAAATTAAATGTATTTACATAACTCCCCCACTACCCGGCCGGCCATGCGTTTTGAGAAATGCCAAGCGGCAATGGCTCGGATAGCGTTTGCATTTCTCATAATCATAATTTAAGCCAAAAAGGTCGCTCAGTTGGAGAACAGCTGAGCCGGGCTGACGGTAACGGTCGCAAACACACAAACAGTGGACGGAAATGGCAGTACAGTGGGGCCTAAGGGCAGTACTTTAAATATAAATATTGTAGAAAATTAAAGAGATATTTTAAGTATTTGAAAAATATTACTAAATCATTTTTTAAAATTGTTGAGTTCTTTTTCAGATTTTTTTTTAAATTTATTTAGTATGTTTTGAATAGAGTTAAATATTTAATTTCATTAAAAGAGATTAAAAGAAATAATTTACTTTATTTATTTAATATCTGCTAAGAACTTTTCTACCCATTTTTTAATTGAAAATATTTTTAAGCACATTTGTCAAATAAACAGAACCTTTGAAGATTTTTAAAAACATTTTTAAATTATTACCCAACAAGTTAAATATACAATTTCATTAGTAGAGGCTTTTTTACTTAACCAAATATTATTTAATATTATATATTATCAAATTTAAAGAATTTTAGGAGCATTTTTTGACCACAGTTTCCATAGGAACACCCACAGTGCCAGGTCCACGCATATGCGTGATAATTTCGCGCCTCGAAGGCGGCTAAAAATGTTAATTAAATGATTTTCCCAGCCAGGGCTCGGAATGGAAAACAAAGAGCACCAACGGCCACGATTGTGGCCATCACTGACTATACTGACCACCACCGCCGTTTCGGTTGTTCGGTTGGCGGTGGTGGTGGCTTGCCAGCGCCGGAAAAGTGGCTCGAATTATGCATTACCAAAGGCATTTGTGGCAGCGGCGGCATATATTAGCGCCCAGATAGCGATCGGGTCCGGGGTCTGGGCCTTGGGAGCCGGTCAAATGATTTTGCATATCGCCGGCCAGTGGTAAGAATGGTAAAAATGTCATGCGTAGATGGCGAAGGCAGAAAGGCCCGGGTGAGTGACGACTGACAGGGCCTCGAATAGGGCCGGCTCACGCACAAGCCAGGGCTTATACATTTTTTTTTGGGCAGCTAACTAACTGGAGGCAGGTGAGAGATGGAGGGCGGCAGTGCCACCCTCCGACCCCTCGCTTCACACGTCAACGCAGCAAAGCCGAAAATTAGTTAACATTTTTTGGTATTTGATGCCCTGCACACCTGCTCATTAGCCCGGGTCCATTAGCTCGTCCTGACAGCGTGAGAAGTGGCCAGGAAAGGTGGGGATCCAGAGATAAATATTGATAAGGAGGTTTATTAACGTTAAAGGTGAGGAATATGGAAAGTAAATATATGTTTTTTATATAATAATAAACTTTTATATATTTTCTTATTACTTTATTCATTACAAAATCCCTGAAAATGCCAAATTATCAATTAATTTCTTTTTTATTTTACAAAAGTATATTTTTTACCTTTACAGAAGGCTCAGGGCTGTGATTATTTGCTGGCCAAAAAAGATCATTAGCCGAAAGATCTCAGGAAGTCGACAAACACGCTGCTTAGACAACATTTCAAGACTTGATCGATGACCCGATGGTCGTCTGCCCTGGATAAAGATGTCTCCGAAACAATCGTTATAAATGATCGAAGCATCAAGGGAAGTGGACATTAATCTTAATTGATAGATTGAGAGACATCCACACCCCAGGACTTCTGTAGAATGTGCGGAAGTGTCTTCCTCTCAATGAGAACGTATTATCGGTTGGCTAATTGAATAAATGACATTTGATGGGAACGTAATTTGATGTTTACTTCAGTTTAATGAATATAAATTCGGTTAAAAGAGAAATTAAACCTTATATTTATTGGTCAATATTTAAATATGTTGCGTGATCGTGAGTGTTACAAATTTATGGTATTTCTATGGGAACTCTGGGAGTCACGTTGCACGTTGCGTGGTAAATTTATGGCATATTCATATACCTAAATCGGTTTTAAAGCAGACTGATCGTGTATGCTCGCATTGTAATTGGGATCACGTCACAATTTAAGCTGGGAAATGTGTAAGATATTTGAATATAAGAAGCATAAATATAGCAGTTTGGAAGTCGTGAGATTCAATAATGGTCACTTATGGTACACTCACAACATTCAAAGAGCTATAAAAACCTGAACAATAAAATAAAATAAAATATAATATATTAAATATAATATAAAATAAATAAAATATGTATAAAAATATTCAATAAACTATGTATTTAGAAAAACAACTCATAAAATGTTCCAACAGTGTTATCTTTAAATATCTGTAACAAGTTCAACTTAAGTAACTTTACCAGAAAATTTTTAAAAAATAATATATAATATTCTCTTTGTTCTGAAGTCTTTATTACATTTATTTTCACTTTAAATAGCATACAAATCCCAAACAAATCCTAAGGGATTTTGAGGATAAAACTTGCCAACAACGCTTAAAATTCCCAAGTACGAATTTAGCGACAAGCTGCTTTAATTAAACAATAATAAATATTTTCACAAATCTCAGAGTATTTCAAAGTCTTCGAAAGAAATATTAGGGTACAAAATCGTCAACCCGCAAAACTTTTATATTTTTTTCGGTAAATAAATAGGAGGGGTGTGGGGATTGGAGCTAGAATGGGGGCGTGCGTCGAATGCCCCCCCACACCTCGAAGCCCATTACGGGCATTTCCAACTTCTGGTTGAGTTGACGAGTGACAGGGGGCGGGAAAGGTAGTCGCAGGGTCGGAGGGTCGGAGGAGCTGCTTCTGCTGCTGGCTTTGGCATTTTCAATTGTTGCTAATGAGTGCCACAAATTAATTAGGTTACTTCGTTACGCTGCCTCCGCCGCCGACGACGACGACGGCGACGTTACATGACCACCAACCAGACCAGACAAGGCCAGGTCTGGATTGGGATTTTTCGGGCGATGTTAAGCAGTGATAGTTGTCGGAAATTAGCATAAATTTCTCTTTCTTTTCTTCGCGTTTCCTTCATTTCCACCGTGTTCGCATGGAAAATTGAGCAATTTTCCAACGTTTTTCACGTTCGTGCGGCGAGAGTGAATTATTAATTTAAAATCTCCTTATCACGGAACGGAAACTTCTACTCACCCAGCTAGATCTTATCGCCGCGTAATAGATGGTCTACAAAAAAAATATAAATCCCGAGCCCTCCTCCGACTGGATTTCCCTCCATCTTCGGAGTCGGAGACGGCGACGGAGCCCATCGATTGCCGAAGATGACGGCACACAACTTGACCGCAACAAATCCGAATCAGTTTCGGATTATCTCCTACACAATTGCGCAAGATAATTGAGGTAGCGGGGTATTTACACATATATCACACAACCCGGGGGCAGGACGGCCCAAGGAGCTGGCGGAGGTAAATGGCTCAGCCGCTGTCTGAAGTCGAGACCACATAATTATACGGCTTAGGATTACTCTCGGCTATAATTCAACTAAATCGGACCGACTGCAGGGGGGAAAGTGTCCAGAAGATTCTTTATATCGCACATAATACCTGTGAAAACTTTTGGGCAAGTCATGTTTTTACACAAGAAATATATTGTTCGAGTTGCCTACAAAATTATATGTAAAGAAGGCATTTTTAGGGGACTAAATCCTTGGTAATCATCAGTTAACACTAAAAAAATTCTTATAGTTTAAGCTTATCTGAAGTAAAAAAAAATGTATAAGATTTTGAAGTAGTTGAAAAATCAAAAAATAATGTATAATTTAATTAATAAATAATATTTTGTTAAAGATTTTATAAAAATGCCTCTTTTTCTATGTCTAAAAAATATTTACTTTTAATATCAGAACATGTAAACATTTAGTTTTATCTTGAAACCCAAAACAAATAGTTTGTTTATTATTTAAATAAGGTTGTAAGCCACTAAAAATTAAGAAGCATTCATTTATAATAATTTTTCAGTCACTATCTATCAACTATCAAATAAGACCATTAAGCTTTTTGTCACATTTCCTTATTAAGTGTTCTTTTTCAAAGAGCAGCTTATGATGCCTCCTTTGATTAAACCCGAAATAAAAACTATTTCCATTTGATACGGGTAAGACTCTTTGTTAAGATAACTCCTTGAAATAGTGTCATTCGTTAAGGTTTAACTCCCATTCAATGCAAATCTTTATTTATATACCCCTTGGTGAGATGAAATCCCAAACCATCTTGATTGCCAGCCAGAAGTAAACCTTTCCCTTTGTATGTTTATAAGGAATATCTGCAGAGTGCATCTTTGGTAGCGAAGCCAAGGAAACCAAAGGGAAAATAATGTGTTCAGCCTTCGGCAAATGTGAAATGTTAAATTTTTGAGTTTGCCCAAGAAAGGAGAACCGAGAACCATACAAAAATGGGCACACAGCGATTTGGGTTGCTACCCAGTTACGCATTACGCAGGGACACTGGGAAAAATATTAAATACAAACTGAAGCTCTTATTAAAATAGTTATATCTGAATATAATATAAAGAAAGTGGAGTTTTATATATTCTAGGAGTTTTTCTTCAAGTTTTATATAAAATCATTAAATATCATTTGATATGAAGAATAGTTTAAAATAAAAGAAACCCATTTATATATTAAAGTTTACATTTCAAAAAGACCTCTTTTATGAAATTAAAGTATTATATAAAGCGCTTATTATAATTAGACTAAATTATTATTATTATTAATTAATTAACGAACAATTTGGAGTATTTTTCTAAGGGTTTAAAGTCAGTAATACACTTTAATAATTATTTTGTCAATATTTATTTCATTCAAAAGCCACTATAAAATCCTTAACACTGTTGTTTATTCTTTTAAATATTTTTTTAGGTAAAAAACATATTAAAAAATTCTTCTTTTACGGAATTTCACTTCCTTTTTAAAAACAGGATTCAATCGTCACGTTTTCCCAGTGTTTTACCTTTTTCTCTCCTTCTTTCGGCCAAATAGTGAGGATTATTAGGGCTTAGTCCGTGGGTGTGCGCGTGTGGGTGTGTGGCTGGGTGTGTAAGGGTAAGATGAAAAGGGGGTATGAATAAGAGGGGGGTAGTGTGTGAGAGCCAGCACAATTACACATGCACAAAGGATACGCCTAAGCGGCTTATGCCAACGCATCCAGAGCGGTTCGAAATGAAACCAAATGTGGCCGGACGAGCAGGGACGGAACGGTACTGGGGCGCAGTGGCGGCTGCGGTTTCCGGCTTGGTAAGCGCCCTATTATGAACAGAAAAGTAACGCTAATGAGTAAATCAAGTGCCCATGTGTGCTGTTGAACTGGAATACCCCGCCCCGCGTGCCGAGCCACTAGGCCCCCCCTTGTTGCGGATCCTTTGAAGCTGCGCCGCTGAACGGCGTGTCGAGGCATAAATAAGCCGCCTTCCCTCCCAGTCCCGCTCGCACTGAGCGCCTCGCGCCTTCTCACTTCAGCCAGCCACTTGGCGCTGTTTTAATAGCTAAATTATGTAATCATGATGTGTGATACTAACACACACACACACACACACCCACATCTACACACAACAGCGCCCACACGCCCCCACATGTCCTGGTATTTATGCAAATCCTGCCGTTACTTCTTGCGAGAAACTTTTACTTTGTCCCGCACAGAGCAAAAAAGGGGACAGAATACAGAGGGATCTTAGCTACTTTCCGCCTTCGGAATTTTACATTAGTTTTATGAAAAAATAATCAGTTCTTTGTACTCACAAAATCTAGGAAGATATTAAAGTTAGTCAGTCATCAATAATGCTCTCTAAAGGATGATTTAGGGTGTTTGTTAAAAGTTAAAAATAAAAGGATTGAAAAGTGTGGAAAGTTCTATAAAGTTTGAGCTCTATTAACTATATATGAAAAGGTAATTTAAAAGTCACAAATATATGATTAATTACGGAACAAAAACAATAAATTTATATTTTTTATTGACTTGTAAAGATAAAGATAAATAAATATTTAGCATTTTCTACATTAAATCTTTAATATTTAAATTAATTATTACTTTTGATTTTATCGAAATCAAAATTCCAATTTGTATCTATCGACAAATTATTGTGTTTATGATATCGAAAAATATAAATAAAGTATCGATAAAATGTAATTTAAAATCTTTAAGTATTATATCGAAAACAAAAAATATCATTTCAATAAATATCGAAAAAAGGTATCGTATCGTAAAACAAAACTCGATATAAATCCGATAACATCAAAACATATGAAATAAAACGAGAAAGAAAGCTAACTTCGGTAAACCGAAGTTTGTATACCCTTGCAGTCTGCAATTGGATCATTGAAAATCGATCCATTTTGGTTATGTAAAAAAATGTCAAATTATATAAATTTTGTAAATTTTACATTTTACATGTAGAATTTTACATTTTCATATAAATCGACCGATCCCTTCTATGGCAGCTATATGATATAGTTGTCCGATCTTAATGAAATTAAAACCGTAATTCTAGAACTATAAATAACGACTATATCTCGAAGTTTATAAAAATTCGTTGAAAAACAGAGAAGTTAAAATTTTTTTTACATAAATTTCGCCATCATTCCTATGGCAGCTATAGGATATAGTGGTCCGATTTCGGCCGTTCCGACATATATACTGCGTGCTAAAGAAATAATTCTATGCTGAAAATTTCAGCCCGATAGCTCAAAAACTGAGAGACTAGTTCGCGTAGAAACCGACAGACGGACAGACAGACGGACAGACAGACGGACAGACAGACAGACGGACATGGCTAGATCGACTCGGCTGGTGATGCTGATCAAGAATATATATACTTTATGGGGTCGGAGATGCCTCCTTCACTGCGTTGCAAATATCATGGCAAAATTATAATACCCTCTGCAAGGGTATAAAAATTTAATATCGATAAAATGTAATTTAAAATCTCTAAATATTATATCAAAAATAAAAAAAAAATTGCTATAAATATCGAAAAAAGTATCGAGTCGTAAAACAAAACTCGATATAAATCCGATAACATCAAAATATATAAAATAAAAAAATGAAAATATTTAAAAATAATAATAGTTAAAATAAAATAAACTTAAACTTGATATTAAATAAATTTAAAACAATTTTAAAACATTTTAGAAATTATCGATAAATTTTGATTTGATATAAATTTCACATATAATATCGGCACTATATCGATTAATCCAAATTTGCTGACAATCTCTACTTTTCATACAAGAATGGCTTTGATAAATAAAATAATCTCCACTATTTTTCGATATAATTTTTTCCTGTGCACGCTCCACTCCCCTCGTCTTTTTAATTTGGAATTTTTCATAATGAGCAGCGCAATGGGTGGAATAAAGGATACAGAGGGGGTGGGCTGGAATGGGCATGGATGGGGCGCAGGGAGGTCGCAGTTCGGGACGTTTGACGTTGCCATAGTGTGAAGATTAAATTCTACTAATTAGAGATGCCAAGTGAATGTTCGCGCATTTGTGTGTGTGTGTGTGTGTGTGTGAGTGTGTTTGAGTGTGCGGTCGGGGGTGTGAGTGTGTGGCTGTGGGTTAAGTAATGGCGCTGAACCGAAACCATCAAAGCAGCCAGCTTGGCAACACAATTCCCCCAAGAATGCCCAGCCAAGCCAAGCCCTCGTCTCATTATTGATATGCCAGGCGTAAGAAGTTCAAATCCTCGAAACAAACTACAAAGAACCATTACACCCAAGTACACCAACACACACACACACGTCACTGGATTTTTCCGGGTACACATATGTAATTTCCTTGGCGCCATTATAATCTCTGGCTTTCAGTAGTCAACGCTAGAAATCCAGTAGTTATTCGCCTTCTGGCAGGAGCATAATCCTGTTCCCCTTCGCATTTTTGGATCTGGGATTTATGAGGATGTGAAGGCGACAAGGTTGATTTTAGACTGCCATTGCTTTAAATATCGAAAATATTAATTTTGAAATATATTTTAAGAACAAAACTCATTTGTAAATTTTAATTTTAAAATTTATTTAATACTTGTTAGGATTGTAAGGATGTAAGGGATTTTTGTATTTATTGTTTAATTTATCGTGAAGAAATCATCCAGTTCAACTGAGTTCCATGAATATTGCGGAAAGATGTCAGACATGGCGTATACGTAATATTTCCTTTACAGACTTAAGGCTCTTACTAGAATAAAGAAAAAGGATGTTTATTTATAAAATTTAATAAATGTAAGTGTAAGGCACGACCAATAACAAACTGATTTAATTTAATTTCATTTGTTTCCAGTTATCGGGTGGATTTTAATCAATATACTTGACATTTAAATCTCTATGTATTTTCCATTTACACGATGGCAGCTCTCTATCAGGACCCTATGCGTGGCGAGCGGCTGGTGATCTCGGGTCACAGTATTGGCATGAATATGGTGCCGGAGGAGTGGACTCTCTCCGATGCAGTGTTCCTGCGTCACTTGCTCTGCCTGGTGATAGTAATTCACAATTTTTTTCACATAATTCTCTGCTTTCGCCAGTTGAAGCTGTGTAGGAAGAGCAAAGAACCGCCGACACAAATGCAGGGCATTATGCCGCCAGAGGCCTTTATTGTATATATTTTTTATTTATTTAAATATTATACAAAAATATATAAATATTATATTTATCTCCTAACAGATCTCCAAGGATAAGGAGCAGCATGCTGTGAGCCTGAAGCTGTTCAATTACGTCGTGGACACCATATATAGTTGCCTGGACTTGTACCTTTGCACCTTGGCCGCTTTGTGGAGCCTGACTGTGGACTGGTATGGCTATGCCAGCATCGTCTGGCTGAATGTGACCTTCATGACGCTGTTCTCCACATATCTGGTGATCCGGCGGCTGCCCTCCCTATTCTACGAGAAGCTGGTCCTGGATCCCAAGTACAATGTCGATCCGGAGAAGACCCCGCCTTTGGTTGGTTTGATGTGTGCCCTGGCTTTGTTGGTGGTTTTCCTGCAGGTAAGGTTAGTATTTCAAAGAGAACCTAAGACTTAAAACCCCCCGTTCCCTGTAGATTGGTATAATTCCCATTACTGCAATTTTCGTGTCCTTCGCAAAACTGAGTATTTGGTATTTCGTGCTGCTCGTGTGGCTAGTCGTGCTGGTGGTATCCCTGCTCATCCACCTCTTCACCGGGATCTTTGGAGTGCCCTGCCTGGGCAAGAGCCGGCTCCTGGAGAGGTCCGAAATGAATGATAACCTGCGTCAGGTGCTGGAAGCCTTCAAGTTTCGGGGCCATGTCTATGTGGTGCGCACCTTCTATGTGGGCCGACCCGCCGCCTGGGTGATGGGTGTCTGCTGCTGCCGCCGCCTGGACATCCACGACAATCTAATGCTGAACAGGAACCTGGCCATCGACAGCCTGTCCTCAATCTATGTGGGAGCGGGCCTAAACGATGAGCAGCTGGCGGCTTTTGTGGCCCACCAACTGGCCCATTGGCGGCTGTGGCATGTGGCCAAAAGCTTCCTCCTGATCCACCTGAGCGTGCTGCTGTACCTGGTCTCCTTTGGATTCTCCTACCAATGGGAGACGCTGTACGCGGCGGCGGGCTTCACCGTCTTCTATCCGTACGTGGTGGGCTACTGGCTGGTGTACAAGTACCTGATGCCGGTCATCCACACCATCAACATCTGGATCGTGTTCTACCTCCTGCGGCACTTCGAGTACGCAGCCGATGCCTATGTCTGCCGGAAGGGCTTTGGCTCGCCCATGAAATCCGCCCTGATGAAGCTCTTTGCCGACGGTTGTGTGTTCCCGTATGTGGATCATGGCTACCTCATGTGGCACCGCTACCGGCCGTCCAGCATGCAGCGCATCTGGAATCTCCAGAGGCTGGAACAGAAGGAACTACATGTGTCCCAGCTATCCTTGGTTTGAGCTTTGTCTACTGTCTAAAAAGTTGGTTAAATTCATTTCAATTGAATATTATTGTATCAGGTTTACTGGTGATCTCAGTTTTTTTAATTACGAGTTCGGTACTACTTCATCAGTTAATTAATTTAGTTTTTCAAAGCCCATTCAACTTTGCCAATGGTCTAATTAATTTTCTCATAGATTGGGTATGATGAATCACATTCATTGGTTTTGGTTTTCGGTTTTAGAAAATGAATTGCTCTGATTTTCTCTGATTTAAGAGGAGAGACAGCGAGAGGAGGGTTGAGTTCCGAGTCCTGGGTTTTTTAGCTTCAAGTGTGAGTCCTGCCCGTTTCGAGGAAAGTTTCCCGAGCCAGAGCCAGAGCCCGAGCCGAAACTTTTCCGTTGTATTTTAATTAAAATTCGTTTCAAATAAGCCGCTGCTGTCACCTCCCCTCTCCTTGTGGTACCAATTTTTCTCTTCGGGTGTTAAAAGCTAATTTCCCCTCTGTTTCAGAGGTTGCACAAACCGCAACAGAGGCTAGAAAATATATTAAAGCATTTTTAAATTTTGTATAAAGGAAAATCAAGTAGGAAATTGAGAAAGTTTTTAAGTTATTTTAAAGGAAATAAGTTGAATAAAATGATAGATTTTGATTAAAATTTTATATCGGAATAATATTTATGTTAATTTCTTTTTTAATCACTTTAAAAACATGTTATATTTTCTATATGGTTTCTTGAGCTTGTTTTTATTATTATTTCCCTTTAAAATATCTTTCAATTATTTAAAAGCTCTTTCCATTTAATGCACAAAATTCTCTGATCTCTGGACCATCTGCATCGATTGCGAAATGTGATTAGTAAGATTGTTTACGGCGTGTTTGCACAGGTTCCCTCCTATATTTGCGGTGGGTTCGAAGTTTTACGCCTTTTTTATGTGGGTTTTGCGGGACAGAGACTTTTCCACCTCACTGTGCTGACGTGTGCTCTGCGGCTGCTTTGAGCCCACTCTGCCGTTTCATTGTCTTGGTAATAAAAAGCCGCGTGCTCAAATGCCGAAATTCCCACTGAAAATTCCCCCTTTTTTCCGCCACTTGTCGTCCGATATTGAAGCATTTACCTACCGGGCTATATACACACATATATATTTCGACTTTTTATAGGTAAACACGGCTGGTGTCTATTTTTTAACGAGCGACCGACTGAATTATATTTTATTTTCCCCTCCAAGAATTTATTTTAAACGCCTTTCGACGACATTAAAATTAATGTTCCCGCCAGGCAGTGGCAAATAATAATATTATGAAGAATATTAGTGCTCTCTTTAAATACACTTTCCTAAGAAAATAATTTAGTGCTTAAGCTTGAAGGATTTTTAGGTTTAACAGTTTTAAATTAGTTTTTAATTTGAAATATTTAGAATGCATTGAAATGCGTATTGTACTTACAAATATCTTAATACATAAAATGTACTGAAAATGTTATTAGACCCTTGGCAGTGTAGAAATTCTGAAAAATTAAGTCCGAAATAAAAAACCAGCACCAGCAGCGATCGTAAACTTTTGGTGTCGAGGACTCGCAATTGAAATTGCGGGGAGGTGGTGACTGGTTTTAAGGGTTGGGCTGACGAACGGTAAGCCTCATTTATGACCAGAACGATAACAGGAAAAAATTCGAGTCCTTTGCATTTTTTTTTTTTTGCCCATCCTCTACCCCCCAACCCATCCCCTTTAATTTTCCACTTTGCTGCCGTTTTGGGACGCACCTTAATTAGCCAACGACTTTAAACGGATTGACGGATCGCAGGAGTATGGGGGTTAATACTGACAGACTTTCGTTCTGAGCGAGTTTCCTCGCTAAATCAATTACACAATCAAACGGCTGACAATTTTCCAGCTCAAAGGGATGGGCCAGAATTGGTTGGCTGCACCAGGAAAAATATAAACCGAAAATTTCTTATCCATTTAGCATGGTTTTCATGGAAAGTTATTTATTTTCTATTTAATTAAGTAGAGTTTAATTTAAATTAAATAATTATAAGGTCTTAGATGCATTTTTCAATATAAAAATAGTATTTTTTAAGCAATCCCAGAAGGGAGATATTATAATGAAATATATTCCAGAAATCAGTGTTTTTGATTCCTAGACACATACCAATTTTCAACTCGAAAAGACAAATAATATAGGCACAAGAACTAATTTAATATTCTCCCAAACTCGAAAAGAGTGTTGCAAAAAAGTATGCAATGTTTTTTTTTAAGTTAAAAAATCGAAGCCTATTTATAAATAGTTATTTACGATCCCCCACATAAATTCCAGCCCATTTTTTGATAGTGGAAATCGCAAAACAGACCCAAAAAACATCAGCTAATATCACAGCTTGTGTGTGACGCCTGGGGGGCTTTATGAAATGACATAATTTTCTCTCTGTGTGGTATTCACATGCAGATAAGTGAAAAATGAAACCTGGTGGGGGCAGACGCATGAGTGTGTGTGTGTGTGTGGACGGAAAAGGACCTCGGATAAATGCGTTCTTTTTGCCCATTTCCCCCGCACCACCCGCGGCGTTGTTCTCTAGCGGTGACAAGCGGAGCACAGTCAACTCCTTGCAACACCCCCTCTTAAGCCCTCCTCGCCCCTTCCGGCAGCAGCCCCTTGGAAAACAGCCTGGCATTCACTTTGATGTTTTACTTTTACTGCCTCTCGAGGCTGGGCTGGGGCTTCTGCGCTGGGGCTCTATGATGATTTCTTTCCTGAAATTATATTTTAACTGCCAGTCAGCCTCGGCTGCAAAACACCACCCCCGACCACCCTCAGCCACCGACCATTAGGGCCTTGCCTTGCCACGGTCCCAGCTCAACCACATGGGGCAAGGCAAGTGCATCATGTTGCTGGGCCATAAAAAGTAATGACAGCTGAAATTCTCTGGCTCTCGATAATGACGAACGCGCAGGAGGATGATGATGATGATGAGAAGTGCAAAAAAAAAAGCGGAGGAAATGGATAGGACTTTCAACAGAGCTGGGCAAAGCATTTGGATGTACTTATAGGAAGTGAAAAAAACCTTGTTTAAATCATTTAACAGGTATCATTGGAAGCTATAGAAAATATGAATTTGTTTTCTTTATTTTGGAAATTAACCCTCAAAAAGGTATAAAATAGCATAAAATTGATAGGAGTTCATTTTGGAAATCTGTATTCAAGATCTTAATTACAATTGTTTCCAGTTCTCTCTGTGCAATCTTACCTTCTTCTTAAGATTTGGTAGAATGTATTAGTTATTAAATTATAAATATTAGTACCTTTTATAAATATCTTTTTTAAATATGTAAATATTGTTCAGAGTTTTAACATTTTTTAAACTTATTCTTAATTATTTTAACAGGGAATACTTTAAATATGTTTAATTAGGGAAATACCGGGAAAATACTTTGTCTGATGAATCATTGAAATCTCATTTCTAGCAGCTGCCGTTGTATAGGCTTTAATATAATTTTACTTTGTTTATTTTAATACATTTTGTGTATTTTGCACGACTTATCGCTGCACTGAGACCGATTTGCTGACATTGTAGAATTTCGAAATCGATAAGCCCTCAGATTTCTATACAACTTGCAACTTGACGAGTCCAGAGGACGGAGCTTTGTTCGATCCGGCGAGTCAGTCTTCTGAGAACTATTGTGGAGGGAAGTCATCATGATTTCTGATATTGTATTTGCTGAGTTGTTTGTTTTACTTTTACTTTACTTTAAATACTATGGCAGTGTGATATTTATAAGCTATGGGTGAGTATATTATTTGTAATTATTGGTTAATATTAAAATAATTCTTCAGGCACTTATTACGTTTATTCCCCTACAACTTTTCTGTTCGAACGCAAATTCCATAATCAGGTTTGATTTATAAATGAATTGCAAGCAAGCAACTCAAACATGTGTGTTCCCAACAAGCTCGACTGCATTTCTCTTGATTTGTTTGCAACAATTACTATATATTTATTACTTTCAGCATCTTGACTAAAGATGAGTTGAAATATCAAAATTTAACAGCTGAACTAGAGGAACGGCTGCCCGGCTACCAAGTACATAGTGGATTTTATAACCCACCCAATGTAATATGCCTTGTCGTGATCCTCGCTCTACTATTCAGATTCAAAGGACTTCACAATTTCATCTGGCGTATGGTTTCAAGGGGTAAAATAATCGACTTTTTGATTGTTGCTGTATTATTGGCTATAAGCATGGTGGTAAGACCTGCCACAATGGCAGTTAACTGAGCTAAAAATGTCTGACTTTTGATTTTACAGTCGATTACTGGCTTTGCAATTTCTTATGAGGGCCATTGTGTTTATTCAAGGCCGACTCCTGAGACAGAAATTCCCAGTGTGGACCAACTGGTTGATATTATTAAAAAAGAAAATGAGTCTGGACCGACTTTTCCAAGAGCAGTCGTTGTGGCAACCATAGTTTATTTTTCGTATGTAACTCTAAAGCCACAAAGAAGACGTCGCTAGAATCTAACAAGTGCACACAATAAAATTATTATTGTTTCAAATTAAATAAATATTAAAAATATATTTAATTAAGAATAATAATCCTTTCTAGATCTTGGGGAAAAGTTCGTTTTTAAACATTGAATAAATACAGTCTGTTGCCACACCGATAAAGATAATAGAAAACGTCAATTTATGGCAAAAAATCAAAAGCAAAACTCTTTTCAATCTCGGAGAGGACTTTGCTCCGGATGGGTGGAGGTGGCCAGGGACTGGAGCTACCAAATCATTTCCGCTACACTTGCTCATTCGAAGCACCGCCAAAGTTAATGGCTGAATGGCGAGTCCTTCGGAATCACCGATATTTAGATACACTATGCTATCTACACTTTAGATTTTATATAGAATTCTTACGAATTACAACGATATCATAATAAGAATGTCTAAAAATTTCCAAGTCTATTATACATGGAAATTATTAGAACGTTTATGTTTGGGAAATTAAATAAATACATAAAACATTTTCATCTTCCCATAATGTATAGGAAATTACCTAAATAAAGATTTAATTTGAATTTATTTACTAAATAAAGATTTTCAATTAATTATTAGTTTAAGGCAGTGATGCCCAATCCCCCGCCACATGTGGTTGGTAAAAATTCTGCCGGTTCTCTGCCGCTACACAGACAGTGTAAACGTGACGTGAGCAGCAGCAGCAGAGAAGAGAGAGAATGAGGTCAGTAGGTTGCCAGAGCAGTGCAAAGTATTAAATTTTAATGCTTTGCACTGCTCTGGCAACCGCAACGTCTCGCGCGAAGCCAACTTCGTTTTTCTCTTACGCACACAAATGCAAGTCACATGTCATTGTATTTGTGTGGGCATCACTGGTTTAAGGAATATAATTTTAAAAGAAAGTCAACCGTTTAGGCTATAACATTCAAGTCATAGTAACCAAACAATATTTCTTTGAAAGGGTATACCAGTATGTGAGTGTGTGCATGTCTGCTTGTGGTTTGTTGAGTGTCTTATGAGCTATGTGAAAAACATCTGCCAGCGGATGTGTTTGGCCATATCCGCCCACTCCGAGAAAAATTCAACTGAAGTGCGCAGATAAACCCTTGGAGTGGAGTGCCGTGGTGATACACACACACATTCGACATATACATATATACATGGCCCCAGGACGATCTGGCCTGACTATTCATGCGTTTCAAATTTTCAATACACTCAAATGATAATCGAGAGGAGGCCGGAGGAAGCGGGCAAAGGACTATGATGAAAAAGCACCGCCACAGCCGCCGCCGCCGCCTGCCTGTTACATTTTTAAAGCCTTCGCAAACAAGTTCGGTGCTTTTCCCCTTCGGATTGATGGAATGGGAAAACGAAGCCACAGGCAACACCTGTTCTAATAGCCAACCCAGTGGAGGTTGGGGGAAATCGAGCTTATTAAATGGGGAGATCTTACTCCAACTCCCCGCGGATTGGTATCGAATAAACGCAAAAAGCAGAAGGATTACTTCCTGCTTAAGCAGCTTGAGAATATGTTTAGGGAGTTCGAACACTAAATAAAAATCTAAAATGCAAAGCTGAATTCAAAATAAGTAATCTGCGATTGCAATTAAATATAAAACTAACATATATTTAACTACAAAACTCCTCTAAAACCTTCTAAGAAGTATAAATATTCTTTTTTTAATGATTTATTTGTCGGAAAATAAAAATTTAATATTATTTACCAATTAATAAATATTTAGCGCACTTTATTAAGAAATATAAAGTGATTTTGTGACTTTAAAAAATATTACTATTATATTTTGCTTTTATAATTAATTTCTCCTACCTAAAAACATAATTGCAAAGGTTAATCTTTAATTTATAAACTTAAAAATAACACTTTTACATATAAAATATACACTTTTATTCATCGCTTTAAAATGGATCTCAATTTTTATAGTATTAATTTATATTTCCTTCTCTAATTCCCCAAGAGTCAAGCAGTAATATTTTCTGCTAAAAACAAACCTCTCATCTCTGAAAGAGGAAAATGTTTACTTGTGAATATCGAATTTTTCACTCTAAGCTGAAGTGCAAATATTCCTTTTCCAGATAAGAGCGAAATATACAATGGAAGAGATGCAGTTTGAGTGTCAATTAGAAAGACACGCACTCTGCTTCACGCTTGTGAAATTATTTAATTTATGACAAGTTCCATTGTTCCGGAGCCGTCCTCGGAGTGCCAACAACACCGTGCACCTTTCAAGAGGCTCCACACACACACTCCACACACAGCACACACACACTCGGGGGCAAACATCACTAAGCGGAAAACAAATTAAACAACTCCCATGTGGGATGCGATGGGGGTTTGGGAACCCACTCGGGGAAAGGGTACTCACTCGTAAGCTGCCTTTTGTTCGTCATGTTGGCGTCGCGAAAGTGCCAAAGTTTTTCATTGTAATAAATATTTTAATTTTGAACTTGAGCAATTAACCCGGGAACGCATGTGGAAGGAAGGAAGGGATGCCGCCTCCATTGTCCCGGGCAATTGTTATCGGGACACCACCCACTCCATGACACTCCTTTTCCCTTTTCCCCTTTCCCAACCTCGCTCTCCATGAACATTATGAACTTAAGCCCTGGCAAACAACAAGAACAATAACAATAAGAATCTGAGACACATGCCAAAGTGGTTAAGTCGGCGGAGAAATGTTGGCAAAACTTTTCGGGGCGACGCATTTAAATGATTTTGCATAATTCAATGGTGGAAAACTTTTCGAATCCGTGGCGGAAAAAAAATACGTAACGAAACTTGGCCCCGAACTTGGTAATATATTTTCTTTAATTGCGCACAATTAATCCTTTTTATGATGCTCCTCCGCCAGGTGAGCACTCAGGGGTTGCTTCCCTGTCCTTGCCCACCCACCCCCGACCCCTGGGGTGCCGTCAACTGGAAATGTACACAAAAGGCTTAATTATAAAAGTCAACACACGGCGGAAAGCGTTTCCACAAAGAAGCTCAGCCCGGGGGTTAGGCGGCACTCGTATTCGTACGAGTACGACTCATGAGTACTCCCTATATCATCAACCGCCGATGCACTCGCACCCATTCACTGAGCACTCACAAGAACCCAAAAAGCAAAAAGCTGAATCTGAATCCGAATCCGAAGCCGAGTCCGAAGCTGAAGCTCGAAAAAAAAAACAAGAAATTCGTATGTAATTAAAATGAAATCCCCTTTTTACGACTGATGTGGATGGCAAAGATTTTTACGGTTATTTGTTTGGAAAAAAAGAAAAAACAAAAAAACAGGAGGAAAGGCGGACCTGCAGTAATTCAAACAACGAGCAAACCGGAAAATGTGATAAGTTTTTTCCATATATACACTGCCTGGCAAAACTTTAAGCTCGTTGCCAGGACAATAAAAGGTATTTGAAAGGGATTAGATATTTTGTGATTTCATAAGACCCCTGCCAAGGCTTTTGTTTACAAAGGATTTCTCTCGAAGTCCTTGGCAAATAAATATTTACAGTGGCAGTACCTTTTGGGTTATGATTTGCTGTGACCTAAACATCTGACGCGCACTGTACGAATTATATGTATTTGTAAGTAAACCATTTTTTGTTGATTAAGCAGAAAAGGGTTAGGCGAGTGACGACACAGACTGTTAATGAATGTTGGCAAGACTTTCGTGGTACTCGTAATACCCGAACTTTGTGTTTCCGTTCAAAGAGAAGGAAATAATCTGGAAAAAATATTAGAAAGAAATCCTTTGAAAGGGGCACAAGCGCGGCCGCTCGAATTAACATGCTATCAGTATTTAGTCAAAAGAACAGTTTCCCTTTGGGCTTAATCAATTTCGAAAGCACTGAGAGAAATACATGGGAAAACCATTTGTAATATTCTTAATTTATAAATGATTTTGAACTGATTTTAATTTACCTATAAATTAACCAATAAAATCATAAATGAATTTATTCAAGAACTTAGCAGTGGATTTTTAAATTAAGTCAACTTTGAATAACAGCGCTATTAAATGCTTTCTGTGAATTCATTTTATTAAATGAAGAATGAACACTTCAATTAATGAAGAATGAACATCCCAATGAATAAAGAATGAACACTCGAAAGAATTAAGGATGAACATTCCAATGAACGAAGAATGAACATGAAGAACGAATGATGAAGAATGAACCTTCCCATAAATAAAGGATGAACAATCAAGAGAATGAAGAATGAACATTTTAATGATTAATAAATGAACAGTGATGGAAGAATGAACTTTTCAGTAGAGGAAGAATGAACTTTCCAATGAAAGAAGAATGAAAACTCCAGTTAATGAAAAATTAACGAGGAATGAACATTAAAAAAATTAAGGATGAACATTCCAATGAACGAAGAAAGAGCACTTCAATGAATGAAGAATGTGCCATTCCATAAAAGAAGAATTAACACTCAAGAAATTACAAAATGAACATTCTAATGAATATAATGAATAACTGAACCGTGAAGAAAGAATGAACATTTCAGTGAAGGAAGAATGAACTTTCCAATGAACGAAGGATGAACACTTCAATAAATAAAGAATGAACATACCAAGGAACCAGGAATGAACACTAAAAAAATTAAGAATGACCATTCCAATAAACGAAGTATGAGCACACTATGAAGAATGAACCTTCTTTTAAATAAAGAATGAACACTAAAGAAAATAAAGAATGAATTCATCATTGAATATAATGATGATGAAAAAAGAATGAACATTTCAGCGATGGAAGAATAAACATTGAGATAAATGAAGAATAAAATATCAGATAAATTTATTAGATTGATAAATTTGTTTAGTTTTGTCTGCTTCAATTTTGATTCTCCTTTTTATTTTGCGAAAAAATCAACCTTGAGCTTGTATCCAAAAATGTGGCAATGTGCTATATATTGATCAAAAAATTTACCTATGAATTTCTAATGAATATTAATTCATTAACAAATTTTTGATACAACATTTTCCCTCAGTGCTTGCTGGCACAGTCTCTGTGTGCCATTTCTATTTGCCAGTTTTAATTATTGTCCGTTTTTATTGCAGTCCGCAGATAACGTCCGACGACAGGGATATGGCCTTCGGTGGGGCGTGCTCGGTGGGTTTTCGGGTGGCTTGGCTTGGCCCGGCCACTGGTTGTTCCAGAGGATTCTGTTTTTCGGGTGGCTGTCAGTGTCAACGCAGTCATCGTCGCCCTGCCCCCTGCCATCGCCCCACTCGCAATCGCAGTGCAGCATCAGCTGGCGATTAACTTTTCAAATGGGAACCCTTTTTCGCGCCGCTGTCGGCGATATGCTAATGATGACCACCGACCTCCGCACCTTCCCCATACATCTGTATATATATATATTTTTTTTTTATACATCCCCTGCCATTTCCAGGGCCCGTGTCCGCCATTTGGTGCCCGCTGGCTGTGATGTACACTTTTTGTGTTTCATTACTCGCCACAGCCACATCCACGTCGAGATCCTTCTTCCATCGCTTCTGTTCTGGCCTGTTCAGCTCCGCTTTGCTTTTATTATTTTCAAGTTTAATTAACTTTCGTGTTGCTTTCAGCAAGCGGCAGCAGCGTACATAAATTTCGAGTGTTGCCCGTGGCCTGATGGCTTTTACCCAGGGGGGACCAGGGGTTTGGGTTTGGAAAAACGGGTGCGGATGGATGGAAATTTGATACGATTCGGTTGCCAGGATATGCGAAAAATAACACACTGAATTCTGCGGTTAAGCTGGAGTCAAGAAGGGATTTGACAAAAGATAGATCAGAACTTAAGTAAGTTAAACTTTATTACATTTTGCAGCAAGTTTACTTTATCATCATTAAAAACTAACTTCAAACCGAACCCCATGCCCAAGGCAGAACGGACGAAGAGGATTCCGAACGTAGATACTCCACTATGAACATACGCAGGACGAGATTGGCTTGCTCCGCGATATTGTAGTCTACGCGCTCTTCCACATCTCCTGGCAGATGCCAGACCGCAGGATAATCGGCCGAAATAAGATGGATCACAGGCACATCGAACTCTAAGAATGGTTTGTGATCATCCTCAACATCCTGTTGGTATTCCAAGCGATAAATGGGACTAGTAGCCTTCAGTATGCCCGTCTTGATGAGCTGATCCTCCAGCTGCACCAATCGTTGGTAATAGCTTGAAGTGCTGTTAATACGGAGCTTGAAGTTCGTATCCGGAGCGCCAATCAAGTCCAGCAGCAGTAAGAGATCGATGCTGTCTAAAAGGTGATTCTCATGCCAATATTTGGCCAAGTGCCGGGAGCCATACAGCGAATCCTCCTTCGACCAATCCCCAAAGGCCTCCTCGCCATCGAAGAAGACAAACATTAGACTCAGGTCAGACTTGTGAAACCGATCCTTTAGGGTCTCGGCGAGATTCAGCATGATGGCACAGGGAACCGCCGAGTCCGTGGCGCCCAAAAATGTAAATTCCTTGAAATATTTGCTGTCGTAGTGACAGGCCAGCATTAAAAACCTTTGGGCCTCCGGATTCTGGCGGGCCACAATGTTCTTAAAGGTCAGATATCCCAGGATTGGCACCTTCTCCGTGAATATATCCAGCTCCACCTGCCATTGCAGCTTCCTTAGTGAGTCTACTATGTAATCCCGCACCTTGGAGTGGCCTGGAGAGTCAACTACCCTGGGATTCGCAATGGCCTGGACAGCCTGGCGTAGATGCTTCACATCCGAGAGGCCAGCCAAGGAACGCATCTGATTTAGGTCCAGCTCTGTGGGTTTATATAGCGACGGTCTCTTGAGAGACTCTGTCTTGTTGTCCATATAGGCACCATGACTTAAAGTGAGAAGCAACCAGGAAATACAGTTTCCCAGACGAGACATTTTCCCAAACTGAGGCGTTACCTGGTAAACTCCACTTAAAAGTCGAGGCATTCTGCTCGTTCTAGTCAAGCACATAAAAAACGCTTCGACTTGAAATTTCTAAGGCCCTAATCAATTCTCCATGCACGAATAAAACAAAAGACTTCAGGAAGAGATCGGAGTAGTACCTTCCCTGCTGGCGATCGATTGTGTGCGATAGGGCAGTAATTACCCACCGACATTGAGTGACTCAGGCGTCGGATATCCAAAAGAATTACTTAATGCCATAAGGCCAGACTGCCCGACAAGTGCTTACGTAATTCCGCAAGCTTATATAATAAATCGCAAGAATAAAAAACCAACATCTATCCCATTCTGATGATGATTCGATGATGGGGGAAGAAGGGGCCAGGGTACAGCCTTTGGGCTGCCAGTCTGTCTGTCAATTAGACCTTAATGTATTGTACTTAAAGTTATACGCAATTACGATAGAACTTCATCGGGGGGAACTGGTTTTCGAGTTCTGCCCCGGCGATAAACAAATGAACACATAAGCCGACCAGACACACTCCGATACTCAGACACTCAAACCTTACTCAAGTGACTGCCAAAAAAAAAATACAAAAAATAATAATAAAAGAAAAAACACATTTAAAATTCGGGGCCAAATAATTAAGCCGAAGTCGATATACACTCGGTAAGGAATTCGATTAAGGGAAGCAATTTAAGCAGGGTCATTTTAAATTTAAGACAAAACTTAAATAAATAAATAAACATTATAATAATAGAAATAAATATAATTATTGTGATTTTTTCGGGATAAATGTAGAGGCTTATTTCTTTTTTGAAGAAGCCATAGGTTAGAATAAACAAAAACATAATTAAATAATAAAACATATTCGAAGATAATGAGGTTTTCCCTAGGTTAGTACCTAAAAAATAAATAAATATAAATATATAAATATTCAATTATTTTTAAGATAGATTCAGAGGCTAGAACTTTCTCTAACTTCTTTTTGGAAGCATCCATAGGCTAGAATAAACGATACAGAATTAAATTAAGTTAAAATAGATGGTGAAGGTGAGGACTATATGATTCTATTTATTTTATTTGAGTTTCTAGTATGGTTTAAGATATTATACATTTATCTAAAAATTTATTAAACTCGATTTCTTCATAGAATATATAAAACAAAAGTGACATGTATCTATAGTATGGGTACATTTTTATTAAAAATAATTAATTAGAAGCTTAAATATCCTTTTGTTAATTTGGTTAAGTATACTCTCTTTGTATGGATTATAGACTTATAAAATTAGTACTTGAACCTCAAAAAACCACAACTTTAGATCGATTTTATATTTTGATCTAGAGACTCCTTAGCTCTTTGGCCATAAACCAAGTTTCAAATTACTCGATGGAAGAGAACAGAATTTATGTTGGACCTGTGTCTGGGTCGCTTCTAGCCCTGCGGGTTATCTGTGTATATATAGTTTTTTTTTTTTGGTCCACATCTGTTCACTTGGTCTGTCTGTTGGTCTTGAGATTTATGTCTGCAAAACAATCTTCCAGTCAAGCTAACAAACAAGCATTGTTTACCAGCCCCGGCCGGCCGGTTTCGATACCCTAAAGAATGGGTCTTACAGAGAGGTGACATCATTAGAGATATCGTAGATAAAACTTTCCTATATTCTTTAATGCCCTATAAGGATTTATCACCTGTTTCCTGTTTATTTCATTGTCGTGTTAAAAGGGTACAAAATATTTAGTATATTTTATATTTTGGCTTAACTTATAAGTTAAGCTTGCAAGTTTTCAGTCTCTTTGTTGAGCGAGGTTATTTATCCGTATTCTTGCATAAATTAGCACATTTTTCGGGGATGATGCTTTTTGATATTAGAAAGCTTAAAAAGCCCCAACCCGTATCCGACTCCGTTTAGCAGACATATAAATATTCAGAGGATTGTCCGGCGCCAGGTTAATTTATCTATTCCATTTGTTTCGGCGTTAAGTCACTAAATTATGGCATTAAACGGAGTATTTTAATTGCTCAGGTTATACGCTCTCGGACCTGATCTTTGAATAACGAAGGATTTCCTGGCTTTCGCCTCACTCAACTCGAACCGAAACGAAACTGCCGTCCGCCCCTCAGATGCTCGCTTGGATGTGAGGGTTCATCATCGCCGCCCTCAGCACTCACCTGGAATTATCTCCGCCCCAACATCGCCCCACCCTTTGTAGCCACTACTGAGGGCCCTCCTGGGGGGGTTGGTGGGGCTTCGAGGGGCATGCATGCTGTTGCGGATCGAATGGAACTCCGGGATCCAAGACGGCTCGCTTCGGTTCGAGCCAGGCTGCCTCGAGATTGAGTCAAAGATATGGTGGAGCAACACGCGTCCGTCGCTCGATGTGATTGCGAATACCCTTTCGAAGGATAAACTGATTTAGACAGGAAGTTTGTCCATTTTTATAGAAATAATTTGCTTAAATATTAGTATTTTTTAAGGCTGTAAGATAATTAAAAATATTAATATTTTCGAGGTGAAAGCCAAGACAAAGTAAAAACATTTTGAAATATTTTTTTTACTTAGAAAATTTAAGTTTAAATTATAAAACAGTTGCCAGTCATATTTCATTTAATATTTTTTCATATTTTACATATTTTTTTATCGAAGGATAAAATGATGTAAACAGGAAGCTTGTCATTTTTTATAAAATTATTTTGCTTAAATATAAATATTTTCAAGGCCGTAAGATAATAATAAAAATATTAATATTTTCGAGGTGAAGTCCAAAGACAAAGTAAAATCATTTTTTAATTATTTTTTATTTTGAAAATGTAAGTAAAGGTTATGTTAAAATATTTTATTTAATATTTTTTCATATTTTACATAATTTTTTTTATTTTAATTATTATAGCAACCAACTCATGATTTTATTCAAATCTGAGCTTGTTTGCACCTCGGGGACTATGAGAGGGCACTACTGCTCGAGAATATACATAATTATAATTTTTCGGCTTTATAAAGCCCCTAAAAGTAAGGCTTAAAAAAGATATACTACATACAGCATGTGATCTTCGGTGTGGATTTAGTATTCTCTTTATTTCGATTTTTTTTCGTCATTTCAGGTCGCTTGATCCCCAAACGCTGCAGGCTCCTCGCTCCGGAGTTGATGTCGAAGTCGAAGTCGGAGTCGGAGCATGAGGAAGAGGAAGCAGACAGAGGCACCAGATATATATATATATAGTAACCGAGATTATACAGGTACGTGTGCTGATGTGTGTGGGTTCGAAGGTGCGGCTGCCTCGATGTGGTTTTTGTTGCCTTTATAGCCCGATATATAACGTTGACTTCGTATGGTTTTCAGTTTTCTGTTGCCGTTGATAATTTTTGTTGTATTTTTTTCGCTGCTTTTTCTTTTCAGTTGTTTGCTGCGGTTGACGGTTGTTGTTGTTGTTGTTGTTGTAATGGCTATAGCCTGCGTTTTGATTGCACTCACCATTGTTGTTGTTTTTTTTTCTTTTTTGTTATTGTTGCTTTGCCTTTTTCATGCCATTTAAGTCTTATTTATGGTTCTCGTTGATGATCGTGTTGATGGTCGTCGTACTTTTTTCCTTCCACTTTGTTATTGTTGTGTTGTTTTTCAGCGTTTCTTTTCCCATTTTTTTCTGTTTTTGTTTTTGGTTTTTTTTTTTTTTGTATTTAGTTTTAACCTTTTTTTCTGTGGACTGCGGTACACTGTGGGTGTGAGGGAGTTTTGATTTGATATGGGTCATCCAGCCATTATCTGTCCCAGAGCATCATCCGTGGATCGTGGGACCAAGTGCGTTCTCATCCCCTAAGGTGTCGCCCAGGTAACCACCGAAAAAAATATAAATAAGATTGAAGAAGTACCTTTCGGGGTTACCCAAGGGTAGCTATCTTAAGATGCTAGGTGGTGTCTTTAAGTCAGGTAAGACTATGTACCAGGAGTGTATTAAATAAAACCTGCTATTAAAGTGGATGTTAAATTTGTATTTCTATTTATATTTTATTTAAAATTATGCTCCAGTCTCTTCCTTAAAAAATAGTTATCAGATTTCCCGAAGTTACAATTTTGAAACAATAATTTGGCAAAATAATAATAAAAATGCTTCGCTCTTAACTTTAATAAGCAAAGTTAGCACTAAGCTACAAATTTGTTTTAAACTTACCAACAATCCAAATTGTACGGAAGCTTTTTCTGAGATTTTTCTGAATAATTTATAACTTTCCTGTTCCTTATGTTAGCGCATATTTCATTACCTTCTATATCTGACCAATTTCATCCATTGCACTTCACTTTTATGCCTGATTTTTAACCTTCTTAGCTCACCTTTCTCTCTATTTTCATCCTTTTGTTGCCGCGGCACGGTTTTCTCTTTGCGGCAATGCAACAACTTGCATACAAATAAAATAATGTGTGTATGTACATTACGTTGTTGTTGTTGTTGCTTTTTTTACCCCAACAATATTTTGTGCTATTTTTTCTGGTATAATTTATTTTTATTTGTTGCGCTGTTAACTGCGAAATGGGTTTGCACGGTAGTCCGATTCGGAGTGGACCTGCTCTCAGGTTGCTGCTTCACCGAGAAAAAATAGGTAACCTAATTTGGTTTTCATTGAATTTTTCTGGAAGGTAAGTTTAAGCATTTTAAATTGGTTAAATAATTATAATAAATTGTCGAAAAATAGACACTAAAATGTATATTAATTAGAGTAGCTATTAAAGTTGAAGGTTCGACTCTTTAACCCAAAACTCTCCAAATGTGTCCTTTTTATGGGTTTCGTATAAATTATTTAATAAATAATAAATAAATTTCTATTTTTCAACCCTGACTTTAGCCAGAATTTCTCAATTTAAAATTTGGTTTTAAGCAAAGTTTAAGAAAACCTTTCTAAGTGTGACTTAGTTGCTGCCGTTGAAGGCTTTTCTTTCTCGTTTGATTCGTTTGCTCCGCAATCGCAGGAAATCAATTATAAAAAAAACCTTTGCTGTTCGGCTTCACTGGCCACGTTAATTCGTGAAAAATGTTTTTTCTTTATTTTTGATTTTGTTTTATATTTTTTTGTGTTTTTTTTTTCTGGTCTCAGCTTAATGTGTTTCTCGTTTTGTTTTCGCCGCTGCTGCTGCTGCATTTGAAAGAGTTTTCATTGTTTCTCGAATTGGAGTTGAAAGTGTTTCTGCTGCTTGGGTCAGAGTCGGGGGTTTTTTTCGTCTTTTTTTTTTCACGACAAAGGATTGCTGCGGAGCGGCAGCGGAAAAAGTGCAATAAATTTTACTATTCCCGGTGCCGAATGTCGATTTCGTTCAATGATTTCTCCCCACGGCAGCGACAACGGCCGCCTGTCGATCGCGCCGACCTTTATTTATGTGCCTTTGATAATGCGTTTTTAAATTCAGGAAGTCGCAGTTTATGCTGCCTTTCCGTCGTCTCCTCCTCGCTTTTCGTTTTCCGCTCGATTGCTGCAGGGGTGTAGCCCCTGATTGGGTTCCGAAATATGTGGGGGTAGGGGATCCTAAGAACAAGACCTTAAGTCGGGATGGGCTTGAGGGCAAGTACGGAATTAAGCAGAAGGGGTTTCTTTACTTTGAAATTTTGGTTTTTTGAATACCAGCTGATATTGGAGTAAAATGTTTTAGTATTTTATAATATTTATTATTTAATTAATGTGCTAAATACTTATCCTTTAATATCAGAAATTAAATACAATACTTTCTTCAAGGTAATCTATTTTTCAGCAGTTAGCCAGTTGCCCTATTCTAAATATATCAAGGGGCGGCCAAGGCGGATTATGCCTAAGTTCTTGCCAAGCAAATATTGAGGCTAAATCAGACAGAAAAATAAGTACTAATGAGGTTTATTGTCTGAAAACTGAGGAACATTTAAACTAAACAGCCTTTTGATAGATTTGTCTTCATTTATTTGGACTAAATCAGCCGAATAAGACCTCATTTAAGCCAAAAAATACCGGTAATCAAATATAAGTAATCAAAACTAAAAAAATAAAGATATTACAATACCAATATTCCATCATTTATAGCCTTTATGCATTTATAGCCCATAAAATAATGCTTTGCTTTGCCGGATATCAACGCTCTTGATGTCTCGCGGATTCATGGCTTAAATGGCATCAATTTATAGGCGAAAGATTCACACGTTCGGCACTACTTATAGATTCTACACAGATCCAGATGGCCGGTCGTGATCGATGGCTCGGCACTATCCATCGCTGAAGTTTATCACTCGGCCGAATGTGGACATCTCAGTGCCCATAACAGGAAACCGTAATGACAACCATTCGAAAGCTCTAGAGGCACAGCCAGTTGCCAGTTGCCAGTTCCAACTGGTCCATCTGGTGTGGTGGAGTGCACTCGGCGGCGGCTGTGCTCGTGCTCCACTTCAAGAGATCCGAGATCGGAGATCCCAGATCTCGCACATCTCACATCGGTAGAAGTTAGACCGATATTGTATGTAAACAATATCAAGCCGAGAACGCGACATGAATTTATGAGATCATTTTTGAAGTTAATTATGCCAGGGCATAAATTTCACAGACACACATTCAGATATATCAGATATACCATATATACCTATTGAGTCGTGTGCTGGAGTGCAAATGCTGCTCTCCATCTCCATCTCCGGAGCTGTCAAGATTGTTTCTCGTTCTTCGTTTGTTTTGTTTTTACTTTATTATTTATTTTATTTTTTTTTGCACGTTTCACCAATCATAATAGTTTTTATCTTAAAACCCATAAACATGTGCATAAAAAACACACATAAACACACAAAAAGATGGAAAAAAATAAGACCAAGACCGAGCTGGGCTGGATGAAACCCGTTCCTAGACCTAGGTTAGTTCTCCGCTCGAATCAGATCTCTCTGTACGGGCCAGAAGACCCCGTCGTCGCAGACCTGTTTCGTGTCATAGATTTGTTTTATGTTTATGGTGTTTGGGCCAACTCTGGAGCGGCCAGGGGCCAGGGACTGGCGGAGGCTCGAGACAAACCTCCAAGTCACCAGCAACTACCAGCCACCAACTACCGACCAAAGTGGTTCGGCCAGCCAAACAACAAAGAGTCTGTCCCAAAGTCCGGCCGTTGTTGTTGCTGTTGTTTATGAACAAGAAGTTTTGCGGCTATGGATGTGGTTTGTGGTTTAACTGCTTTTATGGTAACACAAAAAAAAAAAAAAAATGAAAAAACAACAAAAAATCAACGAAAACAACAAATAAAAAAAGTAAAGAAAATTATAATAAAACAAGAAAGTTTTCGAAGCGAACCTCAAACCGAAAGCCTTATGCTCTTGGTCTGGGAAAGATCTAGAGTTCTCTGGAGAAAGTAATTCAGATCAAGACTTAACTACTATAAGAAAAAATAAAAGAACATTTTGAAATATTAAAATATTCAGTTATAAACGGCTTTACTAAAAAAATATACTTAGTTTGTTTTGATGCCTCCCCTTTCTTATCAACCAATATTGTTTTTAACAAACTCCATGCTTGTAATTTGTATCAATATTTAATTCAATTCCATTCAAGTAATAAATAAACAAATAAATAGAAAAAATATGGCTTAGTAATAAATACGTATATATTAAAAAACTTATTAAAATATCGCTTAGAAATTTATTGAGATTTATTTCTACAAATGAAAAAAAGCCTAATTATGATTATTTCTGTTAGAAAAATTTTTAAAAGTTGATTTATATACCAAATGTTATAAAATATTCTTAAATTTTCAACGATTTATTTTCTGATTTGTATATGTAAGGATATATATATTAAAGATTTTAATATTTAAGTATTTTTCATATGGTAAATACAACACTCGCAACATTTTAAGTTATAATTCGAAACACTCCAAGCAATTGCAGTGGCACCAGCAGCACCGAATTTTGTTAAAAAGTCATCAAAGACCAACAGGAGCAACAATAACAACATTGTAACTGAAAGTCACGATGTTTGGTAGGTTTGGTTGTCATACCCTGGAAATGTGTTATGGTTTTTTTATTAAAAGATTTTAAATTTAAGTTTTTAGGTCATATTTTATTATTAATTTAATTTTAACAAAACCAAAGATGATTTATAATAAGAATAAAAACAAACTCAAAACCTTGAAAATATTACTTAATTTCATTATTATTATTATTAAATTTAACCCTTTATTTTAACCCTTATATTTTAAACATTTATTAATTAATTTAATTAAATATACTTATAAAGTATTTCGAATTTTATTTGTTTACTAAATAAAGACCAATTTAAGTTCATAAATAATTTTATAATTAGAAAAATAACGACATAGTAGCGAAGAAATAAATGAGTAAGTGAAAGACCGAAGGAGATACAATGCTCTCGGTCTTTATAACAAATTTATTACCATCTTCAATCCTCCAAAATCAATCGTTTTTTTTAGGTATTCCTAAGGTCGATCCCTTAAGCTAACCGCTTTCTTGTTTTCGCTGGTTTCAAAACCAGTTTTGGCTTAAAGTCTAAACTTTATTTACAATATTGTTTTCTTTTACGACGTCGTCGCTGTCGACCGCGATTGTTGATGTTGTAGCTGCGGTTGTTGGTTTGACCCAAGCCCCTTTTTGTAATAAAGAAACTGGTATACGAACAAGACCCATCCACATCCACATCCACTCGAGTCCATGGAGGAGGAGGAGGAGTCCCCTGGATGCTGCCTCAAAGCCCGGAGCCAGAGTCAGAGTCAGAGCCAGAGCCTCACGACAATTTAGCCAATTTGATGTGCATCTCAGAAGACCGGCGAACGAGGAGGGCAGGGGGATATGGCCCGAGACGATTTCAGTTTTTAGTTTGCATAGGAAACGATTCGAGAGATGAGATGAAATGGGATGACCGCGCACATTTGATTTTCTTCTGGAGAGCCCTTCGGGCGCCCGTCTTTGGTGTTGATTGGTCCCGTGTGGTTTATCAATCATTAAGAGTGACCGTCGGCCGGAGTGGATCGTAAAAGTCGGGCCTAAATGCCCAAAACCCGGCCTCTAAAAGGCCATCTACGAATGGCATCCCATAAACGGGGCCCCAAAAGAATGAGCTAGCAAGGACCATATACCCTATACTTATAGGGTTTTATGAATGCCCAACTCGGATGAGTTACAGCCTCGAAATGAGCAATTTGGCCGCTCATTTGATTGCACGTTACACGGACCCCGGAAAACCTATACCGGAGTGCACTTAAACCATCTTCATCTCTTTTTTTTCCCCTTCTTTGGGGGCTGTAAAATCTGGCGGTTTAGGGGGTTGAGAATTATATACCTAATTGGTTGGCAAGATGCTTTCTTATTTGGCCAAGGCAACTATCTATTACTAGGATATGTTCCAATTATTTGTAGATTTTTATTGAGGCTTTGAAGGATTAATAGATTATGAAAACCCAATTAAACCTTCAAATCTGTTTATAAAAAATATAAATAAAACAGATAAGCCAAGTTAGTCAAACCCTATTCAATTGTTTTATGAATATGATATTCTTTATGCCTTAAAAATTATTTTAATAAATTCAAAATAAGCTTAAACCCTAAGTTGAAGTACCTAAAAGTTTCTGATAGTTCCTCGGTATTCTGAAATATTTTTAAAAGTTCACTTACCATTTTTAAGGACTTTTGAAAAGTTCATAGACCACTGAGGATCCTGTTAGAATAAAACCTCTAAGGGAATATAGCACCACTCAACGTGGTGACCTCAACCACAACGTGGAAAACTTGTTGGGTGGCGGACGGCGGAATACATGAATGGCAGGAAAAACAAGCGAAGGCGTGGAAAATAAGGAAAATGTCAATAGCTTAGGCAACGACATAATTTGCTTTGCTTAATTTCTGTTACGTTTCGGTATTTTTATTGCAATTTCTGTTTCAGTCGTTGTTCGGTTAACCAAGAGGAGGACCGGACCTCTAGGAACAGGAGGCGGGCACTGCTGCCAGAATTCTGCAATTTGCCAATGAGTCCGGCCCGGAGCTCCGAGTCCCGAGTTCGGATACGGCTGTGGTCGGAGCCGGAGCAATGTAACATGCCAAATGTGTCCCGGAATTTAATTAAACATTTTCAGCGCTTATTCGTGTATACCACTACGTTTCACCCTTCGTCCCTTCTGTCGCTTTTTCCTGTGCATCACTGGTGCCCACGCCTCCGGTTCTGTGACCTACACTTGGAGAAAATGTATTTAAGTTACGAGTTCGGCTTTAACAGCTTTTAAAACACATGAAAATTAATTTGTTTGCAATATTTTTGGTGGTAAATTTATATTTTTTTATTAAAATGCGAAAAAAAGGTTATAATTAGTTAAACATAGGATCCAGTCACTTAAATTTAAATATAAATTGGACCTATGACTCAAAAAACTCTTGCCGAAGATAGAAAGCCAATAAATTATTTTAAACTGCCATCATTTTTTAAGCGATGCCGGAACCAGTTGTGAATTATAATGTCAGACATGGAAAAACCCTGAAATTACCATCACAATTTGCTAAAAGTTCGTTACTTTTTCTATCTATTTTCAAATGTATTTCTTTTTTTCCAGTGCTGGTGCCCATCAACCTCGTCGCCAATGTCCTGTCCGAAATTCTTGTCCGGGGGTAGCTTTTACTATTGATTCTGGGACCCCTCAAAGGGAGGCGGGGCGGGCCAGTAAATGGCAAGGTTATTGACATATTTTAACAACTATTTGCAAAAGGCTTTAGTTTCACTTCAATTCCATTCCCCTCGCCCACTTCGCTCCCCGATGTTTTGCCGTCGCCCTTCCCCTTTCACGCATAATTGAAGCAAGTGCAGAATGTCTTCATCCTTGAGGTCCTGCTTCCACGGACCCAATTCCGAACCCATACCGAGACCCAGGAACTCGAACCCGGAATCGGACTTGGACTGGAGTCGTCCGTCTATTTGCTTTCATGTTTAAATGTGCTCGCGGCATCAATATTTGTATCCTCGCAAATATTTGACATTTGTCATGTAAATAACGTTATTTCAATTACTTGATGTAAACGAAACGGACAACAGCACCAAAACCAGCAGAATGGGATAAAAAGAAGAGCAAAAGAAAGAGGAAAAAGAAAAGAAAAGGGAAGCAGCGGGTAAGGAAACGTTAACGGCAACGGAAGGGCGGAGAAGCTCTTGAAAGGGGATTGCAATACTTTCGATATTGACTGTTTGCATTGCCCAAATAACTTTGAGCGACAATTTGCTTATGATAAAGAGTCGCATAAAAAAGGCAAAAATATTCATATTGAGGCCTCTTGGTTGTCCACTCTAATAAATACCACAAAGTAATATAGTAATTAGGGGAATAAAAAAATTAATTAAATAAGTTATTGTCCTTTTTAGTGGATTACAGAATATTTTGGGTTTATGGACCCCCCTCAGCATTTACAGCTGACCCTGCACTATAATTCCCATCTTTAAAGTCAATCAAGTAAGTATTGGCTTAATCTTTAAACTTCTTTAATATTTTTTTAGGAATGCCTCCGAAACTTATTATTCTTATTTATTATACAAAAACAAACTCGTAAATTTTCAATAGAAATGGAAAGTGCACAAAAATTATACAGAGAACATTACATTTCCATTCCGATTGCGTCAATTTACTTGGGCAGGCATTCGAAATAATATTTTTGTGAGCAGAGCGCGTCAATGGCGCTATGAGATTCATAATAGTTCTCGCTAAATATTCAATAATATTGTGTTGCCCAAACAAAAATCCGGGCACTACTCGGAAATGTGTTTGTGTGTGCTTGCATATAGAAATAACAAACAGCAACCAGAGTTGTTTGTGCAAATCGAGAACGGGGCGAAAAAAACACTACAGATGTTGAGAGAACTCGCTGGGGGAAGGGGTATTGTAATTGAACCCCCTTTTGCCGTGTGCCCATGACGCGTAATCAGCGAAAGGCGGTGCGAAGCGGAGGCGCAATCAAAGCTGACGCTTGCACAAACAACTCGAACTCTCCCTGTCGCTCACTCGCTACTTCTCTATTTTCTCTAGGCGCAAGTTGGGAAGAACAAGCAAGAGGAGTGCACTCAAAAAAAACTACAATATAAAATAATTACAGCTACTTGGTTTTTTTTTTTTTTAATTTTCGATGTTGAAATTATGTTTTATTTCTACTTTGATCATATTTTAAAAATTTAAATCTTCTACTTAAAATTGTTAATATTTTTTAATTGGTTAATGAGTCAAACAAATTATTTAAATTCAATTTTGCATCAATTTCTATAACCTGTACTGTAAGTCTCTAAGGTTTCCATATAACTGAAACAATATTAAACTGTTTTTTTAAGCATTTGATAATCTTAGTATTAAATTGTGTATCAATTTCTAGCTCTTCCTTTGAAATCTCACCCATATCTAATTTTTCCAAGTGTACTTCGCTCTCTTCTTCAATTTCTTTCGCTCTCTCGCCAGTTTGCGCATGCAATATTGTACTCAGAACTTCCATATCTCAGTATTAAGAGCTCGCTTGCTGGCGTTGGACACTTGAGGGATGAATTCCCGCGACCGCCAGTTCTGGACGGAGTTTCTCCTGCTCTACCGATCCCTTCCGGCCGTCTGGCAGATCCAGAGTCCCGACTACGGCAGCCGGGAATTGAAGAGCGCCGGCTATGAGCGGCTGGTGCGCAAATTGAGAGAGGTGGAGCCGGATGCCAACCGATCCATGGTGGTCAGGAAGATCAACTCGTTTCGCACGAATTTTAGGAGGGATGTGCGCCGGCGGGATCAGTGCTTGGCGATGGGGGAGCCCTTTAAGTCTACTTTGTGGTACTTTAACCTTTTGAGCTTCCTCGAGGGCCAGGATACAGGTGCCAGGAGCCACAGAATGGTGGGGCTGGGAAAGTGTAAACGATCGCGGCAACCATCGAAGGAAGCAGACAGGGATGAGGTCAGTAAATATATTGAAATAATTTACAATAAATAAATATATAATTAAACCCATTTCAGACTATATCCTTCAACTCGGAAGTCTCGTCCCCTAAGAAATGTCTCAGCTTTAAAGAAATCAAAGAGGAGTCGCAGCTTTCTCTGGATTCTAGCCCTTCTTCACCTGCCAAGTCGGTCACCCTTGAACAGAACTTCTCATTTTCCAATTTTCCATCGGAAATTCCTGAACAAAAATCCTCAATCTGCTATAACAGTCGGCGACTGAGTGAATCGGAAGCTTTGACTCAGGCTTGGGGCCACCAGTTCGAGGAACTGTCCCATGGCCAGCGAACTATTGCCCGCAAACTGATCTCCGACATTCTGTATTACGGATGTATGGAGCAACTGGATCCTAGCCATGTCGACCAGCTGCATCAGTTGATAAGCCAGCAAAGGATGAAGGCAAAAGGCAGCGAGATTTCCATCAGAGATGGGAGTTAAAACTTCAATTAAACCGGAAAATGCGTTAAAATTAATTCTTATTCTTTAATAAAGTAACAAGTTATTATCTAATTTTATTTATATTGTTTTTAATGCTTTCCATGAATATAAAGAATAAACTCAAAGCTTAAGCCAAGTTTTTGTGGCAAGAAAATAAATAAGATTTGCGTTATTCAAATATTCAAATCTAGATTGAATTTATGATACACAACTTGAAGCCAGAGCCAGGCCAAGAAAATATATATAAATATTTGTTTTCCCCTGTGTGCTTAATGATTTAATTTAATTTAATTATGGCCTCTGCCTCCGCACACCGTAATTCTTCCTATTTTCCTCAAAGTACTTGCCGCCAGTTGTCGCGGGTAATTGTTTGGAAAACAAAACACATAACCTTCAAGGGCATTCATGCCCATACCCAACCGAAGTTATTTTAATCCAAATCCATTTTCCATTGGACTTGGCTTGTCAGGGAAATTAGCAAATAAATGTGCTCGAAATTAAAACAAATTAACAACATTTATTTGCGACTGTAAAACTTGGTCATTTTGTGTGGGTTCGGGAATTGAAAAACTTTTCTAACCAAACGAAACGAAACGAAACCAAAACCAAACCAAACGAAACGAAATGAAAGTAAACCAAATCGAAGGCACGAGTGCCCAAAGCAAATGACACTTTTTTCACCCTCCCCACAGAGTTCCGCACTTAGAGCAATTGCCGCTGGAAGGGAGGCGGAAAGGGGGCTGCTGGCGGGGTGTGGCACAAAAAAATGCAAATTTATTGGCATTTAATTTAAAAGAGAAACAGAAACAAACAAAAAAAAAAAAAACGCGGAGAGATGAGAATTGCCCGCATTCGCGGCACAAAGACCCGGAACGGAGCAGCGGAACCCAAAGGCCCCGGAACAGCAGAGCACCCGAACACCAGAACACCAGAACATCGGGACTCTACTGAGCAGACCCTCATAATGTGCACAAAACTTGGCAACAACAACAGGAGCGGACCGCAACAACAAATGCGGCATATAAACGAGCGCATAATGAGCTCAGTAGAACTTCCCGCCATGGACGGATGGTCGGTGGGCCTGGGATCTGGGATGGATGGATGGATGGATGGGATGGGCTGTGATGGGAGTAGAGCAAAATCGCATTTAATGCCTAAAAATACACTTGGAATAAAAAGGGAGGAATTTACCCATACTAAAACTCTATTTATATAGATACATCTATCAGCAGTTATTAGAGTTATAAATTTTAGGTTAAGGCAGTGATTAAATTTATTTAATACTTAAAAGCTTATAAAAAAATATTTGATAAATACACAAAAAATGACTAAAGACTGATTTAAGATATTTTATATATTTTAATATGATTACATAAACATATTCATTTAATATATAAATGTAAAAAAAAATTTCTTATAACGATATAAGGAAAATTATTATTTTGTGGCCTTCAAGCTCCGTAAATTCTTTAAATAAATTCTCAAAATGTAAATTAAATCAGTTTAATTAAAGAATATATTTGTGAGCATTGGAATAATTTACATTTTCCAATAACGTTTTTATTTGTATGTATAAATATGAATTATACTATTAATTGTAAAAAGGAACTTTAATTAATATTATTTTGAAGTGGTAAAATTTACTAGAGACTAATTTATTTTTAAAATCTTTTATATGCGCTTGAAATTAATTTTTATATGTAAATATATAAATATTTCATGTTACAAGTATGTATTAAATTGTAAGAATTTAATGAATTATCAATTATAAGTAGGAACGTTAAATTATTTTATTTTTAGGATTTAAACTCTTCAACTGACTTCCCAATTCACAGTCTATATAGTTTTAAATACCATAATAGCTGGTTTGTTTATTGATTTCAACTCTATTTTCGATTTGAAACTCTTTATTTAACTTCCAAAAGACCTTCCGCATTATTTTTGGTGTAAAAAATGAGCTGCGAAACGGGGGAGGGTACCGAGGGCTTGGGGGTTTGGCCCATATATATTAAACACGCCCCATTCCCAGGGCGGGTGTTCTGCCTTTTTTATGCTCCGTGCATATCATGCAATTACTTTCCACTCAAATGTCAATTTAAATTGAAGTTTTATGCAAAAACCATACTCGAAATTTTTCGCCATCCCATCCTCGATGGAGGATGGATGGAACAATTCCTCCAGAGAGTCCTTGCTTCCGGTCCTCGCAACGCCACTGTGTGTGGATTTGTGTGCGTCTTGCTTTTTATGTGTTAGTTGCACATTTCGGAAATTAAGTTGAAATTTATTAGCACATCTTTGTCGTCGCTTCGGATTGCTTTGCCAGCACTTCTTCGAGGGATTCCTTCAACGGCCTGTGACGAATCCGTAAAGCCCCTTTTTTTTATTCAATCGAAGCGGGGGAGTGCGTTCCCCAAAGCTGATATTAATGTGCGTGTGTTGCGGCAAATGGCGCTACATAAATTGTCAAGGAAAAGCTCACAAATAAGGTGAGTTTTTTATGGGAGAGGCTTGAAAGTTTGGCCAAATCGAAAAATAATCTCACACTAAGCAGTCGGCATTTAGGGTTTACGTTGGGCAATTGTTTGTTAAGTTTATAATAGAGTTTTTATATTATATTAAACAAAAGATAGTTTAGAGGGAATAAATATATATGTAAATTAATATTTAAAAAATATAAAAGCCTAGTTTTGTGTGTCATTTCATAGATAAGAATACTTCATATGTATTAAAAGCACCCATTCTAGTTATAGTTACCTATAAAAAAGCCTCTAATTAGCCATCAATTTTACTTTCGTTTGTAAGTGGCACAACTAGGAGTGTCCTTGGGGCCCATGAACCGCTAGTAAGTGATTAACTCAAAGGCCTCCTGCCCGCTCCCCACCGATTTTCCCGCATCAGTTCAATTAATTAGCCGACTTGGATTGCTTCCGTGCTCTTAACCACCGACTGACGGGCACATCAAAGGAATCATCACCCCAGCTGCAGAAGAGCACTCTGAAACAGAGAGAGAAAAAAAATAAGGAATTATAAACCTCATCAATTAAGGACCTTCGGGGGCTATATACTCGAACATATGTCCGATACAGAGCGGCAGCATCAGCATCCATGGATTTATGCAATCAACCGATGTGCCCTGCTCAGCGGAACGTAGCGCCCTTGGCAGCAGCCGCAGCAGCAGCAGTAAAGAATCTGAAGGACCCTCCACTCGGGACAGACACGCACAAGGGATACGGATGCGAATTCGAGTTCGATTCCGGATACGGATATGTGGCAGGGTCCTCGATTTGCCAGTGGTGTGTGTATTAGTGCCTCGATATTACACAATTTCCAATCGCATCAAGTCGTTAAAAGTTTCGATTACAAAACGCGCTTTACAATTGCCCGACGGCGACGGTGGCGACGGGTACAGTGGGGTGAAAAATAAAAATAAGACAAGCAGCAGAACAAACAGTCACCACTACACAGCACAGTGGGGTGATGGGGTGATGGGGCGATGTGGTGTTCGCAAACAAATATTGAAAGTGGCATTAAAAAACTTTACCAGCGCTGAATTTATTGCAATGAATTTGCGCTCAAATGGCAAATCAATGTGTTTTCCCTCTGCCAGTCAATTTTATGGTCCCCCAAACACACACACTTACGCCACACACACTACACTCACATGGCATATCCCCAACGAACCGAACCGAACCAGTCTGACAGCCAGTTGATGTTCTACTTGGCACTAGATACGCTCAACTGGGTGAAAGTTGCCCGGGGCACAAAGAAAACTGGTGGTGATTGTGGCAAATAGCATGGACATTATGGCTCTTAGTCCAGATTACCTGTAAAAATAACTACATCCGTGGGTTATATTTAAAGTTTCATTACATTTACTCAAAGTATGGCTTAGAGGTTGGTATGTTATTAACTGGAGTTGATGCGATATCAATATAATGGGTTTTCGGTACTGTTTTTATAGTGCAGATATGTAAAAAGCTCGGAAATATGGAAGCAAGTAACGATTTATCTTCAAAACTTTGCGCAGTTGGTCACTGAATTCGGACTTGGGAATTTTAGGTGAAATGCATGCAATTATTCGAAAATATGTTATTATTTTTGCAGTGAATATACCCAAAAAGCTCAGAAACTTTGATCCTGACGGATTTATAATAATCCTTACTGATTTATCCTCAAAACTTTGCATGGTTATATAGCAGGTTGTCGCTGAATTCGTACTTGGGAATTTTAAATGAAATGACTGCAAGTATTCGAAAATATTTACTTACTTTAATACTGCATATATCTAAAAAGCTCTGAAACTTTGATCCTGACTGATTTATCCTCAAAACTTTGCATGGTTATATAGCAGTTTGTCGCTGAATTCGTACTTGGGAATTTTAAATGAAATGACTGCAACTACTGACGCTTTGAAGGTTGTGTAGTAGTAAAAATATTTTAAAAAGAACTTGTCAAAAAAAAAGTAACAGGCTTGCCTGAGTAGCTGCAACTTCCTACATAAGAACCCGAAAAAAAAACAAAAAATATGAAATATTCTTTGTTTTCCAAGCAATAAATACAAATGTTGTATACCATAAAAATTCTCCTTCTCCCCACACAAAAGATAATGTGATATATGGACCCTCCCAAAGGGAATTAGTAGTTCTACCGCCATTAAAATTCCAAATAAAATTAATCTTTTGAAAAAGGTATACTGCCACGTAGCTCATAAAATTGATGAATGCATTTGCAACACATTAAAAACATTTTTACAACTCTTTTTGTGCTAATTTGAAAAGCCCGAATCAGCCATTAAAACGATACATAAACCTTAGAGAATACATTCATTCGCCAAAAAAATATATATACATATATTCCCTCATCAATTGGGAACTGGGAATGCCTGTAATCGCATTACTTATATGGCAGTTAGTTTGTCCATGTTCATGTTGTTATGTGCCACATAATCGCCATTAATTTCCATTTTGATGTCCTATCGTCATTTTTAATGCCGATGCTTTTAACGCCACATTTCCCCCCTTTTGCGAGGCACTCGTGATAACAAATAAAAGCGGCAACAAACTATGGACATAAAAAATAAACAAACATTTTACTACTATTTTCGCTCGACCTCTCCACTCGTCGTCCCCTGTCGTCACCCCTTTAGTAGTATTTTTTTTTGTTGCTGCTGGCCCCGCCCGCGCCAGAGCTGAACTGAAATTGATGCATTGATTTTTCGATATACAAAACATTCTCATCCGTTTTATTGCCACCCCATGCTGCCTCCAGAGGAGGTGGCACGCCTCCTCATCCGCTGCCACCTGCCACACACAAGCGAGAGAGAGAGCAAGCGAGCGAGAGCTTTCCGTTGCCTTTTGTTTTTATAGCGACATGTAATGTGATTTATTGCCTGTTCGGTCCTTAAAATAAATTCCTTTTAATGGTTTTTTATTGCCATCAGTAGTTGGCGTCAGCGTTAATGTTAATTAAACTATTGTAGTGCCTGCAGCAGCGTGGGGGAGTCCCTGGAAGGCCAGCAAAAGTGAGGGGGAACGATGGGGATGGAGCCCATGCCACAGGAAAAGCCCATAAATCGCCGACAGAAGAGGAGAGGAACAAGCTGAAACAAGGTTAGTGGAGATTGCAAGTGGATTGCTATTCTGTGGAGTTTGCAGTTTGGATTTCCATTCAGCAGAACCTGTTCCATTATTCCCCTTTATTCCTTTTTCCCACTTTTCCCCCTTTTTTTGCGGCCTCGAAATGATTGGGCTGGGATAAAAACTTTGAGAAATATGGGGCGTTGTTGGGCCATTAGATTAGAAGAAGGACATAAGTGATGGCCCTGCATTGGCTTGTTAAGGTGAATGAATGAGCTAAAGGTATAAACTATAAAAGTATATAATTATTTATGGGTTCCTATTTGTAGAAACAGCCGGAAATATTAAGTACTTAATATTTTTTACCTGATTTAGCCTATTGTTGAGTGTTCTAAGCCGGAACTGATTAAAATATATAGCAATTATACCTCAAAACATTTTATCTACAGTTAAAGTATCTAATCAGTCTTACATCTTATTTTTTTTAATTTCCCATCCAAGGAAATCCCTTCCTAATACGAAGGAAATTTGCTCATCTAGAGTAATCTTAAGCCTTTTTTCCAATTTTCACTTTCAGCAGGAAATTAGGAAAGGTACTTCATTTCCCTACCTATTACCTTGGTAACCAAGGAGTTTAAGCCGGAACTGTTTAAGATTTATGCTTAATGGCTTTTGGAAAAGTATTACAAAAATCTTTCATCCTTTAGCCACTTTTCCTTCGAGTTCCAGCAATTTTTTGTGGTGAAAATCCAGGCACCCCTTTTGGGCTTTCCTCCCGAACGCCTGGCAGCTCAGGACAGCTCATTAAAGCCATATTAGGCGGCGGCGTAAGCCTTATAAACAGGCGGCGGCTTTCGGGGCTTATACTCAAACTCATACCTTCCTGCCATTTGGCCCCGGGCTCCTGGGATTATGATGTGTTGATATACAGCGCCGTCCAGCTGGTGTCCACTTGATGTCCGTTTCCTGGCTTTTCCCTCTTGTCTAATTTCCCGACGCTCTCCCTATGTGTGTGTGCGTTTTCTCAGCTCGTTTATAAATATTTAACGATTTAAGTTTTTGCGTCAAAGTGTTTGCCAGGGCCCGGCCCTCCCTTCACGCCGGGATATTGCGTTCATGATAATTGCGGTTCTGGTCCGGCCGGGAACCCAACATGGATGTGGCTGCCGGGTGGATGCTGCTCTGTGGATTCTGGAGTCTGTGTGTGCCGCTTCATGCTTGTCCGGGGCCCCAGCTGCGTTTAATGGCTTTTCAGAATTTAAACAAGTCGCGTAATTTTGGTTTTCTTTTTATAAATCGCTTCTCTGTTCGGGCCGCCATTATCCCCCGCTAGGGTTTTCCGTTTTCGCCGTTTTCTGGGCCCTACGATTGCAATAAATTTCTGATATTACAAACATTTTGTTTATTTCAAATTTACTTTTTATTAAAATTTTGTGCTACACGGCCCCGAAAAGAAAACAAAGAAAAAACAGTGCTCGGGAAATTGTTTGCGGTGGATTATGTGATATTTACAATGGACTTGGGGCCTTTTTTCCAATATTGAGAGCAGGGAGCTGGGTCCAGGAGGGAGCTGGAGCTGGAGCTGGGAGTGGTGCCCATCTGCCCCCTTAAATGCCTCATAAATCCCTAAGGAGTGTAAACAAATTGCGCTGATCCGGTGCGGGAGGCTAAGAAAAATCCAATAAGCGGTACAGGAAAATATATCATGTTCGATTTCCGAAATATATTTTTTTTTTATTGATTTCCAGTAACTAGAGAAATGTGGCGAATTTGTTTCATTAAAGGATCTGATGACTGAACAAATGGGAGTTCTGACTCATGCTTTGATCATTAGTATGATCCTGATTTATTCATATTACAGGAATATAAATTGTAAATAGGTTTCATAAAGATAAACTCTTTATCTTTTACAAGTTTATTAGATAAACAGATATAATGTAGAATTAACTATGCCTTCTTAAGATAATTATCACTATATTCTCACATAAACTTCCTTCTTAATTGGAATATATTAAATATATGCTCATAAATATTTCCTCTTACTCCCTTGTGCAATCTGTAATCTCTTTTAATCTGTTTACTTCAGAGGCCTTCAGGACACGAACTTCCAAGATTTGTGACAACTTTATTTCCGCATTTCCCCCATTCAGAATAAGTCAAAACCCGCTCGTTAAATTTAATTGCCTAATAACTAAATAAATCTGACCCGTTCCGAGCAGAGTTTGCCTTAGTTCCCGTTGTAAATAATTCAGTAATTCAGGAGGGATGGAAAATAGTTTGGCCCGGTTGGGGATTACCTTAAATCTTTCACCCTTTTCTCTCTGGCCCCGGTAATTTTCCATTTTCCATTTAGATCCGCAACGGATTTCCCACCGCAAAGGCGGACAAATGCCGATTTCAGCACTCGGCGGCATCGGAGGGCAATTGTTTATAAACGATTGGACAAGGTCAAAAGCTGTTAATTAAACAGATGGATGCCTATATATAGCACAGCGGGTGGGGTATCGGGTATGAGTTGCCTTTAATTACGATCCCCCACTGGCCCTCGGATGGGAGTCCGGCAATTATTCAATCCCGCATCGCCGTCCCGGGCCTAAATAATGTTGTAATTTACAGAAAGTCCACCAGAGAGACGAACGAAAATCAACAGAAATTCGTTGTTTTTCCTTCGATAAACAAGAACCAAGCTTTGGGGGCGAGGAGAAGCAAAATAAATAGTGAAAAATAACAAGTCATAAAAATGATTTATATGCAAAGTGCGCGCCACGAGATCTTGGCTGAAGCCAGTGCCTCTTTCCCTCTTTCCCCAGAATAGGGATAGGTGTGGATGTGGGACAGGTACTATATACTGTATATATGAGGGTGATCCCTTGTAGGTGCCAAGCCCAGCTGAGGCGGACAAAAGGAAAACCAGTTCTGTTTCGGATCCCATCGATACCGATATTAGCAACCATTTATGCATGTCCACTATTTTTGTACAAATAGCCAGCCAGCGATCTCGGCCAAAGACAATGGGCCGTAATTTAACTACCAAAATACGCCAGAGGTTCGGTCCCACTCTCCCTTAATTTTTTTTTTTTTCATTCGTTTCTTGGTAAGCACGCACACAATTTTCCTTTCTTTTCTTACTTTTTTCTGTGGCCTGTCTGTCTTTAGTCTTCAGTCTTCTGTTTGTCGTCGGTCAGGCGATCGGCCAGATATAGGGGATATTCGGAGGGGGAGAGAGAAACCCTCGCAGTGGGACATCACAGAGCAGGTCGGGATGAGTGCGTGACCAAATGGATGGGTCGGCGGAATCACGGCACACCTTGCCTTGCGTGACACGCCACAAAAGGCTGAACTCAAATGTCATGCATATTCCATTTCTCAAGAGTTGTTCTTTAAACAAAAGCATATAGCGCACTCTTATGTGTAAAGTTACATTAATTATCGATTTTCTTAAATTAGTTTCACTTGCCTTAACCTTTTAGAATTTTATTTTTGAAAGACATAACCCTATTTCCAGTTAACAGTTATTTATTTTGTACTAACTTAAAAATTATAGTCCAAATGGCCTTAAAATTTCTTTATTTCACTAAAAGCTCTCCCAGTTGAAATAAGAAAAAAAAAAACACCACACAAAAATTTATTTTTGCATGGCCCAAGTTCGGCCCAAACTCGACTAACCATCTGAGGTGAGTGCGAGCAAGATGGAAATAGAAGCTTGCAACTTTACTGTTTAATAACTTCCGGGATTATCGTCCAATTTTATTTATATTTTCAAGTGGCGTCCACAATAATGAACTTATTACATATCTTAATATTTTACAAGTGCTAGACTATATTGTTACTCCAAGAAATTTAGGTCATCAGTTCCCTATTAAAAATAGAATAAATAAAAATTCTTATTTTAAATTAATTAAAACTCTTTAATATATTTTCCTTATACAATTCATTCCTCGTTTTCCGTTCTTTTCTTATAGTAAATTTGTATTTCCCTTTTGTTCCTTTCCAGTTCATATGACCTTCTGTGCAGTAGCCCTTAAAAAGGAATTCGTAATTCAGAATCTCCCCTCATTTGTAATCCACATTCGGCAAAAAAAAAAAAAAAACAAACAGGTATCTGCACCCCCGATGATAACGAGGAGCCTTTGTGCTATCAATAGCCAAGCTCTCCACGGCCCTAATGGCCACGATCGATCACGATGCACGCCCCATCCCTGAGTCCGGAGCAGGACTTGATTTCTCCGCCTTTGTTTGTCACACAAATGAAGAGAGCCGGTGATGAAGATGAAGATGAAGACGATGACGCTGCGGATCGGGGGAAGATCACCTCTCGAAACCTCAATCAGGCGATGAGGGTCGGTCTCGGCGAAGACAGGATTCTACACGTTCGGGCTCAGAATCAGGTTCCAGGTTCGGGTTCTGCTTCTTTTTTTTTTTCCTCCTCTCCAGAATCTTGTCTGTCACGGTCTGGAGTGAGGGGTTGTGCTGAGGGGTCGATTGTCTGTCTGGGTTCGGGATCGGCCATATACAAGTGCCCGCTGCCTGTCGTGGGTCCGGGGCACGTCACCAGGATTGCCGGCACAATGGACACTTGTGCTCTGTGGGCTTGGGCTTGGGCTTGGGCCTGGGCCTGGGTTTAGGCCTCTGCCTTTGTTCGCCTCTGAATGTGTGCAATGAGCAATGATTAAATTAATTATGCCTGGCAGGTAGCACTATCCTAGAGAGATTCCCATAGAAAGGCAGCGAGCGTGAAGAAAGAAGGACATTTGATATTTTTGACACTTCTCTCGGGGACCTGTAAAAAAATTAGGAGAAAGGAAAATAGGTAGCCGAGATAGAAAAAAAACGCGCCGTTTGCAAAGCCTAATGCCAATCCCTATTAAAAAGGATGGGAAAAGGTATCTATAGGAAAGGTACCTTTAGGCCAGGTGCCAAATAGATATCCACAAATGTCAAAAAAAATGATTTGGCAAATATAAGGTACATATTATATTTAAGAACAGACTAATATATTTGTTTTTAATCAAATTTGTTTATTTTTAATATTTTTAAAGACTTTAAAATAAGAAAAGGTATTTTTAAATTGCAAAAACTAATTATAAAGCAAATATTTCCATACCTTTAGGTATTTTAGTTCTTTCAAATATATATTTACTTAATTCATTAATTTTTTAATGATTTTACAAATATCCAAAAGTATTTTTAGCAAGTTTTTCATACCCATTTCAGTAAAAAGTACCCCATTTAAGGACCCTATACAAGTACAACCCAGATCCTTCTCATCTCTGAGGCCAAGTGCCCGGGACCTGGCCAACAATTGAAGTGTAATTTATGACAACAATGGCAGGCAGTTGAGCCCTGGCATTGTAGGAACCCTATTGTGGCCGGGTCAAGGCCCCCCGACCATCCAATATCTTGGGCTGATCCCCATGACAAATGCACTCGCCCCGATCGGCGAGATAAGCCCTTGATCAGGTTGCCAAACACTTGCAGGCCGTAAGGGAAAGCCGATACGATTTGTATTCGTTGTTTTTTCGGTTTTTCAGTTTTTTGTTTTCCGTTTCTGGGTTCAGGGTTCAAGCCTGGGATTGGCACCGGCACCGGCACCGGCATCCGATAGAGATTTGTTAGGAGTCCCCGACTATAATTGAATGGCAGCAGAGATTGCTATCTGGTTTTTATTTTCGGGACTGGGATGCAGCAACAGGAAATGTGCAATACACTGAACTGATTTGGGATTTGGCAAGTGCATTGTCCTGGGGGTAATAAGCAGTCTCTAAGGAGATCATCCTTCAGCGACTTTGCAGTTTGACGTTTCCCGGTTAACGAAGAGAGAGAGCTGTCAGTCGATCCAATCTTTTATCTGTCAAACGTATTTACCATCAATGCAATTCACGGTTCCGCAAATCAATCCAATATCGATAACGTCATCAAATATCGGATTACGCAGAGCCGCAAATGGATATCGGATATCATTTCTTTATTGAATTTTGTTCATTTCTTAATAAATACATATCGTAAATCAATATGTGCATACCTAATTGATGGTTTGTTTGTTAAGCGTTTTTCTAAGAAATATTATAAAGTTTCAATTCCCTTTTATACCCTTGCAGAGGGTATTACCATTTTTGTTTGCTTTTTTTTCGAATTTCGATAAAAAATTACATCAAAATATGAAAAAAAACATATTTTTTTTTAACTTTTAAACTGAGTATGCAAATTTATAAATTTTATAAAATCTAGCAGAGAAAAGCTCTTCAAAATAAAGAGAAATATAAGTAAATATATATAAAATAAATGCAATGTTGGCTAAGTAATGCTTTTTCTAAATTAGAAATTTGCAAGGGTATGTAAACTTCGGCTTTCCGAAGTTAGCTAGCTGGCTTGTTAATAAAACCTCCTAGATATTTAATGTTAGCTGAGTGGAGGGGTAGTTTATAAATAACTAAATATGCATTAAAGCAAACTTTCCTTTGTTGTGCCGGCTGACATATTAATGTTCCCTACAAATATATCCATTTCAGTTTATTGTGAGTAAACAATTTCAAGTGCAGTGCTAAAATTGCAATTTTATGGGACAATTATGATGGTGTGTACCGCCACAACTACAGTTTTTACAGTTTTGGCAAATGTCAAGTCTGCCTGCCGCCTGCTTATTATCGATAACTTTGTTGATTTTGTGCACGCCCAATTAGACGAGTGTAAACAAAAATTTAAATTTTATTTACATGCACACCGTTTTATGTATATATTTCCGTGCAAATGTCAAATGTGAGAAAACCCATTAAACGTACCGCTGAAAATAGACACGGGCCGCCACCGCCCACTGCATTGTGGAAAGTTTCGTAGGTTGTGGCCCCAAAAATACAAACCAAAAATACGAGAGCCAACGCAAAGAAAAAGTACGAAAATAAATAATCAGAATAAATGCAAAACTAAAGCCAACAACAAGAGCTGAAACAACAGCAGTGAAAATGCTCGCACATTTTGCAATCAAACCGAAAAGCCAGGGGCGGGGCAGGTGGATAAAGGGGATTGGGGGAGAAGATGGAAAAACAGAGCCAAGAAGGGGATGTACTGAAAATAAAATGTGGGATCTAAAGTAAATTGGTAATAGATGCTACAAAAAAAAAAAATATTACAAAAAAATTAAATTCAAAAACATAAAATAGTCCACCGAATAAGGACTTGTGAATTATAAAATAGCTCAGAGAAATTGGTTTTTTTTATTTTTACCTAATACACTTTTTTAGGATCTGATAAATATGTGATGGATATGTTTTTCTAGCCTCATTGCTTAACAATTTCGCAATCAGCTAAAGAAAGAAATTATAAAGTAAAAAAAGGAAGATTTTCCTTGGAGTGATTGCCTTTACTATATATTAAAGGAAGTCATCAATGAATAAACCTTTTCATTTTATTCTAAAAACAAAAAAAAATGCCGTAGAATTAATTAATTAATTAAAATAAATTTACAAATATGCCTTTTATATGATTATATTATCGCTTACATGTATATAAGTCTTTTATGCATCCTTAAAATATTAAAAAGCGCGCTTTTACATGCTTTCACTTTTAGTTTCCATTTCCTTTAAAAATAAAATGGTAGAAAATAATTTATTTTCTCTACGAAATCTCCCAAAAACAATGGCTAGAGTATCTTTATTTTTCCGAGTGCCGTGGAAGGATGAAAACAATTTCTCTCGTTTTGATTAGACGACGCAAAAATTGTTGGACGTCGGCGCGTAAACAAGAATCTGAATTGAGGCGTTAAGACTGGCAATCTTGAGCACCCCCGCTCCACGGCACTCAATCCATCCAATCCTGCACCTGCCACCCACCCCGGAACCCCTTCCTATATCCACACACACCATATAAACCTGGCGGACGCCATCAACCACAACAACAATGTGCGAATGAACCCATATAACCGACAAATTCGGACGCGCGCAAATAACAGAATGAAGAAAAAAATTTAGTGCGGTTTTCAAATTTATTCTAGTGCCGCCGCGTTTTGTTCCGCTCCCCCCCCATCAGTCCCCTTCAGCAAATCACCGCCCACGCCCCTGGGCCACACTTCTACTCAATTCCGCTGCGTTTCTTGTTATTTTTGTACTTAAATAAAGCGCAATTTGCGTTTTTTTCGCTCTGTGAGTTTTTTTTCTGGTTTGTTTTTCAACGCTTGAAATTTAATAGATTTGGCACACATTCGAGACAACATCATATTGGCAGCGCAGCCACACAAAAAATGTTAGTCTAGGGAAAAGGAATATTTAAATCATTTAAAACTAGTCTTAAAAGGTAGTTTAATATGAGAAATATTTATTAGAGCTTAAAAATTTAAATAAATTATTTCTAATTGTTGTTTCAGGGGCTTAAGTTTGTAGTTTATATCTTTGGAAAATCTCTAGTTTAAAGATATTAATCTTCAGGACTGTATCAAGAGAAGCATCTGCACAAAATCTTGCAAGAACTAGGACTATATTATCTTTAGAGGCCTTAAACCCTTTTTCATTTTGTTAAATAAGCTTCGATTAAAGAATTTATCAATTTATTAAATTTTTGGCTCAACTCTACAATGTTTTAATTATATAAACAGCTGTTTATTCAAGCTTACAGTATTCTAAATCTATTGATATTATGGCAAAGACTGACCTTTTAATGCATTATTTTATTTTATTTAAGAATCACTCATTTTCTTAAATTCTTAATAATCAAAGGCCACTAACATTTCTCCTCAAGTCTCAGCGGTTGTCATTAAAACAGAAGTTTACCCATTCGACGACTGTCTTTGGCTTATAAAAAATCGCTCGTTCGGGAAGAGGAAGGCATTAAAAACAACTTACCGAAGCAACCGACTTCATTCGACTGGCTTAGTATTTCATTGGCCATCAAGAGCTCCCAACAGGTGCAATAACTTATAGGTGTTATTAATGTCTGGCTCAACTATTTTTCCTTCCACTCGATTTGCTGGAAAGGCAAAAGGTGAAATGCGAATATTTTTCAGCTGGCACACACTTCATTTGCATTCAAAACAAAAATTCTTTGCATAAATAAATAAAATTGGTAGAATCGCAAAAAAATAACAAAAACAAAAAACACAAAAAACGCACATGTTTTAATAAACAAGAGCATATCGCTGGCGAATTTCGATATGAATGAGCAAATGAATGAATGAATGAAATTGGGAATGGGTATGAACGGGGTCTGCAAATAAAATCCACTTTGATTTCATTCGTATTTATTTTGTGTATATTTTTCCATCCGTGTCCGGAGCTTAAAATCTGCACATGCATTAAGAGCAATGTTGTTTTTAGTGATAAATGTGCGGAATACAAATCATCGTCATTTAAAGAAGCCTATTTATTCAACTGATTGTGGCTTTATCCCTTTGACAGCAAAGAAAATTCTTACCGCACAATTTTGAGGGATGGGCCGGGCAAACATAACAACATTTTGGCCTGCCAATAGTTGCCAGGGGGGCGGCGATTCTTATTTTGTTAAATAAATACAAATATTATTCAGAGCCAAAAATTTGTACAATTCAATTTGTGTTTATTTCGATATAGCCTCCTCCGCTCTTGCCTTTGTTTACACCGAATTTCAAACAAATTTGTATGATAAAATCTGTGCAAATTGCAGGTTCTCTTGTCACATGGTGTAATCTCTAAAAATAAGAACGCGTTGTAATTATATTTAATTCCGTTCCGTTTCCCTAATGAGTTTTGCTCATCACAAGACAAGACCTTGGCATGATGAGTAGAGTCTAGGCACGTGCCCCAATCTCCGACCTTGTTTTGGGTCCCAACCTCTGTGTGGGTTCTCCATCTTCGGAACCAGTCACTCACTCATTGGAAATGATGAAAAATTAACTATTACTAATTGAAAGCCAAGCTGATTATGCAAATGAAGCGAATCAGACACAAATTTATCATATTATTTGCTGTATTTAATATTCCTAATAATGTTCAATTACATATTCACAAGGGGGTCATGGAAGTACACGGTGAAAAATGCCAAGCAAGGGTGTAAAGTGGAAAATAATGTTGAGGCGTTCTAGCTAGAATAATAGTAAATAATATAATATAAAATCTAAATTATATTGTGTGGGTATACAAAATGTTATGAGGTCTTGAAGTATTACACGAAAACTTATAAAAAGAAGTTATTCATAATATTTAAATATTTCTGAAGACAATAAAGGGAATGCATCTTAAGAATTAGTTATAAAGGTGGAAAATATGATTTTAGTATGAATAAACATTTAATAATAACTTATGCCGCTGTAAATACAAAATAAGATAATTACAATCAGCTCTCCAACTTGAAATATTTCTTCAGCTATTTGAATTATTTAATATATGGAATATAATTTATATAATTTAAATAAAAACCAACCCGTCCTTGTGACATATTTCCTACGCAATAAATATATACAGCAATCACTCAATCCAGGAAGAAAATCAGCAGACGCAGCTGAGGAAATGTCGGGGCAATTTTGAAAGCGATTTCGAAATCACCGCACAAATCGATCCAATGAATTTCGAATTCAAGAGGCGTTTTGTGCGCTTTGTTTACAAACACAAGAGGTGTAGGAGAGGGACTAGGTAAGGGGCTCGGGTTCGGGTTCGGTCTATGGGGCCTAGAGGTAGATCCATCGATGGGGCCATATGACAGCCGAAAGTGCTGCGTGCATATTAGATAAAATTATAAACAAAACATGAATAGGCAACGCTGGAAATTTGTCACGCCCCACCGCGGCAAACACCGACTGGTGGGGGTGGTGGCAAAAAGGGGTCTAGGTTGGAGTACAGGGGTGGAGTAGCTGCTAGATCGCGCTTTTTGTTGTCTTGCCTTAGCTGGGGGTCTCGACCTATTCAATATGCCGACACACGCGCCAAACACCTCCTACGCAGGGCCCCGATTGCCGATTGCCTTCGAATGTGCGGCGCAGTAAAAGAGCCAGCAATCGGTCAGAGGTGCCAGTGTGACACCGAAATGAAATTTAAATAAAATCAATAACAAATTTAAATGAAAAAGAGATATATCTTAGAAATAACTAATAAATAATAACGTTTTCTAATAATTTTTGAGACATTTTGTTATAAAAAGTAATCTCTGGTTAGGAAAATATTTATTGTTTTATTTTTAAGTTATTCACCTTAATTTTGACTTTAAAAAAAGCTTTGATCTTGCCCATATTTTCTATTTTAAAACGCTCAAGTGTCATACCAGCACCTCTATATGCTGGCTCAGCTCGGCTCAACTTGGCTGGGCTTTATTTCACAGTCCCCAGACCCTCAGTCCCCAGACCCTCAGTCCCCACAGCCCACTCGATGAGTGGCGTCCATTGTTTTCGCCTCGCTTTGTTGTTGACGAAACGAAACGATCTGTGGCTGAAGTTTGCCAAATGGATGACAGACAAGCGGACCAGACCCCTGCCCCTGTCGCTGCTGCGATCCGATCCAGATCCAGATCGAAAGCGGGAGCCCCATGTGGCGGCCACTCGATCGTCGCATGATATGTGGCTGGCTCTATGAAATAAAATGAGATGAAATGGCAATTGGCAGAGGGGTCTCCACTAGTAGTGTGGTTTTGGTTAGGATATCAAAGGGAATTTTGGTTTGATGAGAGATGAAGAAAATACAGACGTTACAAAGAATATTTGTTTGTTTATATTTCTAAAGCTAGAACTTTAAAGTATTTTGAGACTGCATTTGTAATATTTCATTGAAGCTTACAGAATGTTATTCAAGTATTATCTTATTGTCATATTAATAAGATACACTTGTAAAGCAATTTTCTTATTACCTTTAATAATTTATTTTCTCCGCATGCTGGATATTTGAAATAAATTTCCTATAAAAAGTTTATATACACTTATTCCCTTAGCTTTTTTATTACTTTACTCCCTATCTTGGTAATTAATATTTAAAAATCTATTCAAATATTATTTATTATTTTTTTATCTCGAAAGTAAAAGAATATACCCTGTAATACCTATTTTTGTTGACTGTTGCACGAGTGCGATCCTCATTTGGCGCATTTGCTATTCGACTTTGCCTCTGCACATTACTTTTAATCACTCATCATATTGTTGTTGTCATTGTTATTTATGTATCTGCCTATTGTTGTTGTTGTTGTGGCTCTTGCCAGTCGCCTAACTAATTTGCATATTAATACCCGCACACCCGAAGCGTTGGACTTATCTAATACGAGCCACACAGCTGCGCCTATTCAGAGCCGGGCCCAGGAGGGGTTCCAACCGTAGGCCGAGAGGTCTTCTGGGGCTTATGTCTGAGGCTGGGGGCTATATAGTAGATAACGAGAGACCACGACAGAGCGGGCCAGCGATCGCTTGTTCTCACTCAATAGAAGTCTATGCAGTGGAAGAATTATTGGATGATTGATATGATAAAAAATCATAAGAAAAATGTTACTTTACTAACCTTCTTTAGTGATTGTTCTATAGCTTTTAAAGGTAAGAAGAGCTGTAAAATATTATTAATAAAATGTGCCAAGTTTTGGTAATAACAGAACTTAAAGTAGGTCACATCTTGTGCGCATTAAAATCGTGGAAAATATATATATTAATATTAAAGATCTAAAACTAAAGTATATATTTTTTGTGTCTGTATACTTAAGCCCAAAAGTGGCTACTGTTTGCCAGGGCCCCGTGCTCGTGGCAGCCCTGGCGCTCTTTTTTGTTTACTTTCAAGAGCCCCCCTTTTGCTTTGCCTGGTGATGTCACAAGAATAACAAATGTTTTATTATTATTTTTACTTTTTTCGTCTGCCTTGCTTTTTCGACGCTCGCCTCGACGACGGGGCACGTTCACGATCACCACCACCACATCGGGGCGTATGTTAATTTTTGTTTTGTTTGCAATCTATTAAAAAAAAAAGAGAAAAAATGATTCCCACTTTCTGCTTGGAGCATTTAAATACAACAACCAAATTAATTCGTATGCCATGTTTGGCGCCTGTTTCTGTAAACCAGCTTTGTCTTTACGGCCTGGCCATTGGGATTAAAAAAACAAACAGCACAGCCACTAGGTACAAATAAATATTTCTGTGGCCAAAAGCACTGAGAATCGCTTGAGAAACGGGCCCTGCCATGGGTTAATTAATGGATGGGAACTGGAAATCGATAATTAAACGATTTGCTGTAATTGATTTGCCATAATTGTGCAATGCAGCTGAGAAGAGTTACTTAACCTAGGTTATTGTCACGAATGTCTCTGTGATGATATACAAAAATAAGCAAGCTATTTTAGAGGGGTTTATATGCATGTCTCGGAAAAGCGTAGGTGTTGAAAATGGGAGGAACTGGCCCACAAAGAGCCATAAAGAAAATCCCATTAACATGGACGCAAGATACAGGTACTTATGGAAGGCATCGTCCAAGGGTCAACATCCATCTACCTGCACTCGTCAACATAAGAAGGCATAAAATTCATTCGATGCACAGACTCTTTAAGATCTCTAGTTCAAAATTGTTCCTTAACTATTTCCAAATAAATAAAAATCTTCAAAAGAAAAGCAAATAAAAGAAGAATACTTTTATGTCGGAAGATTAAATAATATCAACCTTATATTATTTTGTTCAGAAGTGTATTCTTGACTCATTTCACTTTTGGCACACTTAACATTTACTCATTAAAATTAAAGGATTTTTAAAATACATTTTGTGGTTTTAATGAACCCAAAAGGAAACAATTTTTAAATGCCAAATGAGGCGAAATTATTTTATGTCTACTCGTGAGACAATTAATTAATTATACAGTAAACATTTTTTCGAAAATTGTAAAAACAAAAGTGTTCTCTGATTCTTTACACAAAATATAACCACTTTACAGATCGTAAACAAAAAGTAAACTCGCATTGCCATGCAAATGGTTTATGTCTTGGACCTTGTATGAAGTGCATGGTGGGACTTGGACTCCGTCAGTCATATCCAACGTAATCTCTAGAGAAGACCTTGCCATTGTTGTGGCTTTTGACAACTTTCAAGTTTCGGTCCAAGGCCGGCAAACAATTGTGGAATTGCTTCTAATTGTTTTTCATCGGAGAAAAATTCGAATAATTTTGACTTATGATTATTTAGACCCTCAAATGGGTCTGGAAAATGTTTATGTAAATTTCAGACAAATAAATGGCGCAATTTCGGCCTACAAGTCCCTCGGGCTACTTGTTATTGTCGACTATTTGCCACTATTTAGAGATATTTTCGAATATTTATAAATATTGCCTATATGCTATATGGGAAGACTATTTAGCGCGGTTAACTGATTGACGCAATTCCATTCCCACATGCTAAGGATCGGCGCGACTTGTTGGACATATGGAGGATTGGCATAATGAATGACTTTGTTTACAGCCAAATGTATCTCATGGATTCGCACGCGTCGAACGGCACTTCGATGGACTGACAGGGGAATTTCGGGTGTGAGGTTCGGCTCTCAGTTTCTTTTTTTTTGGTGAGACTCCTAATGGTATCAATAAAAGAACTAGGCCATGATAAAGAAGCGTTCGCCCCGACGACTGTTTGTTTATAATTGTTTATACGATTTGCAGACCGAACAACTTTTCCAGATAGCGGAGCGCGCAATCTATTTCCATGGGGAGCCAGATGGGCAAGGCCGGATTATTATTATGGCGGGGCGGTTGCGGGGCCTTGAAAAGCACACAAACATCCCGTCACACGCACTTTCACCCACACTTGCACCCGCACTCTTACACCGATGCTCGTGCACTGACCAAAAAAATACCAAAGTATTGCTAATTGGAAAATAAAACACCTGGAATAAGGTTTTTAGAAGGTATTTAGTAGATCAATAATTTTATTGCTAAGACTTGATTTGGTTTGAGTTAGGATAAGCATAATAAAAAATATATAGCATACTTTTAGGCACTTAGTATAAAGATTTTCTTTCACTGGAGATTTTAGTGAAATTATTATTAGTTTAAAATATTTTGAATAATTTAAAATCAAAGAGTGAACAACTAACTGATGGATTATGTATTTTATTCCAAAAACTTTATAAAAGGCAAAGCTAAGGTAAAATACTTGTAGCATACTTTTGGCCACTTCATAAATAGATTTAAAACATCTGGAAATTTAGAAATTTCCAATAAATAAAGAATACTTCATTGTAAAAGAAATAAAAAGAATCACTGTCATATAAAAGTAACTTTGAATAAAATTTAGCAATCGTAAAAACGAATTAAAACACCTCAACATTTTATTGCCTACTTTAAGACACATTTTTAAGCGATCTTAAATCCATTTTGACTTCCTTGGCACTCTAATTAATTACGAATTTATTTCCGTGTACCACATATCCATACACTTACTCAGATTCATTCACATTGGGTGCTTGTATTTTGCAATTAGATTAGAGAACCCCCAAAAGACGTCGCAATAAAACACGAACAACAAAACCGAAACCGGCAAAAACAGCAGCAAAAGCAACAGCAACGGCAGAAAACAAGAAAAACAAAAACATTAAATGGCGATTAAAAGTAATTTAGATAAAAACACACCGAAAGCAGAAAGAACAAGCAAACAACAACACAGCGGCGACAAGAACGAAATTAGCAGAGTGTCTTGTTCTGCCTCCCAAGATGGGTATGGGGCGGGGGTATCAACAAATGGGCAATGCACTTGGTTTTTAGGCAAAGTATCTTTTATTAATTTCATTAATTTTGAATGCTGAATGCGAGGTGGAATTTGCAATTACGTAACAGCTGCGGGAATTATTCATTTTGAGGCGTTTGTGCGACGAGTTTAAAAATGACTTAGGAACATTAGGAAATAATTGTAATTATAATTAAGTCATTTGTAAATTTAGAATTTTTGTAAGCAGCGAACTCTTATAACACAGCTCATGATCTTAAAAATGATAAATTGTAAAGGGAACTATACAATAATGCCCAACAATAGCATCTGTGACCTTCAACCTTCATTATATCAAGAAATCTATTAGATTTTATATTTAAAAGTAGAATAATTATATAAAATTATTTAATTTAAGTATTTTTCGCCTTTATTAAGTATAATTAGTAACTATATATTGTAAAAAAATTAGCTTTCAAACTCTAAACGAAAGATTCTCATTATTTCTCTTTCTTTAGAGAATTAAACTTCGTTGCTGTTTGTTGCAGGGAAAAGTATCTTTTTTGGCCCAACTAACCGGAGCCAACGTCATCGCTTGCATTTGGGGTTGCGGTCGAAGTTGGGTTTCGGGGTATATGGTGGCTTCGGGAGCAGCAAGGGACCCGGGAGTCAAGAGTCGGGCCAGACGGATACTGATAATGGGCGCCAGACTCACAGACTCGCGGCGACCGACGCGCTTAACTGATTTAGTTAATTGTATTGTTTTTCAATTAAAGTTCGTATTAATTGAGCAAACAGCCATGGAGGAGGCAGTGGCTATGGCAGCAGCTTGGCCTGGCATGACCCGTAGTTCCATAGCGGCGATAAGATAAAAAACAAGAGCCGTGCAAAGGCAAAATCCGTGGGCAAACAGCGGCAGCAGCAGCGAGCGATACCGAGGCGGAGCGGAAAAACAGGCAACGGAAATCGGAGCTGGGGCCCGAAGTAGCGCCGCTTATGTTTGCACTCTGATAAGCGCGATGTGAAAACATAAACAAATATTTATGCGCCTATTTATGCCCATCTCGCCGACTCCGGCCCCGTATCCGTATCTACGGCCCTGTCTGTATCTGTGGCTGTGTATCTGTATCTGGGCATATTTGCAGCCGTTTGTGGAAACACTTAATTTGCTTATTTATTGCACAAATATTAACACTCGAGCTCTCGAGAGCCAGAACAAGTTGATCTCCCTCGGACCAGTTGACAATCTTAAATGTGATTAATCGCGGATTAACGTCACGGCTTTGCCATTTCAACAACAACAATCATAAAATATTATAGTATTGTTCTATAAATGTTTTTTGTAATCAAAAATGTTTAAGATAATTTGCAAAAGAAGATAATCTGTAAAAGGTTTATGGTTTCATTTTTTGTGGCAGGAAGGTTAGGTCCTAAGAATTCATTAAATAAATTACAAAATACAATACAAATTTTTTGATTTAAATACAGAAATTGTTTGTTTATAATAAAACCTGCCCAACAAATTTTAAACAAAGCTATTTATGGCAAACATTTCTCTATTTATACATTTTTATAGACATTCTATCGATAACACATCTGCATAAAAACGATCTTTTTAAAATTCAATTAACTTTAATTTAGCTTTAAGTGGCATGCAAATTTTTAATGACAAGAGACTGGTAATGCCTTCAATTTGGCAATATGATTTTAAATGCTGTGTGACAAATCGATTTGCCTGGCTTCCAGAGTTTATAAATAAAAAGATAATTTAAGAGATACCAAAGTCCTCCTAATAGCCATTCGAAATGGCTCATAAACGTATAAAAAACTTTGACAATTTTCGGGAGTGCAAGTCACCGATATACTCAGACTTAAACTGGTTGAGGATTTGATTGCTTCGCTCGATTACTCGATTGTTCGATTGGAAGGAAAAGGTGTAGTAGTAGGTCTGGATTCGAGTGTGTGTCGCCTGATTGCAGGGGAGTTTTTGTTTGGGTTCTGCTATAATAACAATAAAAGTGGCTCCGAATTCGAAATCAATTAACGCAGAGTGCTACTGGGCATGACAAGAGCGTCAATATTTGGCCAAAATAATGACTGACAAATAAACAGAATGAAAATGACACTCACACGCACCGTCCCTGAAGTTGACCAAACCAAAACAGGCCCTGCCACGCCCACGAATTTTCAGTATTTGCTTAAGCAACTCGTCGGATGTCACAAATGTGTCAATATAGCCAGAAACGAAAGTTACGAGTTCATATCGAACGAACACGAATCTATTCAACGATTTCTTCTATTTTTTTTCTTTTTTGTTTATCTGCCAAGTTTTTCTTTTGGGGAACACACAAACATAAGCAAAGTTTTCCAAGAAGTTTCCGTAACTTTTCTCTGTTTACCACCGAGTGACATGCTAATGTGGTCAGCCGACGACGAGGCCTTACCAAGTATTTACCATCTCTGGATGGGGTAGAAAGGGGCTGCAGCACTGCATTGTCCATGGTGTTGGCCAAATATTGAATACATTTGTAGTTGTTTTTGTTTTTTGGAAATTAGCCTCGATGGAACCATGGCTGACATGTTTATTCCGCCGCCAGACTTTGACCAAGAAGAAAAATAAATAGGCCTCTAAATTAAATATTTTATGATGCTTGAAACTAACATAGGAATTCTGAGTAGTCTACCAATATTAATTCCAAAGAAGTTAATATTTTAACTCAAAGTTAAATAATTTAACAAGCTCTTAAAACTGTAGAAAATATTTATAAAATAAACTTGACTCACCTTTCTTCATAACTTAACCAAAAAAAGGACCTACTTTCCTTGAAAATGTCCTCAAAACTTCCCCTCTCTTTCAAATATAAATGTAAAAGTTTGGAATTTGATTGGTTTCCCCCTCATAAAGGATATATACAACATATACACATATTTAATGGAGGGTTCCGTGTGTCGGCCCTGGGCCTCGTGTGGCATATTGATAAAGAAAATATATAGAAGGCGGGGTGCCGTTGGAACTCCGATATTAATGGAATTTCTAAATCAACGGATTTGCATTCCATTCCGCAGTAGCGAGGACGACAGCCCAGGAGCGCAATTCATTCATTCGGGATTAGCCGGAGAGCTGAGCGGAGTGGAGCGGAGAGCTCACTTGCCGGGGATGTGTGTGCACGTTCAACGAGCCTCATCATAAATCTTTGGGCATTTTTACTATGCAAGGACCGAAAACTGTATTTTAGCCGAAAGAAATTAGAAAAACTCCCGGCCAGAGACTGAGTTATTGCTTACCTGCTGCCAGGATACCGCTGCCGCTTCCCGCTTCCCGCTTCCTGTGTCGGCGTCCTAGTCAAATTCATTCATAAATTTTAACACCGCTTTAAGTTGAGCTGTCAGGAGGTGCGAAAGAGAGGAGGGAGGCAGAGAGGTGGTCGGGCGGCACTCGTCCGGGCCATAAAAACGTCGCATTATTTTATGCCGACACACGTGCGAGTTCTGCGAAGGACACTTCCGGCATAAGAGACCCCGGCAGCCTCAAGCCTCAAGGATGCTGGCAGCCGAGAAATCCGGGCCAGGACTCCAGCTAAGTGACTCGACGACTGCTTTGTGGCCAGGCTCCTTTGTCCTGACATTTGCATAGACCATAGACCACGTCCTCTTGCCTTGAAGAAGACTGGCCCTGAACCATGCCTACCTGCTCAATGGATTGGGCAATCGCAACTGGAGTAATTAACCTGTCTGCTAATTGAGTCGAAGGATATTGCACAATCGGCTTAAGTTGGTAGAAAGCAGCTCAAGGCCTATTGTGCAGTTAACAATTTCAAGGCAAGAGATTTGGTATTTATGATTTTTCTAAGTGCTTTTAGGGAGAAATATACCTTAAAATAAGATTATAATTAAGTCCTAGAATTGTAGGGAACTTAGAAACTCCTAATAAAAATTATTATACCACAAGCAAGGCTAAAATTTGCTACTTTTAAGGCGAAATAATATTTTTACAATATAAAGCTTGCAATAGAAATAAATTTTAACTAAAATCCAAGTGCATTAAGTATATTTCGACCCAACAAAAATTCAATCAACGCTTGTCTTTCGTTGATTTTCAAGTTATTATTATTTTGAAGAGTTGTTCACCTTTTCAGCTTTGAAAACACGATGACAGAAATTCGACTTTCAGCACCAATATCTGATGGATTTATACGTATACGTATAGAATATATTGTCTAGTGCTTCCCCCGGGTCTAAAGATAGACAGACTTTGACATGTTTCAGGCCACTGCATTTCCAGCTGCAAGATATCACTCAAAAAATATTCCATTTCGCCTGTCAATCACGCGGCGCTTTGATTGCCATGCAATATAGCAAATATTTTCTGCGTATGCAACAAATTTGCGCACAATTCGCATTTCGCTTTTGATTGATAACGGCACGCAGACCCACAAAAAAATAAAAAACGGATACATAGATACATAGCATGCCCGGCATGCAAATATTGCCAGCGACCGCCCCAAAAAAAAAGAAAACCCCTCTCCTCGCCGAAAGAAATCTGCAAAATTGAATCATTTCACAGTGACAGCAAAATATGAAATCAGAAATGGAATTACAAAAACTGGCAATACACCACCCAGTCAGCCGGCAAGGCAGCCACCTGCAGTCGGAACGGAAACGCGGGCAAATTGAATTGTGTCACCCCCGGAGAAAATCACCCGGACGCGGCCCCATCCCGCATGCCCCGCAGCCCTCTCGGGCATCGTCTGTCAGTGAGTTCTTGAGGTGAAAATGCAATTATTTATTAGCAGCAAAAAAGGGAATCTAACCCAAGCACACTTGGAAAAAAATATAAACGAGGCAAGCTGTCTTTAATTGCTATTAATTTTATGGGAAAAGTCCACAGAGTTAATTGCGAAATTAGCTCGGAAAATATTTACTGAAATCAGTTTAAGTTTTAGGAATTAAAGATAAATTTTAAAGACTAAATTTTACTCTTGAAAAATATTAAATTGCCTTTTTTTGATAACAAATATTTGAACCTAATTTTAAATTAAATAATTATATTGGAAGGAATTACATAATTATAATTTTTAAATTGTAGTGCCTAAATCTCATCAGTTGTCCTTTTGATGATTAATCAACGTCAAAATTTGGGGTGTTTTTATTAATATTTCCCCAGGTCAGAGGTTAAAGGGTTTACAAGTTTAAGTAAATAGTTGTTCTAATTTGGTAACTATTTGACTGTTATTTATATCATTCTCGGTAACAACTTTGGATCCATATATTGTCAACTGCAAGTTCGGACCCCTTAGACTCTCTTAAATAAAGTTAGAGTTTGGGGTCCTTAAATCTACATAAAACTACATCTCGAAATATTCAAAATAATGTTTGAAACTTCGCAATAAATCCTTTTTTATTAAGCGATCCTGCTTTGAAAAGGGTTCGTCCCCCCTAATGACCAAAATATTTCTTGCGCAGTAAATGAGCAGTAAAGCGATGCAAATTTTTCCTTCTGTGCAGCCCCACCACATCCATCTCCATCCATCCATCCGTGCCCTGAAAGGTGGGGCGAATCCGACCGTGTACATGACGCCAATCAAAACATGACGCACGGCCCACTGAGGGCGCCACCGTGGCCCAACGCACGTAACGATTTGGTCGCTCTGCGGGAGCCCAAAAGATTGGGGCAAGGGCGGTGGCAGTGATGTGGGGTCCTCAGGAGCGGGGATAGCTGACACGGGCACGTATGTAGAATTAGTTTACGAATTGCTGCAGGATACGTGGCCCAACATTTTACAGCAAACATTTTCCTCCCCCCCCCCCCTCTGAACGAGATGCGGCGTGGAGTTGGGACTGGGGTTGGGGTGGACCCCAAATGGCACAGTGGGGAACTTGTCAAATAAAGAACTTATCGAAGTTATTTTGGAATTTTCGTATTCAAAGCCATCCGGAGGCGGGGCTGAGAACCCAAGAAGATGGCGATATGAATCTTGGTCAGGTTTGATTTCTCAGATGGTTATTTTTTATGGGAGGGTTGGCGTCCATCAAGGGGAGAGTTTTGGACTGCCCCGTTTTTATCAAGATAGGGGGGAGGCATGTAAAATTCTGACCCAGAGCAGGGGAAATCAATTTTCGGCCATTCTTTTGATGAAGGTTGTTGAAAGTTGTTTCTAATGGAGTAAACCTAAAATTTTACTTATTTATGAGGTCCCCTTAAGTGGCCCGACTTCTTATTATAATGAAAGAGAATAAGAAATCTATAAGTAAATGAAATATTTAGTTAATGTTTTAGGTTTAGTACGAAGTCTGCCTGAAAGCTGTAAACTATGAGCATATTTGGGTCCTCTTGCTTTTATAGTTTCTGAAGTAAAGCTGTTTATACGAAATAACGGACAGACTAACAGACGGACAAATATAAATTAAATTATATATTTTATAATGTTTTATGTTTAGTACTAAGTCTGCTTGAAAGCTGTAAACTATTAGCATATTGTTGCCAAATTTGGGTCCTCTTGCTTTTATAGTTTCTGAAGTAAAGCTGTTTATTTGGAACAACGGACAGACTAACAGACGGACAACGGACAGACGGACATGGAGTAAAGGTATTTTCTTAAGGATTAGTAAGTTGTAAATATATTCTTACTAATTTCAAATAATTTAATCTATATTCAACGTAAACCCTTTATCAAAAATCTCATAAATAATCAAATAAAAATCAATTCACATATTCCAGACCTCATACCACTGTGGCTAGACCTAGGAATAGACAAGAGTGCAAAAATGGAAAGACAGCCACATCATATGGTTGCTTGGCAGTCGGGGGAATTGGCTAGGATTTTGGTAGCACACCGCGGCACCGCTCTTTAAAGGGGGAGAGCGGGGCTCAACCGAGGAGGGGGTGGTATTACAGGGCGCGGGAGGGGCAGGTGGAGTTTGGGAAAATAGAGCGCCTGGAGAGTGAGCAATTTGGAGCGTTTGTAACGCGGCGTTTGCCGACAAGCGACGCAACCTGAGGCACACAAATTTTGGCAGCTCTATTAAGCGATGCCGCTCCGGATCCGTATCCGTATCCGGAAAATCCCCTCGCCGAGCGTTCCACCTACCTTTTGGCCAAAAACTTTTCTATTTTTTTTCTGTTTGCCTCTCTCACAGTTCGTTGATTTTCCGTGTGCATGCGGGGAGCGGTGGAAAATGGGGAAAAGGGTAACGGAACTTTCCCAAGAAAACTTGGCCATGTGTGTATGTGTGCGGATTTTGAAATGAATATGCATGCGCATGGCCAGGGGGGGGCGCGGGGCAAGGGGCGAAAAACTCTTAGCAAAAGTAAATTTAAAAGTTTTTATGCGCTTCTGTCGGCGTGTCCGCCTTGGAGATATGTATAAACACATACATATGTATATCTGTAGGTTATGTAGGTATGAGTGGAGTGCGCACTTTTAGACAAGTTTTCTAGTTCTTTCACAAAAATCCCCCCCGAAAACCCCGTTTTTCGATGCCGTAAAATGTGCGATAATTCACATAAGCATTCTTATCATGTGTGCGTGTGTGTGTGTGTGTGAGTGGGCGTGGAAAATGATTTGAGTGTGTGTGCGTTAAGTGCGTGTGTATGCGTACTTCCTGCGGAAAGAAATCACCTAGCGAGCATTTAGGCGAGCGAAGTTTTCCCGGCTCACGTTCCACTCGAAAGCCATTACACCGGGTCCGGTGGAAAAATATTAGTACTCGGAAGTACCGAAGGATTCAAGAAAAACTGTATTATAAAAAAAATGTATACAGATTTTTCCAATTTAATATAATATTACTTTAAAAATTTGTTATTTCAGAAACCTTATGCTTTATTAGGAGCTCCATTCCTAGGCGAACAAAGTTGAGGGTGAGTTATCAACTAATAAATAACAAAAGAAATTAAAAAGTTAATTTTCTTGGGAATTTTAAAGCGACCAACACTAAATATTACCCTTGGGAGTCATTAAACACAACATAAATTATTTATGAAGTCCCAGGATATAAATAAAAAACCAACTGATATTTTATAAATGTTTGTTCCTTTTTTCCCCTAATAGAATCGTATAATCCGTATTTAAACAAAATTACATAGAATTTTTTACAAATTTAAGACAACTGTAAGCTTTATTATTATTATTATTTACAGAGCTTAAAGTCTTAAAGGGAATATAAAAAAGAAATTAAATGTAGAAATATAACAGATTTACTTTATAATACACGATCTATTTATTTTTATATTTATATAAAAGAATAAACGTAATCAATGATTTGCAGAAACTAAACCGATTTTCTTGGGTAAAAATTCCGAAATAGTTTCGCATTTCTCTCAAGAACAACGCCCACTTGGCGGTCGTTAAAGCAAACAAATCGCGTTATATCCAATCCTGGGTCCTGGTTATCCAGCACCAGCACCTGGCTTATGACTAACATTTTCGCACGTACGCATCCGAAAACCATTTAAATAACGCTCCATCATCTAACCCACCTTCGGCTGTGGGGAAACTTTTACACGGCAGAGCACTGTTGCTCCGGGCTGCTGCGCTTCATGGACTCCTGGATGGTTTTGGCTGGGTTTTCTCTTCCCCCTTTTTCAAGCGCTTTTTCGACCCGCCGCCATCGGCACTCGGGAAAAAATATAAACTTAAAGTTTGGGAAATCGCCATAAGGAGATCGCTTTATAATTGCATGAAGTATTTTTTTAGTAAGGAAAAATATAAGTGAACTTTATAAAAACAAAATAAAAAAAATAACAGAATAGAAAAACTTAAGAAAAAATATTATTCAATCTTTTCGTTAAAACAACGTATTTTATGGTTGGGAAATATAAAAAGAAGTTATTATTTTTATATATTAGTATTCGTTTTTAAAACCTTTTATCTTTGAACCTAAAAAAAATCTCTTAAACATGCTTTCCAAAATTATTATAAATTTTCTGAAACATTAAATATATATTTTCAGATTCTTAGCTAAACCCAATTGTCCACAAAATGATTTTTTCCAGTGCACCTGGCTTGGCGTTGATAAATGCACGGAGCATAAAAGTTTGAACAAACTACTTGAGTTTTTAGGCAAATTTTCGCCTCGAACTAGAACGTATAAAACGTAGCCAACTACTTTCCACTTTACCTGGCGGCGTGCCACGCCCCCCCCTTACCGCACTACTCCACCCCGCATCGTCCGGCACGCCCCTTTTACAAATCGCTGGGCCCATTAGAGGCTTGGCAAAAACGCCGCTAAATGCGACGTGAATTATTTAAGGCACGTGTGTTGTGCAGAATGCGGCAAATTCGACAGTGAAATGCATTTATTATTGAAGATATTGTCGGAGTCTGCGGGGCGGAGTGTGGGCGGGAATCCTTTTGGCCAATTATGTGGGCCAAAGCGCCCGGTCGTTCGCTGGGCGGATTTTCGGTGGGGCTTGTATATATATTTTGATAAACGTTTTACAGTTTGAGAACTTTTCTTTTCGGCGCTGGCACGTGATTGGAATTACGCGTGTTCCGTCCCTGGCCCCCAGCCAAGAATTCGAAGGATCCCAGCAAAAATTTACACAAATCCACAAAATACTGGATGGATGAGGCGGCGGGGGCCGAAAGCAGAGCTTTATTGGATGACTATGTGTGTGTGTGTGCGGCACATGTTTGCGATTTTGGCAATCGACAAATGTTGCACACACTGCGAGAATTAGCATAATTTAGTTTTCGCGTCCCTGGGGCGTTCCCGAGTCTCGAATCCGTCGCATCGCATCACGATTATCGAAATTGATTGAATGCAGAAGAGTCCTTCAGGTGGAATAAATCTGTACCCGTTCAGATACTACCAGCGGGGATGATTATTTGTGAAATATATAGCCAGCAATCTAATCAAAATGATATGCTACCGATTTAATTTTAAAAAGAAGAAAAACCAGCAATGAAGCTAACTGCGGTAAGCCGAAGTTTACATACCCTTGCAGTTTGCGGTAAATTTCTGTTATACGGGCCCCTTCCAGAAATTAAAAAAAAAAAAACCGTAGATAGGGGGTGTTGACACATGCATTTGGATAAAAAAATTATGTTGAGGACGCACTTAGTTTAGTCGCAATTAATTTTTGAAGTTTCCATACAAAATTAGTTCGGCAATCGTAACAAACACGCACACTGACAAATTTTTTAATTTTTTTAATTTCTGGAAGGGGCCCGTATAACAGAAATTGACCGTTTTTATTAGATAAAAAATCTGCATATTAAGTTTAGAAATTAAATATTAAATAAAAATTGTTTAATTTTTTACAATTTTAATGATGTAACCCATTATCAAATTTTGAAAAAAACGCAAAAAAAAAATATTTTCTGACATTTTTCAAAATTTTGATTGTAAATAATCAGGATTTTAATAGCAATTCGGAAGACATACGGCTTTTGTCTATCACTTTCTTTTTGGATATAAGAGAATCCCAAGAAGACCTCAATTTCGCGCGTTTTTTAATTACGAAAATAATTCAAAATATATGATAACTTTTTTGGATAAATAAATTCGGTTAGCCGAAGATTGTATACCTTTGCAGTCTGCAATTGAATTACTAAAAAATAAATTTTGGTAAATGTGAAAAAATATCGATTTTTGTCAATTTTTATAACATTTACATACATTTTTATATAAATCAACAGTTCGCTTCTATGACAGCTCTATGATAAAGTTGTCCGATCTTAATGAAATTAAAACTGTAATTCTTGAACCGAAAAAGACCGCTATATCTTGATATTTATATAAATGCATTGAAAAACAGAGAAGTTAAAATTTTGTTTACATTAATTTCGCCATCATTCCTACGGCAGCTATAGGATATAGTAGTCCGATTTCAGCCGTTCCGACATATAATTAGATTGCAAAAGAAATAAGACTATGCTGAATATTACAGCTCGATAGCTCAAAAACTCTCTTAAAGTACTGCCAAAAAGTAGGCAATGCCTTTTTGTTAAGAATGTTGAAGGCCTGGTTATTTTATGGTCAATACAATATTCTTGCTACCTCCAAATAAAAACGATGTTTGTATTTGTTAACTTTAGGTAATATATTCAATTGCAGAGTTATAGAAAAATGGAATTACAAAAAGGTTTTACAATAGATGTGAGTATATGGTGTGGCTAATGGTTTTACATCTGGCGATTCTTTATGGGCGTTAAAAGTCCGTCCACTCCAAGCCTCTCGGTCACGCCTGAGAAAATTCCTTAACTTGTTTTGATAAATTAGTAAATTTTAAAAAGCTTCCTAGAGTTGCGTTAAAAGTTTTGATTTATCATTGTAATTGATATTATTTTATATAAAATTGGTTTAAGTACTTCAAAAATATATATCCAAACATATAATTAATATTTTAATTTTTTTTTACTGAAAAATTATTTTTTCGGATATTTTCTAGGCGAACCGAGGGCTTTAGTGTCTCTTTTTTATACTCAGTCTTCAGTTGGCAGCTGGCTCGCCTGCGCCATGGACGTGGAGGATCATCTCGAAGGGATCCCACTCTAGATCAGACTCGTGCTTGACCCGTCGACGTATGGCCTGTGGATGGTGTGGGTGATGCATGGCCAGCGGTGGATGGTGTCCTTCGTGATGGTGCTGCACCAAACCAATTGGCATGTCCTGGGCGTGCTCCACTAATCCGGCTGGTGGCGGCGGCGGTGGGCGGTAGTGGTGCAGATGCTGCGACGGATGATGCTGCGGCTGCTGGTGATGCTGCTGCTCGCTGACGATCTCCTGGATCTGCTCCCGCGTCTGCTCGCGCTCATCAACTTTCTTTAGGAGAATGTCCCGCATGAAGCACATGCGATCGAAGTGCTCCCACGTGGAGCGGAATCCCTGGTGGGAGTACTGGGCATGGCGCTCCTTCTGCAGCTCGTCAACGTACCGCTGCTTGATGATGGACCAGCGGGTCTGCATCAGGGCTGGAAGGAGGAAAATACGAGGGATTATTTATTTTTAATAATATTTTAATTTTTATTTTTATTATTTTAATAATATTTATTGTTGTGTCATGATACTTACTGGGAGTCAGTCCCATCTCGAGAGCGGCCTCCTTCCAAACGGCCGAGGTGCGGCTCTGGCCCTGTCCCTTTTCGCTTCGCTGGCGTCCCGCCCAGAGGGACGGACGGGCTTTGATGGCATCGATGATCCGCCCGCGCATACTATTGTGCAGCGAACTGGGGCGCCCCAATTTGCGGGGCGGCGTGGCCACCACCTCCGATGCCACGGTCGCTGGCGGCGGCACTAGTCCCGTAAAGGCGGTATATGTCATTCCCTGACTCTGGCCATGCGGCGGCTGAGCGATAAGATGTGGCAGTTGTGGAGCAGGGGGCGTGGCAGTTGCGGTCTGCAGCCAACTGAAACTGCCACTGGGCCTCCCACGACCATGGGAGGCACTGGGCAAGGGCGGTGGCGGTGTGGGAGCAGCTGATTCCTCCCCCACTGGAGGCGGAGCACCGCCAATTGGTGGGGCTTCGGAGGAGGAGGCACCGCCCCCGCCCGTCTGGGCGCCCACTATCTTGGACACCGTGATGCTGTACATAAAGGACATTGGCTCGAAGTGCTCCCACTTGGTGTTGAAGCGATCCTTGTGAAGGATCTGGCGGTGGACCAAGTTATGGTAATGGTACTTCATCTGGCTCCAGATCGACTGCAGCTTAACTGGATAAATATAATCAAAAGATGCTAGATTTAATCTTAAGTATTCCAAAGAATGTAATAATGTTATCAAAATTCCAATGGTAATCTTTAATAAATAAATATTTCAATTAACATAAAAAGAACAGTCCCTCAAACATGATTTTCGTACGTCAGAATAAGCGCCACAATATTATTGACTAGTGTGAACCACCCAATAACATTTCTCAAAGTACATTACACCCGTCAATTATTCCCATTGCGATTGCTTCAATTTGCATTATTTAGTGGTGTAATTCCAATCGGACAGAGACCTTCTATTCCTATTCGACATGCCCTTTGGCTATATTTAGATCAAACACAGTAGCGTACGAAGGGGGGCTAGGAGCTGTAGAAAGAGTAACACAGTTAAGAAATTATGTGTAATGATATCCAATTTACGGGACACGCAAATCTAGTTGAAGGTTTTTATGCATTTCAAAATGTGACGACCAGGTATAGTATTATATTTATAAAATTATAGATGGAATTTAAGCCTTATAGGTGGTCAATATACCAGAAAAAATGAACTTTACTCTTGAAAATAAATTTAAAGTATGAAATAAAAATATTTTTCACTTAGATTATTGATTACATAGGGGGTGTCGCTATCTGCTATCATAATTTTGTTGGACTTCGGCTCGTGTCTCTGTGAAATAGGTAAAAGCTGATCACAAGGACAAGGACAATTTTCCTTCTTGAATGAACAATTTATTACAGTAATTTATTAAGGTTTCTTAGAAAAAGTCTCTTATCTCTTATTCGCCACTAAATCCACAATACTGGAATCCAAGGAAAAGAGAGAGAATAGTCACAAGCAATCTAAGAACAATTGGGAAGGGGAGAATAGAATATTGAAAAAGCTTGAAAGATTGCGAGAGAGAGAGACAGCGGACTCGGACTTGTCTTCCTGGGCACTCACCTGTCGGCACATGGCCGCCAAACTGCTCGGCGATCTCGGTCCACATCGGCGATGTGACGCTGCGGCACATGTGCAGCTTGTTGTTGGAGTCCCAGATCTCCGGATATTTCTTGATCGCCTTCAGCAGCTGGGCGCGATTCACGAAAGGATCCTCCTTGGGCATGGTCACACTGGTGGTGGCGTCACTGGAAAAGGAACTACTAGGGGAAGGGAAGGAGGCACTGGTGCGGCAACTGGTTCCCGAGTCGATTCCAAAAGGCAACGAGACAGCGCCGGCGGAGCACAACTGCGTCCTTTGACATCAATTATCGGCGAATAACTGAAAGTAGAGTTTGCAAAAATATGCGAATTGAAAATGAAAAGGCAGAGCGATTGAGGAAAATAGAGAAAACGATGACGGCGACGACGACGGCGACAGCGACGCCAGCTTTTGGTTGTAGCTGCTGTTGTTGCTTCGATGCCGAAGAGATTGGAAAGGCAGCGAAAGCGTACACGAGATGAGATACACAAAATGCAGGCGAGAAGAGAGAACAGGCAGAATGTGCAAAAAAAATATGGGGGAAAAAAGAGGCAGCGACGTCAGTTTTACATACAAAAGTCTCTTGGCTGGCGTAGGTGTGACTGTGTGTGTAAGATGGCAAAGCGAAAAAGCAAAACAGACAAAAGCAACAAGACCAAAGAGGAGACAGGCAAAAAGCCCCAACACGGAGACAGAGGAGCAGCAGAAAAGCAGCGCCTCAGCAGCGGAGAAGCAGAGAAGCTCAGAGCTGCAAAAACCGAAAAACAACTGAAAAGAAAAACAATGAAAGAAATAAGGAAAAAAAGCTGCGGGCTCCAAAAGAAAGGCCACGATAAACAAGCTACCTCTCTTTCGTTCACGCTCCCTCTCTCACACTCTCTCTGCTAGGAGAAGGCGGCTTGGAGCCATCGAAATGAGAAGAAGAGTGGGAGGTGGGGGCGAGAAGGCAGAAAGAGCATTAGAAGCAGCGAAAAGCGAAACAAAAGAGCAGCGACGACTGCAGAGTAAAGTGCAGGTCCACAAAACAGAGAGCACTGAAATCCACGATGACCGAAGACGAGAGACAAGGATGGAGCCGGGGGCAGGTGGGGATGGTGGGGACGCAGAGAGCAAAGCGGACGATGGAGAGGGAGAAGGAGACCCGGAGTCCGAAGCCCGGCTGTCTAAACCGGAGCCCCAACAGCAACAGCTACAACAACTGCAACACGAACACGCAACAAAGCGACGAGGCGACAGACGAACGGTGCAACAGTCAGGCTACGTGAAGGTGGCACACTGGGGCCTCCGACAGTGCATGCCCAGTACTGTCCCACCTAGCCTTTATTTTAACTAAAAGCTTGGAGCACCAACCAATACTTACATACATATGTTGAACCAATAAATATGCATAATTTTCCTGTGGAGAAAGGACAAGAGAACGGAAATGACTAAATCGACTCGACTGGTGACTTTTCTTTAAACTTTAAATACAAATTAGCAGTGATACTAAAACCAATGTTTGGTTAGTTCATTTAATATTAGCTTTATTTTCTAGCTACTAGCTAGCTAGTTTAGTTCCAAGTGCCAGCACTGGTGGGTGGGTCGGTCGGTTGTTTGGTCGTTCAGTTTGTTCGTCGTTGGCCGTTTTGGGTGCTGTGCGTGTGTTCGTGTGAGTGTACGTGCAATGAACCCGCAAATACAGCTGCACACAATTGCAGCACTCACTCACACTCGCCCCCACCCGCCTGCACACGCACACTGCAAATTGCAGTGGTATTGGCTAGCTTTCGTAGGCGCAGCAGCGAGCGAGCCCAACGCAGCGTTCATTTACTCAGTGCCCCAGACCCCGTTGCCGAGCAGCGACCCCCCACTCACCACCCCCGCCACGCAGCTTACCCCAGCACCGCAGCGCACCACTTACCTCGCCCCTTACTCGCTGACGGGGGGCGAGAGCGAGACTGCAAAACAAACGAGATTCGGCATAAATCAGAGGTGGTCAACTATTTACATAGTGGGGTGTTTTTGTGCTCGGGAGCGGATTTGTGTTACTCAAAATAAACAAAACCAGGCATTTTGCAACGATTTCGAATTCAGAAATAAATCTAAACGAGTATGTAAGCATTTAGTGGTCGTTACGCAGGTCTTAATAGCATTCCAAATTGATGAAAGCAGCACTGACCTACCTATCTTTTTTATTTCTGTTTTAACTTTTAAGATTTCTAAAGAATATTACTATAGCTTAAGCTATGTATGTTTTTTCATATTCTAGCTGATTTAGGAATATCTTTCAAAAATATGGTTGGGCACTTAGCTTCAAGGTTGGAGCCCGACATAAAAACCCATCTCTACAGTCATGAGCGAGACAGAATATTCGAGCAAAGCGAAACGACATGCGTATACTTTGTTTTTGAACTCCTAGGCGCTCGGTGTTGGTTCACGACGATGTATAGGTTTGGTTTTAGTACTCCTAAGCGTAAGGTATTTCTCCAAAAAAAACGTAAAGGTCGGAAGTTGCACTGGGAGGATCTTAAAGGAGTCATTTGTCTCTTCTTTATATCTTTATAGATAAGAATAATTTTAAATGTTGTTTCAATAATTTAATCTTTGTCGTAATCTTAAAGAAAAGAACATAACATTATCTCTGGGTTTATGGGCCATTCTTAAATAGTATTTTAAGTGCCAAATCTTAATGGGTTACACTTAAATATTAATTTAAGTACCCCATGTTTATGCACAAATCGCTTGAAGACAACAATTAGCTGGCTGCTCTATGTAAAAGCTGGCACATAACAATTAATTCCTGACATAAAAAAGGCATTGAAACGACTCATATAACCGACAAAGACAACCGAGATGAAAGTCACTCAAGAATCAATTCGATTAGTGCCAATTGCTCAGTATATGATGTGACTGGATGGAATGGGCCCTGTTAGCCGGCATAATTTAGCAATGAACTGGGCTCGGATTGCTGGGGATGAGCTACTTAGCCGTGCCCCTGCTTAATTATTCAACGACAATGGCAATTGTCAGTGGCGACTCTATCAATCCGAGATGGCCACTCCGCACTCCACTGTCCCATCTCCATCCCCATCCCCATGCATTCGTAATGCGGCTGTTAATGTTTTTAATGCCCTCCGTTTTATGGGCTACTGTTGCCAGATATCACTCTGTTTCTGTATGTGTATCTTCTGTAAATGTATCTGCGAGATGCGTAACTATGAGCCTCCCTCGCCAAAAGCCGCATAATGAACGCACACGCACTTTCTTATCGGGCCGAAAAAATAGGGAGCGGGGCCGGCGTCTTTAATTTTTATGGCAGCATAAATGGTCCACCGTAATTTGCTAGATTAGAATTAATTTGAGTCCGGGCCAAAGATACTTGTGGGTACAGTGAAGACCGCTTAAGCTTACAGTGCGTATACGCACTGTAGAGCCTCTAGAACCTCTACAGTGAGTATACGCACCGTTGGACGTATTGATATTTTTTCATTTAAAGTTTTTAGCCTCATTTACTTATAATATTTTCTTTACTTATTGCTTTCCAACTCGCCAGGTTCCACTGTATCCATAACTCGGTGTTCTGCCAATGCCTGTGGACGAACTTCGACAGTAAAAAGTAATGTATCTGGGGATGGATTCAGCCCGGGACGGCCGCACATCAACTGCAGGCAGATAGAGACCGAGAGCTGATGCCCTGTTCTCCAAGTCCCAGGTCCCCGGTCGTCCCCAGGTTCCAGATTGAGGTCCAGACCCAGGCACAGGGTCCACATCAATTGTCGTTCTGCGGATCTGCAGGAGGGATGCGAAGAGGTATCTCTGCTGTCTGTTGCCTTCGTTGGGTTTTTATTTTCATTTATGCTTTTTAAGTGCTTCATTAAAATCGCGTACGGGGCGACGGGGCAGGGTGGCAGGGGGCGGGGAGACCTTTGTCAGCGTCATCATCGTGGCACACACAAGCAACAACAAAAAGTATCTTTCGGATACATGTCCAAAAAGCAACGAAAGAAAGCAACATGGCACAAACAAAAAAAAAAGCAGGGAAAAAAAGACGGCGACGTCGGTGAAAATAAATAAAAAGAATTAAATCCAAACATGTTTTTACTCAGTTCGCTTCGTGGCTCTGGCGATGCCTTAAACAAAAAAACTAAAATAAGTGGAAAAAACCAAAGCAAATCCAACAACACTCAGAAAACATTAATTAAATATTGGTAAAAACTAAGCTTAAGGTTTTTAATATTATTTAATTGAATAAAATTAAAGTCCCCATCTAAAAATAGATAATGCCTTGTCTTGGGAGTTCTTAAAGTCGTTCTCGATTAATTAACCATTTATTAAAGTCATTATCTTAATAAATTATATTATATTATTATATTAAATTATTTTATATTGTATTTAAGGCTTCCAGATAATTAAACTATTTTTCCCTGTGCAGACCTTAGGCTTCAAGCTAAAACTCCAACTTCAATCGCAGCTCCAACTCCGGTTTCAAGCCTATGCCCCCTGCATCTGTATCTGAATCTCTAAGTGACTGTGTGTGTGTTGTATCTTCGACTGCGTGGCAATAAGTGTGCCCCGTTCACGAGGCAAAAAATAAAATCATACAAGAAGTAAGTAAGTAAGTGGCAAAGAGCCTCGACAACTAAATACCCAGTATGCAGTATCTTATCTAATATTTTATCTGCAAAAAATCCGAATAAAAAGAAACCCCTTAATTATTGTTACAAAATTTATAATATTTTCGTTATCTTTACTATAATTTCTTTATTAAATGGCTAGATCGACTTGGCTGATGATTAAATCCATAAAAACACTTCCTTTTTTTTGGTGCATTTCATTGTTAAATCTATCATACCCTTGTACTCCACAAGTACCGGGTATTAAAAGTCAGAAAACAGCATTAAGCATCTTGTTGTTGTTTTTTTTAAGGTGCGCATATAAAGAGGCCTTAACAGCCAGCCATCCGACCAGTCGTCGGTCCGTTTCCCCATCAGTGAATCACAGTGGATTAGGTCGATGAAGAGCGCTGTCAAAAATATACTTGCACCGGATTAGGTCTATGTGATATGGGGGCGATGGAATAATCCGCATTATACTAATAAGTAGGAAGGGTACAATATGGGAGAGATAGTTTGCTGAACTCGTTTTTCATTTTTACATTTAAGCTGACTACAAACCAAGCAAATTGCTAAGAAGTTTTGTTATCGCTGCATTTTAGTAGCATTTTTTCTATAGAAAAGGCATAGGAACCTAGTGGTGGCAAAATTAAATTCATTAGCACTTACTCGATTACTAGGATAATACTCGATTATTCTTACCCTTTTCTGTTATCGATGTGATATCGTGCCGAACCACCATCACTAGCCACTAATATAATAACTGTTTGCTATAAGTCAATGAATTTTCATTGGATTCCTTGTTAATTACTCCTCCTGGCCATCTCCTTTCTTTAATCCCCTTAAATAAAAAAAAAATATCCCCCATAGCCAAGTGTGGCAATATTTAATTAAATAATAGCACAAATCCCGAATAATCGCCCACAGTGCAATGGCACCGATTGCCAACATCAGAGATAACAACACAGCAACAGCAACAGCAACAGAAACAGCAACTTCAGCAACAGCGGTTCAGAGGATCGCATTTAAGGCGCAGCATCCCATCCGAGAAGCGTATCCATCCGCACCGTGGACCGAGGGGCAGGCCGAAGTGGCTGCGGAGTGGCTCGAAGCGAGTGGAGTGAGTTCGCAACTCCTTTTCATCCTCATGCCATGTGCAAATCACATACAGTAGCAAAAAATTTCGACAGTTATTTACGATTAGCACAAAAGATACGAGACATGACATGCGCTGAATGGAGCCGGGGATCGGGGATTGGGGCTTGGGCTGGGGATGGGGATTGGGTTTGGGAATGGGAATGGGTATGGGGATTTGTGGACGGGCGAAGCGACTGAAGCTGGGGAACGATCGTAAAGACCTGGGACTCCGGCCTACGCTCCCCATCTGTGCCGGCTACTGTTCCAGCGGATATGTGTTGACTCAGCGGGAGTCGGGCGAGAGAGATGTCCGCTCCTCAGGTATATTATACATAGTATACTTGTATATAGTTGAGGTCAGAAAAATAGTGACGAGACAACAAGCAATTTGTTGTGAGTTGTTACAGTACAAAAATTAAAAAAAACAACTTAAATTAATAAATATATATTATTAATATGTCAATAAATTAATTTCATTATTATTTTTTATTATTAAACGTATACCAACTAATTGCAAAGGTATTTACCTAGTTGCTTTCACACGCTGTCTGTATAATTCGTCACTACGTGGACCGCTTTAGGGCAAGTTGGCAGGCCTGCTTCCGCGGCCTTATTGGAAGCAAGTTGGCGCACTTTTTTTAGTACTTTTAACACTCCAAGCGAGTGAATACTAGAACTATAGGCAGAATACAAGAACTATAGCAGCAAAGATTCAAAATTAAATGAATTATTTGAAATTTTTATTTGAAATTAATTTCACGCTTTCCGCCACTTTCAGGAGGGTTGGCAGCCCTCCTTTTAGTTCAAGTTGAAGGAACTCATTCAGTCCAGTTGGCAGCCCGGACCATTCTTGTTAATTCCTACAAGTAACACGCATATTTTTCATAATTGCGATTTATAAACTTCGAATGAAGTTAAAAGCATTAAAATACGATAACTAGGCCTAGTTATTGTTTAAACTTTACTCCACGGACCCGGGAGCCAACTATTGGTGCGTTTAAGCAGCACTGAATGTCCATCTTTGCTTTTACCACGTGTGCGCAGGCGCAGTTGCTTTTTCCAAGAAATCGCCGATCTAATCCGGAATAGAAATGGTAAGGACCAGAGATAGATTCAAGCAGGGCATCTGACTACATTTTTATCCTAGCAGCAAAACCATTTCCAAAAAAACGGGCAGCCTCTCATGCGCAGGCGCATGGTTCCCCTGGCCTATAGCCAGCTGGCCAATTTGCCCAACTCGAGCAGGGATCCACGATCCCCGAGCTACCAACTGGCCCAAGAACCGCCGGAGCTACCAAAGTTGGTTCCAATTAATGCAGATCCTCGTGCTTATCTGGATGAGGAAGAGCCAGAGTATTTTGCCGGAGACAAGCTGACCAAAGGGTCCGCCACTAAGCGAGTGATTGCGATTAAAGTTGATCCGGACTATAATCCAAAGATAAATACGCATGGTATTGCTAAGAAGATAATGCTGACGAGAGCGCAGCTGAAAAAAGATCAGGTGAACAAGCTGGCGATGCTCCTGGATGAGACTCCGACTACAAGCGGTCTAAGGGATCAGAAGCCCGAGCAACCCAGGGTCGCCTCTGTTAGGCTTGTGCCGCCCGGGCACGGGAACCCCTCGTCGGTCTGGCACTCGGGCAACGTGTGCCAGCACTCCTTGGACCAGATCTGCAACCCGGAGACCAGGCAGACTGCTGCCAATGACGTGGAGCGATGGCGGTCCATCGAGTCGATCTGCTTGCACCTGCGGGGCATCGATGTCACAGGCGACGTGGGCATTCTGAAGGGCCCAGTCTCCTTTGAGGATGTGTTCCAGGTGCTGGGCCTCGATGAAGAGGGGGAGTCTCTGGCAAAGCCCCCTCCTCCAGATGTTAGGATGGAATCTCCTGAAATGTTTATATCAGTGGATTCTCCAGAGTCCGAAATTGAAGTGGACTCGCCACCAATCCAAAGAGGCAGAAGCCGTGTCAGACGAACCAGAGTCCGAGGACTGCTTGGGGAAACTCAATCGCTATCGAAGAGTCCAAGGCGGAGCAAGAGGAGGGCTTTTAAGTCGACTTATAAGAGGCGTTGAGCAGTGAGGCAGGTTGAAGAAAAGTCATTAAATAAAGAATATTTTTTCTTATTTATATAATTAAGTTATGCTTGCAGGAAATCAAAAGTTTGTGAAACAAGAAATAAGAAAGAAAGTGTATGTTAAAAGCTGCCGTGCAGCAGCTGCCAGGTTTATAATCAGTGTAAAGGTTTCATTTAAAGTAAAAAGTAACTAAATATTAAACTAATATTAATATTTATTTGGTATGTTTTTAGGTGACTATTTTCTTGACTTGTACTGTATCTGCACTCATGCACACACTCGCAGATACGAAAAAAAAACAAAGAACACAACATATTGTACGACGAACACTTATGCATGCGGGACAATGGCGATGGGGGCACATTTGATAGCCGGCTTGGCTTGCCTGCCTTTCTCCGCCGTCGAGAGCTGACCTATTAAATGGGTAAACTACTTTGTGTATCTCCCCATGAAGATCGCTCTTTCTTGTATCTATTCGCTGTTCTAAAATGGGCCATAAAACGCGAACTTCAATGGCTAAACTCAGTGCGAGGCGATGCGATGCGATGCTGTTGATCGCAGTTGTACAGCCTTAAATTAAATGGCTTTACATGAATTTAAACACTTAGTAGAGACTCCTAAAAATTATAGCAATTATTGGAATAGAAGAATAGATTTATTTTTATTAGCGAAGGGAACAGGGAAATACTAAAAAAAAGGACGCAGCAAAGATGTAACCCTATAGGAATTATTTGAAGCCTAATTTGTCCGAAAGATTCCAAGGCATAGAAGGAAATACTATGGCTTCTAAAAAGTATATTTATTCTTAAACTGCCCGCAAAGAATAGATAAAATAAATGTAAGAAATTAAATCAAATTTCTGTTTAAAATAATAACACCCTCCAAGAGTCTGACTGAGTCTTAACAATAGGTCTCTGAACTGCAGCACTGATCTATTCTGCTTTTTATGTTAAACCCTCAGGGCTTTAGAAAAAATCAACCCAGATCGGTTAGCACTAATTGCCGCTCTGCCTGTCGCTTTATGGGATTTCATTAGGCCGCGTCTCCCAGCGGCAGTCATTAGACCACAGGCCACTTTCCGTCCCGAGGAGTCCGAGGAGTGCAGGCGAAATTTATGGCCTTCCTCCGCCCTGCGATGGCGGGCACAATCGCAGAAACTCTAACCTGGAGCAGCTCCTCCTGCTGTCCAACTGTCGGCCAGCTGAATAATTTAGCTGCGATAATAAGCGGCTGTGGCCAGTGTCCACTGGCAGGAGGAGTCGGCGGGCAGAGGATGGCATTTCGCCATAGAAAACTCTTGCAAAAAAAACAATTTATCGAGTCGTGCGTCCTGTTGCGTGCCATGCAATTTAATTGCGGTTTTCGGAGGCGTGGCAGGGCCGCCCCGTTTCCATCTCTGAGCGCCTCTCTCTCCCCCCGCTTTGCGTGCATTTTAATGCACTTTATCATTCGCCTGTGCCCCGTGTCCCGGCACCGTGTTTTATTATTTATATTTACTATAATTTTCCCGAACAGAGCCCGGCAATAAAAACACAAAATAAGCTGCCATGGAACAGTAGCAGCGACAATCGGGCCCGGAGGCATGGCAAATAGAAGCGCAATAATTATAATTAAATACATTTTTACGTGCCATTTTACCGTTTGGAGGTTTTTCCTTATGCAAATAAATAATTGCGTACACCTTTTCCAACAAGGCTTTAAAAAAAAAAAAAAAACAGAAACTAAAAGCCTCGAGAAGAGAAATAAAAAAGAACATAAACCTGAAAACCAGAATAAAAAACGCAGAGGCAATTAATAAAGTTGGCTACCGGACTGAGCGAGAGATGGAAAGCTGAATCTATGAATAAATCAGACGGCTTTTTATGCAACCTTAAATTGAAGTGGGCTTTTTACCGATTCTCTGGCCGGGTTGGGGGTACTTTAAAGAAGTTAATTTGTATTTTGCAGAGCATATAGCACTTTAATTGTACCTAATTGTTGTAATTATCCGTAATTACTCTTTAGTTATGAAGCGATCACTATTTTAATCCACTTACTTGTGGGGAAATCATAAATATAATGGCGAATTAATGGTTTTAATGCTGAGTTTAAATGCTTTTTTATATTTTTGTAACAATTGGTATATGTAAATGCAAAGAAATCATTACTCTTCCTTTGGAACTATTTCTGACAAAATAATATATTTCTGATTTTTCTATCCGAATAATTAATTCTTTAATTTTACTTTTGAGAATCTCCCACCGTTTTCTTTTAAACATCCCCAATAAGGTGAAAGTTTGCCGCAACGACCTTTTTTGGGCAACACTTTTGTGCTGACACATTTGATATGAAATTTGATTAATTTCGTCACCTGATGGCACTTGCTGATAGGCCATTCAAATTAAAATGATTGACACTAAAATTGCTTTAATGAATCATTAAATACAAATTACACCTAATCGGTGACATTCTCCCCTTCTTGGGCCTTTTCCCTTTGCCGGGACCCTGTTTTCTTTGCTTCTTCTAGTGGGTGAGTTGCCATATTTAGTTCTTTCCATCATGCAGCCAAACGCTCAGTCATTCTGTTTTTTTTTCTTTCGGTTATATGAACACACCATATTCCTCTTCATCGTGTTGTTATTTTCTGTTTTGTTTCTTGTTTTTTGGTTCTTGTTTGTAGAACAAAATTGCGTGCCGATGCAAGAAGGCAAAGCACGCATAATGGATAAATGCGAACACAGCAACGGCAAAATGAACAAGAAATAAATTCTAATTGCGTGCTTTTGGCATAAAATCAAAATTCGTTATAAAAATGCGAAAAACGAAGGAAGCCAGGCGAACCGAACACAATCACACAAAATACACCAACAAAAGGGCAAAAATTGCCTGCAAAATATGACTAGAATGAAGTCAAACAGAAACCTAAAACAAAAAAGTTAAGGATTTGAAAATTACGAAAACTGACTAAATTATACACTATCTTAAACAAAAAATTTGTTAATAAATATGTATACAAAGATTTGATTTTAAATATAAAACGATAACAAAGTTATCTCGGTTCTTTTATTTTAAATAATATATAAATATAGGTAGAGATGGTTAAGTCACTGTACTAAAAATGTTATTAATTAGAGTTTCTTGAAGCATTGCGTTGAAAAGCAGAAATCATACATATACAAACGTCTATTACAACTAATAAATTAAAAAATAAGAGCTTAATTATTAAAAAATTATTATTTATACAAAAAACGCAAAAGTGTACCAGAGAATAAAAACTTTATTACAGTTTGCTTTTATTTATATTTAAAAATTATAATATAATTTGTAGTATAATATTAATAATATCTTATTATTATGTGAAATGTATTTATTTATCTCTCAAATGGTAGCTTATTCGATTATTCCTTCTCTTAAAGGGTATTTCGTAAAAATCAGTATTAATAAACGTGTCAGGCAACAAAAAGAGGCAACGGTAGCTGCTGTATAAGTATTATAAGCACTGGCGGCGAAGGATTTCAAAAAAGGGGTTCTTCAACACAAAATTTAATCATTAATTTATGTTTTTATTATCTGGTTAGACAATAAATTAGAAATAAAAACAAACTTCATCTTGAATTTATTCATTAAGCTCATGTACTTCAAAATATGTAAAACTAATACAATTTTTGTAAAAAGGGAAAAATATATAAGTTTAAAATGTAAAATAAAATATATTTTAATTCCCAAAAAACCCCATTGATCCCCTTTTGAAAACGCCACTGTCTGCATACACTACTAACATACGTTGCCACAATGTGTGCTGCGAGTGTGTGTGTGCGTGCATGCAACGCATTAATTATGAATTTAATTCAGCCAGCCTTTTTGTCGGGGCGGCCGAGGGGAGTGGTGGCAGGAGCACACAGAAAAGGGGGGCGGCGGTGGCGAGAGAAAGGGGATGCGGACACGCAGGCAAGTGGCAAAGTCAACAAATGTGCAACGGACACAATTTTCTCAATGCACAAACACGACGAGGCCAGCCCGCCGGCCAAATGGCTTCGCCCCCCTTTTGCCCATCTCTTAACCCCTGTCAGGCAGGCACCTCCCCCTCTTAACCCCTCTGCGCCGCCAGCTCCGCCGATGTCTTCGTTGCCTTTGCCACTTTTTCGTAATTTTTCATTGGAAATATCGCGCTACGCAGTTGATTGCAGCATTTAATTAAAGCAACAGCAGCAGCAGCAGCAGAAGGAGCTGCCCCGAAAACAACAACAAGAATTTTCAGCAGCAGCAGCAGTCGCAGCATCCACTGCAGCAACAATTATTGAAAAATCAGAGGCAGAAAAAAAGCACAAGATTTTAATTTATTTAAAATAATTTTAAAATATAATTAATGCTTATATTGAGCTAGAACCCCTCAATAAATAATATTTGGTTAAGAAATTTAAATATTTTGTGAAGAAATACGAAGAATATTAAATAATATTGTCTAAAATATATATCACACATTAACTTTTCTAATAAGATCCCAAATTCGAACTGCATGTTTTGAAGTTGAGTTGAGATTATGTTTTTCTAAGAAGCTTACTCGTTAATAAAATACTTAAACTGGAAATTAACTCTTAATGTCACCAAAATCTCTTTGGCATTTTCTCAAGATTTGATTTTAACTAGATTGCTTTGCCTCGCAATATTTTCCAAGTTAAAGTTTTTATATTTTCAAGATCGATTTTTGTTTTTATCTAATGAATTTTCTGCTTAATTTTTATTCAATATAGAGGTATCAATCTTAATAGAGAAATTAGAAACTAAAATTTCAAAGTGATTCTTTATAAATAAAAAAATATTTGTATACCATTATTTTAATACATTCTTTCGAGTATATTTTAAAATATATTGTATTACAATTTTTTAGGCATTAACCCTTTGCTTTATTTTCTTCCTGTGCAGCATCAAAAATTGCAGCAGAAGCAAAAGTATAATAAATAAAATAAAATCAAGGAGGAAAGCAGCAACGGCAGCAGCAGCAACATCCTGAGGCAACAACAAAGCATAACAACATGTTGCCGAGATATATTTATGCACAACACTTGACAGATTTATTTATGTGAGGTTATGTATGTTGGTGTGTTGATTTTACTCGGCTCCGGGTATATATATAAATATATGTACAACCATATGTACATATGTTCGTGCTCCACGCTCAATCATTCTTAAAATGGTCGGAGAGGGGGTGTTAGAGAGGCAGATGCATCAAAGAGATAACGAAAAATGTTCGGTTTTAATTTCTACACTCATATATCAAATCTGCAGGATAAGATATATGCACACGCTACTGCTCGACTAATAAAGAGATACACAAAAAAAATCAATCATTTTTTGGGGATGAGATATGTGAGACAGGAAGAAATATTAAAAATTGGGATAAATATAAAAAATTCAATCAAGATATTATTAATTTACAAAATAAAATATTTGTGATTCTCTTTAATTTAATATTATTTGGGATTATATCTTCAACTATAGGTACTTACCAAATCCCAAAAGGAAACATCCTTTGACATTGCCACCACTACACATGTCAGAAAGATTAGCCCCCATTTTTGTAATACATATTTTTCTAGCACTCGATTCGGTGCGTAAATCCAACATCGATGGGGCTGGTGCACCACCAACAGGCGGAGAACGGGGACCATAAATCAATTTACATTTTTCTGGGGCTCTTCTTCTTTTTGGCAAGTTAAATTTTAATGAAAATAGAATGGAATCGAATGGTTTGGAATGGAATGGAAGCCGAAATATGCCCTAGTTTGATGCGTCTTGGATAGCGACAATTTCCGAAAGAAACGTTTTTTTTTTCTGTTTCGAAAATAGCCGAAATTTCTGCTCTAGTCCGTGCATCCATCGCTCGGTCGCTCGATTTTTCGGATACAACATAATTATATTGGAAGCTGGCCCATAAATCAAAGGCATAGTGTCGGCGCAGCCACTGCAAATGCAACTCGAGTGGGGGAATGGGAATGGAAATGGGAATAAGAACCGAATTGTGCACTTGGAGAAATTACGACTCTTTAAGAAAATATTAAAAAAATTTAATTCGATTTTAAAGTCGAATTTTTCGAATTGGTTCTGTTGTCTTAGATAATACCCATTATTTCTGTATAATTTCTTTGTCTTCCAAGTCTTTTAAATATTTTTTGTAAGTGCATGCAGCCGTGGAATGGGAAATGTTTATGTGGGAGGGAGCGGCCGAAGAAAGAACCTCTCCAACATTTGGCAGCATGTGGCAAGTACGCGAACGCGAAGGCAAACGCTTCGCTGCAACTTGTAGCTGCAGATGAAAATGAAGATGATTTATGCTGCAGTTTGTCTGTCTGTCCGCCTGTCTGTCGACAGCATGTGCTGCTGCATTCAGCCGAACGCATTTTAACCAAGCCCGACCGATAAATTGAAACAATATTTATTTTCGATTCGCTGCCAACATATTTATTACAGCCGCCAGATAATCAGAGCGCAGCTGAAGAGCCCATTCACTAATGAATTAAAGTAAAGGCAACAATGTGCCGTTGAATGTTGATTAAACTATTTTCAAAATTAACATCATTCTTATTTAATTACCATTTTACCCCTCAAAATGCATTAAAACTAATGGCTGCAATTAAAACGAGGCTACGGAATAGTATTTCATGGTGGGGAAATGTGAGAAACGTTTTACAAAATCAATTCCCAAATTGCCAGTTAGGCGAAGAGTAGTTTCCATATGCTTCACATATTCCCTGTATTTAATGAGTGGGAATTTAATAAGTGAAATTTTTTTTAATGGCTTACAGTGCTTAACAAATTTAGTTTCCCAGACTATCCTGACAATGAATTTTTTGTCTTTTCTATCACAATTTTATGTTCAACTTTGCATTTAATACTTAAAGTGGAATTCGGCTTCTTTTGAATAAAATTCCAATATATTTTTTGTCAGAATATACTGGCCTTTAGTTATAGTTTCTAATCTTTAGAATGACCCCCAATATTCTTTGCATTTAATGGCACACAAATCAAATGCTTCGTAAGGAGAACAAAGCCGGCCGTTGTTGTCTTCCAGCTTGTCAAATGATCTGTGGAGGCCCCAGAGATTCTCAGTACAAATTGGATGCCACGGGTGGGGGGGGGGGGGGGTTGGGGGGTTCTAGTAGGTCAGCGAAGGTCAGCGGTGTCGTAAACCGAAATTTGTTATTTATACGCGAGCGGGCGAGGCGGTGACACAGAAATCGGGCAAGTGCCATAAATTATCGCATAATATTAACATAGAGCCACGTAACGAGTGCCACATCTCGTGCACTTTATGTTCTGGTGTTGGATTACATAATGCCGGACCAGTTGAGTTATGATTTCAGCGATACGAGGCCGAAAATTCCATCCTAGGAGTCGTCCAAGTCGTAATATTTCATATTTTATTGGGTTGAAATATCGTTGCATCATCAGTGCCCGGGGGAAGTCTGTCAGAAACCAGAGACCGCAACCATTCTCCGATGAGTTATATTCCTTTTTAGGGTCGTCTCCCATATGCTTATTGACCGACAATTTATTCGGCGATAAGAAACTATGGTTGGTTGCTCATTTGCATTTTTGCTGATGGCATCTTTTTATTTTAGCTCCAAACTAAGGAGAAGATCCAGCTGAAAATAATATAAGAAAAGCATTGACAGTCTTGAATATTAAAAAATAAAAATAAACTAAAGGAAGTAGGTAAAAAGCAAAGAAAAGAGTGCTCCCTGAGAAGCTAACTTCTTTCAAATAATTTAATGAGCATCCTTTAGAAATGCCTGAATGATTTTAATGCCTAACGCTTTTCGGGGCTTGAAATTTCCTTTGGCAAACAACCAGACATCACAAGCACATCAATCGTTAAAATCATAAACGTTGTCAAGAACATTCTGCAATCAATGGAAGGCAGATTAAAGTTATTGCCGTGACCGGGGACTCTCGCTCCCAGAAAAAACTATGAAAGACTGGCGAAGCTTTTGTTTGGATGCGCCAGGGCGAGGATTACGGATTACAGCCGGTTGCCAGGGTCGTAAACATTTTTATTACGTCACTCTGCCATATACGCCCATTCAAATCTGAGCGGGATTGATCCGTCCGATTCTCACGTTGTAAAAAGAAAAAGAAGATAACTTTTTTCTTTTCAAACAGAACCGCCCCGCCCCGGCCTGAACTTCCAGCTGCTGGCTGGCCGGCCAGGGAAACCGATTCCGGCGGCAGCATGTGGTGTAAATTTCACAAAGCCGGAAATAAATCTTAGTTATGCCTCGGCCAAAATCCCTCAACAATAGTACGAACTCAGCCGGAGAAAGAATCAAAAACTATAAATTGCGTCATAATTTTGCGCTGGCAAACAAAACAATAAAAAAATAGAAGAGGAAATTGTGAAAAACTTGGGGGTTCAGGTTGTGAAAATTCTAAGCGGCAGCGATCAGGGTGCAGGAGCTTGTTATTATTGTCCGGGAAACACCCATTTATCCCTGCGTTCCCTTCGAAGGATCGCGATCCGACTTTTATCATGCAAATGATAATTTCTTTCGTCGCTCTTCGGGTTGAAGATTTCTGTGTGTGCCTGGGAAAGTGCTTTATTAAATATCTATAAATCAGCGCCGCGAAAAGCGTATTGTTACGCAAATTTCGGACCTCCTCTCCTTAAGGATTTCCCGCGTTGACAAAAGGTAATTGTAAACTTGTTGCCTTTTGTTAGCGAAGAAGTCTCGCGAATCTCGTAATCTATCAATAAAGTCGTCGGGTAGGTTCCCTACCCGGCACAATGGGTGCAAGGAAAAACAACAAACAAACATAGCCGGGGTGGTTATTTTCCAGGGGTTTCCACTCAACTTTTCCTTACAACTTGTTCCCCGAAAGACGACCCATTGTCTTTGTTCGCTGCGGTTGCCAGTTTTTCCTTTTTTCAGTCTCGCATTACAGATCCGGGAATTATTCTCATTCCCTTGTATCATAATTTTTTATTTTAGGGGATCCTCCTCTGAGAGTTCCCCTCCTGCAGTTATTAATTACGCATCAAAAGATACCGATCTGCAATTTGTTTCTGGAGAGGGCCCCATCTTTGATTTGTTGGCCTGCCCTTAATAGCTTCTATCTTCGATCTCGCCCCGCTGCAGAGATCCATTTGCATATTATGAAATTATGTAAATGGTCCCCCCAAAAAAACACACACACGAAACAGTAGTCGCCATCGCCGCCCAAATTATATGAGAATTAATTATGGCAATTAGATCTTATCCGTTGCGGTGGGTCTTTTTCCCCCGCTCTCCAGATTTATTCAGATTTTAATTAAAAATTAGTTGGCCCTTTATTTTACGCTCATCAATTAGCTGGCCGGCCATCGGCTAACGATCTTTGTGTGGCGTCTGCGGAGAACTAAAAAACTACAAAGGAACGGAAATAAAAAATATTTAAAAAAAATATGAAATCAATTAGAATTGGTCATGGCATCCATTTCCCTTAGGGTCTTCGGTTTCTGTGTTCTGAATTTAATATGCCACTTAAAATATCACTGATTTTTGTAAGATCGGTCTTACTATGAATTTTCAATTAAAAGCCACCAGTGCTAATATCCATAACAAATTTATTTAGTTAGGGGAAAAAGGAATACAAATACAATTAAATATATTACATTTTTTTTTTACTATGTTCTTCTTTTGATATTAATTTCTTTAATGAGTTCCCTTGATTTATTTTTCAAACAAACTTTCTAAAAGTAATTTATAGAAAAAACCACCCACGATAATGATACATCTCAATCGCTGCAAATTAAAATGAAATTCCCCTGGTAATCTCCCATTATTTAATTAAGCGGATAAAACCAAGACGTATCACTCGACCCGAACAAAGTGAATTGTTCTTCCCGCTTTTCCAGGGCAAACTCTTAAAGATTCGAGTGCTGATCATACCGCCGGTGGAGGAGCATTTTCGGAATGCTGCGGAAAAACAAAAGGCGATGCCAGGCCGCTGGTGAGGGAAAAACGCCAAGAATGAATCTCATTTCCCGTGGCCGTCTGGGAAGTGGCCAAGACTCTAGGCCTCCGCCGGGCTGGCTAAATGGGAACTTCGCACCGTGCCACTTACAGAAAATATGTGGTAATTATGCTGCCAGTTACAGACAAACAAACAGAACCGCCGCGCTGGCCCAGACGGATGCGGAGCTCGGTAGGTGGACACAGAACACAATGTTGTAAATTGTGCAGTTGTCGAGTGGATTCTATTAATTGTTCGGTTAAACGTGAATTTTCACCGGAACCGCCGGCAACTTTTTCATACTCTGACAGAGAAAGGGACTGGCGGCACTGAGACTTTTGACTTGGAGCTCGTTATACCCATTGATTCTTTGAATTTCAAAGTTTGTTCGGTTTAGCTGCCAGAAAACTAAGTAGGGGATTGAAAAGAGTTTATTTAAGAATGAACAGAAATAAATCGGTTGCTTAACGTTAAATTACCATCGAAAGATACTTAAAAACAAATTGTTTCTTTAAAACATTATTTTGTAACATTCTTATTAACATTATTTTGTAATAAAATTCCATTCCAAATTCCAAAAAATAAAGTAAAATAATTTCAAATCGTTCATTTTTCTAGACCCTCTAAAGGCTAAGCACAAATTTTCTATAAAATTTTACATTGTAAGCCAGAAAGAATTGTTTCTTCATTAAAAATACGATTTTTCGAGGCTCAAGAAATAAAATAAAATAATTTCCTTGCCAAATAAAAGGTATTTCTTATTCGATACCCTGTTTTTGATGATATCCAGCTTGTTTTTGATCTTTGTTGTGGCGTTTTGTTATGAAATGAGTGAGAAGCAGCGGAGCGAACCGAACCACACCGGCAAGAACTCAGCTGCTCGAACCGCATACCAAGGGACCCATCCCTTTCCCCGCTTACCGACTCCCTATACTTCCGATCCCCTTACCCACTGCTCTCCCGGTTCCTGTGTCCAACTCCAGCTCCATTTCTGCACAGAAAGAAAAAATAGTTATTGGTCTCTAAGATGTAGAACGTTTTAAAAAATAAATCAATAAATAAATCCTCTTTTCTGACATATTTCGTTCATGAAAATAAGAGAAGATATTTATATATATTTATATTTATTCAATAATTAAACTAAAAGTATTATTTATGATTGAAAATTGAACATTTAATCAATATTTATTTGGAATTAGTTTTAGAAAGGTTTATTGGGTCTTAAATACAAACTCCTAGCTTCGGATGCTTTGTCAAAAACCGAATAAGAGTGAATATTTTCTTTTGGCTGGCACCAAGTTGTACTACTATTTTATAGAGTATTCAACTAAGATAGTTCCTTAAGATTAACCTGGATGAAGCTCCAATTTTGGCCAAGATTTTCTCTCGCTGTGCCAGTTCTCAGCTGTTGTCGTCGTTGTCGGTACCGAGTATCAGTCGGTCGCTTGTTCGCTTGGCTGGCTGGTTACTATATAGTCTGTCGATCAGGCCGACTGTCGACTGTCGACGATTGTTGCTGTTGTGCTGTGCGGGTTTCCGGTATTATGCCCATTTACAAAGGCTGCGAGAAAGGCAGCAACAACTTGAGAAGTTCTAAGGTTACAAAAACCGACAGCAGCAAGAAAGCAAACAATAATGACAGTGACAGCAAAACGCTGATGGGACAATGACAATGCACACTGGTCGCAAAACCCATGGGGATAGCTCCGAAAATGTTTGCCAAAAAGAGTTGGTTGATTTTCAGGAGGATCGGATCAGATAACATTATTTGAAAGGGTATATAAACCAATTAAAGTTACAGATGATTTTTAGATTTTGTAAATAAGTAAATACAAATAAAGAAATATAAATAAAAAGTCCAGTTTCTTATCTAAATTTCTGGAAAATTCATAGCAAAATACTGAATATCTTTCTCCTGTGAAATTTGTTCGCTTTAAGGTAAGAGGAGCTGAAATTTAAATAATTAAACAAATTAAATAGGTAACTATAGGTTTCATTTAACTTAACTTTATTTATTTAGGATAGGATTTCCCCAAAATAAAACTAAACAACCTCTTCAAGATAATTCTGATTATTTAAACCAGTTTCCATCCATAAATTTATTTAGTCTCATAGATATTTCTATTCCGTAGCTTGTTTAATTCCCGATCTCTTTGATCTTAAGACTTGCACATCTCCCATCTAGCCCACAGTGCGGCTTGATGACAAACAAAAAAAAAAACATAAAAAAATACGAGAAGCAGTGGAAAATAAATAACAACAGGCCAACCACAGCGGCGAAGACACTGACGACACCCGACAACGTCAGCTGAGTGAGACAGGCGACCAGCAGCTTTAATTGTGCCAAAACATTCTAAGTGCCCGTAGGTAACTCTTTGAGCTGCCCGTCTCCGCCGGCAACAGCTGATTGTGAGAGGTGTGCAGAGGGGCAGAGGGCCAAGGGGCAGGAGGCGAGGGTCCACTGTCAATGTCATCATCAGAACCGAAACCAAAACCAAAACGGGCACCGAAAGCGGTAGCAGCCGCTCCGGTAGCCAACGCTGACGTTGGCAAACTATGCTGGCTCTTGGGTTACGCTGGGATCAGTGGTGGCAAAGAAGATATTTTTTAGAGCTAAAGATTGTAGGAGGAACTTACAAGAACCTAGAGAAAATAATAAAAATTTTCTTATATGGATTTAGTCCTGAAAAATCCAGAAAAATTAATTTAGGAAGCAAAAATTAATATTTTCCGTTGCGTTTATTTTGAAGAACGTCTAACTTAATGAAAATATTAGTATATTTGTGGTTTTTTTTTTAAATTTGCCCAGAAAATAAAGTACAAGGATTAATCTTAGTTATATATTTTATTTTTATTAATCACTTTATAAAGAAATCTCTCAGATTCATCTATATTCAATCGGACAGCACTGCTTTGGTTACCTTTTACAAAAAACAAAAAGGTAAGGGAGTACGCACAAAATTGTGGCAAGGCATGAGGGACGGGACGCTGTCTTCTCCGTGGCTGCTGGTACTTAAGTTTATGATATGAAGTGCCACAGTCCCTGTCCCTGTCCCAGTCCCAGACCCTGTCCCTTCCACTGACTTCTCTCTCCCTGGTCTCAGCCTTCGCATTGTTGTGCAACAAAAGCGTTGAGAACTTGTTAAAAAATGAGTGGAATTTCGCGCTGCATTGCACTTGGGGCACCACGGCGCAGCTAAAGGGTCTTGGCTGGGTAGGGAACCGAGCGATGCGGGCCAGGATGCCAGCTGAGGTCCTGCACGCAGAGAATTTTAAAGAATTGATAAATAAAGAAATAAAAACCTTAGTAATAATTTATTTAGTCAATAATATACAGATTTCCCTTAACCTTATGACCTTATAAAAGTTATTGGGGTTTTGTTATTTCATTTTATATAATTGTAAAATTCTTATAATTTGGCATTAATAAAATACTTATTTCTCCCTTTTACTGTGTAGCTTTCAACTGGATGCGGTTATCCGCGATCCCTTCTACCGATCCCTATAGAGAGCAGCCTTTTTGTCATTGTTGTTGCAACGGCTTGAGAACCCGAAAAGGGTTGCACCCCAAGCCTGATGCTAAGACCGCAACCACGACCACGACCCATATAATAAGCTTGATAAAATCAACGCTGGTTGAGAAACAAAAATAAAAGGATTTAAGAAAAAACTCTTCAACAACAAGTAAGCGAGAAATAATTACTAGAGCCCTGAGATACTATTTAACCTTTATTTTTCAAACTAATTAATCAAAGATAACTGAGTATCCTGAACATATATAAATATAATAAAATACCTTTAAATAATTAGAATAATCCAATTTTTTAGGTAATTACTTTACTAAGCCCTTGAAAATATTATAAGATTTTAAAAATAAACTAAAATTTAAGCAACAAATAGAAAGGATGATATTCTCAGTAGTATGTAGCTCACCCCGCAAGCTAACCTAAATGCAAGTCTCTTCAAAATACATAAACAAAAACCAAACAAAAGGTTTCCCTTTTTTTTAGGAGTTTGTTATAAAAAAAAGAATCCCCCGTATACCTTTGTGGACATGCCACGTTCAGGGTACGGAATATAAAGCGTAGAATACAAATTGTTTTCATTGCATGCGGGAATTAGCCCGGTCTCGGCTCGGGGCCTTGCTTCGGTGGCCCCTCTTGGAAATTCAGGACTCAGGGGCGGATGAGGACAAGTCAGGACTCAGTGGCTGCTGTCTGTCGGGCCATGAAAAACAATTTGGAATTTAATCTGTTCCAGAGGAGCTGCGCGCAATGGCAATCGCAAATCGCAATTCGGAATCGCAATCGCAATCGGCCTCGGCATCGGCATCGACGTTGGCCTGTGTTTTGTGGCCGTTTGTTGGTGCTTTTGTTGGCTTGTTTGTTTCGCTTTTATTTTCGGGTGGATCAGCGCCGGCTTATGTGCAGCCAACTTGAAGCTGAAGTGCAGGCAACTTGCAGCGGGATTAGTGTCACAGGAAAGTCGGCGAGCGAGAGAGAGCGCTAATAAGATGGCAACGGCCAACTTTTGTCATTGGGATAGGCAAAAGTTTGAAGGATTTGCGCAATTTCCTATAATTGAACCGAGGCGGAGGAATCACATCATCATCGTCCTTGATGTTGTCAAAGCCATTCTGTGGCTTCCTCTTGTGGAAACTCCATCAATGTTTTGCCTCGTCCTCCTAGGGATTCTCGAGGCTGTTGGGGAAACTGACAGAGAGTTGCAACTTTAATTGGATTCACGTGAATGGGCCTTGTCTTGACTTAGTTCTCTCAAGAATAAACTAGAACAAAGTTTAACAGCTTAATTGAAAAATATTAATATAAATTTCAAGATTGCACTAACAGAGAAGTGAGACTTAATGAGTAAAATAACCCAGACTTAATATAAAACTCCCCACCTCGCCAAGGACCCAACCCAATCCACTGAACTGAGGAAATCTCGGCCATATGTTAAGTACCTTGGACATGGTCATCGGATCCACTGGCCGTCAGCTGTCCGCAGCCCTGAAGAGATGGGGCAATGCATCCACCATCCATACACCGTCCATATCCATCCATCCATCCATCTAGCAACATGGCAAACACTTCTTTTGTCTTGTGTACTTTTCGTGGTATGTTAATTTTGAAGAATGCCAGCGGTTGGGGTGTCTTCTCCGCCTCTGCCTTGGCTACTCTGTTGCCAACCCAAAGAAGTGAAAAGAGCAGGGAAAAAAAGAGGCAACGCACGCATAATATATTGTATTTTAGCCATGCCCGTGACCATGTCCAGGGTCGTATCTTGTATCTCGTATCTGTATCCGTATCTGGTGGATCTCTGCCTCACACCCTCGGTTTGTCAAGCAGCTTCAGTCGTTCGTATATCCGTTCGTACACTTGGAGAATATAACTACTAAATGGGTTTTTGAATATATTAGAAATAAATGAAAAAGAACTATATTTTATGGAAATAAATTCTGGATAGAGTAACGACATTTTATAAAAAAGAAAGTCAAAAGGGGCAGAAATCACTAGGGCTATGAAATACCTGAAAATGGAGTCCAAAACGATGCTATATAAAATATAAAATAAATTAGGATTCAAAAACTATTTAAATATCCTTTAAAAGTTAGCTACAAAATCCTATATATATGATATAGAAGCCTAAAATAGTTCAAAACCTACTTTTGGGCTCTATTTTAGTTGATCACAAATCCTAAGCAATTTCTGTGCCTTTTTTAACTCAAAATTTTCCCTTTTTGTGACTATAATTTCATATTTTAAATTTAAGAGGATTCTTATTTTTTCAGGTGCAGTCGTTAGCTTCTGGTATTTTATGCTGCCCATCGTCTCTTCCTTTTGCTTTTCTGCATCTTCCCTTTTTCCCTTCAGCAGCCATTCCCTTTTCCACCCCTGCCTCACACCTTGCCTCTTCCCTCCCCACCCCCCTTCCGTTTCCCTCGAATCGTTTCGGCCTGTCGCTTGGACGGCTTCTGTTGTTAAGTTGGCATTAATGTGTAGTCGTTTGTAGTTAATTCGTTGCTGTCTCTTACGCTCCCCGATCCACTGACCCTGCAACCTCCGGGGCTCCGGAACCCCCGTCCTCAACTCAGCTCAGCTCCTCTCCCTTTAGCTGCCTTGGATATCTGCACTGAATGACTTTAAATGTATCTGTCCGCTGCAAAGTACCGAAAAAATATATTACACTTTACATGAACCAAGAAAAAACAAACGAAAAAAACACAAAAATAATAAAGAAAGAACGAAAAAGACGACAAAAAACGCACCCAGATATACACACACTCTCGGCTGGATGCCGGAAAGAAATAGAAAGCAAGACTATTTCTTGTGAAAGTTTAAACAAATTAAATACCCTTACTAACGTCTTAGAAATATACTAAAATTCAAGGACTATATTGTTTCTTGAAATAGATAATCAGTAATAGTTGTGGTATTTTTTTATAAGAGCATCAGAATATTATTTGAGTATTTAAACAACTTTCAACAAGGCTTAGCTAAGAAAAAGTAAATTATAAATCTGAAATAAAATAATAAAATACTTTAGAAAAAATCCTTAAGGGTTTGAGACCTTTTAAAGAAGTGTGGAACATTATGGGACAAAATTTACACTAAATTCGGAACCTGGAAAATTTTCTTGCATACTTTTAGACACTTTTTAAGGAGACTTTAATCCCCTTGAGATTTCTAAGGCAAACCGTAAAATTATAAGAAATATAATCCTATAGCTTGTAATCTTCTTCCCTCTTTTTAATATCTTATATGTAAGTATTATACCCCTTAAACGAAAGAGTATATCTCTGACAAAAAACGATTTGTGACTCAAAGTGAAATTAAATGAAAACAGAAAAAAGCATTTCCTTCACCAGGGTGATTTGCTCTGCTCGGTGCCTTGTCCACCAGCTGAGACTCATTATATATCCCATATATATATCGCAGGTCCAACTATCATTTCCACTTCCCATTCGTCCTCGTTCAGTTGACTAAGTGTACACAAATTAGAGCAGGTTTATCTGATAAGAGTCGGAAATTCTCCCTCCGTCGTCGCACAGTCGGGCACAGTGACTGCAATCTATTGACGGACATTTAGCATTGTTTTTTCCTCCTTCGCTCCTCGAGTTGGGGGTAGATTTTTTTTCGCGTCTTTCCTCCGCTTTCCGTGTTTTTTGGTGGTTTTTCTTTGGCCACGAACAATTTAGTTGAGCTTGGATTGCGTTAATTTGGTAAATGTTTTGACGTTCTTGCAATTAAAAAGGCACAGGGTGACTGGCGGACCGACGAACGGACAGCGGACAGCGGACAGCGGACAGTGGCCCTTCCGTTTGGTTTACTTTGTTGAACCCGTGACACCGGGCGTCTGTTTTACTAATTAAAAGCAATGTTCCAGAAATGTGTTTACCTGCTGCTAATGAGTATCCACAATGAATTGCTGTCGTAGATAGTCAGTTCCTCCAACTTTTAGCCGTCAGTTGTGCGCCCTCGGTATCCTGCCCTGCTGCCTGCCGCATTGCGGATTCCTTTCTATACAAATATATAAGTATATATATATAAAAAAAATATATATATGCTTGGTCAAGGAGCGTAACAGCGGCAGGACACGTTTTTGGCTGTCTTTGCTTAAGCGCTAAGATAAGGGCCAACACCGCGGCAAAACCGGTTATTTCGGCTAAAAATAGCAGTTACATTATGCAACTTGTAAAAAAGGCAGGCAGCCAGATCATTCAGATAATTCCAGGCGGCACTTTAACTGAATTAAGTTGGCGGTTAATTTAATAATTTAGTGCGGCTCCATTATACCATTAAGGTGTTTTATGAAATGGTAATTTAATTAAAGATATTAGTATGCAAGGGGAATACATTTTGTATATTTTATTGAGTAATAAAGTCAAAGATAGAATGTGAAAATTATTTACATATTCAGAGTCCATTTATTGAAGGAATATTTTGTGGCAATCTATACTTTAAGAGATACTCCATGAAACCCATTAATTCTATATTAAATTAAAGCAAATTCTGCTCCCTATGCAATTCTGATAATTTAAAGAAATTGTCGCATTTTTTACTTACCCCCTTATATCTGAATCCCCATAACTCCGATTTCTTATGACCCCCGAAGATTATCTGTTACCCATCCGATTGTCTATATGCATGAACAGTAAAATATAGTATTTACCCGGGCTAACCGCCACCGCCAGCAGCTGTTTGGGTGCCAAAGTTGTTACGGGGTGGGGGAAAAAGTGCATAAATATAAAAACTAAGGACAGAAACTAAAGAAACGCTTCCACTCAGGTTGGCATCTTCATATTGGTTTTCCTCCTGTCTTCTTTTTTTTTTTGTTATTTGGTTTTTGCCTGGCCTTTTGGCCAGTTTTGTTTTCTTGGCTCAGTGCGTTTGAGTTGCTGGCGCTGCAGTTTCGGGTGCCAGTTGTGGTATCTGAAAGATACAAAATATGTTCAGCAATTTACCTTTTTCAAGTTTATTGCATCGCGTGTGTGTGGCGGTGGCCAGGCCAGGCAGTACCTTCCAGTACCGTCAGTACCCAGAAATCAATGTGTGTAACGAAAGGCAGCCGAAAATAAATGTTCTGTGAAGGAATTTCGACGGTTTTTGCTGCCGTGTCTCTGGCATTGCCATTTCCATTTCCCTTAGCAATGCCAAACCATTTACTCCGGTCCCGGTCCCGGTCTCGCTTTCGGCCTTATTTGTTTGCCAGCTTGTGTTTATACCTTTCGACTTATTTAATGCCTTCACTTCAAATGGGAAACAGAACCTAACCGGACCGGCAAAGGGCAACACACGGGGGCAGACAATGGAAGTTGTTTTCTTTTGTTTTGTTTATTGATTTAAGTTTATTGCATACACTGCAAGACAAGTTCTCTAATTTAAATCAATATCTTTGGTGGCACTTATCACATTTTAATTATGTTTTAAAGTAACTCTATAAGTATCTCAATTATTTTTTTGATTTTCTTTTGGAATGTCAGTATGTGCTCATGCTTTTTCTAATTCCCGGCACTTCACCAAGATAGATGTCAAGGTTTATAGGTAAACTGTTTAAAAATATACCTTGTTTAACCTTTTCTTATTTTTTAAACCATTAAGATGATGTCAGATACCATTAACATCTGTTTTCGCCGGTTAGGTTCCACGAAAAAAATATATTTAGGCTGACCCTAGGAAGTGTCGCGCTTTGAAGCTTGCCGCTGTGAGAAAACCTCTCCCCTCGGGGCAAAACGTTTCGCACAGTGTATGCACGAACGGACATCTACAGGAAATAGGTGTAAGTTTTCCTCGTCTTCTTTTCGTTGTTTTCTCGGTGTTCTTGTTGCTTTTTTTTCGCCAACATTTCGTTATAATGCGTTTGTTTTGTCTGTCGACCGGACAGCGATTGGCGAAGGGGCGGAGATGTCAGAGGGGGTGAAGGTTGAGGTGGCGAGCAGGGGTCAGTTGGCAGGAGGGCGGTAGGGAGGCGGAGGAGTTGCAAATGCAGTTGCAATTCATGCAAGAACGGCAGCGCAGCAACACAATCGAGAAGCAGAACGGACCCAAAATGCGAAAATGGTAATGGCATCATATGTTATGAGGGCACTGAAAAAAATAGTGGCAAATTGGGACACTTGTAGGCCTAGTTTAATATTAAAATATATTGAAAGTAATACATTTTTTGTAAGGAATTAAATTAAAGTATATAATAATAACCCATCAAAGTTTTTATGGTATTGATAATAATAATAATTTTATAAATACGAAATGGAGAATAATATAGCTTAGATAAAGCTAAAATTTGATCTATTTAAAATATAGAATACATAAAAAAGCCATAGTAAATTTTAATTTAATTAATGTAAAGTCTATAAAATTAATACAACATTATTCATAAATAAATTAAAAGGAAATAAACCTTAAAAGGGATTTTAAGTTCTCCAAATACGTTGTAGAAATTTTGAAACCCTTCTAATTTTCTTGACCGAGAAATGTATTTTATATAAATAAGATCTCATCTGAAAATATTAAAAAATATTTGAAGTGCATCCAATAGCAACATTAAAACACAAACAGCAACAATCAGCGAACAAGCAGGCAAATAACAACTTGGGAAAATTCTGTGAAAGCAACAATAGCCCCAACCCCAGCCCCCCCAGCAAATGCCGAATGCATAAAAGTATAAACAATTGACAGATTCATAAATATGCAATTTACTTCACTTTTTATTTCGCTTGCTGCATTTCCTGTTTCGGTTTGGTTTCTGTTTCTGTTTCGGTTTCGGCTCCAACTTCGATGTTGTGCTGCCCCTGTGTGTTTGGTGTTTTGTGTGTTGTTCTGTGTTTTGGTGGGCACTAAAATTACCCAACGGCAACCAAATGGCAACACATGCCCATAAATTAGCATTTAGAAAAAAAAGAGGAAAACCAAAATAAAAATGGAAACGACCGACCGACCGACAGCAGCAGCAGCAGCAACATCAGGGCAAAATGCAAAGAGAAATGTAATTCATGCCCGGCAACAACGGCAACCAGAGCAAACAAATGGACCGAAAGGCAGAGGAACAATCAGGAAACTCTGGCCACAGTGGGTTAAGGTATAAAGTATATGAAAAATAAAATAATAAATACATGGGCTATCCCTTAAAGCCCTTTTTAAATATAACATGAAAATTGGTTTAAAAAAGGAACAATGAACAATGGTAACTATTCTTATGCTCACATTTCCTGGAAATTATAAAAATTTTAAATGAAGCAACAAAAAAGTAGATAGCTTAAAAAATATTAAATTAAACAAAGTTAATTTCTCTGAAAAATATTCTCTGGAAAAAAATCTTTCTCCTTTGAGCCTTTACATTACCCCTTAAAACCCAGTTTAAATTTAATATTTGAAGTGCCACTTTGCCACATTTTTTTACCCACCGTATGGCGTACACACACACCACAGTGGCCGCACATCTACCGGCACACAGAGAGAAAAAGCTTATGTAGATTTAAGCTTAATTCGATTTGGTTTTGCAGCCTTTTTGTTTTCGCTTTGAAGTAAAAAACCAAAAATAAATTGGACTTATGCAGCAAAGGCAGCATGAACGGCATCAGCAGCAGCAGCAGCAGCAGTGGCAGCGGCAAGTTGGCCAATTTGTGGCAAGTTTACGTTGCCGGTGCGGTGCGGTGCGGCTCCGTTTCGGCCAGCAAAAGAGAGAGATAAGTCGGGTCAACAACAACAAGGGCCAAACTGCTCTGCGGTTTAACATGGCCAATTTGACTACGATTTCGGGTTTCGGTATTGGGATTGAGATTTTCGGGGCGACAAAGGACTGCGGCTCTGGTCCTCCTCGTCCTGGCCTGGTGCTGGTCCTGGTCCGGATAATACTCGGGTATAATTTAGCTTACTAAATGGCCTTCTAAGTGCGATAAAAGGACTTTTTATTAAAATTTCAAATGGCCGGCCCAAAGAGAAGGAGGATGGCGTGGGTTTGGCAATTGACTTTTATTAAGAGCTCCATTTCGTCCCGTCCCATTCCCCGTACGTCGCATTGCCGGGGCTATTTATTATGTCAAAGTTGGAAGCGCTTTTTAGTTTACAACGATTGCCTGTTTGTATGCTGCCCGATTTGTGGCGATTGTCCTGGGCCGCCGGCGTATTAGTTGGGATAAGGATGGTGTATTCTACGGACGAGCCGAGCCCCCACAAGACAAAGGTGGAATACATTAGGGTTGCTTTATGAGGGTTTTTTTTATTCTTTTCCTTAAAGGAATCAATTCTGTTAGATCCTTAAATACAAGTAGTGATTTTCTGGATTTATTTTTTGGGTATCTATTTAAGGAGAAATACAAGGAAAATACAAAGGCTGTGATTTATTCAGTTGGTCATTCTTTTCTATCAAAGCTTTTTTAGTATAAAAAAAGTTTTAAGGAAAACAAATATTAGTGAGCTTAAAAAATGGTTTCAAAAATCCTTATTATTATTTTTTTAGGTATACTCTTGGTACTATTACATATATAATTATTTATTCATTTAATTCTAAAATTTATACTAATTTCATATAGATTAGTGGCAATCTCTTCTTACATCTGGCATCCCTAAAAAGTGGCCACACTTGCCAAGTTTTGCCTTCAATCCATGCATGGTCACACTATCACCTCAAAAGTTTATCATTTATTTAATAAATAAATCTAATTTATTAATAATCTAATTAATAATCTAATTAATCTAATAATTAAATAAGTCTATAGTTTATTAAAATGGCTTAGGAACTAGACAAATATTTATTCCTTTTCCTATTATCTTTTACTTAGAATTCTCTCTAATTTTCTCCAAGTGCTTCTCTCGTCCAATTGGTATTCCATCAGGGCGTGCCATCGTGCATTGTCATTACCCGGCGACTCGGGGGCCTTCACCTCGCCCGCGCCAAATCCCAGCGAAATAACCAAATTTAATAATAGCGTGAAAAAGCGTTCACCTCTTTCATATGCAATCAGAGTGGCAGAGTCAGAGCCAGAGCCGGCGGAGACTGAGAGCGGACAGACAAAAAGCGGCGGAGCTGCAAAAAAGTAAACTAAATTCTGAATAATGATGGCCACGCGGAACTGAACTGGAACTCGAACTCAAACTCGAACCCAAAAACCGAACCCAAATCCAAAACCCAGATCCGAACTCCGGTTGCTCTCTACGCTTTCTGATTACGCCGCGTAATGGTGGGAGTGGGAATGGGAATCGGCATGGAAATGGAGATTCAGATAGAGATGGAAATGGGGGCTTGGAGGTGGGAAAGGAAGTGGGTGAAATTTCGCCAGCTAAAAGCTGAATGCAAATCGTAATTTTGGGGCTTAACTTTTGATGGGTTTTTAATATGTGTGTACAAGCAAAAAACATAAAAAATTTCCTATTGGGCATTACTTAAATTTGTGAAAAAAAACTCCCTAGATTTTTGACCAAAAGGATAATGACATAAATGGACAAATAATCACTTTACTGGGAAAATTTATGTATTATAAAAATTGTTATACAAAAGAATTGCTTAATTTAATGTAGGCAAGTGTTAAAATGTAATTATCAAGTTACACAGTTGAGGAACCAAGGAAATTACTTTTATTTAAACTATTAAAATTCAAACAAAATTAAATTTAGTCTCTGTAATAATTTAAAATATATTTTCTCAAAAACTTAAGTCCCAATAACTACAAAAATATCCCTTGGGCAGAATTAAATGTTGAGATACATGGATAAATATAAGTAATTGTTAAGAAATATGAAATCATTCAATAGATTTATTTATAAGAACTTAGACCTAATAGGATTCGAATAAATACGACCGACAGTGAATAATTCGCCACTTGGAAATTACGGAAAATTTGTCAGTTAATCCAATGTGGGATTGACTTCTGACTGGACCCGAAAAACTCCTTGACTCCTTGGCCAAGCGGAAGCTGGGCTAATAAGGAGATTCCCTGACTGCTGCTGCCACTGTCTGTCTATGAATCATGCGCAGCTTTGACATTTATGGCCTCAATTTATTTGATAAATTTCACACGCACGTTATCAATTGGCTCGACAGTGGCTCCCCTCGGTGGTGGCAATAAATTTTGACGGATTAGTTCGCTTATGAGTGGCATCGTGGCATCCAAAAGGACTCGAAGGACTCAGGGCTCTGGGCTCAGGACTCGCTATCCAAACAGTAGGGCGGGCAGCCGGGCGAAACTATTCGGCATGGGATAAACTGTAATAATGGCCATTATTATTTATTTTTATTTTCCTCCCCGCACCACGGGGGTGGCGTATCAATTTTCATAAAATATCGATGCCTGGTTATTGATAACCGTGGCCAAAGTCATTTTATACATATATATATATATATATTTCTGCGGACCACGGATACGGCGTGGAAAAACCCTGCGCCGATTGATAAATTTCCACATTTCAAGCCTGCTCAAGCCGTGCATTTGTCACTTTTTTTTGGGACGGGCGGCCTCTGATTTCCCATTTCCCAGATGTGAATGTACCGGGAGAAGTCATCTATGATGCGATGATGATTCAGGCACAAATGAGATAGCCATAAAGATTATAAAACGGGGGTTGCCAGCCCCTTATCGAACTTGAAGAAATCCCTGTTGGCCTGGCTAAGGTTTTTTTACAACAATAAAATGGCTTGGATTAGCATTTTCCCAAAGCTTATTCGTCTGGAAAATAAAATTAGCAATGATAGATTAAGTCGACCTAATATTCGGGGCCTTTACTCATGATAAAGTTGAGTGTGGTTTTCATTTTATTAATATAATCCTTAACGGGCTTATAAATTGTTCCTTGTGGTTATTCGCTATTTAATAATTGCTCCATTCGAGACAATTTGTCGGAGCGCATTGATTAATTAAAAAGGCTTATTCGAACGGCTTGGAACAGAACCCACCGACTGGGTGTGCTCCATCGCCAGCTCTGGCTTTCGGAGCTACCTACATAATTTAAAGCTAATTAATTTTCCTGGCGCAGCTCATTCGAAATACATCAATCAAACCCGAGCCGGGCTAATTGCATTTACCTGATGACGGTTTTCATTTTGCCACCGCCCCCTTTTTCGGTTCCTCCCTCCGTCAATTGGTGACAAATTATTCACGCTGTCATGTGGAACACTACTCCTGATGGTGTGTACGGTGTGTTTGGTGTGTGTGTGCTTTGCATTGGTTTTTGGATTTGGTTTTTGGTTGGGATCTCGGAGCAGGGGGCTGGCGATGTTTGTTTCACTCAAAATAAATAAATAGAGGTGAAAGAAAGCGCTGATTAGGTATTATAATTAGTGGTTTGTTGGTTTTAATATTTCCCATTAACTTGAATGGGCGCAATTACCGAAAATAATCTGGAAATTAAACTCTTTGTTTAGCTGGGTTGATGTTGGAGTAGCATTAATGTTGATTGGAGCAGAAATTCATTTAGAAGAGGTTCTAAAAGTGTGTATTTCTTACAATAGGAAAAATAGTTTAATAAAAATATTACGAATTATATTAGTATAGAATTTTTATTGGGTATTATAGTGTACTAGGGTCTCAGTAACAATATTTAAATTATTCTTCATTCATTTATTTATTTTTAGATATTTTCTTATAAAAAATATTAATATTTACAAGACTCTTTTTATTTATTATAAATTCTTTAAACCTTCAAAATATCGTGGTAAAATCTTTTCAAATAAACATTAGCTTATTATATTTATAATAAAATTTTTTAACATATTTCCACACCTCAACCTGAGTTCCTTCCACTTAATGGAGCTATTCCCGATATCCAATTATGAATTTCAAATGTGTCGACGACTCTGTTGACCCACAAAGAGGACCCAGAGTGTAACCCAGAGTCATTGAGATGGTTTTGGTGATAAGATCCATGAACGTGTTCGTCTAGCCCCTCGATATTGAGAATGATGGGGACAACATGCTCGTTGCTATCGCCAAAATCAGATGCCTAATCCTCGAAATTAATTACCTTCACTGCACCTTTAGCCCCCACAGAGTTCATTCAGAGTTTTCTACGAAATTAAGCGAAAAGAAAATTCCGTGTAGCTGATGGCGATGGCGATCCTAGTGCCCAGATACGAGAGTCTCCCCTCTAGACACCAGACTTATGCCCGTGCACGTTCCAGGGCGAGCGCATCAAGATACTCGTACTTTGGGTAAGAGGCGTGGAGGCGGAGGCCACTTGACGCTTCCTTCGTGTGCACATTGTAGGGGCACTGATAGAAAAAAAAAAGAATATAAATATAAAATAATTATAAAGCTTCAGGTTTAATTTAAATATTTATGATACTATTTCTATGTGTTTTTAATATCTTTTACCATTTGCCAATAATACTGTTGATGGTTTTATTATCATATAATAAGCCCTGAATATATGATTTAGCTATAATATTGTAATTACCTTTTTTAAAGACACATTTCCCAGTGTATCTCCTCCCTGGGTTCGGGCTTATGGATGACCCAGCCATCGTCAACATCATCGTCATGTAAATTTTTGAAATATAATTGGCCTAATATTTTAGCCTGTCTGTCCTAATGCCCGGTCCCCAGCAGACACGTACACCGAGTGTGTGGTTTCAGGCCACTCTCGGTTACTTGGCCCAAAACTCCGCTCGTACTCGCGCACTCTCATGCTGCTGCAGGCCATGATTTTTATCAGTTTACCTTAGTTTGTGTTTGGCTAACGCACCCAATTTTCCACGGAATATGGGTGTAGCCCGTTTCCAGTTGCCTAATGTGGAAACCTCGTTCCCTGTTCCCCCTTCGCTCAGCAAACCTAACCAAACCGAATAAACTAACAAACAGCAAACAGAAACGACACAATCCGTGCATTAGCCAAACTCCAACTCGAACTCAGCTTCATGCCATTTGTTTGCTGAACTTTTGATATTTTCTAGCCAGCTCCGATCGGTTCCACGAACCTTGGCATTTCCCTCGATGACGCCGCTGGTCGATATCTAACCGGAGACGGAGACGGAGACTCTGTGGCAGGTGCCGCCGGACTGAAGGAGTGTGTGGCCAAACGAGATCGCGGCCTGGGAATATTTGAGCTGCAAACTCTGCAGAAATCCCACGATGAATTAAGAACTCATAGAGCAAGAAAGATGGAAATCCATAAGGTATTTGGGAAATAATCGGTGGCTAAACATCAAAATTAGCGCATTTGGAGTACGAAAATATTTTGAAAAATATGATAACTTTTTTGGCTAGCTCTTTGACGACGAAAATAATTTAGCAGACGCGACGTATGTCTTTTTTTGAACCAGTTTATATGTTTTGGGTCTAATAGCTTAAAAATAATCTGTTAATTTTTCTATTTTAGACATTGATCTTAATTTAATTTTATAGAAAGAAAACATACAAAAAAGTCTGAAAAAAGCGAAAAAATATGTGTCTTTAATAAACTTAATCAAACTTTTTAATGTAATATTAAAAACTTTATTATTATGATTTGTTCTCAGTACTTTTTTAATATTTATAAAAAACAAATATCCCTAAAAGAAAAGTAAGCTTGGTTTTTTAATTCAGGAAACCTGGACAGTTTCCCCATCAAATCAATCAAAAGCAGACACAGACAAGCTCTATTCTAAAAACATATTATATTTCTTCCGTTGACCCCTGACTGAGAGGATGTCCAAGTCAGCACGGGGTTCCAGGCCCAAGACGCCGTGTGTTAGCTCCCCGTCCGCATCTTCAATTTCCGGCGGAGAACCGAATCAAGGCCTGGAGGGCATGCTACACGTCACTCAGGTGCAAACCAGATTCGAGGAAGAAGCCCAGTTCTATTACTACAAGGATGACAGGAAATCACAGTCTGAGCTGTCTGTGGAGGTCAAGATACCGGATCCGGAGGAGCTGGTGCCGCAGGATCCGCCTTTTGTGGCTCTGGTCAGCAATCTGCCGATGGAGTGCAACGAACGGGAGCTGCGCCAGGTGTTCACCGACTTTTCGATCTGCACCTTGATCGTTCCCAAGAAGGGTAAGCGGCCCAAGGGATTCGCCTATGTGGAGGTGGAGTCCCGGGAGGAGTTGATAAGGCTGCTCCAGCTGGAAAAGCTCAAGTGTCGCGGCCGCTTGCTCTCGATAAAAGTGAGTCCGGATCGGGAGGTTATCGCCAGTGGAAAAGTTGGAAAAGGGGTAGGAAGAGGAGTAACAAGAGGAGCAGGTGGTGGTGATGCCCACTTTACCCCTCTGACAATTAGTGACTTTGATGGGAGTTCCGCCCATTACTCGGCCAGTGTGAGTGACCTCAGCACCATAGATTCCCCGTCCAGCCCCGGTGGATCACCCCGTTGCCCGGGCAGTGAGTCGTCCATCTATGACGAGGGCATGCCCATTCGCCGTCAGCCGAGTTCCACTGACGAACTGGAACGCCGGATGGATATCCGTCTGCAAAAGCTGGCCGAGTTCGAGAATGCTCAGTCGGAGAGGGAGCAGGGTTCGCTGATGGACGATCAGGACGATATATCGTTCATGTCCTGGAACGATGTACTCAGCGAGACCAGAAAGAGCGAGGGATTGTAGTTGTATTTTTAAATGTCGTTTTTGTCCGTTTTTTTACGGATTTAATTTCTCCAAAATTTAAATCAATGTATTGAAAGTTTATTAAAGCGAATTCACTTTCTAAAATGCACAATACAGATTTTTCTACTTCAAGCTTAATAAGCAACTTCTTCAAGTATCTAGTACCTGTATTTTTTAAGCACCTTCGGGTACTTTATACTAATTAATTGCACGAAAAACGTGTACTGGGAATTGCAGCATGTGTCCGGGAGGAGAATGGCCCCAAAAATTAGCTAATTAAAGAAGCTCAAAGGCTGTTAATGACCAGTCAAAGCTCCGTGGCGGCGCCTCGCCCCTTGGCAACAGCTGGAGGTTTCCAGGCCCGAAGCCCGAAGCCAGAAACCGAAAAACCGAAATACCGAAATTAAGAGAAAACAATTTATCAACAATATTGACTAAAAGCTGTCAACTGAATTAATTTAAACTGATTTATTAATGTGGCGACAGTTGGGCGATCGAGTCGCTGACGTCCGAGCCGCCGCCGCCGATGATGATGATGGTGACTTCGATAGCGACCCAGCCCCAAACTCCGAAAAACAAAGACAAAGAGCCAAAAACAATCCGGTAAGCATACGCTAATTGACCAACTAATTAGCGCATTTAATGGCCGGCAGATGTATATATAGAGACACTTAGTGTGTATGGATGAAACACGGTCAGCGAAACAAGAAAGACAGACTTGCTAATGAAATTAACGTAGCGTGGTTAATAGTTTTGCCAAATTTGGAAAATTGTTTTCATCAAATCGTTGGGTTTCCAGTTCTGCTCTTAGCATCATCTTTCCCCCATGCATTATCTTTATTATTTTATATATCTGTTAATTCCCTCTGCACCTAATGGGTCCGGCCCTCGGAGGCACGATTTTTGCCAGCGGAAAATTACTCATAGACCGGCAGGCACTTTGGCGATGACTAAACCCACGTCGATTTATAGAAGATATGGAAAATTCTGAGCTTATGGAAAGGTAGCAGTTTAGGTTGGATAAATAAAATGGGAAAAGTTTTTAATTAGCTAAGTTATGGTTCAGTTTCAAATGGTTATTAAGATTGCGCTTTCATGGCGTGAAAATTAAAGGTGTCAATTAATTGTTATTGGAAAAATTCTTCAAAAAAATATACATTTTATTCATTACTAATTAATCAATAAAAGGCTTTAGTTATTCAGATTTTTATGGTTGTTTTAACAATTTATTAAGATATTTAGCCTTTATTGATTATGGGCCAACACTCGGAACTGAAGTATTCCTTAAGATACTGCTTATAAAAACGTATTTCGAAATTTAACAAGGATTCCTGTTTAAGGATTAATTATGCTTTGCATTCTTGAATCATTCCCAATCCTATATACCCGGAAAATGTATATAATTCCGCATTTTGTCCTTTTTGTTGCTTCAATTTATCGACTTATTGCTTGGGGCCGCTTCAATTAGACTTGCTGTTCCTCTAACAATTTGGCCGCTTGCACATAAAATGTCTGTCGACGGGTTTTTTCCCTATCCATCCATTCTTCCCGCTCCCAGCTCCCGTTTCTCGTTTCACCACTCGACCTCTGTCTCTTCTCATTAACTCAACGGTGCGGACAGCCCTCTCGAATTTGGTCAGAATCGTGGCCAGAGCCGCATTGCCACTGTCAGGCTTCGTTTTTACACGGTGGAAAATGATTAAAAATATAAGAAAATGTAGTAGTAATATCTACAACTTGGCAACAGATTATATTTACATTTATAACTTTATAAAATGTAAGATTATTACAGAAATAATTTTCAGTTTGCTCTTAAAATATTTCTTACTCTATCAGAGCTGGATTCATTTTAATTTTTTCTTTTACCACCTATAGCTGCATTATTTTTCTCTGTGTGCATTCAAGTCCCAGGCCAGAAGCCAGGAGCCACGTCCGGAATGCGGAATGTTCTGGCCATTGCCGTTGCCAATTTCCGGAAAATGGCAATGGGCATCAGCAGCAGCAGCAGCAGCAGAGGCAGAGGCAGCGGCGGTGTCGGCCGTTGGGCGTAAATTAAAATTAAATTCATATGGAAAAGTGTCGTCGCCGCGACCTGGAGAAGCAGATGGAGCAGGAGGGGCGGGAGGGTTGGAGTCGCAGTCAGAGACAGAGTCAGAGTCCTGGCCATTGGCCATTGGCACGTCTGTCGGTTTATGCAACATTTTAGCAATTATATTCGCGTCGAGCGACATTACAACGGCAATTACACGCAGGAGCCGCAGAACATGGCCCGTGGGCGAATGACTATGCCCTCCCCTGTTCCGGCATCCCTGTCATCGTCACGTGGAGCGGCAACGTGATCAACTGACGCACAGCTCCTCTGATGGACGACAGTTGCCGCCCGCAATGGGCCCTGTCAGTGCCAGGCTGGGTGAATGGCTCACCGGCCGGTTGACTGACTCCGATGACAGGACACGAAGTGCAAGGCAAAAAATTCTCATGTAATAACATAAATGACGACAAAGAGATGGCCTTTTTGGGGGAGAAGAAATTAAAAATAAACTTGATTGACTTGATAAGTAAAAATAATAATATCTTAAACTGTTCAGTTGCCCGAAATATATTTATCTTTCCCTCAACTAAAAGGTTTTTGCGTAATCATCTTTTAAAAACATTTTAAAAGCCTTTTATGTTTAAAAATGAAAATGGAATAACTTAATAAAATGTGCATCTGTGTTATAAATTTAATACAAATATTTGGGCTCTAATGGAAAACCCTTTTCATATAAACCGAAGCACAATAGAGTATATATATTCGTATACGAGTTCAGGGAAAAAAATATAATATTCGCCTGCCTTTGTGGGTGTTGCTCCAGGGGGGCGGAGAGGTGGGTTTGGGTAAATGAAATAAAATAAATGTATGAAAGCAATAACCGACCGACATTACATAAAAATCTACTTGGCCAGGACACATAATTTGTGTGTGTGCGACGTGGGCCTATTTAGGCGGTTGGTGGTTGTGCGTGTGTGTGCGATGTGTGCGGAATATGGCCGACACTTCCGTTCGACATGTTGCACATGTTGCTCCCGTTTCCGCTCCGCCCAACTCAACACAATTCGGCACAACTCACCTCGTCTAACCCACCTCCAATGCGACCAGCACTGGGAGAAAAAAAGGGAATATATTTAAAGAATATATTTAATAATTAAGATAAGAACTGTTGCTTTGAAATGAGTGATTAAATATATTAAAGTGGTATTAATAATAATATTAAATATTAAGGGGAAATGGTTTTTGCTATAAAATAAGTTTAACAATGGAATTAAGGAGTAAATTATATTTCTCGAATTATAATATTTTGTGATCAACGAAAGTAAACAATATTTAAGCGGCATTAATATTATTTTAATAGGTTTTAAATTATAATTCAATTTTTTAACATAATTTCATACAAGAGTTCGTTGCACTAGAATTCCCAACTACATTTTCGGTAACAATCTAGACCTAAAAAAGTAACCTAAATTAAACAAAATAAATAAAATAAAAAATCTATTAAACCTTCTATGAAAAATAAGGCATCCTAAGTTGTATACTTTAAATAAATTAAATATGTTAATTAAAATATATGAAATAAATCTAAATAAATTTTAAAACTTCTTACAGTGCACCCCAACCAACAAACATAAAATACAATATACGAGACCCGCCATATACATCCATATATATACATATATATATATTGTTGTTGTCGCTTGTGATGTTCCTGTAGTTGTTATTGTTGGTCACGCATGGTGTTCCTGTCGCTTGCTGTTTTTATTGCCCGAGCTTGCTGCCGTTCGCTTGTTTCATAATTAATATCCTTTCACACATTATTATAACGGAAATGAGTGGGGATATTTTTATTTTATTTATACACACACACACACCCAGGCTATGCTTGGCCTTTTTCCCCATCTGTGTGTATGTCCTGCGGTTGGGCAGCAGGAGCTTGTTAAGCATTTTATGCGTTTGGTTTTTCATAAATTTCATTCCGACACAACCCCAACAAGGAGTGTGTAATTAAAAGCTCATGAAAAGTGATTAAAAAGTGAGTTGCGGCTACGCTCGGTGCCATATATTAAATGTTCTCGTCCCCCCTGCCATAAAGTTGTCAAAACAATGCCAAAAAAAAACGAAGCCTGCTCCCAAAAAAAAGGAGAGAAAGAATGGAAAATAAAATATTAAAATTTGCACCCAGCTGATGCCGATGGTCAGCGATGGCCAGCTTAGCTTTAAGTCCCTTCAAAAACGGATCGCAGCATAAGTTTAAATTAAAAATGCCATTAAACTTCTATGTTATTGAGAACATCTGCGGTGGAGGCCCATCGAACTAATCAAGAAAACTCAATGCCATCTGGCAGAACCATTTACTCGGTTTTCTCATGGATATCAAACTGGTTTTCCCCAATTTCCGTCAATCAAGAAAACAAGCAAAGTATTTTAACACGAATTGGGCTTTAACAAATGACCACCAATCAACTAACAGGTTTGAATACAATTTAGATTTACAAGGGCGGTTGACTCTTATCCCTAAGGGAATGGGCTAGCGTTACATTGAAAAAAATTGGGGGTTTTATGATAAAATAATTTAAAAAATAAGAAAATAAGAACCAGATATATTGAGGCTTGGTTCTGCAATACTTTCGTAAGAGAAACCAGCGTCAAAATATTTTTTCATTTAAAAAAAGTTTATAAGTATTTTCAGATTTATAGAATTTGTGGGTTTCAAAATGGAAATTGTTCCTTAATTTTTTTTAACAGTGCTAGACATTCCTTAACTATATCCTGATAACTTGACCGGCTAAAGTGATTGATCTCCTGGCCTCTCCATTCACCGCAACCGCAACATTTCCTGGAGTTTTCCCTAAGTTCTGGAACTGACTCATAGACCTGGGGACCTATGACGCATTTCGTGGTTGGATGGGAGGAAGGAGACGAAGAAGGGTCCCTGGTGGCCGGCATTTAAGGATTAGCATTTAAGAACGTATTTATGGTATGCATAAAGATATTTAAAGTGTCCTGCTGCTGGCAGGCTCTTCGGGCGATAACCGGCTTACACGCATGTCCCTGCCAAGGATGACGCATGACTTAATGCTGCGGATTTGGGGCAGTTTGGGGAGTTGGTCTCCGGACTCCGTTCTCCGTTCTCCATTCTCCGGCCTCCTTTCTCCTCCGGATACGGGCCCTGTGACAGAACTATCGCACATGCAGGCAGGCGCACGGAACGGAACGCATGAGTGGCATTCCCGCGTCATTTCCATACGCGACCACTTCGCTCGATTCGCGTGTTGCGTGCAATTTGCGTGTAATTCTTGAAAATTCTGAAGGGAAATGAGAGCGGACAAGGGGCCAGGGGGGAGCTGGGTGATGGGTGGTGAGTGTAAACTGCAGCGGCGCGTCCTTTCTCCGCTCCGTGCGTGTGTGTGTGTCATCGCTACGCGCGGCACATAAATCATAAGCAACAACGCGAACTGCGTCGCTGGAAACAAACAGCGGCAAAGGAAAAAGGCAGCAGAAAAGGAGTTTCTGGCTTGCCACCAAAGAAATGTATCGAAACTTTGATACCTCTTAATGGGAGTTTAAGAACTTATTGAAAACTCCATCATATTTTCGTTTGAAGTAATATTTTACGAATTTTAGAAAGGTTTGTAGACAATTTTTAAGATAAAGTTGCTTTTAGGAAGACTGTAAGATTAAGGATTGAATTTCAAACAAAAACATGCATCTATAAATGCTTAAATAACCTTAAAGGTTAAACAATTTAATCTTCAACAGTGTATGTACTTTTAATAAATATAATTCTTTCGTTTTCAGACTACGTTTCTTACATTTAATTCTGTTTACAGATTTTGTATATAAATAAATATTTAATCTAATACTAAGCTATGTCTTGAAGTAATCATTTATTTTTATCCAATAAAAAAGCCTAATATAACACCTTAAGGACCTTTAAATTACTCTACAAAAAACCCTTTTTAAAAGGTCCATATTTCCTCAAAAACTTTTTAGCTAAATCGATTTCGGATTCGGTGATAAATAAGAAAAAAGAAAAACACTTTTAAAACTTTGCAAGCTTATCGACATAACATGAAAACCAAAGAGTAACCGAGCCCCTAAAATATAAATCAAACAATTATTGTATACCCCGAGCATACCCTTTTAGCCCAACGAGAGTGGAGGGTATAACAAAAAAAAAGGACGCCAAAGTGAATTGCGTAATTTATGCTGCGCAGGACGCACACGGAAGCGGTGGCTTGGGTAGGGAGGACGGAAGCAAGCACGGACACACTGTGCCAGGGCTGACTGTACTTGCAGTTTTTCCACCCAACTAGAACTCCTTGCGGGAAAATGGGAATTCGAAGTTTGAGCTGCGACGCAATAAGGAAAACTGCGATTGTCTTTCGCTGCGAAGCAACAACAACCCTCCTGCAGATGAGAATCCCAGAATCCCATCGCTTTGTACTTCTTCCCCGCCCGTAATCCAGCTTTGGATTCAATTCAATCAAAGGAGGACGGAGGGTGAAACTGCCGAGGAAACTGCGCAGTGCGTCAAGGAAACTCCAGCCTCAAGCGGAAAGTTGCCGGGGAAATCCTGAGAAGCTGCATATGTTGAGGCCAGGCTGATCCCTATGATAATTCCATAGAGCAACAAGAAACCAGTCCTGCAGCAACTACTTGGGGTTTAAAGCTACTTTGGGATAAAAGATAATATTTTGAGATAAAAAAATGATCTCTGGTGTCAGGATTTGGTATGAAATCAGCTTAGAATTTTTAGAAAAATGTAATAAGCACGTTAAAAATAATATTGATAGGTATTTCGAATTTGTATTAAATTTGCTATACGGATTTCGTTTAGATTTACCTATTTTATTATATTTAAAATATTTTAAACAACATTTCTTATACATAGGTTAGTACCCTTTAAATGCACTAAATACTGCCATCTACCTAAAAATGCATCTAAAGCCAACCCAATCTAAGCCGAAACCCAACCCGATCCGATCCAAGTGTATCCCTGCCCCCCCTCGGTTGCGTTTTATTTTCACATTTCACTCGGGGTCGGGCTGACACACACAATAGTGACAGGTCGGTCAGTGGAAAATATGAATACCACTTGAGCATGTTAACCCCGAAAGGCGTTTATAAAACTGTCCAAGGCTATTAATATCAAAATTCCGCACACAGAGCAAGCCGCCTCGGGCGGCAACTGCGCAGTGTTTGGGGTTTGGGGAATGGAAATGTGGAAACGTGGAGACGTGGGGGAAAAAATGAACAGGACACTGACACGGACACCCAACTAGCAAAGTCCTGGTCAGCCAGCCTATCAAGCGCAACGAACGGAGGTCGGAGGACGGAGGACGAAGGAAAACGGAGGACACAGAGTGACCAACGGACGGACAGGCTGAGAGAGAGTGGCATGTTTGGCGTCCATGAGGCGGAAATGAAAGCGCCCCGGCAACAGGGCGCATGGAGGAAGGGGTCCTTTGTCAGTGGTTTGAGGATTATCAACAGGCAAACACCCAGCCACACTCACATCCAATAAAAAACAAGCAAAGAAAGATGTATTAGAGATTCCGGCTAAAAAATACCCGTCTACGGAAATCTACTCTTCTAATTTTTATTGGAGAATGAAAATAGAAGAGGTACTGGTCGAGGGTTTGGGTACAATAGCAATTTTATATCCTAACCTGAAAATTTTACTAAATAAAAAATGTTTCTAAATGCTTATATTAGTTAAATGTTTTTTTTTAGAGCTTAACAAAGTCCCAATAATTGTAAATACCTTTTGTGAAAGTAAAATCACTGGCAACTTTTATTTTATATTATATTATTTGAGCCTCAAAAACCCTTAAACCCCCCTATTGCATATTTCTGTTCCTCCTAAGTTTGCTTAATTTTTTTAAACCTCTTCCATGTTTGACCATATCAGACAAAAAATCGATAAAACCATCGCGAATACTGGGTACGAGTACTGGGTAGTCGTATATTTCCTTGGTCAACATGACCACCATGGCTGAGGGTAACTCCGTGTTGTCGGTTCGGAAGGCTTTTGTTGGATGAAGCTAAATGCCGAGCCCCAGCCGTCATGTGTCCTTTGTTATTTATGATTAAAAGCGCAAGGACTTGCCGGTGAACCGTTGGGGGCGCCCGTCGTTCCGCCCCACCCCCCGCATATTTACATGCGACTCAACTGCCCCTCCCCGCGGCCTGATTGTGTATGCTAAACATAACGCTGCATGTGTCCATACATGTCCATCACTTAATCACGCCACCACACACACATGCCGGCAACCTTTCGCCTCAGACTCCTGGCTCCTCCTGGCTCAGATCCCGAAGGATAAGCTGGGCAGTCCGAGAAGAAGAGAAGTTCCGGGAATGTTGAGTTTTGCCAAGGGTGTGGCTTTTGTTTTTATTACAAAGAATATATTTTAAATTTAAATAGGATCTAATATATATTTTATTAAAATTAAAGTGATAAAAGTACACCTAGTTTTACACTAATTAGTTTGGTTTCTAGCTTTTTAATATAAATTTTAAGATCTTTCACCAAAAAGAACAAACAACTTCGGCTAGGATCCACCATCGGAACCTTAAATGTGTGCCTGTCACTCCCTTCCTTTGTTTGCGAATCCTTTCTGCTTTTTTGTATATCTTTACCTCTGGACGCTTTCAGAAAATCTTTGGGATCTTAACTTAACCCGGACTGTCAGCCGACGCTGAGTCCTTTCGCACCCGCTCACTGAATAATATGCAAATGGGTTAATTTTTATTTATTTTCCTTGGGCATTCCCTCCTTTGCTTTGCAAGCATTCCAGGCGGCTCCGCCGGATGATTCACTTTATATAGGGTCCTTCGCATCAACAGAATTTATGATGCAATCGCCTTACGCATTCCGGTTTTTAGCGGAGGAGCGCGAGGAGAGAGGAGCGAAGACGAGGAACAGGAACAGGACCTGGCAGGTATCCTGCCGCGTATCCTTGGCTTCAAGATTTCCCATTATTATGATCTCTCGCTTCGGCTCCTTTGGTCTTTCAGTGTGTGCGTTTTATATCAAGGGGTATTTTGGGGAGAATGATGGGTATATGGGCTAAGAGAAAAGGATATCTTTTGACCTTTCCTATCCCTCGACTTGTTTTTAAGTTTTGTAGTTTTTGTAAGAATTTATTTCTTATTAGAATTAAATTGGAAGGAAGAAATTCTGATATAGAAACAGGACTGCTTGCGAATTTCTCACTTATCTTCAAAGATTTCACTTCAAGACAAGTACCAGGTATCCTTAAAGCCCAGACATTCGTCCAGAAGTTTCTTATTCATGCTTCCTTGTTTTTTTGCAGGAGAAGCAGCAGCAGCAGCAGCAGTTGCCAGGCGGCATCTGGGTTGTCCTGCATGTCCTTCCGCCATTAAGGGTGGTTGTTCCGCCACAGGCGGTTAGTTAGGCTTTGTTCCCTGCCCGCCGAATGGACAAAGCATTTTATTTGAGCTTTTTATTTTGCTCAATTCCCTTTTTTTATGCGCCGCATTCCCGACTCCTTTTCCAGTGTGTCTTTGTGCCAGTGTGTGTGTGTGTGGCCTTTGTCCTTTGTTTGCGAAATGTGTGTCAGTGCGTCAGTCGGTTGCCAGGCACTTGGTTCGACTATTTCCGGTTTCAATATGCGCACTGCCTTTGCCTTTGCCTTTGCCATTGTCCTTGCCGAGTGGTACAGTTGGTACAAGTCCTGCAGCCCGATCCCCTTTCCATTTCCAGTTCCATTTCCAGTTTTATTATCCCTTTCATTGGCACAAATTAGAAGTGGCCCTGCCGTTGGCTACATGTTATTAACTTTTGCTATGCCTTGTCGACTTGTCGACAAAAAGGTGTCAGCAATGTGGGGTCCTGATTTACGACCACAATATACATCGCACTATGGAGAGCATAAATGAATACATTGACCAAGGATCTTGGTATTCGACTTCGTCAGATTGACAGCTGGTGACGGAGTCCCTGCGATGGCTTCAATTCGGCAAATGCCGGAGCGTAATGAGCTGGAAAACTACTTTGACTATGCCAAAGGTAAGGCGTATGAATAAAAGGTAACACTTTCAGGATAACAAATAACCCAGAAAACAAAGGGGGACAGCGGGAGCAACATCCTATTTTTGTGCTTCTCTCGAAAATAACAAAAAACCAGTTGGTTAAAAGGAAGTTGAGATGTTTTTCGAAATTTCACAAAGAGATTCGCCACGAAATATTATTTGCCTTTGAAGGAAACTCATTAAAGATTGTTATTTATGAGGTTTTATTCTTTTTATTAAATAAATAATAAAGTTAAATGATCGTCGATGATTGTAACAAGAAATTTGGAGCCGACTCCCTTCTCTATAATTTATTTTATTAGTACTTTTGATGGAGTTAGCTTGCAGGGTTTTTATTTGTTTTTTTTTTAAGACTTAACTTATTCAAATAATAACTCAGAAGATAACCCAGAGAAATCCAACTTGGCCCGAATTGGGAGTTACCAATCGATTAAGCCCAATTGACCGATGATAATGCCAGCTTTCTTTGCGTCAATTCATGCAGATCGAACGAAAATAAATCGTAGAAAGAGAATGCGCAAAATCAGAATCAGAAAGAAAAAATCAGTCAACTAGACAAGATTCACTTAATCAGCTTTGGAGTCCAAAGAGATTGGAAGAAATTGTGCAGAGCGAGTGGCATTAGATGGGGCCTCGAAATTGGAGCACATCGATCCGATCTTTTTCGAAGACCGATTTCATGCACGACAGCCTGCGATCGTAGATGCGATGAAAAGAAATCATTGAGCCGGGGATCTGGTCGAAGACTGAGCACTGCAGCGACTGCTCCACTGTCCGACTGCCCTCGCAGCTCCCTCTGATCCCGCTGATCCCTGGTCGGGCAATTGCCGGCATGCCATCAATTAAAGTAATTTAAAGGAATCAGCCACGACGGCAACAGCAACAGCAACAGCAACAGCGAGGAGGCACAGCAGCAGCAGCAGCAGCAACATTGTAGATAATGCCCAAGAACCAATGTCCGTAACTAGATCCATAAGCTGGAAATCAATCAGGCGGAAAGTCAGACGACGGTTCGAGAAAACAACAAAATAACACACAGCGGCAGAAGCCTATTAGAAGACAAGCGATGGCCCAAGGCGAAAACAACAGGCAACACAACAGAGCAGCAGCAACAGCAACAGCAACAGCAGCAACAGCAAACTTAAAATTGGATGAACTAGAAAGAAAAATAAAAAACAGTAGCCACGAAATCGATTGAAGAGCTAAAGACTTGACGATTGGAGAGCTCGAGCTCGAGTTCGAGTTCGGGCTCGATATCGAAGACGGGTGACGACGATGATGTGGATGGATGATGATGAGGATGATGGGGCGATGACGATGTACTGTGGGTTAGATTATAAAAAAAAGAGTGTAGAAATATACAAAATATACTAAATATCCCCAAATAAATAAAGGAAATAAAGGAAACAAGACCTCTTCTACATTATTGGACAAAGTTTTAAGCTAAACTTAAAATATATCCATTTAGATTTTATCTCTAGCTATAGTCATTGATTTTTACTGAAATAAATTAAATAAAATTATTTTCTATAAGTAATCTTTGTATATTAATATCTTATTAGAATTATTAATATGTAAATTGATATATCAAGGTTGAATTAAATAATCTCCCTAAAATAATTTAATTAAAAATCTTTAAACGCTGCTAAGACTTGAAAATATATTTTTCCTTCTTAAAAGAGTTTAGTTTTGGGCTAAATTAAATAAACTTAATTTATTAAAGCCTTCTATTGTAGGTTTTACAAATTTATTTACTCAAATATTTTCTTGAATTTTCCTTAAACAAAACCTAATTTCATTTGTTCTCCTTTCATTATTAATTCCACTGTCCCGCAATGACTTCGAGTTTGGTGCAAGGCATTTACTTAACAATAGCTGCAGCACCACCATCAGAAAAAAGCAAGAAAAAACAACAAGAATCAACGGCCAGAGTCATCATTAACAAACAGTAGCCGAAAGAGAGAAAGAGTCGGGCCTGAAGAGTGGTTGGGTCTCGGGTCTTGTCTTCAGACCCGACTACGAATCAATAGACAGACACGATTAGAGTGGATAAGCGTGTCTGCCGGCTATAAAAGTGTAATATCTGTAACTCATTAATGACAGCAATTTCGGGCCACAGCCGATAGATAGAAACACACTGCAGCAGCAGCAGCAGCACCAGCAGGGTATGAGCTCAGAGATCGGCTGGACCGAAAATTATTATGCTAAACTCCGAGTGTAAATCCGTGGGCAGCAAACACAACAAAAGCCAGCGATTTAAGGGGGACACCAGGGCTCTGGCTCTGGCTCTGGCTCTGGCTCCGACTGGTTCCAATCAACTGCCACTTAACTAAATGACTCTGCGTCTTGCTTGCCCGTCGAAGGTGAAGACGAATTCGGGGCCCGGACAAAAGACTGGCTGGAAACCCAAGACTCAGACCCCGAGCCAGAGACAGGGTCCAACAAGAACTTGTCCCGGTGTGAGTGCTCACCGATTTTATCACGAATGACTGATGAATATGCCATTAAAGATATACGAGTGCGAGTACCAGTGCCAGTGCGAGTACGAGTGCCAGGGCCAAAAGGCCAGACTCGCTCGATTCTCGGCTCTCGATTCTCGATTTCTGGGTTTTTAGAGGCCCCGACAGATAAATGACCAGCTGACCGAAATGAAACTGATGTGTTATTGGTTCTTCTTGGTCTGGCCAGGTCTGCTCTGTGGGCTCTGTGGGCTCTGTCTGGTCTTTGCTATAATTGCGGACCCCTTGGGGTTCTTCGACGGGCAGTGGCATGGAAATCTCTTCAATCTGCGGGAGGAACCCGTCTCGATTTGTGATTGTGCTGTTTCTGTTGGTGGCTTGTTTGCTCTTAAGCTTGACCACAAGCAAATACAGTAAAGATCAAGCTAAGAAGCTTATAATACCCTCTGCAAGGGTTACATTATACATAACATTATTAAATAAGATTTAAGTGTTCAAAGTAAGCCTGGCTTTATATTATCAACATTAATAATTTTATAATAATTGTATTAAAATTTAAATTAAATGAACTTAGTTTCTCAACACCTTCCCTTTGCAGGGCATTTCATCTGCCTTGCTCTGCATCTCTCGAATCCCCTGGAAACTCCTCGTAAATCACTCGAAAAGTGAACTTAATATCGGGGCAACCGCAGGTGAGCAAGCAAGCCTCACCCTTTGGTCAGCTTATGATTGCTGCACTAATCACGGCCGAGGGCTTCGACGGGTCTCCGCCACATATGGCGACTGCACTCGGGAGGAGACTGGGTGTGCAAGTGGCTACCGTGCTTGCGGTGCACCGCGATTGTCTATCAGCTCGACTTTGACTCGGTCTTGGGTCTCCTCCTCCTTCTCCGGTTTGGTTTGGGCCAACGCCTCCTCCATTTACGACCATCCCCGCCCCCAATCCAGCCCGAGAGTTGGTTTTTATTGTCTTGCCTTTTGGGGCTGACTGGCCAACTGGCTGACTGACTCGCCGGAGGGCCTCCTCAAAAGTTAGAGTGTGCCATTAATTGTTTGGACGGAGGCAACTTTCCAAAATTTGGTTAGTTTTTTCTTTGATAAATGTTCAGCTCTGAAATATTAATTACACTTGTGTTCGGGTGTTGAATTTGTTTGGGCGGCCGGGGCCGTTTCCCGAAAATTTATTGAAAACAAAAACTCAAGACGCTGCGCGTCGGCTCTCCCTTTTTTTTTTTTTTTGATGAGATTTATGCCATTGTTTTTATGTGCTAGATACAGTCCGACGTAGCGAACGAAGTTCGGGTCGGATAAAGTGGAGTTATCCATTAGGAGTGACGCCAGTTAGCAGGGCTTTTCCGCCAGCTGGCATTGGTTAATGCATTGCCTCCAACTGGCAAACACACTTATCATAATGTTTCATAGCTTAGGGAGCTCTGAAAAATGGAGATTACAAAGGCGCTGAAAGAAAGTCAGAGTACTTAAAGGAAAAGTACATATTTATTGGGCTAAAGTAGCTTATTTATATCAGTTTTTGTTTTATTTCTTGTAAAAAATGTATCAGTGAAACTTGCATAAATTTAAATTTTAATCAAGCCATGCTGCGAAAATTATGCTAATTGGTAAATGACTAAAGCCTGATTTAATCCCAATTTATTGCCCTCCAAATCACGTTTACTCATCCTGGGCCTTTCATAATCGTTGACATCATCTCATGACTAACTCTCTGGCTTGCGTTTATAGATCAAATCCAATTCCCCAACTTCGTAAGTAAGCCAATAATGATTCAACTTCTGCAATAAACGCACAAAGCAGCAGCTCATGAATCATTTATCAGTCGGTCGTCGGTCGTCGGTTATCGGTATAGTTCAAGTTTCGAATTCAGGCCTTGAGTTAAAAAGTAATTTTACTGCTCTGTCAGCTTCACATTTCCAGCCTCGCTCTGCTCCCATCGGGCATTTCTAATCAAGTCCAGTGGTTGGGGGCCAAGTTAATAAAATTTCATTCATTTTACGGCATATTGGGAGAAGGCAAGCCAAGGGAGCAGTGGCAGAAAATCTCGCTGGATTTTGCTTGATAGAATAAAGCTTAATCAACAGAGTGCCCAGAGGTTTCTCTCAGTGCTCTAGTTGGCAGCATACAAAATGTATATTAATGCTAATGAATGTCTCTCGGCCAGCTGCTGTCCTCTCATCGTCTCATTGGCATCCATTTTTGTACACTGAACGAAACTATGTTTGATAATAAATAAGGGAAACATATATTTATTTTAGGAAATTATATACTGTTTATAAGATTTAAATTTTAATCATTTTATGGCTGTGCTTTCTTCGGAGAATTTTAACGGATAAACTCTCAGATTTCTCTAGATTTTCTGGAAAATTCCTTACAACTAAACCCTGATTTCTTGCTATGTAAATGTATTGCTCTCTACATCTGTCCCTGTATCTGTGCACTCGCATTTCATTCATTTGGCTGGCTTCGTCAATCAAAAGTTTCATAAGCTTCAATGATGAAAGCACTCCGTTGGGGGCCGTTGTCCACTGCCAATGATGCTGGCTTCTGTTGCCATGGTCCTTGGTCCTCGGTGTTTGCTCCTTGCATTGGTCAATTACTGGGACAGACTCCGGGGGGGTACATCATCGAGTATGCAGCCAAGTGTAAATGAGCAAAATATCACACTGAATTGCAGAAAATATGCCTCGGAGCTGCAAATGAAATGATCTCCGGCCCGACCTCCTTGGGGGTGGAATATAATTCCCGATTATGCGTACTTCAATCGAATGCAAAATAACGTTTTCAATTTGTGCCCCCCTTGCCGCCTCACTCAACTCTTGACTGCTGACTAATTCTCAGCCTCAACCCCCACAATTGTTTTTCCGTTTGCCCCCCAAACACTTGCCACACTTTCCACGTTTTCCATGTTTAATTATAAGTTCAATGCAGAATGTTGCCGCCTCCTCCCCAAGCCCAGTCTCTGGCGTGGATTCAGCTCCTGTCTGTCAGTCAGGCAGTCGGGCTGTCCTGGAAAAAGAGCGTCTGCCTCCAGGGAAATTTACGCAAACTGCCGTCCTGGAACAGTGGGTCGATGATGGTAAAAATTGGGACTTAAATAATAAATCCATCATAATTATTCTAGAGAATATATAAATATCATCTTATGAATACTATTTAATTATAATTATATTAATTAAAAAAACCCACAAATATCTTGTTAAAGGCAAAGTCTCCGAATTCCGAAGTCTCATCTGCTTCTTTTTTTTATTTATTTATAATTTTTAAATTGCTAAAATACATCCAGCTCCTTGAATTTATTCCCATTCCCAATAAGAAAGGCCACACTGCCACTTAGATGTCCCCATGCCCCCGTGTCATCCCCCTCCACCTTCGTCCTACCACCACATCCTTTGAAGCTCATTTCGAACGTCGAGGAAATATGAGGAGAAGCCGTGCCTCTGAACGGGAAGGAGGCTGCCACGTTGACTGGCAAGTGTTTCGTCTAAATTGAATATTGATTATGAAAATAATAAGCAAAAATTGCGTAACTTTCCGCTTGGGCCTGACAACGGCAGCAGGAGCAATGGGAACAGGAGCTGGAGCTAAGACAGGACCAGAAATAATTTGGGGGAGGGGCAGGGACAATAGAAGCATACGCCAGCCAGCATCTGACTTCCTTGGGGGCGATGAAGTGGGACGCGAGGCGCTGCTCAAGTGTCCATTGATTGACTGCCAACATGGCGTATACGTAATAAGAGCGTTTTTGTTTTTTTCGGGGACGGGGCGGGGCTAATCAAAGAGTGTTAATTTACCCAGAGGACTTGCCACGCACAACACTACCTAAACAGGGAGAAAATTGGCCTAAATACATTGAAATTTTACTCATAAAGGAAATATAATAAGACAAAATCGATCAAAAATCCTTAAGGAGACTTTTAGGTTAAACTGTTAGGAGATCATAAGGATAACCTATCGTTGATAGAATCATAAAATGTAAAAGGGGATTATAGTCTGCGGTTTAGAATCCAAAATCGCTTAGAGTAAGACCTCAACTTAACATTCAGGTTAGAGAGAATAAATTTAGCAATTTTATTGACATTTTTTCTGCTCAGTGTGCCATCCCCTGCCCCTGCCTCCCATTGTTGCCTCATTATTGTACTCATTCGGCTTTGTATTCGTGTCGGACGAATCTCATTTAGGGGCGTGCCAAATTGACGTTCCGTCTCCGGCATAATTTCGTGATGAAAAACTAATTTGAGCCCGGCTCCCTTTTTTCCCCCCACCCATCATATTGCCTTTTCGCAGAAGTAGCGACAGCTGCTTGGAGTCCCGCTCCTTCGGTTGGTTATTAATAAATTAAGCAATTAAATGCGCCGGACGCTTTGTTTGTTTAATGAAAATCTAATAAATCGCTTCCGTGTCCGAGGAACTACTGCCGGAGCCAGAGCCAAGTGCGATCCTGGCCCAGTCACGTGCGTAGTGCATAACTCTCGGTCTCGATTTGTCGTCGCCTGTTGGCCTCTTTTCCCGCCCGGGGACACTTAACTTTGATGTTATGGCCCCGGACATCTGTGGCCCAAGTTGATATGCAAATGGCTAATTAGCAGGGGGCCGAGGATTATTAGGAGGGGGACAGGTGCGTCGGGCATTCAGGGAAGATTATAATGAGATAGTACCTAGTCGGAGTGTACAGCAGATGGTGCCGTCATCGATTATAGATTAAGCCGTTCTCTGGTCTTTGGTTTTGCTCTAGAAGGATTCCAGAGTTATTATTCATAGTTTTATTTATTTATTATACAATAAGAAAGATAATTAATGTGTCCTTTAAGATATTCAAGTTTGATTTATGAATGTGTGAGATGTTAATTCAAATTTCTAGTCAACGGACTTGCTTCCTAATTAAATTACGCTCTTGTTTTAAGTGAGAAAGTACGATATAGCTACTTTTGACTCAGAAACCCTCATTAGTATCCTAATTTTAGCCTTAAACATAAATCAAAAATCAAATTTCTCTTCAAATTAAATCTTTAAAAATTCAACAACATTGCAAGGCCTAATTTCAACGTCAAGAAATTAAGCATGCTATAAAAGTTATTCTTAAAATCAACAAACAAGCTTTTATCATTTTTTTTTAAATCAAGTTTGACCTTCAAGGGATCAATACATAAATTTCACAAAATTAATTAAGAAACTTATACAGATTTTACTGGCCAACGAGATTCCTGGGTTCTAAGTTGACAAATTGATATTAACAACCATCGACGGCTGCCATCTTTTAGGCGGATGCTTCGGTGTATCCAACTTTTTATGGGTCGTGCAATGCTAATGGGCTTGTGTGGGTGCTAAAAGCGACTCATCCCGGTTAATAGGCCATCCGAATAAGGATAATTAGATGACTGGTCCTGGGACTGATCCTGGTCCTGGTGCTTGGCCCCAAACAGCTTAATCGTCTTGAGTTTAACTCGACAAATAACCCGAGGCCAAATGCCATAAAGCTTGCGCTGAGTGTTGGATGGATGTTGGGTGTCGTCTTTCGTCTTTCGTCATGTTATTTTTATTTTTTTACAACATTTAAATTGCTGCAAGCTAATTTGGAAATTGCCGACGTGGCAGCCCCAAAATCCAGCTGCAGGGGATGGGTTTTTGTCGTAAAAATCTGCTCACACGAATTACTGGGAAATTGAGGGAGCGAAAGAGAGTCTGGGTCGCGGCTCGAGAAGAAAGTCAATAAAACTTTAAAATAATTTCTGCTCAATTTAAATGAGGAAACCCAAGACTCTAAAGTGTGTAGGGGAATCTGGTGGGGAACTAAAATTCTGGAGGTCTCCATTTACCACGGAAAGATATGGAATATGGGGAAGGGCGAGGGGCGACGGCGGGCGTTTTTAATGAGCGCCCCGCAGGGGAACAATTAAAAAAGCGTAACGTGATCAAAATTTCAAATGTCTTTTTGGTCCTTGACGTCTCTGTCGCCTCTTAGGCTTTTGGCCATGAAATTAGGCAAAGTGCTGTGGCAAAAAAGGAAAATACGGAACCCATAAAAAGAGAAAAACTGCTCCGAACATCAAGTTCGTAAAATTTTAATGAGTTTCATTTGGTTTTTCTCGGCTTTTAATGTTTTTTTCGTCCCCTCCCCCGGTTGCCGTTTGCCGTTCAGCCTTCGCTGTGAAATGATGCGAAAAAATGTTAATGTAAATTTATATACGAATATAATGCGATGAACAAGGAATAAAAGCGCTTATAAATAAATAAATTAAGTCAAGGGAGACTGGCTTTAGGCTGAAAATTATATAAAAAATAAATAAAATATTTAAAAATTATAATAACATTACAAAGAATATATAATAGGTGGCTTGAACACAAAAATAATATATTTAAGTTGGTTTTAAATTATTTATTTCATATATCCTCTATTAAAAAATACATATTTTATGTATATAAATTTCTAAAAAGTCTCTAAAGCTTTATATTCGGCCAAAAACTATTTTTTTCCTCTTGTTACATCATTTGGGGGGTTAAAGGTGAACCAGGAACGAATCGCAGCTAACCAACAACTCCAACCTGGCACCCCCTAGGAGCAATTAAGGGTCAAGGGGTTATGGTTATGTAGTAATTTGTTGTACGTGGATAATGAAAGTCGGAGCAGCAATGAGGGGCGGTTCCACGCCTTCGTCAAATGTCAAGTGCATAATTAGCATCTAAAGCCGAGCATCCGACTCTTGTGCTGGAAAATGCCCAAATGTCCAAGTCCAAGAGGAAAAGCCAGCAGGGAATGGTCAAAGGCGAGGAGGGGGAATGCTCTCCGGCTTTGGGTTTATGCCATTCCCGGCGTTGTGCTGATGTCACTGAATACAATGGGTATATGGGACAATGGACCGATGGGAGCTGGGGATCCGACGACGGACCTTTTGACCAGAGCTGCCAACACACAATGACAGAGGAGGGTTCGAGCTCGGGTTCGGGTCGGGTTCGAGTCCGACAAATAGACCAAAACTTCGGCCAAAATGAACAGCAACAACAACGGCAACAACAACACCCATCCATAGACACAAAGACAAAAGGTTAATTACAACAAAAGCAGCAATAACAACGGCAATCATGAAATTATCAAATTAATAAAGAGCAGCCAGCAATCGAAAAGCGGGACCGGGACCAGAGTCGTCGCAATGCCAAAGGGGGTGATTAGCGAGAGAGGGGAGAGCGGAGGGGTGGTGAAAAGTGTATGGGAAAATTGCAGTGGAAAAATTACAGTTGAAAATCGAAGCAAATGTTGGCAAAACTAGCCGTTAGAGATGGTAAAAGTATAAAAACTAGGATACCACTTGGATTTATACTTTCTTCCATAAACTGAGTTAAATTATAAAATTAAAGCTGTTAAAAACACAATAAATTGTAGCTTAACATGTTATTATATAAAATAAACAAAGCTTTGTTAAATCTATAGAGTCTTACCTATGTTTTTGCTTTTATATTTATTTATTTATGTATTTCAGAGCAGGGAAGGCTCTCCGGAAATTGGATAAAATTCCCATCCCTAGGCTGTCGGCGACTGCATGGAAATGGAAACAAACATAAATGTAATTTATTTGCGTGTAATAAACCACAAAACAAAACTCGAGTCTCTGAGTGGCAGCCCCATCCCCTTAGCCCATACAGACACCCCATCACATCCCATCAGATCCCATATCCCATCCCATCCACCCCGTTTCAATTTCGGACAGCTGCTCGCTCTATCCGTTGCCTGCAGCTCCGCCAGGCCCGGTTCGGCTCGGCTCGGAAAATGCGGTAGTCGAGTGGAAAAAATAATAACAAAAACATTTGATTGTGAAAATTAAAAAGATGATTTCTCACACGCGCTCCCTGTCGTTGGCAGCGGCGGCGGCGGCATCATCATCATGAAAATCATCATCGCTGATGGGTTCGGCGGGGATGACTGCGGCAAGCGCTGATGATGATGGCGGTGCCACAGTGGGTTTGGTGAGAAATATGCAAAAAAACCTGTCTAGGTGGTAGTGTAAAATGTTTACCATTACTTTGCTTTATTTGTATTGAGAAGAAAATAGATTTCGACATGAAGCTAGAGCTAAAACGTATTTTTATTGAATCCTTTCTGGTTTCCAAATCATTTTTTATGAAATATTTTAACCATAAAAGAGTTTAAGCTTTTGATAATGCTGTTACAATTTTTTTAATATTTTTTTTTTCTAATTTAAACATCTAAATTTAGTAAAAAGATTTTTATTTGCCTTAACTTAAGGTATAAATACTTTTATTAGTTCCACAAAGCTTTTCTTCTGCGAGAAGGACATAGAAAATTCTAGATAAAAAGTAAGAGATTTAAAAAGTTTTAAAATAAATTTTAGTTCTATTTATTATCTAATTTATTTAATTTTTTATAAATACTAGTCAGTTTCGAAGTATAACTCGTATTATTTCTAATCAAAAACTAAATCCGAATATGGGAGAGCAACCGCTTAAATCTAGCTCGTGGGATTATGTATTTTTTAAGTCCCCATTCTAGTGGCACATCCTACTGTTCCCCCCGTTTATCTACGAATATTTTAATCTAAATAAAATCAATTTTTGCACACACATTTTCGCGGACCACCTCCCACGGTAATAACGATCCGATCCGAGTTGTTTTTCTGCAGCGGCAGCAGCCAACGCAAACATGCAGGGAGCGATGATGGTGATGGCCATGGCTACGACGTTGCATGTTGACAGATAAACACAAACAACATTTGGGATGAATAGGTAACGGCCGTGGCAACGGCAACGGTAACGGCAATCCCGGCGAGCACCCCATTAATGCTTATTACACAACAACAAACGATGTCCGTGTGTCTGCACTGCTCGTGATTGCGTGCCGCTCCCGGATTCCATATCCCGGATCCCGGGATGTTTCAGCCCGGCCAGGTACCAAGTGCCCGGGAAGGACTCCCCTCGCTCCTTGGCCGCTTTAAGTGTCGAGAGCGTGTCGAGCGAGTTCTTGTTTACCGCTGTTGCAATTGTTTTCGCCGTCATTATTTTCGCTGTGCTGCGCTGCGTGGTTATACCATACTGGGTACTCGGTACTAGGTACTCTGTACTCTGTACTCTGTATTCCCCTCACATGGTCGAGTCTGGTCCTTCCTCGTCCTGGTGCTCACTCATCCCCGATGCCCTGGCCTGCCCGTCATCTTCGTCCTGTTGAGCGCTCAAGTGCTGTGGCAAATTCGTTTTGAACGCCACTCCAGGCGCCCCGTCCGCATACGTGAGGGCATCCCTCTGCACTCACGAAAATTATATATGTATATAAAAAATCTGTTAAAATTAATGTTTTTTAATATATAAAGATATTACCCGGTTTTACTGGGGAGTATGCGTTGCCAACCTTAACTTTTTAAGATTACTAAGTACTTCGTAGGACATATAATAGCAGAGAGTGCTCCTTAAATTCCCAAGTACGAATTTAGCGCTGTGATCATCAGCAAAATAAGTATTGATAAAGCTTTTTGTTTAGGATTTCAGCAATAATATAATTATTTTGTTTATTAATTTATAAAGAAATTAAGATTTTTGAAATTTATTTTATTTTTCAAAGTGCCCCATTGTTGGTCTTGCATGTTGATTACACTTACTCCTGCTAGTATGCTCCCAGCAGACCCACACAAGCTGGCGAACTATGCGCTTTCGAGCACTTAAGGACAGAGAGAAAGCCCAGTTGCCGAGGTGATCCTTGGGGTTGGCTGGCGGATGGGAGGCCAGGGGTGCTTGAGCGAAACGTGGAAATGGCAATGCAATTTGTCCCGTGTAGCGCCGTGTCCTTCGGCTGCAGTTCCCTGCACTCGAGTCCCTATCTTACGGGATTACATTAAAATGTCTTCGGGATGATGGCTGCTAGCTGCTGCCTCCTGGCTGCTGGCTGGTGAAGAATCTGAATTGGTGGGCGGTGCATGTTCCTCGTCAATCTTCATTGGCTCCGCAACTGTTTACCGACAATTTCTGCAGTTCTGCAGCTTGTATTTCAATTTGAGCAATGGCCAGCTGGGATTAGAGCCGAGAAAGGTTAGTTTAATCAGCATTGAGTTACTCCAGGCAAATTGCAAATTACTTTAATTTATTTTAAGGGGAGTCTTAAGATGAATTAAATAATATTTTCCATTGCCCAGGCAGTCAGTAATTATTTTCCAATATGAATCACGATGACTTCTTCTTACCTACTTGGCTTATATAATTACTTTTGGAATAGTTTACCAAATGACTTATTTACATGAAGATTCACCGACTTTTTGTATGGTCTCCACACAAAAACAAGCAGCTCATTATTACCTTGGACGTTCCACTCCTAATTGGATAGTTAGCCCCTCACACGGGGCGCATAATTGGTTCGGCGGAGAACTAAAGGTTACCTGCAACTAATGTCAACCGAAATGGGCCGAACTGGCGAAGGAAATGAAAGTAAAAACGCTTTCGATTAGCTCTCGTTTGGAGGGCCCTCATAAAGGTGTGTATGTGGGCCTTCGTTTTGGGCAATTAAATGCAAAGAAGGCCGGGCCACAAGCCCGAAAAAGGTGTCACTCGAGTGCTCCGGGTCATTTCGCTGCCACAATGGACACTCTCCACGAAAAGGGCAGGGAGCGGACGCGAGGCGGGGCAGGGGGAATGCCAAATTGGATCAGGCTAATGCTCAACAACTGTCATGTGCAGTTAGGCAAACACAGCATAAAATACACACACACACGGGGAGCACTGAGAGAAACATAGATTACCTATTATTAATAATATGAATAATAAGTTTCGAAAAGAAAGTGGGGAATTTTAAGCACAGAAAAAAGGGATTTCCAGAGTAGATTGATATTTATTTGATTTTTTAAAAAGTACCCTTAAATATGGGTATTACTTTTAAAATGTTAGGTTAAAAAAATACCCTTGATCTCAGTATATAATCTTAGAGTATTTCTAACATTTTTTCCTTGTGTAGACACACTTGCACACACACTGTATATGACACTTGACGCTAAAAGTTAACGCACGCGACGCCATTAGGCGCAACTTGGCCTGCACTGGCAAATCGAATGCTCGCCCTGCCCCTGCCCTCTCCCTGCCCCTGCCCTTTCCCTGTCCCGCCTCTGCCTACACCTCCTCCCTCCTCCTCCTCCCGGTTTTCCATTTCCATTTCCATCAGGCGAGCAATGCGACAACAACAGCAACGAGAGCAAACCGAAAGAGCCAAACAACTTTGAACATTTTCGACAAACATGTCACACATTCATATGCGCAACGCACCTTCTCCGCCTCCTCCTTCTGTCCCTTGCACCGAACCACAGGGCTGGGCACAGTGGGTAAAAAAAATGTAAATTCAATAAATTAATCATGGAATCACTAAGAATTAATTTTATAAAAATTCGTATCTTATCTAGCCCTGCTTATATACCTCCCTCTGTATATATTTATTATTAAAAAGTAGAAAAAAACCTCTTTAGTCTAAATTATCCCGATCTTTTTCCATTTTATTTTAATATATATTTTTCAAACAAATTTTTGGTGCTTGCCCCACTGCCTGGGCACTTGACACCACCGCACCACATGAGCGTGAGCACTATTCGACCTGACAACAAGCTATCGCTATCATTTGTACCCGGTTGATCCACTGAAATATTATTTTATATTTTAAGTTAAAGGGAACTCAAAGAATTTTTGATTCTAGAATTGTAATATTTTTCTTAAAGTTATTATTTTCTTTTAAGAATATATTTTTATAATATATGAAATTATGGTTTATGTATTCAATACAGCTTTACCTTAAAGTAACAAAACTAATTCAAATAAAGGGGAAAATATATCAATTTAAATCTCTAAGCAGCTTCATTAACCGCGTTAATCTAGGCACCTTTTCAAATCTTTGATCCACTGTAAATATAAAAATTTGGAAGCAACTCTATTAAATCATAGGTTGAAGTAAAGTTTAATTCTGTAACATTTTCCTCAGTGTACCTGTCTTTTCATCATCATCTATCCATCTCTTTTCTTCGGCAGTGTCGCCACAACATCGATCGAAATCGAATCACACCAACGCTGTTGTTTTTGTTTCTGTTTTGTTTTTGTTGTTGTTGTTGGTTTTGGGGGCCCTTCAATCAGCTGTCAAATGAAAATGTCAAAATATCAAAAGTGAAAAAGGCAAAGCAAACTTAGGTCCGGGGTCTCGAGCCCATTATTGTGCTTCTCCTGCTTCTGCCTCTGCTTCGTCTTCGTGTGCTTCTTCTATGCTGCCAGCCTTCTAAGAGGTCTCCTGTTCTCGTCTTGTTGTTTTTGAGTGTCCACACACACTACACACTCGTGTGTGTGTATATATATATGTGTTATTTTTTGTTGTTTTGAGTGTTTGGCATCGGTTGGACCGCCGATTCGTTAGTTTCGTAAGTTCGTCATGCAATCAGTCAGTCATCCATCCACTCGGCGCGTCATTCCGTCAGTCAGTCAGTTTGCCAGTCGCCTCTAAGTGGCCCTAAACTGGAAGAGAAGCATATTACAGTGGAAACTGCCTAAAGGGGCTTGGCATTTGTCATATTTTAGAGTCTGAAAATGTAACTTTTTAAAAGTAAATAAAAAATAAAATTATGTCTGATTTATTTCAATTTTAAAACAAATTACTACACTTATTTTGGGTTTCTTAATGCATAAAATATTTAACATTTTAAAACTTGATTAAATAAAGAAAACCCTAATTGGAACCTAAGCCTACTTCTAAAAATATTTACATATCTGTCTTTTTAAAAGTTAATTTTTTTCTTTTTTCCATGATGTAAACTTGAAAATAAATTATTTTAAAATTGAGCTTGGTTGTAAAAAAGATTTTTAGTATATATTTTTAATAAGTTTTTATAAAATTCCTTTATATTTTAAAGTGTATACCTTTTTGGCAGGTTTCCCTGTGTGTGTATAGAAAGCAAACCTCAAAATGTATGCAGGCCGTAGAAAGAAAAATCAACAGATAGAAACAATAGACATTTCGTGCATACATATATACGTTTATGTACATATAGGTACTCTGGCCTATGTATATATAATATATACCTGAAGCCGATACCTTTGCTTTGAGGGTAACAACAGGGCTGACAGTTTGACTCTGTGGCGCAAGGTGTTTGCCATTACACGGCTAGATCAACACACATAGGAACCACTCCGGCCATCATCTAGGCAGGAATGATGTGTCCAGAGGGACGGATATAAAGGCGAAAAATATCGCATGCTAATTGGGCTTTACGACCCATAAATATAAGCCAGGGTCCCAGGATATATCTGATTTCAGTCCGGCAAATTATGAGCATTTACTTGAGCTTAGTTTGGAAAAGTTTATTAGTTTGCTTACTGTTACAATATTTTTAATTTAAGCCTATGTCTATACAAGCAAATAGCTTACAGGAATTAATACCATTAGGACTTCAATATAGTTGCACTGAAAAACTATAAAATACATCTAAATTATGTTGCAGAGACTTTACACCTCTTCAAAGCCAATTAAATTGAAGCGGGAAAACTCTTGCAGACTTTGGTGAAAACATGACCGTGACAATAATCGCATTTCACGCGGCTTCCTTATAACTCGGTACACCTTAGCACCATCCGTCCGTCGCAAATCAATAGCTCCAAAGAAACTCACGAACCGAACGGGCCATAAAAGAGCCTATATGCGATACGAGATTGTGAGGTTTTTGTAAGGTTTTTTTTTTTTGAGGCCTGTGATGAGGCCTGGCTGTGTGTGTTGGACACCATTTATGGGCTGCGCTGCCCCATTGTACTATCAATATTTGTGGCTCCTCTTCGGTTTATTATTTTTGGCTTTGGCTTTGTGCATGGCATTAGCTCCATTTTACATATTCGGCGTGTGGGTGTTGCGCTGTGCGCTGTGCTCGTGCTCTTAACGGGTTTCTCTGGCTTTAACGGTTACTGCCGCTCTTTTACGACTCTTTTTATTGCTGTTATTAATGCCCGAATCTTCCATTTTTGGGCGGCGTCGCGATCTATTGTCTGTGTTAGTGTTACCTTCAACCCGCCTTGAATGTGTGGCAATAATCGACGACAGCAACTTGAATCGTATCAATAATTTGTATCTCCGAGTGCTGAACATCTTCAAATCGATGAGTAGATACTTGATTCGTTCAAAGATTTTAGATTTTATACCCTGGAAGACATGAGAATGAGAAGGAACCGTAGCAATTACAATAAATGTTAAAGAATAAATTAATTAACCTTATTATGTGATTTTATTTCAGGAAAAAACCTTTATGGAAGCCAAAAATTTAATTTCAGGGTTATAACAAGCTCCAATATAATAAGAATGCTGTTATTCCTTGTATTCATGCTATAATATTTCCATTGCTTAAATATAAAGCAAAAAACTCATCCACATTAAACCCAAACACACCATCCATGTCGCTCCTATCGAGTTTAATGGCAGTTCAAGTAATATTTCAATCAAATTCGCGTCGCCGCTCCAAATTACAACATAATTTTCAGATCTTTTTCGCCTTTTACAATTTCCGCATTACAAATTAATTTCTACGACCCCGACCTCCCACACCCCGCCAAAAAATAAAAGAGAGAGAGAGAAGAAAAAACGACATACCACCCAATGAAAGCTGGAATATTAAAAAATTGAAATCTGTTTAATGTGTTTACTCGACCAGCGTAGGGAAAAATTTCATTAAAAGGGAAAGCCTGACCCAGAGGATGCGAAATAGGATGTAGATGTGGAGGGGAGAAGAGCGCGGTGCGGGGTTGGGAGGAAATTGTGGCGACTCATGGCGCAATCGTCAATTATGGCCAACAAGGAAAGCGGAAAAAATATTGTGTTCGATAATCAAACCGAAAATGTGCACAGCTTGAGTCAAAATAACAAAAGGGGGAATGGCACCGAAAAACAAGGCAACAAAAGGCGCAGAAAGCGTAGGAAAATCGGTGAGAAGGGGCAGGACTTTTGAGCAGCAGGATGTGCGTTCACTCTCGCCTTCCCCCTTTTTCCTACAACCCTGTGTTTATGCCCGGTACTTAGAGGGTGCAAAGGGTATATTGAATTTCTCAGGCAGACTTTTCGATATATTATGTTTAGGTTCTTGGAATTTTTACACAAATATTACCTGAATTATGAAATAAAAAATATTAACAGTAAATTAACATCAAAATAAGTAATCTAGTAAGATATTTTAAATGACTCTGGACTCTTTATATATTTTTCTTCAAAAGGGAATATTTCATTTAAGGTTTAACGATATATTTTTTGGAATGTTCTCATATGTTTATAAGACTAACAAGCTGCATGTTAAAAAGATTATGTACGCATAAAAAAAATTTTAAGGTTTTGTTTTCCATTAAACAAATTTTCTTTTTCTCAATTTGTTTATAAAACCCCCCCAATTTTTAAGTTTAAGCCAATTTTTACCATTATCTAAGGTATTTCTTCGTCGGTCCTGGACTCTCTAGTTTTATCTTACTTTCTCCTTGATTTTTTTATATTTTTTTTTTTTGGCAATTTGCCACCCGCCGCACGCGTTGACTGCGACGTCGACGTCGGCGTTGGCAGGCCCATAATTAAATTACACATATTTTAGTTTGCTGCGTGTGTGCATGTGTGTGTGCAGGCCTGCTGACTTGCTTTTCTCATTGTGAGTCCTGTTTTCCTTTCAGGACTCCGGCAACACCCATTCCCCCCGCCCATTTGGGCATGACTTAGACATCCGGAGAACCCGTGGACTTGGCCGTGAGTGTGAAATTAAATATATATATATGGCCACGGCGAACAATGTTTGTAAACTAGAAATATGTAATCAACAAAATGTTGTTTTGGTTATTAAATTAATTACAATTTGGTTTTGAAGACACAAAGGTGTGACAATAATAAAGGTCATAATATTGTCATAATATATAATTAGGAATACTCAAAATCGATTTTTCAGCCTCTTATAGAAAGTAAGAAAGTAATAGCCAAAAGCCGTATATTTTCCGAATAGTTAATAGATTTTAAATTAATTTAAATCAAAATTAAAAAAATATATATATATGAACAAAAATTTGACAATTTTTGTAAAATTCTATAAGAGGATATATCATTAAACTTGTCCAAAAATTGAAGAAATTCCTATTTCTTAAATATTTCAATATGCATATTTATTAACCTGTTAAAAAACTATCACGGGAAAACTTTCCAAATTGAAATAAATGATATTTAAGCTTAGTTTTGTCAATTTTAAAATTTGATTTGTCAAAAAAAGTTGACATCTTTTTCGAATTCAGTTCGTAATCCAAAAATTCGCGCTTTGAGGTCTATAGCCAAAAAGAAGGTGATAGCTATCCAAAATAAAATATATATTTTAGCTTAGTTATGCCTTTTTCTAAATTACCAAACTTCAAGAGTATGTAAACTTCGGATTTTACTTGCTTGTTTAATCTGAAAAATTCGAAATTAGGTCTCGGAGCAATTTAATTTATGAATGTCAACAAATCCTTTAATTAATCCTTATAAGTTACAAATTTTATATTAAACATCTTTTAAATTCATTAAATAAAATATTTAATACATCTCTTGCAGTTCTATTAGAAAATTAAAAATCTTAGCCCCAGTATCTTCCAAATTGATAAACCTATAATATATATTTTTCCTTCTATATTTCCCTTATGACTTCCTTATTTAATTCCCCTAAATGAGGTATCTGGAATCCAGACACGTTGTCCGGTAGTGGACCTACAGTAATCTCTTCAAATGAACGATCCAAATGGGTTAAGGGCAGCTGCCAAGGACTGCCAAATGAGATGAAATCGAATCGCTGACGGCTCACTCGACCGCAGCTGGAAATGGAAATGGAAATGTGACCTTGAATCCCATATAGAACATACGTACGTATATCGGTCCTTCCCAGCGGCAGGACTCGGATTACGAATGCGCTGCGCGTGACTTCCAGTTAAGTCCTAATTATGTCAGTAACTCATACGAGATTGCAGGGGATTTCTGGGAGGATGGACTGGGGAATGGGATTGGGTATGGGGAATGGGAACTGCTGCGTGCCTGCCACGTTCGCCGCACGGCGATGACGCAATTTCCAAAAGATTTGCAACCGAAACGCACAAAGGTGGCCCGATGTCCTTCGCTGCAGGATGTGCTATACGCTGTGCTATATGCCATACGCTATATATGCTATATGCTATCAGGGGTTGCTGCGCCACCCATCCGAAGCCAACTGAAAATATCTGAAACCAACTGCGGCAGCCGGCTTCCGTCACTCACTCGCTGCCCTCAACAGATTTTGCAGAGAGAAAAATATATAGGGTACTGGTAATTATTAATATAATTCATAAAAATCTAATATTTCTATTGATTTTAAAGATTAAATTCGACTTTTAATCAAACCTAAAAAAGAGTTTTAGTGTGGGTAATGTATTTTATAGAAAATAAGTATTGTAAATAATTCAGAACTTTAAATAAAATGTATTAAAGTCGACGGGAATGTTGTTGCTTGAAATCATTTAAAATTGTGTCCAAAAGTATGCAACAAAATATTGAAATAAGCCGAATTGCATACTTTGGGACCTTGTTTTAATATATTTAAAAACTCTTGGTCTTTTCATACCCAAAATTAAATTTGTAAAACGTGCAAAATAAATATAAATAATTTTTCGCCGTGCATCTATTATAATGATGCGATTCCAGCGGGCGTCGGTGGGCGAAACAACCCCCGTGTGAGGCCAGAGCCAGAGCCCAGGCCTTTGGCTTCACTCATTCATCCATCCATCCATCCATTGTGGCATTCAGTCAGTGAGTCAGTGGGAACCCGGCCAGCCCACTCACCCAGTTATGAGTGTCCTGCGCCTTTTGTCCCGCTTAGCAACAAGCGATAAATTCCGCTCCGCGCGATAGGTAAAGCGTAGTGGAGTGAAATGGAATAAAATTGGTGGTGCGACCGACCGATGCTCTGATCCCGAGATGCATCCCCCAAAATCGACAGTGTTTCAACCCCCGAAAGGATGATTCACAGCAGCGGTGAGCAGCAGCGGTTGCAAATGCCATGGAAAATTCCATGCGTCGTATGTACTTGGGTACATATATGTACTAGGTAATCCTCAAGTGCGCACATAGGTTTCAAGGCTAAAACTTCTGTCAATTATTTATATTTTCTATATATAAAAGGGTAATATGAGATATTATTTGCAGAGTGTAGTGGCTTAAATTTTCCTTAACTTAAATATGATTACAAACGGTTTTGTTTTGAAAGTATCTATGTTTACCTTATTTTTTTTCGTTTAAATTAGATTTAACCAATGGTTAGTTATCAGAAATAATAATTAGAGATTTTGAACTTAAAATAATTGGTTAATGGTAACCATAAAAGGGCATCAGTCTTTACTGAAATTAAAGAGCATCCATATATATTATTATTTCCATAGAATAATTATGTTTTCTTCGTTTTCCTATTCTAAATTTAATATCAAATACATCTTAATTATTAATTGAATAATAATTGTGTTACAAGAATAAAACCACACATAATTTTACTTTTGTTTTAATTAATCTAATTTCCAAGAAACAATTTAATTTTTTGCACATGTTTCTTTACTTTAATTCCTTGCCAGCTCATTGCCTTTATTTATTTGGGTAGCAGCTTGTGCTTATTTGTAAATAATCCCATTTCTGACAACTCCCAAGGAAAGACCCTAAAGTTCAATAACTCTGGAAAATACTTTTCATGTCGAAAGTGTTTAAACGATTCACCTGCGAGTGTCCTTCGCATCTCAGAATGATTACGAAATCCAGGCGGTGCCGCCGCCTCCACTCGAGTGGTCCCAGCCACCATAATCATCTTAATAATTTCACAACTCATGTCTTTATTACATTTTTCCACTCTTCCCCGACGCCACCACCACCGCAATATAATTTCCCAGCTCTCGGTGGAATTTTTTAATTTCAACAGAGCCAAAGTATCTTATGAGGAGGCGGCAGGAGCCCCGCTCAGGCCCAAGAAACACAAAATAAAAGTAACGAAGAAAATGTATCTTCATGCGTGTGCCCCGAGACGCAGTTTCATTCCCATTTCCCTGGGCTGAGCAGACGCATTTCATCAAAGATTTCCCATCTCGCGTCTACTTGCCACGCAGTAATTTAATCCCTCAGTGCTTTTTATAAAAAATATGGCAGTAATAATAAATAAAGGGAACCCTTCGCCAACCTCCCAGCAGGTGACCCATCCCTTAGTTATGGTGAATGAGGAGCAGCTTAGCTAATTTGGAGGAGGTCCTTCAATCAGGCGTTAAGATCGAAGACCGCTGCACGGGGCGGTACAATGTAATTTCCCCTAATCCTTGCAAGGCAACAAATCAAGTCCGGAGGTAATCCTCACCTTGATTGAGGTCCTTTTCCAAAGACCTTTTGTGAGGCGTAACTATGAAGGATCTTCGCGGAATTGAGTTGAATTCAGTTGGTTCGATTTTCAGTAAAGCGAAGAGAGTACTTGTTGTGTTCGGGTTATTGACCTTATTGTCCATTTACTTTATGATAGAAATATATCAGAGCCATATGGAGAAGGGTTTTTTATGAATAAAATCTAGAACTTAGAAATTAAGAGCTTTATTCTTCAAACCATTTTCTAACAATATATAACCCGTAGATATACAACAACACTGAAGGTATTATTATAATCATTTTATATTTCTATTTAACTAAATGAACTCTGAAACATAAAACATATGATCTTTGTCATACCCATTTGGGATCTGGAACCATTCCACCCATTCCCAAATACTTGTCGTTGCATTTGGTAAATTTAAGTTATTTTAATATTTCACTTTGTTAAAAACAAAATGATTTCCAACATATTTTCGCTGTCACATTTATGTGTGTCCTAAGTATTATAGACCTAAATGAAGCGATCTCCCCTAATACCGTCGCCATAGCCTGCTGCGTCGGAGATTTAAATATAGAACGGCCTTCCGACAGAACCAAAACAGGTTCCAAGGCACTCCCACATATATATATTTTTAAACACATAAGACTGTGCACATGGCAGGCACATTGGCTGAAGCCGAACTAATTTTAAGGTCCCCTCCCTTTCGAGGGAAACATTTGAAGGTCCCTCCAGTGCAGCTGCATGAAATCGTTAATTGGATGGAGTGTTGCCATCGGTTGAAAGGGTTGACTAAAGTCCAGCCGTGGTTCCCACGCATTTCCAACGGGAGAAATTTGTATTCTGAAATTACCAACTATATATTAAGTTTCTATAAGCCCGAATAACAATTTTATTAAAAATGGAAATTTATTTAAAGAATTTAAATATGTATCTTTCGGCTTGCTTGTCCAACAAACATTAATATAAAGGAATTCCTTGAAATGTTAATCATTACTACGCCCTTTTCGTAAAATTATTTCCTTGGGAGAGGGCTGCAAGCTTCGATCTAGTTCCGGAAGCGTGTCTAGCTGGACTCGTAGTTGATAAGGCGGCTACCACATGGCCGGAGCTGGTAGTTTTCGCCAAACTACCAGGGTGAGGCTAAGATTGCTTCCATCCATCAATTGCCGCTGCCCCTCCCCGTACGTACCGAATCTGACGTTTGCCCCTGGCCAGGACGGATGTGCCGAGCATCGAATCGGAGCACTAGCCGCCGCACATCAGGCCAAGAAACGCCTCTACTATGGCATTGAGGTACTGGCCCGATTCCGCAAGGATCCCATAACCCTGGACTTCAACCGCTTCCTGCCGGTGCTGCCCATCTTCATAAGCGTCGTGTGGCACTCGCTGCGGTACTGGGATGTGGAGCCCATTGGCAAGGTAGACAGCCTCGTGCTGTGCAAGCACCTAGCCGAAAAAATTCCCGCGCTACCTCACATCACCGCCTACCGAATGTCCAGGGAGCGGTTTAGGGAGTACCTTGCCCTGGGTTTCAAGAATGTTTTGGCCTTGCGGGGCGATGATGTGGACCCGGACCAGGATATCAAGCTAGCCAAGTCCATTGTCGAACAGGCGAAATGCAGTCTAGGCGGTAAGTAGATCCTACAGAGTGGCCCTCGGGTGCAGACCCAGAGAATAAATCCAAACATACCTCGATTGAACACTTAAGATTTACAAAAGGTTTTGCGTATTTTAGCTTCTCACAATTAATGACCACACAAACATCGTACACCCAACACCAGGAATTTTCCGACCCTTTTTTCCTAGTCGGACTCTTTCTTTCCAGAAAAAATATCGGTGACTGTTGCTGGGTTTCCGGAGGGCTACACTAGCCTCGATCGTGGTACTGAAGATTTCGACAGGAACATGAGCTATCTGAAAGCGAAGGTGGGTTCGCTCAACACCTTGATGTTTTAGGATTTATTAACCGGATTTTACTTGCTAGATCGATGCCGGAGCGGATTGCATCATCACCCAGGCGTGCTACCGGCCGGAGGCCATCGTCAAATTCGTGAAGGATTGTCGGGCTGCGGGAATTAAGGTTCCCATCTTGATCGGAATCATGGCTCACGACACCCACTTATCTTACACGAAGATGGAGAAGAAGGCCGGTGTCCATCTGCCGCCCGATTTGCTCGAGGAACTTAACCAACTGCAGTGCCAAATGACCGCCGAACCCAACAAGGACCCGGATCTGATTAGCAAATTTTTTGTTCGCACCAACGTCCGTATTATTTGCCATATCCTCTCCGCCTGTGAAGACATCTGGGGCATCGTCTTCTTCACCCTCAACAGGTTCGAAAATGTCGAAGCTACTCTCAAGGAACTCCATGCCCTAAACCTCCTAAAGGGCCCTGATTAGGATATCTTGAAAAGATCTAAATTGTATCAAGTCAAAGCTAAATTTTAAAAGTATTCTTACCTCAAATTCTTGATAATTATATATAATTATATATAATAATATATTTGAACTTTTGATAATATTAAACAACATTTTTCAATAAGATCTTGGTCAGATTATGGGACACTATTTTTTTAATAGTTCATATATATCTTTTTCAATATAAGTTTCAGCTTTAAAAATAAGCTTTTTATTATTCTAAATTTAAAAATAATGGAACCTTGAACATTTACTCCCAAATGCCTGTGTCATACCTGCATCCAAGGAGTTATCAGCTCTGACGGGGGCAGTCCAAGCTTCGCTCTCCCAAGCAAGCTGTTCTAATCTCGACGATAGGCGTCTCGGGAGCGTGTCGAGATAGATTCGTTGAGCCAAATCGTGAATGCCGATCGCTGATTCAGCGGCAGCTGGCAGTTTTCGACGATCTGTCAGCGCGCCAGCATCATCTGTATCAATGCATCACATCGAACCGGCCAGCGTGGCCCTTCCGCGCTCCCCATCGTCCTCGTACGTGCCTTGCGTGAAATTTGTCACCGATCAGAGACCATATATGAGCCCACGGATGGACCCGAATCTCATTCGACTGCAGGAACAACGGCGCTTCTACTATGGTATCGAGGTGTTGGCCACCAATAAAGATAAGCCCGTGTGCCTGGACTTTCACCGCTTCCTGCCGGTGCTGCCCATCTTTGTCAGCATTGCCTGGCTGGGAAGGCAATACAGCGTGGGCCCCATAGAGCAGGTGGACAGCGTCGTGCTGGCCAAGCACCTAGCCCCACACATCCACGTGATGCCGCACTTTACCGCCTATCGGTTGACCGAAAATCGGCTGGATGATTTCTTGGCTCAAGGATTCAACAATATGCTAGCCTTGCGGGGCGATGCGGTACACCCGGGGCAGCTATATAATGATAGCATACCCATTATCCAAAGGGCGAAAGGAGGTAAAAGCAAAAGAGGTAAGAGCATTAGTGTGGCCAGAGGTACTCATGCAGAGGCCTCGAGTGTTGCCAGACATTCGGCCTTTCACACAGACAGCGCTCGACGCTGGCCTTATCTCTGTGTAAAGCCGACTGCTCTGAACTAAAAAAAGCTTTATACTTATTTACGAATGAATATATACATATATATAACTAACCGATTTTTGTTAGATTTGCTTTGATGCTTACAACACTTAAAGACCGCAAAAAACACGTGCTTGAGTAAAATGTATACGCTATAGAGCCCTCGGCTGGGCTCTACAGATTTCGATACGATCATCTGAGCTAGAAAACGTAGCTTATCTCATTGTCTAGCCCCCGACGTCAGAGTTGTCTCTTGCTTTGAATAGTCACACAGATGCTGGGTTTATACACAGACTCGAATACATGCATTCATATTGACAGATGAGATGCCAGATCTTTAAAGTTTATATTTTTATCTGTTTTTTAAATAGTAATATACTGGGTTTAATATAGGCCGAATTTATGCATTTAAAACATGAAATGGTGTGGCGCTATCAGCTGAACTCTGCCTAAAAACAGTTAAATATGTTATACTAATTTTACTGGTCTGGCATCTCATCAGTTAGTATGAATGCATGCTTTCGAGTCTGTGTATAAGCTCAGTAAGAAAAAGCCAAAATATAAATTAGTTAGTAAATTAATCACAGCTAATGTACTGGACCACAAATAGATCTAGTTGTATATTCATTCCTCTCTTCTAGAATATTTTTATTTAATTCGTAACGCGAATCTTTCTCCCCAGAAAGCATTTCTGTTTTCGTAGCTGGACACCCTGAGGGCTACTATACCCCAGACGTCGGATTTTCGGATATGGAAACTCACATAAAGATTTTGAAAGACAAGGTTGGTAGCTCACTTGGGCGAAATCGTTAAAATAAAATCGGCTTAACTAGTAATCTATTTCATAGATTCGCTTGGAAGCCTCTGGCATCATCACACAGATGTGCTACGAACCGCAGACCATCATCAACTTTGTGAAACGCATCCGGTCTGAAAGAGCCTTAGCTGAAACTCCCATCTTGGTGGGAATTATGATTCACAAGGACTTTCAGACCTACGAGAGGATGGTGAAACTAAATGGAGTCCGACTACCCAAGCTTCTGAGCGAAGAGCTTGAAGAGCTGGCGAAACAAGATGAGGGAAGTCCACATCGTGTTAGAGACTTTTTTATTCACCTCAACGTAAATCTTATTCGCCAAATCATGGACGCTGATATAGGCGTGTATGGCTTCCAGTTCTTCACCCTCAACAACTTTGAAGCTGTCGAGGCCACTCTTGAGGAACTTCGCCATCAAAATATACTTAGCGGTAAGGAATACGAACTTCAGAATTCCAATCGGACCTTAATGGAAGTATGAGAACTGACAAGAAGCTAATTCAAATTCAAAATTAATTCCCCAATTATTATTTGTGAAAGTTTCGGTAAGGAGAAGCGTGTCTTAATTTCATTGATTTGATACGGATGTGGTCCAGGATTCATAATACTGGCACTAGAAGGCTTAGAGAGGGTGGCCATTTAGCTCTTGCCCTGGGAGACGACCCCTTTTCCTTGGCTTCGGTCGAACAATAACAAATGATGGCACTGACATGGCTAATGGCCGGGCGGTTCGAGTCCTGCAGCTGGCCAAAAGCATAGCTTGATGAATGGATCTTGAAATTTGCGAGTGTTGCAGCTCCCTGTCCTGGTGCGTCATCAACGTCACTCACTGTCACGGGGGCTTCAGATCACAGCCGAAGAAGTGCGTAGATATTTTTTGACGCTTTTCAACCCGAATAATAGAACTGTTGCGTCACCGCACCTTCCTTCAGGACTTGCCATCAGGGCAGAGTGTTGAGGCCCCGCCCCGCACGAAGGCACACTGAAAGGTCCTTTTGACAAAAACAACATTTGACATTTGTAACTTGCGGTTGATCGGCCATGGAGAAGGGATAAGTGCCAGACCGATACACTGGGATGAAAATGAGGTTCCCGCTTAAAGCCTACTTGCAGTTCAGATAAATTGTTTTCTTGATATTTTAATATATATTTTTAATGAAATCAACCTTTTAAGGACTATATGGCATTTTCTCCGAGACTCTGAATTATTTTCAACAATCCGGTCTCAATTTAAACTGATATTTTATTTAAAAAAATATACTTATAGGGACTTTGTGAGTGCCATGATTCCAGTTTCTAAGGAAACTCCTCCTCAAATCGTTCCCGCTTCTCTGCTATTATTTTTGTCAGTGCATTTCCAAGGGGTTGACTTCCGCCGCGGCCCCCAAATGACACAGATGGAATCGGGACTAAAAGGTTTCACTGCCGACGACGCTTCAAATCCGTTGCCCTATTCTTTCTCTTTTTGCTTATTTTTGCAGCTGTCGCCTGGGCCTGAAAAATGATGTGCGAATGCGAATTTCCTTCGTTTTTCTTTCGCGTTTTGCTTGAGTTTGTTGACGCACGCTCTTTGGGGTAGTTTGCAACTCCGCTTTTGCAATTATTTATCGGCAATTAAGCTAAACAAATGACGCCGTTAGGATGGACAATGCGCATATTGCGCATACGACATGTATGTCAATCACCATAACTCTTGGGATTTGGGTTTTTTGTTTGCAAAAGTTTAAAAATGACTTTAATTCCCTCATTTTTGTATTAAATTAAATGCTTAAACGTTGATTATTTCGATTAACATTTTTTTTTTTATAAAAGACCAACTTTAATTCAATTAAAATATTTATTTATTTATTTTTTCTTTTGTGTGCATTCGTTTTAGGGGTTTTATAGTTAGTTTTCTTTTGTTTTAACTGTTTGTTTGTGGCTTTGACTGCACTTTTCTATCGATCGGAGAAATGCAATTGTGCGGCTCATTTGGTTTTCTTCTTCTTGGCCTCTTGTGCTTTTTCTGCTGCTTCTTGATTTGCCATGCGTCGTTTAATTTTGTTTCAAAACAAATAAGCGTAAAATGAGGAAATCTACGATAAATAAGACCAACAAGCAAAGCCTCTATGCGACGGTGTGTGTGTGTTTGTTGCTACAGCGAAAGATCAGCTTCAGTCGGCGTCGGGAGAGGCAGAGACCGAGGCAGAGGCAATAAAAAAGTTTGCAAAGACGGGTGGCAAGCGGGAGGCTGGCAAACGATCCAACGAACAAAGGAGCCGAGGAAAACCAGCAACAAAAGAAGAAAAAAAAAGACAATAAGAAAAGCAAAAAAAAAAAAAACACAAAACAAGAGTCACGTTCACGTTTCGCTGCCGCAGTCGGCAGAGGCAGCGATCAGCTGCAGAACCAGCTGAGCACTCTCTCAACCTTTCTCTCACTCTCTATCACAATCTCAATAAGAACTACCCTCTTTTAATACTAAGAGATATTTTTGAAAACACTCAAGAGAAACCTAAACGCGATCAAAGAGTTGTTGAGTGATTTAGATGTAGTTGAAGCCAAAAAGATCAAGAAAATATAACCAAAAGCAGCTCAAGAGAATTTGTTCATAATTTTAGTATCAGTTAAATTTTACTCAAGAGAGAAGCAGAAGAGTGTCGTTGTTTATATTACTCTTGTGACCAAAATCTTGCATCAGAAGTTCACACATTCTACAAAATAATATACGTTGAAAATTGTTTACGGTAAACAATAAATAGATACATTTTGTAAATACATTTTCTTGGCAATAGCTCCTTCATTTGGCTTTTATTCTTTTTTTTGGTTCTGATGACGCTGTTGCATGTGGCAATATTTTTGGGTTTATTTGTAAAAATAAATGCATTACACCAAGATTCTTGTTAATTACTTAGCTTACTTAATACTAAATTTAAAGTCGAGTATATAATTAAAATCACAGTTTTTAGGTAATAAAAATATTGTAAATCTAATAGATTTATACATTATCAGTCCTATAGATCTAGAATTTTGAAGTTAAACATTATTTTTTTATTTCAAAATACCAAAAGCTACAAAAAAATATTTTCCGTAATAAATCCCATTTAAATAGGTGTTTTATGAGTTGTTTACTAAGTTAGAAATAATTTTTCAGTGCACTTGCTACCATGCTCTTGAACGGCTTTGCAACAGAAAAAAGCAATAGCAACAGAGGCAATAATGCTACTTTGCGACCTGCCCCACAGCAATTTGCATACGCCATCATGTAGCACGTTCGTGTGCGTATTAAATTGACTCACACTCGCGCACACACAGGGGCGAATAGACGCAGATACTCTTCCGCAGATACAGATACTCGTTCATGAACCGAACGCATGCAACGGGACGAAATTGGCCAAAGCTCATGCGAAATTTACGGCAAATTGTTACAATTTTTTAATTAAATTGCAGCCAGACCGAAATAACGAAGACTGAATAAGGCGAGGCTCCGACTGAAATTTTCAGTGCGAGGCACTTGGAGCTCTAGTCAGTGGATCGATTTATATTTAGTAATAAATAGGATCTTTTCCTGATTTCTTTTATTTTATTATCTAATTATATATTTTCTTATTGATTTATTATTTTATAAAACCTTTGAAACCTTTCGAATAAGGCTCACTAGCAAAAAATCATTATAAACTTAACCAAATGAAATAAATGATATTCCTGAAAAGAAAAAGAAATTTAACTCTTGCTAGAATCTTAAATAATTATAATTTAGCTGATACATATGTTTTTCAAATCGAAAACAATGAAAAGCATGTGTAAATGTGTAAAAATAAGAAAAAAATATATATATATTCCTCTATGTACCGGCACTTGCCCGGCTCTGGAGTGGGGACTGGGCAGCCTCTGAGGGGAACGTTTACCTTCTGAGTAACGAACACACGCACACATGTTCCGTTTGGTGGTATAATTTATGGCCAGAGTCGAGAGCGATCAAAAATAAAATGATTATTTTCAGAAGGAAGCAACAGAAATAATAAAATCGAAGCGCTACGCAAATTATAAACAAACGTCAACGAAGAGTCAGCTAGGAAAACATCAACAAGCTACGTAAGCAGCCACAATCGTAGTTCTTGTGGGATCGAAGGTTTATATATCCTGGGATTTTTTTTATAATTAATATTGACTTTATATAATTACTTTATGAAGATATTAAAAAGAGGCCTTAGGATAGAGGTTTTCTTAAATTGGGTACTTAAAAAAAATAAAATATTTTATAGTTATCAGCAAATTTTTTTTAAGTTTTTAACAAGATCCACAAATAAGCCTATATACCCATTCAGGACTCGGAATCTAATAAAATATAATGGAATGCTAGTTTCGAATATAATAATAATTAATAGAGCTGGAAAATAGTCCGAAGATGATTTCCTTACGTTATTTTCGACCCCAGGAAGTGTCTGGCTATTCTGAAACTATGCCTTTTATATACATATGTACGTTAAAATATTTTCTCAATTTTATTAACGATTCAACTTAATATAGATTTGTTCGATACATAATTATCCTTTAAATGTTATAACTAAATTACTTATTTTTAAAATATTTTTCTTTTAACTTTTTGCTAAAGATAAAGTAGGTACTCTTTTCTGCATTTTCCACCAAAAACTATTAATTAATTCAATGTTATTGGAAAATGGAGAAAAATAATTATGACGACTGTCACTTATAACTTTTAGTAATAGAAAATAGCAAACGTTTTTCGGTAAATTTTGTAAATTATATTAGCTTCTTGGCCTTTCTCGTGAGCCCAATATACCCAGCTTATCCACATTGCAATTAGGAACCCAGGCCCTGATTGCAGCTATGCCTTTTGATCTTTTTTCTTCTGCACGGCTCTGTTGCATCTCTCGGATACTTGCACACACAGAGGCACACCCACGTGGCACACACACAGGTGCAGGGATGGATGTGTGTGGCCCGTCGGCTAACGAAAGATGGCCGCAGAATTGGCAAAAAACATGAATGGCAGGCAGGCGGCGGCAGGCGGCAGGCCAAATCGGAAGCTGCACTGAAATCGAAATGAAAGAGGAGGAAATCTCGGGCGAAATGGGGAATTGTAAATTGAATTTGGCATTCGGGGCGTCCATTAGCTTTTCACACGAAAATTCGCACCCGGACTGCCTTTTGGCTTTCGCTTTGAGTTAAAACTTGCGCTGAATCTGCAGCGACTACAGCTGTTTTACTGAGATTATATGTATTTTCATTTTGTTAAATATGTACAGATTTGAGAAGCAGAATTTATTTTGTTAGAAATAACTGAATGCTGAAATGTTGAATGCCTTTTTTGCCGCATTTTTTTTTGACAGCTTGAAGCTAAGGAATTATATTGTGTATATTATTCCGATTGTTAGCATAGTGGGAAATTTTAATATTACATTTATTGAAAATAAACTGTATTTATTTTAGTTAATGACGCATTATTTAGGTATTAAGAAGATAAGGAGAAGGCTCCTTGTCTAAGAAGCATTTAAATACAAGATTTACATAAAACAAAATGCTAAAACTGAATTTATACAAAATAACCAAGCTTGGGACAAGCTGAAAAAATTATATTTATTATATTACATCTTCTTTTATTTCTTTCTCATAAAATCATTAAGAAGTCAAGGGCATTTCTCGATTATAGACATTTCTCTGTTGAGTATCGGCCGCTCATTATTTTCAATTTAAACTCCATTTTAAACGATTTGATATGTAAATTTGTATAATAATAAGATGAAAAGTAGGTAGTTTGCTTTGATGTTAATTTTTACATCTCATTGAATGCGGAATTAGTTATATTTTTCTCTATAGTACATATGTATAATTGGGCTTCGCTTGAAATTGTTGGGTAGCGTGCCGCATAGAGAATCGCCCATTACAACAATTTCATTTCATTTTGCCGCCTTTGCGCGCTTACGTAAGCCCCACGAAAATGGCCACAACAACAAGCAACATGCAGGTGCAGAAAAGTGAATGCTAGAGATGTCACTGAAGTCAAGGTTTTTCGATAGGAAAAACGTCAAGAATTACAAATAGGAGGATGTACCTTGTTTTTATTGATTATTGAAAGAGATGTCATATGACTTTGATTTCTTAGATTTTGATTTTTTTTTAATTAGGTATTTATTTAAATTTGAGGAATAAACTAAAAGTGTGTACTTGCATATTATATTATATATATAATTATATTTATATTTAGTTATATATTAAATGAGCTTTTTTAAAAACAAATATGTGAAATACTGAATTTATCATAAACTAAATTTCTTCTAAGGGATCTTTGACTTCCTAATTACTCCCGAAAAGCTAATGCTTTTATATGAGAAGTCAAATGCTATTAATTTGCTTATATATTACATTTATGTACAGTTTTTAATAAGTTCCTATATATACAATTTATAGTTTTCCTCATAAGGAAAATATACCTTCTAGCTAGAACCACGACCATCTCTAGGGCCCTCATAAAGGGGTTTTAAATCTGAGGGAGACGGGAAAACGACATTTGTGCCACCTTTTTGCCTGCAATTACACGGCAACAGCTAACTGCAAATAGTATGAAAAAAAAGAAAAAAAAAAAAGACAGCAGCAAAAGCAACAAAAGCTGAACTAAAATCGCGCCAGACAAGCTGACGGCAGCGTGAGATTTTTATTCCCGCTGCGGTTGGACGGCCATACACTGGCGTAGCGATTGAGATTTTAAATTAAAATTAGTCCTTTGGCTTTAACTCTGAAAACCAAAAAGTGAACAGCCTATTTGTACTTTACTTTAGAGGAAACAAAAGGTGGAAAAGGTATATTTTGTTTCCTCTGAAAAATATTGAGGGACGCCCCTGCCGAAGCAAAATTGCGAATTAATACACGCCATTAAAAGTTCAGAAAAAATTAGATAGCTCTGGTACACCCTACGGAAGTCGTGTATATAGTATATTTGCTGTAAAAGTAGACATTTAATAATGTTTTCTATAAGTCATTGTGAAGGGAAGTATACCTATATGGAATTGATCAAGTTCTTAGGTAGCTTTTACTTAGCAAATATAAATAATTATATATAATTTACTTGGCCTCATATAATTACTATTTCAATGTTAAGAAAAAAAGATAATCTTGGATTTCCATATTGATTTCTTTCTTTTTTAAGCCTCTTCCTTTTTAAATAATAATAAACAAGGAAAATGCCTTAATAAATATTTATTAAAAAATAAAGCCCAATTCGTAAATCGAAATTTGAGGGCATTCGGTGCTCGGCGTGGCATGCGGCTAACCGTGTTCGAGCCACCGATCCGATCAAGATCCATACAATTGCAATCGAGATCGCGGCACTTTTCACAACATCGCCTGATTGTGATTAGTCATCGACCGGTTTGGGCCGATTGTCGGTTGTCGGTCGCCCGGCAACAAGCACGCGAGTTGAAGGTTCGGCGGATAATTATCGGGGCCCCAACAGAGCGGCCAGACCAGAAAGTACTGTTAGTCACCAGTGCCAATGGCGATTTTAAATCGGAGCCCGACTGTCTAGGGTCGAACTTAACTTTTGTCGTACATATATATTGACTCTATGACAATAATACTTTATTTTCCTACTTATTCTATTGTTCCTCTTATGTGAGCTGCCAAGAAGGTGGGAGGTCTCGGAACTTGGCAGCAAATCATATAATATTTATGAATAATAGGTTAATACTAAATTGTTAAATACTTATATACACATACTTAACTATTCTATTTTTTAAATTATAAATTTTTCTTAGTATTTTCCATTAAAAAATTATTGTAGGCAGACCAAACGTTTTCTGAAAATATTTATATTTACTATATTTACTATGTAATTAATAGTTTTTATTTACCAACTATACTGCTTACAAATTCTATTTTACTGTTAAAATAATATTCAGGAATTTTGATTTCCTCTAAACTGATCAACGATGCAAAAGAACACTCAAAGTCCAAAAACTTAGACCGGAAAAAGGGGCGCCCACGTCAACGCAATAAGGACTGATGTCTGGGCCAATTTCCTTAAATTTACCTGACATTTAATAAAGACACATGAAGTGGGTTCTTTGACGTAACCGCGGAGTTTTAAAAAAGTTACGTGTCGTCCTCCAGTTTTTCGCTCTACGTCACGGCTCAATGGTGACGACTTGAAATGGTCCCGCCTTTGAGGCAACGTGTCTTATGCGCTACGTGACTTCTGGATCATCGTGCGGCTTCTGCCCGTCCGAGTGACGAAATTGTTAAATGCAATTTCATGCACACGAATTGACCACGAGCTTATAAAAATTAATTAACAATAATGGCGCGTTGTGGGAATACAAAAATAATAATAATTGAACATCAGAATATAGCCAGTACAAACAAAATAGCTGCTTGATTAAAAAGTAAATAAATAAAGCACTATTTTATAGCCAGATTTTAAATTAAATAAATAAAAAAACATTTGCAGCTAAAATACAAGCAAAATGATTAAATTTACCCATTATCCATTGAGAACTTATTAACATATGTATTCATAGATATATTTTAATAACTTTAAAATAGCTTCCTAACTTATATTTTCTGCTCTTCTTTCACTTGCATATAGAATCGACTTTGTTTTAAATTTATTCCCTTCCCAATTCACTGGGATTTTATCCACTGAACCATTTGGTTCTCCCAACGTCGCTCTTGTGCGAACTTATTAGCATAATGAGTAGAAATATTGGCCGCACAGCACAGCACAAGCAGAGCACTCGCTCTGCTCTGCTTTGCTCTGATTTGCTTTGGTTTATTTGACAACTTTTCCTAGTTCTTGCTCGGCTGCCCCTGTAATGCCCATTTGGCCTTATGTCCGTTCCATCTCCTTGGTCATTATGTTAATAAGCGAAAAGAAAAATGCTGTTACCGCTGCTGGCTGCTGGCTGCTGGCTCTGTCTCTTGAAGTAGTCCAAGATGGGACGAGGGGACAATATCTACACCGATGACCCCATAAAGTTTACTCTCGGAGAAAAATGTCGATTTGTTTTAATGCCACCCGGAACCGAGAGGAGGGATGCTGTCGGTCATCAACCGAGTAAATTTCGCCGAAGGCAACTGAAAAGGGTGTAATGGGTCCCGGAGATGACGAACAGCTTGGCCATACAAATGGACATAATTATTTTGATGCTGGGGGTGCCTCTTGAAGGTCGCATCTTGACGCGAAGTGATTTTCGTCCGAGTTTTTAAGGATTTTACGTAAATTAGACGTTTTTCTAGGAGTTCCAGGGGACTTTTTACTATTATTAGAAGTTGCAATAGCTCACATTTTAATATAATATATTTTTTTAACCATATGTTCTTGTAAATTACTTTATTTTAATCTAACTTAACACCCCCCAAGGTTCAGTGTTCTTATGCCTTTGGTTCCAGCGCTTTTATCCTTAGTCCTTAGTCTCCAAATATACTGCCCGTTTTTTAAGTACTGTAAAATGCATGCTGAAAAAACAGTGAGTGAAACGAAATGAATGTGAAAATTACGCCCACCCTACTGCCATAATGACGGCGATTAAAATGCAGGGGGAGAGGACGGCTCTTGCTAAATGCAGCACTTAAAAAACCAACTCAGTTTTCTTGATATTAAATATATTTTAAGACTGGCTTCTCTTTACAAATTTAATCTAAAAGCCAAAGAGATGGTGCCTAAGACAAGGATAACCTCTTACTTGGAATTGTTTCGGAGTTCTTTTTTTATGCTACTTTGAAATTCTCTAAGAAATCCCGCTATATATTTTATATAGCTCTTGGATTTTCTACCAGTGCAATGGTAGATGAGTTGGAGGATTAGGCGGTGACACAGTGTACTAAACATGAAAAACTCAAAGCAAAGAAGGAAACAATTACAAATGCGAGCGCACACTTGCTTACCTACGTATTCAAATACAAGAGCGAGGATATTTTGTGTGTGTTTTGTTGGGGGCCTGGTGAAGCACTGTAAAGTGAGCGGTTCACAGATGTTTCAAGGATTTCTATTAAATTTTTTTTCTGTTTTTTTTTTGTTTATGCGATGTTGTGGCTGCTTTCCTTATATTTCCTTCTTTGGTTTTCCCCGAGCTGAAGAGTAAAATTGCTTCCGCCGCACTTAACGGTGCGCAGTACTGCCTTGTTCCTTGGTTTTTGTGTTTTTCTCATTTTTTTTTTTTGCGTCGTATCCCCCGTCCAGCCCCTTCTTCATTTGATGCCAAACATTTCCGCAGCTCGTCGCATAATTTAATGCAAATACTCTTACCACGCCCCATTCGCCAGATTCGGTTTAGTGTTGGGACAACGGCTGGTAGCGAAAAATAGCCAGAAAAATTAGTTAAATGTAGATACAATTTAAAGTATATTTTAAGGGATGAAACTAGTGAAAAGAATAAGATGAAATTAGTGTTTGAATTATAACTAAATCTATTTAAAAATACTTCTTCTTAAGAGTGAAGTTCCAATGATGTTACAACATTTTATAATACTTAAAAATTGTTTAATTTTCCTCAAAATATTTTTTTTAAATAATAGCTAGAAAATAGGTAGAATAAGACCTCTTTTGGGCTCATTTCCATTTCGTTTTCTTCTTGAATTTATTTTTTTTTATAGTAAATTGTTCTTCTCCTGCGTTTGGCATCACTGCGAGCGGCACTAAATATCGATTTTAATAGGGAAGCTGGAATATTTGTGCACCTCGTTGGGTGTTTGTCCTTGGGCTGACCTTTGCGAGCTGCATCCTGCAGCCTGCAATTGGCCAGGTCCTTCAAGCTGCTGGAAAGGTCCTTGGACGGTAATGCCGGCTTCCAGCGCTTAACTTCAGTTAAACGAAATTTATTAATAAACTTCAGCTGAAGCCCAAAGAAAAAAGAGAGCAACAAATAGTTCTTTTAATCTGTCAATCAACGAGTTTTTGTACCTATTTATTTTTTGTTTGTTTTGTTTTTTCTTTTTTAAATCCTTGAAATGTCAAGGATTTGCATGCGTCAATTTGGTTATTCTCGAATTTGCATGTGTGTGTAACTACAAAGTGATGTCCTGACTGCGGTATTAGGCAGACAGTGAGCGAATGTCGGAATCGGGTATAAAATCGAATTTCAAATATGCAAAAAAAAAATAAAATAAAGGGATAAGTCCGATTCGTATGGAAAACAAAGAAACAAGGAAAAAGGGCTTACAGCGGATATATTTGGCAACGCACGTGTCTCCATCTCCGTAGTCCTCCCCAATCCCCAGGGTCTGAGTAGCATTCCCATTCCCCTTCCCCTGTCAAAATCCAGTCCCTGAACTGAAAAATAAACAATGGTTCACGCAATATAAATATTACCAACCGTGTGCGGTTTTCACTCAGGTGAATCAAATTTGCAAAATACACACGCAGCCCGAATAAAGTGAAGCCATAGAGTGCAGGCTCTCAAAATGGGGTAACAGATTAGCACATTATACTTTTTATTTGTATAAAAACTATTAAATTAGAGCTCAAAATAATTTATGCGACTAAAATAAAAGCAAAATATTATATTAGGTAGCATTTTAAGCGATGTATGAAGTTATATTTATGTTTAGAAGCTTGTTAAGCATTAAAGGGGACTTGTGTAAAATGTATAAACAATATTATATCAACAGTTTAGGGAGAATTTCTTCTAAAGTTATTGGCTTAAAATATACGAACGTAGTTTAAGTTAAAACATTCTGAATCAAAGTAATACAATAATATTTTATTTATTTATTCCAATTCTCAAGCAACTCTCAGATTTGCCACCTTCCCGAACAAGTTAAGTTACCTTCTTGCTTTAAGAAATATAAAACAAAATATATATTATTTTTAGAATATTTTTTCGAGTGCCCAAAAGTTAACTTCTTGCTTTTAGAAATATAAAACAAAATATATATTATTTTTAGAATATTTTTTCGAGTGCCCAAAAATGACACAACAAGGTAGACAAGAGACCAAAGTCTTCGCTCCAATCCTTTCATTTCACAGCCCGCTATGCCGCTAAATTCTTTGGGCCTAATGAGTTTTCCACTTGCGGTTTCAGGGAAATTTTGCGCAAAAATGTGACTACTTTCAGGGACTTATGGAGGTGTGGAAAATAGGGGGAGAGCTGGCTGTTACCTTAAATTTTCGGTGAATGTGGTTGGCAGTGAACAACAACAGGGCCATATAGGCTGTAAATGTTTTAGTGGTTACCGCGTTTAAGTCATTAGAGAAAATTCCTGGGCCAAGAAGCAAAAGGGGTGGACTGAGCTTAAGTTAAGGAGGAGAGCACAATCAGGCCCAAAGTTAAAGCTCTAAGGTGCTGCGCTTTAGACATCGAAATCTCTGGTCTACTTTTTAAAAGATCCTATATTTTTAGCAGTTTATTAATCTTAATTATTCTTATTTTTCTTTGTAATTTTTCCTTCATATTGCTAAAAACTTCAATTAAACTCAAATAGATAACTCAAAGAGAGTGAAAATAGGAAACAAAACCCTTAAAGCCGTAGTTCTCTTGAGCTTTTCGGCGCATTTAAACCAAAGCTTCGTTCTCTTACAGGGCTCAAGAGACTTTTTCTGAGTACAATTCGACTCAACGCTGGGCCGTCAGAGCTCATTTTACCTTAAGAAACTTTACTAAACATAAAGGCTTTACTGTAATTTTTAATGTATATTCCTTATATATTTTTAAACATTTTCCTTTTGTTAAATTTTTAACAAAACTTATGATCAAACAATTGGCTTGGAATCGATTTAATAGCATTTGTAGACCCTCCCTCGTTGGCCATATGGCGATGATAGGGATCGAGATCTGCACTGCCGCTAAAGAAGTACAAACAAATAATTACGACGTGACCTTTACCCCCCACTTATTTGGCCACAACATCTGGCGTTGGATTTTTGGTAGTTTTTGGTAGCGAGACAGATCAGCTGTGTACAAGGTCGCGTCCCGGCCAATTGGTTCCTCCCTTTAACCTCTGCTCAAAATATCCATATTATTTATACCATATACAAAACAATCCCACAGTTCTCTTTATTTATTTTTGGTATATTTTTTCTTTCCCTTATCTGAATATATATTTTCTTTTTTTATCTAAAGATATACCGATGCAAAAACGTTCTAGTTCAATGTACTTTAAGATGACGAGAACTTTGATAGAAATGGACGAATATTCAAAGGAAAATAAAAGGAATTGCTTTAAGGCAGGCTGGCAACGATTTGAACGCATTCGCAGCAGGTTCATTAAGAACATGAAAACGTTGACAAGAGCGCCACAATTTTCAGTCGAGTTTAAGGAAGCGCAGAAAATACTAGCCGAAATAGGAAATCTAGCCGCCAATATATCAAAAATTGAGTATACCAACTCGCTCATTATAAGAGCAGAAGAATTGAGTCAACACTCACTAGTAGGTATTATGAGAATGGCATCGTTTAAGTCATTAAAGGATCACGATGCCAGAAAAATCTATGAGGCGCTAATGAAGGACATGCATAGAATGAACGGCGACGCTTTACAAGCCATTTACAGGATATACAGATGGTACGACAAGCATGTGAATATAAAATACCATTGAGGCAAGGCTTATCCCATATGATCACTTAAATATGGATAAAAAAGTAATGATCATATGTTTTTCAATTATTTTCAATAAATGTTACAAAACAATAACTTGAACTATGTACTAAAAGGCGTACTTTTCTCACTGGCTTTCATCAGTTGAAACTATTATGAGTCGACACAATGGAGCGGTGTTTGCCTGGATTTCTGAATAGCCTGATAATTTTCTTAAGATTTATATATGCGTATAGGAATGTGCCACAATAAGATAATCTTTTGGGCAAGAAAATAGTAAAGTAACTTAGGATTTGGCATTATTGTTTTACACTGCCACTCGTGGTTGCTACAGAAATCTGAACGGTTTTAAATCCACTGAAAATGTGCCTAAAACAATGCTTAATTATCGTAATAAAAAAGAAGAACTTACACACTGCATTTTAGCGAACAGAGCGCAATTCGTCGCCAGCAGAAAAATAGCTTGCATACTGCAATTCAAATGTATCTGAAAATGTATTGCATACTTTTAGACACCTTTTTAAATGATTGATTTTTAACCTGGTGGACTAGACGTCATGGATCAGTCAAAGTTGACCTTTCCATGGAAAAATTATTCTCCCAGGTACTTATAATCGGTGACAATTGAAATTTTCAAGCTATTATAAACACCCTTTAAGGGATAAACTGTTTATTCTTAGAAGTTAGTTTCATTGTCCAAAATGATTTAATAAACAATGTTATTAGATTAATTATTCATAAGTAAAGGATATTGACTTAAGCCAGCCTGGTACCGCTCGATCATCGCCATAGCACGCTGTTAACCCGCTCGCCAATCAGATAGTAAACGAATCCGAGGCCAACGATCGTGGCGAAGAGGAGGATCCGCAACGGCCACACCAAAGCGCCCAGGAGTGGATATACCCAGATGCCGGTCTTCAGCCAGACAAAGTGCACCCACATTATGTAGCCGGCCATGAAGACTCCGAGACCCGCAAAGCCCCGCCTGCGGTCCGGATAGCGGTGCCCGGTGACGCCCAGCTCGAGCAGGGCGTAGACCACAACGTACGTGTGCATGGCGTGATTCAGCCAGTTTGGGTAGATTAGGTCCAGGATCGCCGGGTAGATCGTCTCGCGATCGATGCCGTACAGTGTCCAGAAGGTCACGCCCACCGTGAGGGCCAGGGGCACCACCAAGCTGGCCATAACATAGTCGCGCAGGCTCCGCAGCGAACGGATTCGGAGGAGGTCATAGGCCAGCGCCAGCGTATAGTAGCTCAGGTGCAGGAGTCCGCCCAGGAAGGTCATGTACTTGAACTTGCCTCCAATCGGTGGCTCCAGGCGGAGGTCCACCGCCAGCTGCGGCAACTGAGCGTAGCGGACGTCGTAGTAGATGGCATAGCCCAGGTGCACGGCGGCGGTCAGGTGTAGGAGCAGGCGAACTCTGCGCGCGTCAACGGACCAGCTGCGTCGCTCCATCGCTCCGGGGGGATTCTAGAAACTCCTACGCTGTGGCGGAGTGGGCCAACAGCCCACCTTGACGGGGTCGTCATCGATTCGATGCACTGCAAGTTCCAATTAAGAACGCATACGAAAGCGATACTACCTTGGCCTTTGAAGTGAAACCTGGAATGCCTTTTCTAGGTATATGGGTTATTCTTGTCACACCTTACGGACCAAGGTTGTTTCCTTCTTAGATGTACGGGTTCTAAGGTAAAGGACGAGCCACCAACTCACAAGGACCTATGATCATTAGGTGCCAATAGTCGCCAAAGATTAAGTCCAGCTCGGTTGTTAGCTCTTTATTCATCGAAGCCATATTTCTACATAACTAGTGGGTTGTCTTATGTAAATGAGAATCCATGATTAGCTTATGAATAAAAAAATTGCCATAAAGTTCCGTGTTCAAGAGCTGCCGAATAGCTTCGAATCTCATAAACGTGTCATACGATGCAACCATTAAAATATCTGCAATTTTTTTATATTCGGCCAAAAAGGCGTCTATCTTAGAGTCATCAGCCTCATTTTCGCAGACGCCCTTAGATACGATTTCCAGGTTATGGTGCATTATCGCCGTATTCTCTAGGAAAAGTTGAAATTGGCGCCCGATCATCTCTACTTCTTTGGGCCTCGGAGCGAATTTAACGAATTTTTTCATAATTGCAGTCAAATTTCGCGATCCTTGGCAATAGTAATTCCGTCCCAGTACATTATGGTCCAAGCTTGCTGAGATTGTTGAAATTGTAGCGCAAATAATGAGTAGCTTCAACATGATCGTCTTGAATGGGAATGAAGTTAGTTTTAAAGGAAAAGACCTGTAAACAACAGTAATGCGCCGCATATAATGTGATTCGTCAGGGCTGACCCCACTTAGATTCCATTTTAAATATCGTCACAGACACATCGAGTTAGGTCGAAAACAATTATTTTTGAGAGCACTGGTTTATTGTTTACAATTGAATTAAAAGCTGCCTTAACCTTGAAAGTGATGATGATGGGCAAGGCTGCTTTTCCACGATCTAGCTTGGTGTGGGGGCTTTATGGCATCCTCTTCTTGACGCAAACAACTGTAATAGTCTACTATTGCCCCGATAATTTGCGAGTGCTTGTCCATAAACACTTTCCAATAACAATCGTAGGCTTCGGCTGGTATCTTAAAGGCCCAGGGTATATTTATGATCTCTGCAATTGTGAGAATTTTTTGCCAGTTCTCCTTGTGTGAGTCAAGAACCTCTTCTAATGCCGGGAAACTATAACCGCATCTCTCAGACTCTGAAAAGTCTGGAACTTCTACAAAATTACTGCATTTGCTCTGGACCCGCTCCCAGTCAACTTTTCGTCGGCTCCGAGGAGTTAGCGATAAGATTTCCAACGGGGCAACTAAGGCCAAGATTAACACCAGTAAGCCTCGCATCTCGAATCCGAATGGGAAATATCTCCCTAATATAACTAATGTAACTAATTAAAGTAATTCCAATTTCCATGCTCCCCTCAACACTTTAATGCCTTTTACTCTGGTTATTTTTGCTAATTTTTGTCATTCTATTTTCAGCAGATGGAGCTCACGGAAGTCCTAGCCATTCACCTGACGATCCTCCTCTCGGTCCTCGCGTGCCGGACACGAGCGGTGTGCTGCCATAGGACTAACGTGTTTTTCTACTCCGTCTTCGACTGTGACCACTTCTTCGCCAAGACATCTGGCGAGCTGTGCTTCCTGAGCGATGCCTGTCCCAATGGCGATCGCGTCACCCCAGGTCCCTATTGTGGCGAAGGGAACTGCAACATATTCGGATGCAACTGTGAGGGTGGCTGTCGCGGAGGGAACACCTCGGAGGATGCGATGCTAGATGTTGAAATCTTCTGTCGTGGGAGCTGCATACCCGTACTAAATGCATACTCTCCTCCCGAGAAGAAAGTATTGAAGAGGACCTTTAACGATGACTATGACGATGAAGGCATTGATATCGTTCTTCTTTCCGGTGAGATAGGGTGAAATAGAATGAGCTAAAAAGGTGCCAAAAATGTGTAATTAAAAACTGAATAAAGTGGAGTTATGAGTTATATGCTCAAGCTGAAAAATTGGAAACAATGCCCGAGTAGCATCCAGTTTTTCTAGCTCTGACCCTTTTCTGAAAATCAAAACAAACTAGAGTGGAATGAAGAAATCGGCGCTAAACGTAAACAACGCAACGGACGGGCGCTTAAAAAATGGGAGTGCCTCTGGGAGGGAGGGTTCGAGCGGAGTGCTCGGGGAAGCCAAGTGTGAGTAACTCCGGTAGTGGGCTCCGCAGAAAAAACAAAAACAACCTCCGGCAACCAGTTCGGCCGGTTTCGGCCTCTTCGCTTGCAATTCTTAATGCTTTACCTTGTCTTATTTGTTTTTACCACAATAGCCATAGCCAAAAAAAAGAAAAATAAATAAAATAAAAACTCTGCATCTCTTGGAGATCTTTATGTGTGTTTGTAACTCCCCATAAACCTGGCGCACATAAGTTTAAACGAGAAAGTACGATAAGGTACCTTGTCTCATCAACTGTGGAATACCTATGAGTATATCAATGTTTTATACTATTGCAGAGGGTAATAATATTCTAAACTGAGTATGCAGATTTATTAATCTAATAAAAACTAGCACAGAAAAGCTATCCGAATTAATTTAATATATGCAATTTTGGCTTAGTTATGCCTTTTCCAAATTAGCAAGCTGCAAGGCGTAGCGAAGTTAGCTTCCTCCAGACGGACAGTCGGATGAACAGACGGACATGGTGATACTGATCAAGAATATATTTAAAATAATAATATAGGGAATAAATAAAAGTCAAAATCATCAGTCAACGGGGCCTTGACTCAGAATTAAGCCAAACAAAATTACGAATTGTCAGAATATCAACAACTTCGGGAATATCACACAAATTTATCGGAGACACAAACAGACATAACCGAGTATCTTTAAATTAAAGAATAAACTATTTTAGAGAAAATCCGAAATCCCACAAAGGCTAGCCGACATGCCTGACATGCATTTACTCCAGAATAGCCAGCTGTACCGGCGCCGTGGCCCACCCTACCGCACTCTCGAACTGGACCTGGGCCCCCGCCACGCCGGCGACTTCCACGTAGACGAGGAGGAAGATCCCCGCCGGCGGGGCATCCTGCCAAGCACCAACTGCCGGCGGCATCGCGACCGACTGCGCTCCAGTCGTCAATCGAACATCCTGCAGGGATTCTCCGTCATTGCGGCGGTGCTGGTGGTGCTTCTCCTCCTGATCTTCCTCGGCAGTGAAATGCACAGCGAACAGGAGCAACAGCAGCCCAGTCTGTGGACGAGCGCCCTACGACTGGTGGGCCTCGAGGAAGCGGATTCTGCTGGGGAGTCCTTTTTGAATGCAAAAGTAGGAATCGCAATGAAACAATCCTTTCTTGATGCTTACATCGTATTCTCCTTGCAGGACATTGCTAGCAGCGGCTCGTGCAGCCCGGAAGATCTAGACTTGCGCCGCATTTTCCGCCTGCTGGGCCAGACGGTCCTTAATCAGGAGCAGGCCCTGGCCCGCATGGAGCGAGCGCTGGCAGGAAGCGAGCAGTTCCACTCGGTGGCGCTGCTGGGACCGCCGGGCGTGGGGAAGTCGCTGGCGGCTAACACCCTGCGGCAGAACTTCCCCTGGCCGGCCAATGCCCACGCCTACTCCTGGAACACACGCGTGACCGACGAGGTGATGAAGTTCCGCCTGGTGCGACAGTTCGCGGAGGGACTGTCCGACTGCGGCGCGAATCTGCTGATTATCGACAACCTGGCCACCTGCGATCACGGGCTGGTGCCCATCTACAATCGCCTGATCCGAGAGCGCGAGGGCGAGCCGGACAGGAATCAAACGGTCCTGGTTGTCTACGTTTTCACCCTGGAAACGGACATGTACTGGGAGCAGTTCGAGCTGCTGCAGCAGCAGCTGCCCGCGGAGACGACCATCGTGAGTTTTCGGTTCTTTGCCCGCGACGACCTCCTCGATTGCCTGGCCAACGAGCTTCAGGCGGAGCAGCGCTATCTCAGCGAGGAGAAGGTGTCACTGGTTCTGGCGGAGGCTATGCGCCATGTGCACGAGATGGGCTGCAAGAGTCTGCGCCGGCTGATACTCGAACATGGAGTACCTTGCGTTCGAAAACCGCGTTAACCTGACCTCGATTTTCTTGGCCACTTCTACTTCTTACTCTAAATTAGAAATTCATTCAAATTTAGCAAAGAAAGTCTGAAATTAAAAGTCTGTACCAACTGTTGGAACCCCCGTACTTGCGTGATAGAAATAAACAAATTCAGAGCAGCGAATTATATATTGCGTAGAATGTTTTTTAAAGTTCACAGTCTAATTACAAAGATTTTATCTACACCCTACACCCTCTAAAATTTGAGCTTTCCGAGACTGATATGTTTGTAATTTCTTCACCGTACATAGTGCATGATATACGCTGGAACAGTTCCAGGTACACTTCTTCGGTGTGTTTTTTTATTTGATCCCAAATGCAATTATTTTGGATCGTCTCACCTGGACGGTGCTTAAATGGCACAGGTATAAAGGGATGCATAACATCGAATCTCCTTTCAAAGTAATAGAGAAAGTGTTCCACTCGCGATAACATGCTCAGGTCTATAGGGTGAGTCTTGATAACGGAAGCGATCACGTCCAGTGCACCGTCGTGAAGCATGGTCTTATATTTATATAAGAAGGCGGTCAAAATCTCCATATTTTCGGGTGATATGCGGTTCACGTTCTGATATAGAGCACTAACAAGACTAGTTCCAATGCTGTGTGAAGTAACGAACTCATTTAAAGTGCTTATTAAGATTTTTTTAGTACTGCCTGGTATGAGGGCCGAAATCACTTTTCTTGCAGTCCTATCAATTTTATCAAGTCTCCCAAACCTCTCGTAGTCCGCCTCAACATGAAAGCCGCATTTGAACTGCAAGTTTGCATGCAGTTTGTAAACTACCGATTGAGTTCTTTGCTGGCACACTTGAGGAAGACGGGTCTGGAAGTATTCCCTAATGATACGTTTGTTCAGGAGTGCTGATTTTATGTTCCACAGCGCCAAGTCCGAGTGTTTATAGGTGTACTCCAATAGCTTTTTACCGGGTTTTAGTTCGGCCAGGGCAGTTCGTCCTCGACGCCTCCTCGACGTAACTTCCACGATGGCCCACAGCGATATTAGGATAAGCAGCAGTCTCATTTTGCACTTTTGCAATAATGAAAGCGACTAACTTGTCGCCATATATATGCAAGAAATGCATGCCACAATTTACGCAGAATAATTGGATTAGATATACCTATTTTAGCCGTGTGTAATGTCAACTATATTGTATCTTCTATATAGACATATATTCTTCATCAGCATCAGCAGGCGAGTCGACTTAGTCGTGTCCGTCTATCCATATGACAGTCTGCCACAGCAAGTCCCTAAATATAATGGCCAAGGATACTTTGGTAATTTGGGCCGGCTTACGCTTAACGGCGCTTTAATTTATGCCGGAGTCCTCCACGGACGCTTCGCCCGGCCATTAAGCACTCGGCGAGTACGCGGGTCTAGCGATAAAATGTCGCGGTCCCCGTCACTTGTTTACGATTATGACTCCGCTCCCTAAATATATCCTTGCGTGGAAGCTAAAACCGTAGGGGTACCCCAGAACTGTGGGCAAAATCGTGATGTGCGTTCAAGGAACTGAACAAAAATAAGACAAACAAGTTCTAAGTTTTGTAAATATAATCTGTATATGAGGTAAAATAATTTTTAATTTAATCTTTACTTTATTTAATTCAGTTTAATGTTTTAATACATTATCTCAGGTAGTGATGAGTTGCTCATGAGTAAGTGAACAAAAAAAATTTTGTTCACCAAACTGAGTGAGTGAACATGTTCCTTGCTATTTGTTCTTTTTTGTTCACTTTTTTTTTGTTCAGTTGCTTATTTTTGCTCACTTGTTCACTTTTGCTCTCTTGCTCACTATTGTTCAGTTGTTAAATTCTGTTCTTTTTTGTTCACTTGCTCTTTTTTGTTAATTTGCTCATTTTTTCTCACTTGCTTACTTTTACTCATTGTTCAGTTTTGCTCTCTTGCTCATTATTGCTCAGTTGTTCATTTTTGTTCAGTAGCTCTTTTTGATGGAATTTTTTTTTTTTGCTCATTGTTCTGTCAGAGTGTGCATTTTAGTTTTGTTTATATTAATTAATTTTTTTTCCTTTTATAAATTTTTCAATACTTGAAATATGAAAACGTAAGCATAAGCATTTTAACGAATGCTGTGCTCAGTATTCTGTTTAAGAATAGTTAACAAAGAGGCAATGAACAGTGAAAAAGTGAGCAAGTGAGCAATGAACAGTGAACAAGTGAGCAACTGAGCATTGAGCAGTGAACAAGTGAGCAAGTGAGCAATAAACTAGTGAGCAAAATGAGTGAGTTGACTCTTTTGAAAAAAAAAGAATAAGTGAACTTTTCACCCAAATAAGCAGTATTTACCCAACTCTAATTTCAGGTGTTTCTCTATACCAATTGGAGTACTAAAACAAGCTGAGTAAGAGTTCCTAGCCTCACCAGCCTTGCCAGCATTGAAATCAATTAAAAGTCAGATGAAAAACCATCAAACCATAAAATCCTGCTGTGCCCGGGTGGCAACCTCCTACCAGGACATTGTTCCCTCGAGTGGCAGCAATTAACCGAGAGACGATTGCTTTATTACCTTGGGTTGAAGGTGAGACCATCCCTGCTAGTGATGGGAAAAAATACCAAGCCAAGGGTACCACAAGCTTTGAGAAAAACCTTTAACTCTAAGAAGAAATAATTTAAAACCAGCTTTGATAGTTTATTAATTCAACTAAATTAATTTAATTAAACAGCTTAAATAATTTTGTAAATGTAACAAAAAAATATATTTCATACCTTCTACAAGGTAAATTCCTGCCATCACTAATCCTTTCCCTTTGTTGCCTTTACCGGCAGAGTGAGAGACAGATAGATACTTTTGTTAGTGCGCTTAGTAGTTTCGTGTTCATACATAAATTATGTTAATACCATCAAACGAGAGTAACTAGCCATAAAAACACCAAATAAAGCTCTACACAGCGAGCAGTTAGTGGACACCGCCAGCAGCCGCCAGGTGAGCCGATGACGGACAAACTGGTTGCCCGGAGGATGCCTGCCAAGGGAGTGTAGGAGGCTGGCCGGCGGAGACAGCAAGATGGGCAAACGCATCGGTTTATGGGGTCGTTAAAAGGTCCAGGGACATAAAACCCATGGAAGGAAATTAAGTTCTGCGCAGCGGACAAAGTGAATTTCTGATCGACACTTCAAGCTGTAACCGTTCAAGGAGTTTGAGTCCCGCTTCTCCTTTTCAATTTAAGGAATTATTTTAAGGAATATTATGGCAGAGAGAAAAAATATTTATATATAAATACATATTAAACTCTTTAAATACTTTTTAACCATTTTTAATTTAAAAATATAGATTCTGGAAACTGTTTATATTTTCCGCAGCATTTAAGTGCATTTATTTATTGTTACTTCAAAACTTGTCTAATCTATGTATGCAAACCATATTTTTGTTATTTTTTTTATTACATATTTTACTCTCCTAAATTATTGCATTAATTAAGGAAAATATTTATTAAGGCGTTCCGACTGAGGTACAAGTTTTCCGGGCTTACTGGCCCTGTTAGAGGCAAAGCACATTAAAGTTCGATAAAAGAAGTTACTTTGCTGCATTTAAATGGCTTTCCGTTCAAGACCCTCGGCTCAGCCGCTTTCCTTCTTTTTGTTTTGATTTTTTTTTTTTTTTTGCTTTTGCTCAACTCTTCGGCGATACCTTCATCAATCATTTCTCGCGAAAGCAAACACTGTCAGGCCCTGGGTCCCGGGTCCCGGATCCAGGATTCTCTATATCCTCGCTCTCAATTCCCGTTTCCTTTGCTCGGGTCTCGGGTCGCGCTTGCAGTGGATTAGGCAACGACAACGACATCGGCGACAGTCGACGTCATCCTATCCCTTCCGGGTTAACAAATGAATTTCGCGCGTTTGCCCCTTTGCGACTTGAAAAGATTTTCAACGGACCGAAACTCAAGCGGATTGAACGGGAATGATAAAAAAAAAACACAACAAAAAAATATAGGAAAGCCAGAACGCAGTAGTCGAGTGTAACGACCATGGAATACCCAGGCCTCAAATCGTTGCATACTTTTCAGCGACACAAATGATAGAAGATGTTTTTTAGCGAGGAAAATACTAGCAAGGTAAACTAATATCCGCTAAATACATATATAATTAGAGTTATAAAAGTAAAATAGACGGTGTCAATATTTCAGAAGAAACTTTATTGGTATTTATCTGGATTAACTTCGTAAAAAGCCACCCAGTTCAGGGTTTGGCTCTAACTTAATAAACAAGTAGCTTAACCTAATTAAAAGGCTCTTCAAAACAGTAATAATCACTCTGTATATGGCTACCATTATACCCATCCTCGCGACCAACACAGGGTATTAAAAGGAAGAGAAAAAAAATAAGAAGAAATGCGGGTAAAGGGATAACCAATGACTTTTACCCCACGTGTGTGCCGCCCCTGTACGCCCGTACTCAAGTTCATTTTGGTCGACGAACTGTGAAAAAGCAGCCAAGCACGAAAATAATAACAAATTCCTGCACAAAGCAAAGTGAACTGAAGTAAAGTGAAATGTTTTTTTATGTAATGAGCGTAATAATCAGAGAAACATGCGAAAGGATCTCCCACGATTTTGTTGATTGATTCTAGCGCAAGAGCCGAAACCTTATTAAATCTGAACACCACCCCTGACCCCTTCAAAAAGGTTTCCTTTTCTATCACTTATTTCGCTTAACTCGCTTCAAATCGAAGAAAAGAAAAATAAAGGGGGAGTTTTCTAAACAATGATGGATGAGGGAATGTAAACAGATTTGGTTTTCATGCCATTTACAATCTATGTACTTGCATTTCATTTGTTTTCTTTAAGCCAGAAGGTCTTCTTAAACGAATTAAACAGAAGTTTCCCTAAAAATCATGCTATTTTTTGCTTCTAAAAATCTAAGAAGGAAATAGGATAGAGTCTTGGCTTATTTATGAATAGGTTAATCCTACCTTCTTCCCTACCAAAACCACTCTTTTGGGCTGCCCTGTGCCACCGATAAATAAGAATAATGTGTGGAATTCTGGAAGGAAGCCTCCATAATGACCATGAAAGCACAGTTTATGGTTAAATAAAGGCGCAGTGGCAAAGCGCCATTTTCTAGATACAGCGCCAGACGTTCGTATAACGCTATGCCAGAGGCCGCCGCCCCTTTTTCCCGTTCACCACAGCGGGCGGCCCTTGCCGGTTATGCAAAGTAATGCAAAATTGCGACGGCGGCCAGCGTCAGTAGCGATTCAAATGCAAGTGGGTACACTTATGCACGTCACAGGCACAGTGGGCCCTCAAGCTGGAGAATTTTGATTACTAAAAAAATAATTCTAAATCCAAGTCTCCGATGTTGTTGCAGATTATAGACAAATATTCTTCATATTTTAAAGTTTAAGGGATTGTACTATCCCTAGAAATTTAACCAAAAATAAATGTAAAAAAAAATAATTGGCTTTCAACGAATAATTTAAATTTTTCCTAAAAATAAATTTACTCTGAGAAGGAGATATTTTTTTCTACTTTCAACTCCCACTGTGAGCTTTTCGCTTGGCTAAAAAGCACGGGTATGTGTATTTTTTTATTGGCCCAGCTTGATAACGCATATTTTTGGCTTATTTTGCAGCTTACTGCTGTGGCAGCAGCTCTGCCCCAACGCGATGTGGTCCTTTTCTAGGCACACCACATACAGGAGAAAATAAATATTAGTTTTGAATTAGCTGGTGACCAAATATCCTCACTAACTATAGGAATAAATGAGACTGATTAAAAATAAATGTTATATGCTAATTAATTTTGGGAACTCCGAGCAATAAAGTTTTGTATGCAGGTCGCCTAAAATCTCTACAATGCTTTCGATAAAAAATATGAAGAAATTAAATTAAACTCTTTGATATTCCATAGTTACCCTTTCAGCATATTTTTCCTTTTAAACTTTAATTGAGGGTATCTTGCATTCGTTGGGACTCCCTGATTGACTCTTTGCACAATCATTTTTTGTCGCTGCGGTTGCCCTGACTGCCCCGTCTCGTCTGCCGATAATCACGCTATTGCCCCATCAGCCGGAAATGGGCGCGCCGCCATCTTGTGTCTGCGTTGCGGGCCATGTGAGAGCGAGTGTGTGTGTGTGGTGAGCCCGGCGAAATATGCGTGCAAGTGGCATAAAGTGGCAGCCAGGCGGCGGCCATCTTTCGGGTCTCTGCGGTGCGGACGGTGGACGGGGTTGCCAATCTGCTGCCAAGTGCACAGCGTATATTGGATTTGCCAATCATAAACTGAAGCCAACTGCATAATCTATGCACCAATGCAGTCGCACACACACACACATGCGACGGGCCACTGATTGGGGGGAGGGGAGGGATGGCAGTGGGATGTATGAAAATTGGATTGAATAATTTTCGAAAATTGTTGGAGCCAAAGCCGAGGCGAATAAGAATCTTCATTGGCGAGGTAACTTTGCTGAGGTTACTTGAAATCTTTTAAATAAATCGATATATTTACTATCGATCTTAATGGCCTAAAGGTCCGAAGAACTCTGGTTCGTTAATAAAAATTAAATATTTAAAAATAAGCGGCAAAGTAGTATTCCGCCAGAAAGCATGCAGTCATTTTTCTAAACATAAAATACCAGAAAAAAAAACTCGTAACTAAAAACATTAATGCATACTTATATAAACTAGGATTACTTTAATTTTTTGACCGGATATTCAAAGCATTTCCTGCGAATGCTCATTCGAGCCCATCTCCGGCGCAATGCCTGCCATTTTTCTGTCACTATTTTCTCTTTCGGCTTGACAGTGTCTCGAAATAATAACAATAACTATCCCCACTATATCTGCTTAACAGCCAATGCAGTTAAAAAACAAGCAAATGTTTTTCCCAATTGCCACGGCCATTGTCATGACTGTTATTATTTTTGCTGCTATCCGCGAAATGGTTGTTTTTATCTAATTCTCTTTCGACGGGTATTTTGAGTACAATAATAAACGTGGTTTTTAATTAGACTAAGATTTCCTGGACCATTTATTTAAATACCTAACCCATATCTTATTTTACTTAATTTAGTCAGAGAAATGTATTTAAATAATACCCATTTTATATATTCAAATAATTTGTTTTGATCTGAAAAAAAAGGGTATTTAGGTTTTGAGTTTTAAACGCAGCTGCCTTGTCCTTTTCCCTTTTTTTGTGGCCGCTTGTTAGTGGGGTTATCGTTTTTTTCTTTTTTGCCAACGACATTGCCAAAAACAATTCCCACTGAATTTTTACAGCCGAAATAATTTTTAATTTACATAAATGCCGGTCGCTATTCACCATGTAAATGTGTGCTGTCGCTGTTGGGTTTGCTCTTCGCTTTTTGCCGGCTGCATTCGAGTCCGGAAGGCAGTTGGAAGCGTCTCCGGCTCGATCTTTCCGTCTCTCGATGCCGGAATGTGGGTGATACACTCTTACAAGCGGAGGGTGTCTTTCAGTTAAAATAAGTTGGTGCTCGAAAATATTTTGGAAAATTCTATAATTCTATATATTTTGGACAAACAAGAAATTATAATTATTAAATATTAGGTTAAACATTGTAGTACTAGAATAAAAATTAAATAATAAACTTGCTCGAGCTGTATCACAAAAAAATACAAGCTCAACTTACGAACTAACTATAATATGTTTGGAGTTATAAAAGCTTTTCCAACACAAAGAGCCTGCCTTATTTTGTAAAGTGCAGAAGGACTCCTTCCAGTTGGCAACTGCACACTTGCGAGGCATAATTCTTGCTCATAATCGTGTGGCGGCGACACAGCAGTTCGAATGGAAAAAAGTTCAAGTTCTCGATGTGTTTACGAGGGAGTTGCCACATCCAGATGCAGCATTTTTGGACGTTACGAAGTTTTTGCGGGTCGCATTGCTGGCTGGACATTTATCGATTTGTCCGGCGTCGTCATCTCGGGTAATCTCTGCTGCTTCGCACCGAAAATTATCTTCATCGCTCATACGCCGCGTGGCCAGGGAAATGCATGAAAATTGTCACTTATATTCGTGGTAATTGTTGTTGCTGCCAGCCGGCCAGCCGGCCTGCCTGCCTGTTGTCCGAAATGATAAATGACCGAGCGGGCAGCCATTTGCCCGAACTTCTACATAAATGTATATCTATTAGCATTTATCTTGGTCACGGACCCGGACAAGTTTCGCCTGACTCAAGAATTAATCATGTGGCAATTATGCTGTGGCAACAGTTCTTCCTCTCGGCCTCCATTTGCACACACAATATATATGTTAGTATATATGTTTTCTCTTAGGGTCTCCGTCTTGGTCTGTGAGAACTAAATCATTGTATCTGAATTGGCCAAAACGAAATTATGCCATGTCTGGCAAAATCCACAACAAACAGCAAAACCAAACACCATAACAAGCTAAGACTGCTTTTTGGAATATATTGTAGTCTATTTCGACCAGATTATCCCCGAAATACTTGTCTTAGTTCCTTTTGAAGTAGAAAATTTGGATGTCTAAATTGGTAAATATCGAAAGTCTTCCCCACATGATGTCTTGCATTAAGTCTGGCCAGTTTTACGTGCTCATCTCGTCGAGCGACAAAAGCCGAAAGTTTTTCAAGGTATTTCCCACGTTGACCAGGAGTCGCATTCTAGTAGCTGGTAAGTTCTAGCATTGATATCCTGGAAACCCTATTCCTATTCCAATCTCATTCAGCGGCGGAGTTTGGCATCCTTGGCAAGTACTTGGTCAGTGCCGAGGATAATGTTATCATAGCCGATAACCCTGCCCTCCACTATTACATTCAGAAGGGTCACATGATCATGGTGGTCGAGAGTCTGGAGAATCATGATGTCAGGTACATTAAGCTGGAGGAAATCGGCGAGAGTGAAACGGACGATGACCTGCCAGGATCACAGGGAGCCAAGGAGGAGCAGTTCCTTCGGTTGAAGCACATTTCATCGCAGCTGGGACATGTCGAGGGCTCGCTCAACGACTTTATCAATAATTTCGGCTCAACTGGGGATAGCATCAAGTCATTCCAATCATCCAACTAAATTCCATGTAATTTTTGGATAAATATATATTTTAAATCGTTTGACTAGTATGAAACAAGGAGATTCATTTATTAAACTGACACCGGAGAGACTCCCTAGACCTGCTCCTGTTCATCGGTGTTTATGGAAGCCTGGTCCGCTTCCATGAACTGGACAACTCGGTTCAGATACTTCTTGCAGATGCGCTGCGGATCGTTCACAATATCCTCCTCGTCCGAAGACACCTCACTGCCCTCCACCATTGTGACGGGCAGCTTGACGGAGTCCACCTTCATGCTGCCCAGGCAATCGAAGCCGACATGGGCCAGCTTGTAGGCGGCCACCGCATTCGCAAAGTCCACGGCATCGGCCAGGAGCCTCTGCCGGACGAAGATGGCGTAGATGAAGCCGGCGGTGAAGCAGTCGCTATCCCCCACCCGGTCGATGATCTTCGTCTTATGGGCGGGCAGCTCGAAGTAGTGGCCATCGCCGGTCATGCAGCCGGCACCCAGGCTGCTCCAGGGCACAATCACGCACGGCCGCCGAATTTTGATGTCCCGCGGCATCCGCAGGACCTCGTTAATGCCGTCGCAGGCCTGCCGCGGCGTCATCCAGCCCTTCTGCTCGGCTATGTACTTGGTGAGCAGGACGTAGTCGCACATGCCGATCAGATCGACGATCTTGTTGAAGGCATTATAGATCTGCAGCGAAATTCGTATCCGATCCCGTTCCTCCCGCCCGTTGTTGTGGTCCAGGACCAGGCGTATCATCTCGCAGGTCTCCCGAGGACTGCGAGCCTCAAAGTTCACCCAGCCATAGTCGTCGAGATCCAGTTTCCGGAAGTCCGCCGCCGTCACGTAAGGAAACGGCTTGTCGCAGTAGACCACCGTGCAGCGGCGCGTCCAGCGCTCCTGGATGATCGTGGAGAAGGGCGGACACTCGTCCGTGAAGGTGCAGTGACTGATGTCGATGCCCCGGCGCTCCAGATCGTCAAGGATAATGCGGTACACGGGATTGCGGGTTAGGACGCCGAAGAGCTCCACATTGGCGCCCAGCAGGCGGAGCACGGTGCTCACGTTCGAGGAGCGTCCGCTGCGCTGCAGCATGCCGTTCTGGGTGGGGCAGTGATCGCTCTGGAAGTCCACCTTCTCGATGGTGGTCACATAGTCCACCTCCGTGCAGCCGACACACAGCACGGACTTCATCACACTGACGGCGCAGTATTTGGTCATTGTGGGGTGAGATCTTTGACTCTGATTTCCAAACTAAACCTTACTTCTTTTTAGATTTGCTATTTTCATAATTTTGTTACGATTTCCGAATAAATTCTGGCAGTCTGGAAAGCTTTATCTTTTAGGAAATTCAAAAATTTAAAATAGAAAATCCCCAAAATTACAGAAAGCCACAAATATGACTTCCGATGACAACAAACTGAGCTGGGCTGTCGGCAAGAAGAGGGTCCTGTGCGTGGGCAGCACCAACATCGACTACGTCTCGACGGTGAAGAACTTTCCGAAAGAGAACCGGTATGAAAAAGCCATTAGTGGCTACTGGCAGCGTGGGGGCAATGCCTCCAACAATTGCACGGTTCTCCGCAATCTGGGTGTGAACGTCGAGTTCTTCGGAATGCTGAGCAGCCTGCCATTGTTTCAGGTTCTCGTCAAAGACATGAAGGCCCGCGGCATCATTGTGGAGAACTGTCCGACCTGTAAACAGCCCGCTCCCTTCGCCTCTGTGATCCTGACCAAGTCGCTGGGAACGCGCAACCTGGTAACCTGCAATACCGGTTTTCCCTTCGTCAGCATCGAGGATTTCCGGAAGCTGGACCTTCGGAAATACGGCTGGATTCACATGCGGTGCCTGTACTTTGAGACAACGCTGGCCATGCTCAGGGAGATAGCCGAGTTCAATGCGACCAGCGAAGGGGAGAAGATCATCGTTTCGCTGGAGTTGGACTCGGCCCTGGACGAAATGTTCCCGCTGCTGGACTACTGCGACTACGCCTTCTTCTCCAAGCATCTGGCCACCGACAATGGCTGGACATCCATGGAGGATGCCTGCATGCAGCTGGACGAGCGCCTCGGCATGCGTTGGGGCCTCAACCTCAATCGACCGTATGTGATCGTCCTGTGGGGCGATCAGGGTGCCGGGATCATGGATCTCAATAGGAACTATACCCACGCTCCGCCCTACAAGCCCAGGCGGATTGTCGACGCCCTGGGAGCGGGCGAAACCTTTGTGAGCGCCTTTATCTACGCCAAGTACATCCGGGAGCGATCCCTGCCAGTCGCCGTTGACTTTGGCAATCGCATGGCCAGCTACAAGCTCACCAAAAATGGCTATGACCACATTACCAAAATTCTACTACCGCCAGTCGTGTCGTGAAAGAAAGTCAATATAAATTTATAGTTCAGTATATGTTACCCAAAAAGAGAGTATGAAACTGTAGCTTAACCTTAAAGGCCTTCAAAAACCACCCATTTATTACGCATACGCACCGGTGGTCAAGGATAATAATTACCCCGGCCGTAGCCTTGCCATGGGAAAATCGGTAATAAATTAAGATATATAAGGACAGGAGAGTAGATACATATAATGTCTCCTACTTCGTCCTTTTGCCAAATTGATTGCAAAACGCTGAAGCCGCTGAAAAGGGTTTAAATGTATTTCATTTATTTTCGTACCTTTTGTCGGTTTCGGTTTCTCCCCTGACAATTTGAGTTATAGCCAGATTATTTAAATAAATGGCCATCGCTTGGACACTGCTAAATCGGTCAAAGCGAAGCCGGGACAGCAGGTGGACCGGGACTTTCATTCGATAAATTAGATCTCGGCAAACCAATAGAAGATTATTCGCTTGTGTTCGCACAGATTATGCAAATGCGCTTCAACGCAATTTCATAATTAAAATACCGAAGAAAATATCCTGTGCGCCGAGGCGAATCTGAATCAATAAGGGAGCCTTGATTTTTCAAATTTGTTATCAGTTGCTCCCAAAAAATAATTCATAAATATTCAAATGAAAATCCTCGCACCACCGAGAGCCAGAGGAAAAGTCAAATCGAATTGTGTATAAATTTATACATAAAATCTTTGGCCAAGTGGTCAAAGCGGCCAAGCTCGGCCGCCGTCAACTTCACTTTTGCCGCTTGATTGAAACTCATTTATCATCATAAATTAGAGGCCGGCGGGGGGCAGGGGCAGAAGAAATTCATCATACTCGAACTCCCCCTCGTACTGGGGCTGTAATCTGGCTCAGATTGAAAATTAATGAGGTCATCAGGTTCTGCATGCCCAAATAGGCTACGCCAAGAAATTTAAAGCAGCAAGTGTGCGCGTCTTTTTTTGCTTTTCTTCCTCCCAAAAAATGTTCCCTGTTTTACTGTCACTTATTCTTTTTTTTATGGCTATTTATAAAATTACTTGGCAGGAGCAGGAGAAGGAGAAGGAGGGCTTACAATTATCTACCCTGAAGTCAAGTCGCATCCCCCTTGGCATACTCAACCCCAAGCTGATGGGAAGTTCGTCTATATCCTGTTATCTAGGGAGAAACAGAGCTAAATAATTTTTATAAATTCTGATTAGTTAATTTTAAAAATATATTAAGAGGTTTGAAAAATATTACCAGAAAAGAGGGTTAGTTTGGATAGGATTAAACAATTATAGAGCTGTCTTAGCTTATCCTGGAAAAACCCTGTCTAGTTCTGTAAAAATAGATATAGATTTCCAAGAAATTACTTAAAAAAACAGCAAAGCTGTGTAAATATATATAGAATATAGGCAGATAATATTTATAAAAATATAAAAACATATCAAAAACACTATTGAATCTGTAAAACAATTTATATAAAACCAGCCGTAGGTAAACCCACAACATTTTTCGCTATATAGCTCAAGATATCGGATTCCCCACCACATTACGTGCCCCTCCAACTATAGGTCCCGGGCTTAATGTATTCATAAGGTTCTGATTGTGTTCCACATTGACACATTGGAACCATCGATCTGATGAGACCATCTTCAGGCCCCTTTGTGCAGCTTCCGGTTTATTGGGCAATTACGCAAGCAGCGCTCTGATTATGCTGCAGCCCCGCCATTGTTTTGACATTTAATCAAAACAAGCCACAAAGGCAGGACATTCGCCGCTTTTTCTGCACATCCTGGGCACCGCCGCCATCAGCTTTCATAAGCTCGACTGGACACTTGGGTAATTGAGTGACTTGTCCGCCGCTGGCCGATGGAATGGCGGTTCAATGTCCGCTTAATGCAACGACCTTAAATGCCTTATTTTCACCCCGAAGGGTAGATCAAAGTCTGCTTTAATATATTATCAAGGGAACCATTACCCTCTCTTAGAATTTATTTTAGTTAAAATAAAATATATAGAAATAGTTTTTAAGTAGAAAAAGTACTCTTATTATTATCAATAAGGTATTCCATTTTCGGCACACTGCTTACCCACAAAATGCTTTCATTTCCTCTCGAATTTCTATTACTGCCATTGTCCTGACAGAAAAGAGACAAGACAGCAATAAGAAAATAAGTAGAAAAAAATATAAAGAAGAAACACACAACTGCGGTGCCGGCCACATCCTTCGATTATGTCAAACAAAAAGGCAGCAATTTGGATTTAAAGAGCGACCTTGGGGGATGGATATGGGTATATGGCTTTTGTATAGTCGGTACTTCAATTTACTTGCCACATTTCCGCCAAAGTCTTGCCCAACTTTTCTCATTTCGGTTGTCGTTGTTGTTGATGTTGTCCGCCATTTCTATTTCAATTGCTACATCAAAAAAAAAAAAAAAAGAAAAAGATGAAGAAGAAAACTGACTTCCGCTTCCGCTTGGCGCAGCTTGAAACTTGCAGCCGAAAACTTGAGCTTATATTCTGATTTGCGACGAAGTTTCTTGATTGCGGATTGTCGTTTCCAACTGCACTTCTATTTGTATTATATTTAGTCTTAATATTTAATAAATTTCTTTTATGCGAACCTAGAAATTTATTCGTAAAATGTGAAAATAATTATAAATACTTGCCGATATTGATCTTTTGGGGGCAGTACACCCTAGTAGGCATTTTACCCCTTCTAACCTCTAACCCATTTCCACAAAACCCATAGTAAAACTTTCTTTTCCACTGAAAACCAACTTTTCCTTGTTTGTTCCTGCCTTTCATTTGGGCCTCAAAGAAAGTCCTTTGTAAAACTTAAGCGAATCAAAAGTTCCCTGGGCGGTCAGAAAGTCAACAAGATATCAAGTCCTAATTTGCATACGTTAACCGAGCGAAACCCTTCCTCTGCCGCTCTCCTCCCTATTGACTGACTTTCTGACTGACTGACTCACTCACTCACTGGCTAACGGCCTGATTCATTTGCTTGTGTGTGTGGTGGCATTGGGCAAACGCTGCGTATGCGTAATTAATGCCCCCGGGTCTTGATGAACTTGCTTTGCGACCCTTTGCCACATTCTTTGCTTCCTCACATCCGCTCCTTTGCCGTCGATTAGAGGCTGGTTCTCGTATATCCTGGAATCCGGTTAAAGTTTGTAACTAAATTGGAAATTGTCCTGGTTTCGGGTTATTTGTTTATTTGATTAGTGAAAATGTAATATGTTTTCAAAGAGGGAAGGGTACGAGTCCCCCTTTTTAAGCTTGAATTTTAAACTGGATTGATTATTTTAGGTATAAATAAAAAATAGAAAGGAGTACAGTGTAAACTCCAGGAAAACTATCTATGAATTTGCATTTAAAACTTATTTTTCCCCTTTATTGTGTAACTATTATAGGGAAGGGAAAATGCGTTTTGTCATTGCAACCCAGGGAAATTGACTATATTGGATTATCGTTAATAGGACCCATGGCAACCCTCATTTCGCCGTGTCCTCGGTGCGATACACATTCGCCAGATAATGATGAGCCGGGCTACGGCTACGACGGCGGTTACCTGGGATGTTATTGCAGACAATTGCATGCTATTGACATTTCAATTGTCTCTCATTATTACCATGACCGAGGACCTGGCAAGGGGACCCAGGACGACCCTCATTTAAATTACAAAAAAAAGACGAGACAATGGGAAGCTAGGGTAGCAGCACACGCATGCAATGAAAGCAAAAATTTGCATAATAATAGCAATTGCACACGCTTCAGGTATTACCTACAAAGCTACAAGAAATGTAAAAAAGTGGCTGGGAAAAAAAGAAGAGAGAAAGCAAAATGTAAGGAATCCAATTTTCACTTAATTTTGAACGACTCTAGAGTTTCTTTCTTGGAATTTTCCCTAAGGTCGGTCACAGCATCAGCCCGAGAGAGCACATCCAACGACCCCTCCGAGGGCCATGACAACCATTTTCACTCCTGTCCCTCGCCCTATTTGAGGGCATACAAAATACAACAAAAATAGCCGAAAACGCTTCGAGCAATTTCATTTCGTTTGTTATTTTGTTTCAAAGTATCAATTTGTGTATCATTAAAATAATTTGATTTCCACTCGACCCTACCCGTACGTTGGTACGATAAGGGTTTTCGACTTTGACTCTCTCCGGACCCCGACCTAATTGTGTCCGCATTCCGCCGGCGGGCTTCCTGCTTTTTAAGAGATTCCTTCTCCGGTCTCATGACGACATGACCTGGAGCCCTAATAAGGCTCGTTCCAAGGAGGGAAAAAAAATAATGCAAAGGAATCTAATATGGCAACTTGAGTGAGTGGTTGGCATCAAACACATATTATTTTTAGCCTTTGGAGGACTCTGTAAGCTTATTATGTTTGTATTTGCATTTTAAACTGTAAATAAGATGGGTGAAATCAGGCCAAAATAAAGGAAAAGAGAAGTTGATTGGGTTGTAGACTTATTTTATATTATTTGAAGATTTATTAGGGTTATATGATATTTAATGCAACTCTAGGAGGCACAGGTTAGGATATTAATAACTATTAATCATTTTTATAGCAAACAGCTTTTAAACCTCTTTATAATCTGTTTTAAAATAATGTGTTCTTTATTTGTAATTGAAAATTCCAAGTAATTTGTGTAAAATCACAAAAATAACACGTTTTCCTTTCTACAAATTGATTGCTGACACACGCTAACCGAACAATCAGTTACAGTTTAGGCGAAAACACAACAATTGCAATTGTGAGGACGCATCCTTCGGCGAATAAAGATCACGAATCAACAAAGCAGCCTTCCTTCCCTCCCCGCAGGCACTCCGCGGGCAGGAGGCGGAAATGCAACTGCAACTGTGTGCCTGCGGCAGCTGTCGATGGATGGCAGGCTAGCGGGATAGCAAGGATAGCGGGATAGCGGCGAATGACAGGATGTTTACAGACGCAGCCTGGCAATGTGGCCGCAAATAACTTGTCAGCATTGAGGCATTCATTAAGGCAATCAACCACTCTATATGAATGGGAACCGATGCCGGCGGAACGGCGAGGACGACAGGCGGAAAGAATTTCCAGCCGTTGTTGCCCCGCACAAGGATGCGCTGCACCCCAGCCCCGAAGTGCACTGGTAATAATTACTACTTATGTGTCTCTAAAATCATAATAAATATAATTATTTGTCTTATATTTTAATTACAAAAATTAGGCGAAATTTCTCACTTTCTTAGGAAAACTCTTTAACATCAGAATTTAATTATTTCTTTTTATAATAATCGATTTATTATCTTATTTAAATATTGGGTCACATTTTTCCCAGTGTACAGCTGCATTTGGTGGCAATTGTGCATGCATACAAAGACGCCGCTGCTCTGGTGCTACTCTGCATGTGGCACATGCCAGGGACCAGGGACCCGGGACCAGCGACCGTCGTGCCATTGATGATATCCATATGATTTAGGAGCCGCTTGCCATGATGCAGCCGTCGTGGAGGAAGCGCCGAACTATACAGCCACCCGCCGACCAAAATCCGGCGCTGCCACCACCCGCTCTGGTTCCGGCATCCGATATCCTGCATCCTTTATCCATTATCCCTCATACACCAGTACGCCGCACATCTGCGACTGCATATGCATACATAAATCGACTCACTTGGACAATGATTTGGGATTTCGGTTTCTGATTTTTCGGAAATGGAAAAGTCTGGCCCTGAGGGCGGTGCCTTTCTCATAGCAGGGTCCAGATATTACTTGCTTAAATAAAAGTTAAACAAATATCTCTACTTTACTTATTCTACTTATTTAATAAACAAATAATAATCCTCTTTTAATCCCACCATATCCTCTTTCCCCCCATGACTCACAATCTATGACTAACCAAAGGACTTTCCTCTTTCTGATTTGCAATCACTCGAGTGGAAGTTATAGACTAAGTAGATCACAGCTCCGGCTCGAATGCTCAGTGGCTCATGCGAGATGTTTTATGTGTCACACTATTCAAGCTCATTACATTCACTTTCAAGTCGAAACTATTATGGCGCTCAGGCACACACATGGCGGACAGACGAGGGAACTTGGGCGGGTAAACAAGTTGTCTTATGGCAGGCAGAGGCGGGGTTATGCACACATTTTGTATCAAACTCAAACAAAACATAAAGAATAAAATTATGCACACTTGACGACAAAAATCAACATCAGACCAGAGACAGCTTACGTATATTACATTGGTTTCAGTGGTGGATGAAACGGGGAGATAGTGCTGGCCTCACAGCTACTATTAATATCAGATCTTTTAAACACAATATTAAAAAATTAAAAATCTATATGACAGGTTATAATTATGGAATTAATAGAGAAATATTTCTTAACAGAAGCACTCAAAATCAATATATTTAAAATATAAGGAATATTAACTCCTAGCTTTTCAGCTCGATTCAACCCAAGGCAGCACCTCCAACGTAAAGGAGAGTAGCAACGACATATTGACAGTGAGCTGACAGCTCGTCAAGGCGACCCATAGAACATGGCTGACACTGGAACAGCGACCGCGACCGCGACAACCGCGATGTCTTGGCTAAATGACAGAATGACTGACTGAACGTGTGACTGATGGCGACGTATGTGTGTTTGGCTCCATGTGACCACCAATATCAACATGAGCTTATTAACACTACTCCGGAACAACGGCTCTTTTCGGGAGGTATATTAAAATTGATTACAGGCCCAGCCCAGAATCAAAAATAATAAGTCCGCACCCACAAAAACTGAACCATCTTGAGGGGAATATGGCAGACCAATGACGTGACAGCAGCCCATTTACGGGCGACAAGTTGGCCATTTGGATTATGTGGTGCGTGGGAAATTACTAGGTTGACTACACATCGCCAAACGGGAAACTAAAACTAAAGTAGAAGTTTAGTTAGAGTTTCATCTAGTTCTGAAGAAACAAAAACAGGGGCTATTAAACTGTGAAAGATAATAAGATTTAAAAAATAGAAAAACAGATTAAAGAATTAAAAAAAAAATTAACAAAAAATTACAATGATTTCTGGATATCTTTTAAATTTAAAATCAAATGCTTTCTATATAGTTACGACGTATTTATAATAATTATTCTTGATGGGAACTTAGTGGCTCTTTCAGCTCACAGAACTTGTAAAATAAAGCCTTTGGGAGTTTAAAAAATATAAAATAAAACATAGACACGCTAAGGTTTACAGAAACAAAACTTACATAATGCCGAAACTTGGTAATGGCTTTCTTCAAGCTTTGCTTGCACTTTCTGTATATTTCATTACTTTAAAACTGTTTTCTGCTTTTAATAATTAAGCTCCCAGCTTACCATACTGTGCCCTTCCCTGATTTACATAATTAAATAGGAAAATCTTATTGTTAAAGATAAAGTACTATATGTTTGCCGTCAATTACCCTCTTCAGACCAATTCATACAATATTTTCTATGAACTCTCCATGTGGTTTCCCCATTTTTTCTCCCATTTTTTTCATGGTGGCACCTAATTTTCGTCTTTTGGCGAAGCAATTTAGCTACATCTAGCAAGTTTGACAGTTGCTCGCAGCACCTACAAAAACAGACCTACAAAAACTAACCGAAAAAGTTGCGTAAACTTCAAGTGCAGGATAAAAAGGACGAAGCAAGGACGAGCAGGACGAGCAGGGCATGGGCAATGTCTGCTGGAATTGCGGTGGCTGAAGTAATACGAAGTAAGTAAGTATTCCGAGCCAACACAATTCAATTTAACTTTTTCATTCCTTTTGCCGAGCTCTGTTATTTTTATTTATTTATTTATATGGGTAGGTGAGGCGGAGGTCTCTGTGCAAGTGTGATATGTGGATGTTATGGCAATTTCCACAGGAGTTGGAGACGGAGACGGAGACGGAGCCGGAGTCGGAGGCAGAGTCCCTTTCAAAATTAAAATGTTCCTTATGCACGAGAGATTTCTGATGGAACGAAACGAAATGAAAGCTAACGGCCTGGAAGTCAACCAACCTGCGAGAGACGACAACGACAATGTTCGTAGCATAGCCGCCGGCGGGGCTCGGGGTAGGACTCGGCAGTATGTATAGTCCCGTCCCTATTCCCGCATACAAAGTTACAGAACCGGGAGTTCCCCCCCAGTGTGGGTTATGTCGGAAGCACTGAAAGTGTATAAGCTTACTGGTTACTATGGCTGACTATGAGCCAGGCAGGGTGAATGGCGGGCTAAAGGCTATAGACTGAAGGCTGAAAGCCGAAGGCATGGCACTAACCTAGTAAGCACACAAAAAATTAATTAACGTTTAATGTGTATATTAGCCCGAGTCATGCGCCAAAGGAATTTTGAATAATCTTATTCATTTAACCCAAATTCCCGGACATAAAGGAAGCCCTGTAGATATGGGTATTTTTTTAGGATTTTGTAAGTAAATGTGACTTAAAAGGTGAAGTCAATACATGAGTTCATATATAAAATTAACCAATTTAAAAGAGGCATTAGGCTTATGACTAAACAGTACTAATACAAAGCTGATTTAGTCTAAAAAATTAGCTTAAAAATCTAAAATCTTTATAGAACCTCCTAAACTTAGATACAATATTAGTAGATATAATATCTAGCAACCTTACAACCTTGCTTTCGGAAGTGTTACTCCTTCGTGTCGAGCCTTGGCCCAAGGACTGCAATTGCTACTTATTTGTAGGTGGTCCGGTGGTCAGCACGAAAACTTTAGGCAAATCCACATGTCCGACATGTGAAAACACAAGTACTACTCGGCTTAAACATCTTGGGGCACAACCAAAAAAGAAAAAAAAGAATTCTCCAATAAGCCAGAATTTGGGGAAAGATGGAAGACGACGACGAGGACGACGGACGTCTCTGTCTCATTTCATTTGCGGGCAGGCGAGCCATAAATCTCCGCAAACTAGCGCCCAGTGGGTCGGTCGGTCGGCTGGTCGGTCGGCTCTCTGGACACGAAACACGAAATCACATTCGCAAAAAATAATTAATATTTATTACCCGAGAATGAAGTATTATCAAATTGCATAATTGCTGTGTTTCTCATTCGACACGACAGGCGGACAGACGGCCGGACGGACAGGGGCCAGCGTTCTCCGCCTCGAACTCTGTTTCCGCTGCTTGCTGACTTTCCTTTCCCTCGGATCCTGGAATCCTGGGCCACCCGCACAGAGCCCTCCTCTGAACCTGCTCTAAAGTGAGTACAAGATATTGAACACGGGCAAAAAAAATCAAGAAAATATAGCTGGGACTTTATTAAGATTTTACTCAGTGTAAAATGATAAATTTATACCAAACCTTGTGGCAATTCCAGAGATTAATTAACTACAATTTCAAAGACAATATTTTATTTAATTTATTTTAAATTAAAACTAGCAATTCCTATATTTTTCTCTAAGCGTACGCCAACGTCTTGGGCTTGGCCCGGGGTTTTTTGGACCTGGAGAGCTGGCTACTTGCGCGCAAATTGCTACTCTCGTCCAGTGTTCGGTCCGACAAACTTTTTGATATATGAATTAAGTTTCCTTCGGCTCCTTATATATGGTGTGTGTGTGTGCGAGTGTGAGTGAGTGTGCAACGGCTGTGCGGCGCTGAGACATTTTGGATTTACGTTGTAATTACAGGATTTTGGATTTCTTCTTTGGCCCGAGTCAGAGTCAGAGCCAGGCCCCCGGGTCGCTTGAAGGTTATTTATTATGACATGTTATTTAGGTTTCATTTCAAAAACTTGATTGGACACTTTAGACTGCCGTTGCAGCGGAAACATTGCGTGCCCATGTGTTGTTCTCTCTCGACTTTGGGAATAAAGAAAGGAAGAAAGCACGGCAGCGGACCGAAGGAAACCGCAGGAATAAGAATGGGAAATGGGGGGATCCTTTTTTCTGAGCGGGAGCAGCAGGAGCAGGGCCTCTCGGGTATCGTGTGCGCTGGGTGTGAAGTTTCAAGCGGCCGAAATACACGCGATTCGCGGCGGGGTCAACGGTTAACTCGGGTCCCGACCGGATGGACTGCGTAAAAATATTGTGTAATCCAGACTTTATCGCTTTTATTCTTATTACACATTTTGCTAATGCTTCTTGCTTGAGTGCATCTGCATTGTGGCTTAAAGTTTGAATTTTATATCTTATATCAGGACACAAGCTAAAGTTATGAGCAAGTTATAAGTAACTCTTAGCTCGAGTAAGAAAACCTTCTGAAGCTTAAAGAAATCCCTCCAAGAAAAACTCATGCAAGTCCAGGTCTAAATACTCAGTTCGAATCACGATGATATGCACGATTTGGGTGAAAACAATGTGAGAAAATAATAGCAAAACTCTCGAACATAAAATCATTTAAATAATTAAACCATGATTCTGGCGTATATACGCTGCTGACCTTAACAGTCCGCGACTTAATGGCTCTCAAATTATAGCAACCTCTATGACAGACAGGAAAATGAGAAGCAAAGAGTTCGTTCGAATAATTAAAATGAACGAAATTAATTTGTTCCACTTCAGCCACCCGCCTAACAATGATAAGACGTTTTTTCTTCGACGTTGATTGTCGGCCACGTCTGGCCAGATTGTCTAAGCCCTGGCCCCAGCCCTCACACGCATAGGACGGGCCCATCAACTTGGCCAAAACCGCATTATACATATAAGGCACGTTCGTAAAGAACCCAGCAGCGGTTTGCCCTCGAATGCCGGTCAGCAGAATCAAACAAAGGGAATACACACAGGCAGAGTCAGGGAAACGGTTAGACGAAAAAAAAACTATAGCTAATTTATCTGATGAGTACACTAGAAGAAATCCATGAAAATTAAAGGCCAACCTATATTTTAGAAACGTTAAAGTTGTCAAAGGGTTTAAACTTTTTTTATTAGAAAAGAACTGCAAAATGGCAAGCAAGAAAGAAAGTTTATGGGAAACCGAAACAGGTTATCTTTTATTTATCAAATTTGGAGTTATGCTCTTGAACTCTAATTTCTTTAAGTGTTACCTTGCCCAGTCAGGTGTGCGGGCGTTGAGTAACAATGAGTCGCCAAAAAGTACGACCAGCGGAGCGAGTGATCAGCCTCAACTGCATCTTGAGGTTCCGAGGGTTCACTTTCACCGCTGCCGCTTACCCCGCTGACCCTCTTACCCTAATCAATGTCATCAGCTTCACGCTTCCATATTTCAGGCTCGTCGACAGGGGTCATCGGTGCAGATAAGCCTTATGCCGGGTAGCCACCTGTGCCGGCCCCTAATCCTGTCCAGCTGACCATAAAGTGGCTAAATTATTAGCTCATTTTGATCCTTAATGCTGTCACTCTTATCGCTTAACAATCGTTGGAATTTTAAAGAGGAAGGAGCAGTATGCATTTCCCTCCATAATTAGTGCCACATTATAGTGAAGTATTTGTTAATTAAATAAATATTTTATTCCTGTTTATCATATAATATATATTAAAATATATGTACAAGTCCATACACAAGCTCTACCCTAAAAATCATTAGGTTAATGGCTTCTTAAGATCTCCTATAACTTGGATAACGCTTTTATTAACTAGGCAAGACACAGAAAAAATATAATATCAATATTAAAAGTACCAAACAAAAATAAAACCAATAAATGACAAAAGGTCATAACATAAAAACTGATACAAAGTAAAGGGACCAAGACCAGCAACGCCCAAAAATTAAATGGCGGAATCAAGAAGGCCAAAATGCCGAAAAGGAGCGGAGGAAAAACCAGGCAAAGGCCAACTAGAACCGGCTTAACGGACAAGAGGGATAAATACAATAAAATGGCAACATTATTCCGCCATAGGGAAAATCGTGAATAGATTTCGTTATACCAAGGAAAAGCTCTAATTTCCAGCTCCAGTTTGGGTGTCAGTGATGCGTCGTTAAACTGTAAAAGACCGTAAAAAAAAGCGAACCATAAAAAAATGAGTGTGTCGAGAATAGAACAGAGAGAAACTCCCAGCGATTGCCTGCCACAAATGAGACGGACTTGGGGGGTATCAGGCGAGTAAATCATTTTACAATGGGCCATAGGCCGCCAACGGCTTTATGGCTCTTATGAAGGACAATCAAGTAATAGCCGGCGATTTTTACGATGACACAGAACTACATAATAAAAGATATATCAGCTACTGTCCAGTTCTAGGCGGCGGCGGCTCCGGAATTCAACAAGCTCGGTCGGGCCTAATGCCCAAATCGTTACATTTGGCACGCCAATGTCGGCGATGCATGTCGGCAATCACTCTTCCGCCAGTTGGACTCCTCTGACATTTTCAATTTTCCGTTCCTAGCCCCTCGTTGGTGTGTATTATATATATTTTTTTTTGGTTTTTTGTTTTTTGTCAGCATATCAAAATTGACGCATAACACGCACAGCAATAACCCTGTCAGGTTCTCTAGCATAGAATAAGTCCTCAAAATCACACGAATTACTTTGGGAAGCTCTGGCTTGGAGTTTAGATTTTTTAAAACAATTTTAAATACGTAATCAAACACTTAAAGCATAGAAAATAAGTTTAGAAATAGTTTTATTATTAAAAAATTTATTAAAATGTTTTTAAATCATAAATACATCTTAGATTAATTTAAAAACTCCCTAACTGTTTGGAAAAATTAAAATGTTGCCCAAAAGACGGCTACAAAATGTTAACCAGTCAAAGAATTTAAATTTAAAAAAAATTATAGAATACTTTTGGGCACATTTTTAAATGTTTTCAATCCATAACAATTTCTGTGACACCTCTAAAAAAGGTGATTTACCAGAGTTAAAGAGAAAGCGCCCTGTCGGGCTTAATCGTCATTGCTAATTCGGTTCCAGCCTGACCGAATCTCTTCCATTTTGAATGAACTTTTCAATTTGTCACTTGGTTGGACAGAAGGGCTTTAATGTTCTGTGTTTTCGGGGGAAAACCTTTGCCCGACTTGATTGACAGTAATGACATTTTCACGATTCGCCGAGCGGAAAACACTGAAAAGCTGCGCGCTGGCACGACACCGCCACAGCCCCTAGTCGACGACCGTCGACCGACAACCGACATCCAGCAGTCAATAATAAAAATTGCATGTTGAAAAGACATTTGGGATTCCAAAAGTCACACACACAGCCAGCCATTCGGTGGTCGTCTCCATCGCAGCGGAAGCAACAGCAGCAGCGGTTGACACCCTGACTGGCCCTGGCCCCCAGCGGAATCCAGAAACCCTTTTAGCCGGCGGTCGGGGGTTTCCAGTTAATTTATTTTTGGTTAATTTCTTTCGTTAGTTATGTTAGTGCCGCCCGCTTTCCCCGGCAAAGGCCATGGCCTCTCATTTATTGCACATTGGCAGGAACTTTCTGATTTACTTGAATAGAAAAAGAGCGAATCCCGGGGCACACGAGTACGGAAAACGTTAATTGTTGACTCGGGGTTTTGCCAGGTCACGGCACACACACATATATATAAATATCCTTGATAATATCCGAAGCGTTTCTTAAGGAAATAATAATTATATCTAAAATATTTTTGCCAAAGGAAAAGTAAATCAAACGCAGAAATTGCAATGGATATGAAATCACCTGAAATTCGGTCAAAAATTATGCTACAAAATGTGGCCTCACTATTTGAGTTCTTTAATATTTGTGTTGCATACTTGTAGGCACATTTTTGATTTATTTTAAATATATTTATAGTACTTATTAAAAATAATATAATAAAAATAAATAAATATTTACTGATTGTCAGAAAATTCTTAAATTCACAATGCAATAAAAATCGTAACAAAATCGGCATGCAAGTTTTCATTCTAAGATAAGTAAAGAGTAACTCTCCGAAATCTTTATTAGAATAAAGTTTAAAGGGTATAAAATGCAGATCCCTTGATCCCCTGCTAAGAAAACAAATAGCAGAAAATATATTTTAGCTATAATTCGAAACATAAATTTTTTTATTGCCGCTCGCAATCATTTAATCATCTCGAGTCATCAGTTCACTCTGTGCTGGTTTGCCACGCTCTGGGTGTACGGAGCAAGTGTACATAGTGTGCTCCGATTGGGTGGTGTAAAGTGGCGAGGATTGCCTTTGGCGGAGGAAGGAACCAGATCCCAGGCACTGGGAATAGCAAATTGTGCCGCGAGCTTCCCCATCGACCATTTGACACATGTGTCACTTGCAACCGTTCCGCTCTCTAGCTGAGTGCCAGTGATGACAAATCAGCTAGAGTTGAGAGTTTTTAAAATATTTAAAATATTTAAAAATATGTGTAAAGTTGCAACAGATATTTAGTATTAATTATAAAATAAAATCAAGTGATGTTCATTGTGTTTTTGTATAAAGAAAATTAAAAACTATGATCATCCTTCTGTAATTCTTTAAAATAAAATTATATAAATTTAATAGAAGTTTTATTTCCAACTTTTGTTTAATATTTTTACACTTTAGAGATACGAAGTTAATGTTTATATTTTTAGTTAATTTAAGAATATAGTTAATGATTTACTTACACCAAAATTCAATTTATTTGTATTCTCCAAAGGCTTGACATCACTGGTGTCTGGGAATGGGCCTCCGGATGGGCCTGTGAGTGCGAGCTGGAGCTGTCGCTGAGCCTTCGGTTGACAGCTGTCAGTGTCAGTTTACATAATTTATAGATTTCAGCGCATAAAAAAGTCATAAAATTTACAATGTTGCCTTCAACAAAAACACATTCGGGCGATTCTTCTGATGCCTTATTTTTATGAGGCAAGACATCAATTTTCGCACAGCACACACACACACACAGTGTAGCCTGCCTACAGCCACTACACACACTACCACACTTGCCCATTTATATTTCTCAATTTTCCATTCCTCGAATCAGGAGGAAAGATTGTTTGTATTGCCTTTGCCATTGCCATTCGAAATGCTTTTGATTTATTTGTATTTATGTGATTCCCTTCTCATATTCAGCTCCAGCGATAAATTCTCGCACTCAACAAAATATATAAACGATTTATAGTTGCACAAAGCGGGGCAAATAATAACTAACAAAGCGCAGCAGCGGCAAGAAACAATACTAACGCCAGAAAGGAGCTCAGAATGAAAAAGTATAAAGGATATCGTTGCTGAATCCCTCAAAGCAAAATAAATCTTTAAAGGAAAACCATTCGCATGATTAAATCATTTCCGGATATATCTGAATTTTTATAAGCAATAAAAACAATAATAAAATCAATCTTTTAGATTTATATATAAATTTTTCGATGTATGTATGTTTTAGAAAGTCTGCTAGAATGCAGAGAGACCCAGCATTTTCCCGTCAGTGCACTTATCAAGGTGCAGCATTCCGTGTGGTGCAATTACCTATAAAAGCAAATAAAATAAAAAATACTTTGATATGTGAGAAATGAAGTAGATCTAGGATTGTTAGTCTCCTAAAATACGACAATAATTTTGCATTTTAAAAATATTAAAAAGAAGATAAATATAAAGAAGGCACTGACTTTTCAGTAAATGTATGCCAACTACTGTGCGTCCAAAAAATAATAATCCCTGTGGAAAGCTGGGAATCTATGTGGATCAAAAGACAAGTTGGACCAGTATCACTTCATTGAAGATCTAAGAATTGTAAGAGGTGTTGGTATATCTGAGTTCCACTTACCAGAGTTGATTCCACAGAAGCCAGAATGTCGGACATCCCTGAGAAGGATCGGCCGTCGTATGCGTACTTCTTTGGATCTATGGGAGCAGCGTCGGCCATCATCTTCTCGGCCCTGGGCGCCGCCTATGGAACGGCCAAGTCCGGAACCGGAATAGCAGCCATGGCGGTGATGCGACCCGAGCTGATCATGAAGTCCATCATTCCGGTGGTGATGGCCGGCATTATTGCCATCTACGGTCTGGTTGTCTCCGTTCTGATCGCCGGAGCGCTGTCGGACAACTATACCATTCGCAAGGGCTACATCCACCTGGCGGCCGGGCTGTCTGTGGGCTTTTCCGGACTGGCGGCGGGCTTTGCCATCGGCATTGTCGGCGATGCCGGTGTGCGGGGCACCGCCCAGCAGCCTCGCCTCTTTGTGGGCATGATCCTAATCCTGATTTTCGCCGAGGTCCTGGGTCTGTACGGCTTAATTGTGGCCATTTACCTGTACACCAAGTGAACATGGGCTTTCTACCGAATTAAAAATGTTATTAATTATATTTGGAAACCTAAAAATAAAGCATTAATGTTCATAAAGCTGAAATTTGTTCAGTCCCAGATTAGAGAATACATTTACCTGTCCTCCTGTCCTGCTGGCGGAGGAAAGCAATCAAGAATCTCCATTCTGCCACTCGGGCCTGTGACAAATCTGTGCCAACTTAACAATCACATCACACGAACGCAAAGCCAGTGACAAAGTTACAAGCTCCCTCAAGGAATATGCGGAATATGTATTCAAAATGCAAAGCAGCCCGGTTTGGGGCCACAAATAAAAGCGCCTCGGCGCATGGGGGAGGAGCAATTGAAGCCCCACAAACAAGTCCTGGCTCCCTGCCTGCTTGCCCCAACCCCAGGGCAGCGGTGGTAAAAAATTTCCATTTTAAGGAAACGAAAACGAAGCAACATTGCTGTGGTTGGAGGCGACGCTGGTGGTGGTGGTGGTGGTGGGGCAGGGACTTTCCAAAGTGTCGCCTTTCTAAGCTCGCTAGTCGTTTCGGGCTCATATTTTCCAATTTGTTTAATTGAAACAAGTGGAGGGTAACCGAAGACTTGGTGGGGGGGCAAACCACTCAAAGTGTATAAGTAACCGCAGCTTCGATTTTCAATACCAAACATTTGCTGCTTTTCGGCTCCCCTGTAAGATTCTTGGGAGGGTGATGGAAATTTCCAGTAACCCTTGGAAGCTAGGATAAAGCTAAAATAAATATTTATGATTTTATAACTCTTGGGGTACATTTTTTAGGTTTCTAGTAACCCTTGGAAGATAGGAAAAAGCCAATAAAAATGATTATAATTTCTAAAATATATCTGAGTCCCTTGAATTCGATTTATTAATTTTTAGTAAACCTTGGAAGCTAGGAAAGCCAAGAAAAAATATTTAAAAATTCATAAAGGTATTCTAAACTCTCGGATTGGATGTGATAAATTTCTAGTAACCTTTAGAAGCTAGGAAAAACCCAAGAAAAATTTTTATAATTTCATAAATGTATCCCTAACTCTTGGATTGGATTTATAAATTTCTAGTAACACTTAAAAATTAGAAAAAATGCCATGAATAATATTGATTATTAAATATTAAATATATCCTATACTCTCTGGCTGGATTTGTTAATTTCTATTAATCCTTGGAAGCTATGATATAGCCAAGAAAAATATGTAAAGCTTCACAAATAAATTCCAAACTCTGGGGAACCCCTTAACAAAGAAGTAAACCCTTCTTACTTCATACAAAATAATATTTGTCGACACAAATAAAAGGAAGCAGTAGTCCCACAAGCTGTCATCATCTCGTAGAAATTAAATATCATAAAAATCCGAACAATACAAAGACGAAAAAATGACTACCGCCGAGCTGGAAGACAAGAAGCCCGCCTATGCAATTTTCCTGGGTTGCATCGGAGCTGCGTTGTCCATTACACTAACAACTTTGGGAGCTTCCTATGGTACGGCTTTGTCTGGGATAGGAATCGCCACCATGTCGGTGAGCCGACCCGATAATATAATGAAGTCCATTATTCCGGTGGTTATGGCTGGGATTATTGCGATTTATGGCTTGGTGGTTGCCGTCCTGATTGCCGGATCGCTGAACGAAAACTATACGGTGGATCATGGCTATCTCCACTTGGGCTGCGGCTTGAGCGTGGGATTGCCAGGACTTGTGGCCGGAATAGCCATCGGTATCTGCGGGGACGCTGGCGTACGTGGAGCCGCCGAACAGCCGCGTCTCTTTGTGGGCATGATCCTCATCCTGATTTTTGCCGAGGTACTGGGTCTGTACGGCCTCATCGTCGCTGTGTACTTGTATACCAAACTTTAAGCTAATTGGTTATTATTAAAGAAAGCAAGTAACGATACCTTTTAGCTTTCTGCGAAATTATTTATTTATTATTTGGCCCAATTCCTGGGGCATATCTCCCTCAAAAAGGTGTTGAAATATTTCTATTTACATTTCTTCCGCAGAAAAATTTGTACACATTTGTGTTTATTGTGCGGGCACGTGTCACTCTCGGCATCTCTCCTCGATGTGTGTTTTTGCATAACAAATATGATAACGAAAAATATCGATTCGATTTAACCGCAAATCCCTTGAGCCCCCAACAGACTTCGAAAGTAATAAACAAAAATTTGCAATTTACTTACGGATTCGAAGGATTTATGGTTCACCTTCCTGCAGATAATTGTTTTCACTTCCGCTGCCATTCAATGAACTTTTAATGCCGAAATAACAGTGAATGCGTGAGGAGGGCTTTGGGTGGGTGGTTGGATGGTTGGGTAGGTGGGTGGTCTTAAGGCCCCAGAAATCGAAAGGCGTACCGCCCCGCCCCAAACTGACAAAGTGCTTAGCGAAATGGGTTTATTAAGTGCAAACACTTTGCACAAATGGCGGGCAAACAAATAAATATGTATTTAGGCAGTAATGTGTGGGTGGGATTGAGTGTGCCTCTTTGGGAATTAAGTCCCAAGAATCCCACTGGAAATCATTTTATTTCCTTTACATAACATTTTGCATATTTTAGGAGATATTTGTAAAAAGAAGAAAAAACGAAACGCAGCAAAAACATAAATTCTTAAGTTTAGGAACAGCTTCCGGGGTATATTTTAAATAGAAATCATAGAAATAGAAATTTTAAATGTATTATCAGATATTATAGATGGAAACTATGGGTGTATAATATTAGGTAAATGAAAAAGAACTCTAAAAATATAAATATAAAAATATAAGTAAATATCTTTGCTTAACATTTAGGTGTAAGTTTATTTAGCATGTAGACTTATATTTTATTTTATGAAAATGTTAGTTACTCTTTATGTTTATTTGGTTCATCCTTATCCCCTAAGAAATTAGCTCAATTTTTTAACAAATGAAACTTAAATTCCTTATGAAATAACAAATAAATAAACTAATATATTATATCATTTAATCTTCAACTAATCAATTAATAATCATAATAAATACAGACTCAATTTAATGTGAAGTATTTCCATTATTTAAATAAATTATCTCAAGGAAATCAAATTATTCTCGTACGAAATTTGACCCAACCGAAGCCAAAATCAAATATAAATCAACAATCAGTTTGTCAGATCCGCATTCTTGACCAGAAATTGTCCTGTCATACATCAAAAGTGGATCAATATAAGGAAATGCTGTGCTTTCTGGGGGAAGCATTTGTGAGATGATGGCTTCTGGTTGAGGGGCTCCGATTTATTATAGCCGAAAATGTGGTTTCCATTAAAACTGAACACATCAATTGCGGTCGAAAGGCAGAGGCCAGCGGAGAGACCAGAGACCAGAGACCAGAGGCCAGAGGCCATTCGACTTTAATTTTAATACCCCTGACAGATTTTCCTATTTGCCTTTGCCTGTCCCCCCTTCGGAATGAATCTTTATTCATTCATTCATTGAAGCAAACACCCATTGACTAAGTTGCTATAGAAGTCATCCGTTTTTGCCATCCCATCATCATTATTATCAGCATCTTATGACTTTTAGACCTTTTGATAGTCTAACTAAATGCTTGAAGTACTTTGCCTAGAGGAAATGGTAGAAAATTGAGAAATTAAAATATTTGTTTATACTTAAGAGGCATTTTTGTACAGAAAAACCTTTTTTATATCGTCTGAAATATTTTTTATTTCTGTAATATTTCAAATTAGAAAACTAAAAGCTATCCTAGATTAGCTTTCCTAAGAGTAACTGCCTTTCGGTTTCGCATAGAGGCCTTTGCCCTCGTTGGACTTAATTTCATTTTCGTATTTCTGTGGCTGAGTATCCAATGATTTGGAAACAATTTATATATTGTGTATATGGCTGAGGATATGGCTGGGGACTGGCACTGGGGGGATGGTTATATTATGCTGTGCGACAAGGACATTTATTTCTTGCTGATTTCATTTTTGGATTCCCCCAGTCCTGTCGCTCTGCTACTCTCAATAAATACGAAATAAACACTAAATGTGTAGTTGGTTGCCTTTGCCAGCATTTCTTTATATATACATTTCTTCGGTTTTTTTTTTCTTTTTCGCTGATTGAAGCTTTTCCTGTTGGCAACACCTCAGAGGGCTAACTTTTGTCCTTTGCCCGTGGCATGTTTGTCCCCAGCGTTTCCGTTTCTACGCCCCCGAAAAACCCCAGTCCTTCCATTGCGAATTTTCCCACTCCCTTCCCCCGCCATTCATCAGCGCGTGCTTGTGTTGTGCTGTTTCCTTTGCATTGAATTATTTTTCTCCTGTCTCTTTGGCGTCGCACACTTTGCCCCGGCTCCGCTTTCCTTTGACCTCTGATATCGTCCGAGTGGGTTTTCATATCTGTCGCGTCTTTTCCTTCCTTCTTTCGGGGCGTGTTGAGGCGATGTGTTAAATATCTGCCAAATGAAATCACGATAGCAACCAGCGGGCAGTAGGGGCGGCTTCCAAGCCAATTTTAGTTGATACACCAAACACCTGTTTAATATCTCAGAGATACGTAATTGAAGGAAACATATTAATTATTAATGTGGATAAGTATATATGGGATTTTACAACATTTCATATAGGTTTTTAAATTTAAAAAGCCTGTATTTTATTTAAGGTTCAACTAAAAACTATTTTTCCTTATGTCGGTTCCCATTTATATGCAATAAACATTTTTTTTTAAGAAGGGCTATAATCCTCTTTAAACGATTCCCGAAATGTCACCTTTAATTATGTCCTGTTAACCTTTTTTAATCTTTTTCGAGTTATGAAAATATCTTGGATATAATTTATTTCAATATCCTTTTGTGTGGGACGTGGGTCATTTTATTTGTTGTCACAGGGTCACTGGCTTTCACAATGGAAAAGTCCAACGAAGTGGCAAGTCGGAAGCAATCGCCAAGCTCAGCAAAAATGCTGCTCCCTTGTGTGTGCAAGGCCGACCCAAATTGGCAATCATGTCAAGCCAACTTGGTTGTTTTTTAGCTTTTCTTCTAAGAACCTTAAAATCTTTAAGTTTTAATTAATTTTTTTCACTAAGATTTTAGAACTAAAAATGGTTTAAATGGCATTTTTAGATATATTTATACACCTAAAATATTATATCTAAATATTAGCAACTGAAATTCCCAAGTTCGAATTCAGCCACACAATGTAGCAATAAAATATATTTATCAAAGATTATAAAACCCTTTAAAGACTATTTCTAAACTAAGCAAAAAAGTTTCAGCAAAGTTCAAACAATCCTTTGTTAAAACGTAATCCTTAAAATATATATTTAATTCGAATTTATATCCCTCTATTCAGCTCCTTTCTCCGATCATAGCGAGACATCACTGCCGTGGCAGTAAAACCCATATGGAGTAAACTTAAATTCGCAGTCAGTCGTCAGCCACTGTGGGTGAGAGCGAGTCAATTCACGGCAATTCGCTCAAAATCAAATTTATTTGCCAACCACACAGAAATTATGAGACAGCAGCGGCGGGGAATCACAAGCAGGAGCGAAGAGTCTCACATGTGCGTTTTATTGCATTCGCTGTCGAGGCACACACATATATCCCAAATACATCCAAGTGCGTGGGTCTCCATCCCCATCCGATCCACTGGCTGCTCCCTCTATAACTATTAAGGTTGTCAACGCCCCCCGAACCGAATCTCTTCCAGCACAGACAATGGGTGGATGCTTTTGTACGTTCGAGTATTTTTATTCATTCTATTCCGCTGGCTCTTCTTCTATTTTTTTTTTTTTATTTTATTTATTTATTTCGCTTGCCGGTTGTCCACCCTCTGAAGCATTTGAAGAGAAATAAGATTTTTATTTTATGCTCACAGTATGTTGTAAATCTTGTCGCTGCTGCTGATGAAACGAAACGAAATTAAGAATTTTTTTTTTTTTTTTATATCTCCCTCGCAATTTCTGTAATAAAAGAAATGCCAACCGGGATGACGACGAAGACAGGACCAAGACAGGCGAAGGCGGAGTAGGACGTTGGTTGGTTTCTAGGCGGGCCACCGAATGCCTTCCTGCCCTTCCCAACATTCATTATGAAATCATTTGGTATTTATTATTTCGTTTATGTGGTTCCCATTTGAGATATTGCCTTCATTTGCCGCGTTGCTAGTGGCGACAGTGGAGGAGCTGCTTCCGAAACTGTGAGCCTTTAAAAATGAGTTACGATGGGTTTTAGATATGCGAAGAAGGGTCACGAAATGAAATTAAATCATGCACACTTTCTTTAAATTTAGTATTCAAAATTTATTGCAAATTATTATTATAATGATTATTAAATATAATGTAAAAGTAAAGCCTATAAAATATATATAAATACATATTCCTTTGTAAAGCCAAACATTTGTTGAGTTAAAACAGAAAGTGTAAGTTGTTGCACCTAAAATTCCCAAGTACGAATTCAGCGACAAACTGTAAAGTGTTCAGGCGGGTCTTATGTGGCTTAAATCAACTGATTAGGCCTCAAGTCTGTAAAAACCTTATCAAGTGAAATTAAATATTAATTATACTTTTATTTCAAAAAGTAAATAAATTTTTACCCAAGTGTACTTAACACCGAAGCTACCAAGTTCCCGTGTACAAATGCATACCTGAAATTCTTCCGAATCGGATGTTAATTCAGGCAAACTATGAGGTGTGTTGTCGAGCACCATTCTGCAATCCCCAGGGAATGTTCCTCCTCCTCCTCCTGCTGCTTCTTTGCCGTCAATCTTATAAAATCCTGCATTCCCTGCTCTTAACCCTTTTCCTCGTCCATTAACCCACATTCTAACACCCCCACTATGCGCTGGGATCAGTCTAAATGTTTTTGTGTAAACACGAAAGTTCGACCAAGGGCTCGGGCTCAGGCGCCAACGTCCTCCTTGGCATTCCCTCCTCCTCCGAGTGGTGGGTGGGTTGTGGGTGATGGGCACAGTGCTCTCGGTAATTGTGTGCGGCTTTGTTGCCGTTGCAGCTTTTGCACTTTACTTCCTTCGTCGAGCTTTGTTTTTCGCACAGTGAGCAGAATAAATGTACGGCTGTGCAGCTGGGAGGGATTGCCAGGATCCTGCAGAGATGCTAGAGGTGGCAAAAAAAAGTCAAAGATAAGTAACTCTAGATTTTATTTAAAATATAATGAAAGTGAGATAAAGGGAAAGATAGAAAATATAATTCCCACAAGAGAAAAGAGAAAAGCTACGTTTTAAGCCCACAAGGATCCCTCTCAGCATCCAGGCATTTATAGCTTGTGTTGCACTAAAATTCCCAAGTGCAAAATCTATGGAACCACTTAATGTGTACTTTTTAAAATAATAAACTGACGAAATTCTATTAAATTAAATTAAATTAAATTAAATTATATTAACAAATGAAATTCTCTTCTTAAGATATATTTTTTTAGAATATCTAGGTAGAGATTTCTATGCCTCTTTGCCATCTCTGACTTGTGGATCCCGGGTGTTTGAACGGCGGACAGCTTCAGCTTGCTACTTGTCCGGACTTTGCTTGCTTTCCTTTCCGTTTTGTTGGCGCTCCCTTTGTTGCTGCCTTACACAATGACTTAAGCTGAAATGTCAATTGGATGTGCATGGCACGACCAGAGAATCGGGATCTGGAGCAAGGAGGAGGACCAGGACCAGGACCGCACCGCACCGAACGCTGAAAATGAAAATGATGAAAATACACCCTCGGGGTAAACGGCAAACGTAGCGCTGAAAAAGTGCTTGTGACAGCAGCCGCAGCCTGGCCCATTCTCATTCCCAATCCCTCGCCTTCGTCCTCGTCCTTCCAAAGCACAGAAAATCCTTTCTTGAGCTAATAGAATTCAAACGCATGAAGGCTTTGAATAGGTTCGTTTTCGAAGGACGACGCATTGACGCTGAGCTCTGGCCATTTTCCGAGCGGCAGGCGGCCGCCAACTGGGGTTGAGGTGGAAAAGTGAAAGTACGTGACATTATACTGCAGCCTCCAGATACCCGAGGGTTTCTACTAAAATCATTGGATCTTATATACTAAGAGCAGGAAGTTTAAAAGTAAAATAAATAGAGATTTTTATGCCAGCTAGTCTCTCAGTTGTTGAGCTTTCTTTTGCGAAGTTCTTAATTTTTTTTTATTTTATTATTTTTTTATTATGATCTTTTAAAATGGATTCAATGTTATGAGTAATCCATTTGTGAAAATGGGCCACACTGGTGTAGACTATAGGACCAATGCACAGCAGAGGACCTCCGGAGAGAACTCCCACCAATGTATTTTCAAAAACTAAGGGTCCCCCGGAGTCTCCCTTGCATCCCGAATATCCCACAGCTCCGGCGCAAATGGAATGCTCTGTCATCCCAGTCCGAGTTCTGTTACACGAGTCAGGGTGTCCAATAGAAATGTTTACGCCTTGCAGAACTTCTGGTGAGACGTACTCAATCGGCAGACCAATTATAAGTCCCCAGCCAGTAGATAAGACTGGTGATCCTGCAGCAGGATTCGCCACAGCCAATTTAATGGGCCTTACTCGCTTGCTGATCGGCAGTGGCTTTCTTAATAGCAGGATGCCAATGTCGTGCTCGGCACTCTGTGCGTTGACATCATATTTCTCGTGGTGCCTAACCTCTGACACTGCAGCAATTGTGTGGCGGGCACTTTTGAACTTGGATCCGGCGACAACAAGCAATTCTTTGACACTCAGAGGACGATACCAATTAACACCTATCCCCACATACAAGCAGTGGGCGGAAGTTATTATAAAGCTTTGGCTGTAGATAATACCACCACATCTATGGCGTCCAAGGACCTGCAAGGACACCTGCCAGGGAACGTCCTCAATTTCCATGGTTCTTCCGTAACTTATGCGGCTTTCCGGGTGTGGAACGTGTAACGCGGACCGAAAGTTGTAAGTTCTGCGGTGTAGCCTATGTGGAACGCTTTTGGCGGAGAGGAAGCCGGCTGCCAAAGCCAGAAGAAAATAGTTGGTCATCATCTTGACTTCCGGGTTGGAATCGCAGTGGGGATCACAAGGGCTGATGTCAGAGTGGCCATGAGAAGCGCAACGTGGCGAGAATCGATTGTACTTCGCGCTATAATCGAATTGCTAAAAGGTCAGAGCGAAACGAGTTGCGTAATAAATTCTTGAGCGACACGTGTTGCATGCCTAATTATGGTATATATTTTACCCTTGCAGGGTATTATAATTTTGACGAGAAGCTTGCAACGCATAAAATATACATATATTCTTGATCATCATCACCAGACGAGTTCAGTTAGCCATGTCCGTCTGTCTGTCCGTCTGTCTGTCTGTCCGTCTGTCTGTCTGTCCGTCTGTCTGTCTGTCCGTCTGTCTGTCCTCTGCTGTCGTCTGTCTGTCTGTCTGTCTGTTGTCTGTCGTCTGTCTGTCCGTTGTCTGTCTGTCCGTCTGCCTGTCCGTCTGTCTGTGTGTCCGTCTGTCTGTGTCCGTCTGTCTGTGTGTCCGTCTGTCTGTCCGTCTGTCCGTCTGTCTGTCCGTCCGTCTGTCTGTCCGTCTGTCTGTCTGTCCGTCTGTCTATCTGTCTGTCTGTCCGTCTGTCAGTCCGTCTGTCTGTCCGTCTGTCTGTTCGCCTGTTTCTTAGTCTGTCCATCTGTCTGTCCGTCTGTCTGTCCGGTTATCTGTCCGTTATTATGCAAGCTATAAGAAAACTGCAGATAGTGTTCTTCCTATTGGAGGTAGTATATAAGTCGGAACGAGCCAGATCGGACGACTATAACATATAGCAGCCATAGGAGCGATCGGAAGATAGAGAATCAGCAACATTTCGGTATCTTTATTAATAAATATTTCATATCCTTCAGTAAGCTTTTTCGATCGATTTCCATTTCAATGGAATCCGTCTAAAAGCAAACTGTAAGGGTATATTAACTGCGACTTCCCGAAGTTGGCTTCCTTTCTATAAAAAAGCGATCTAATGGCATTTAAAGCCACTTGTAAAAGTGATCCACACTGGAATAGACTACAAACCAACCGGAGTTTTGAGTTGCTGATCTTCCAGAAAAGGGTTTAAGGCCGCTTGTCCTTGTTAATAGATGACTGGAATCAATACCCTGAGCCAAGTCATCTATTAGCAAGGACATGCGGCCTAACCCTTTTCTGGCTATGCTGTTCGCTGGGTGGGAACTGCCATCCATGAATTGCTGAAAGCTGAAGGTCCACCAGCGTCTCCACCGCATGCCGAATGTCCTGCAGTTCCTGCGTAAAAGGTATCCTTTGGCATCCAAGGTAGAGATATTTTACATAAGTCAAAGATTCCAATATAACTTTTAGTGCCTTGCAGACGGACGATCGCAGGACTTTCCCCAGCCGGTTAATGAAACCTCTGATCCGGGAGCAGGATTCTCTGTAGCCAAACGAATTGCCCTTACTTGGTTGCTGAGCGGAAGTGTCTTACATTGGTGACGTGACCCACAAACTTGGATGCGGCGAGAATAAGGAATTCCTCGGCATGCAGAGGACGTTAAGACTTAGGACTGACAAGTATATAGAAGCAGGGGACAGCAGCTATGATAATCGTTTTGCTGTAAATGGAACCACCACAATGATGAACTCCATTGGCCTGCAAGGACACCTGCCAGGGTGCCTCCTCAATGTCCATGTCCGCCGCTTACGCAATTCAGCGGTTGTGAAACGAGTCCTGCGGACAGCAATCCGGCTGCCAAAAGCAGAAGGAAGTAGATTGCAGTCATCTTGTGGGTAGAACTGTAGTTGACTGTAGTTGGCAAAGGCTGATGTTAGAGTCAAAAAAAAAAAAACAAGAAAGGAAGCTAACTTCGGCAAGCCGAAGTTAATATACACTTGCAGTTCGTCCAGGGATCGATTCGATTGCAATGGAAATGGCTTGAGAAGACCCTGCTGACGTGTATGAATTATTTTTACGAATAAACCAACATTACTTTTGCTGAATTTTCTATCTTTTTATACTAAGTTACCTATGGCTCCGGTGGTATTACTATTTCTAAACCCTCCCTCGTTGTGCTTGGCAAAAATGTCTTTGACGTGCAGGTCGGCATCACCAGCAGCCGAGCAGAAGCCCAACTTGACCGGGGGCGTGGGCAGACTTCAGTGGACCCCGCCGGACTTCATCCTGTGTATAGTTTGTTTCATAAGTTTTGCAAAAACCATTAACGACGCTGCTCCACAGCTTCCCCCCGTCCAGGTTCTTCGTTCAAATTGAAAAGAAAAAAGTGAAAAGCTGAAAACTTTTCAAAGTTTGAATTCTGAGCGCTTTCTTCGGCTACCGTCCTGGACGCAGTTTCGTGTGGGCGGGATTGGCCCTGCTCATTTGGTCAGCAACATGCGTTCAGGGGCTTGTCCACTTCTTGACGTGACTCTCCCCGGACGAGGGGGAAAAATACAAAAAAGCAAAGAAGTGAAATTCCTTGCTCGTCTCAGCACTTTCTGGCCCCGGCTAATGGCTGTGAAAATGACTAAGTGAATTTCCATCAAGCGGGGGGAGAGTGAGGTTTTTAATTCAGTAAGCCAGCAGCAGCAGCAGCTGTGTCAAGGGTCACTAATAGCATTAAACAACGACTAAGGCCAGTGGAAATTTAATACGTGGCCCTAGCTATTATTTGTAATTGCCATTACTTATTAAATACTTTAGTTGAGTTATATATATCAGGCGACAAATGACGAATCGAGTAGGAACTCCTGAATTATGCATTGGACTTTTCTGGCTAATATTTGCAATTGTTATAATATTACCTTAACGGCAATAACTAGGGGGCGGCCTCTGACAACTGTGGGAACCTGACAAAGTGGGTCTGGCACTTAATTCCCCGCCACGCACCGGACTGTGCGGTTTGGACTCTGGTCTTGTCTCCGTCATGGGACGACGGCTGCGGGCTCTTTGATTTCTGCACTATTGAGGCCAAAGGGCTCACTTAAAGGGGCGTGGCAGTAATTCTGCTGCATTATTAGCTTCTTGCTCTGTTTGCATTTTCAAGTGAATATCGATTCGCTCAAAGGCCGGCAGAATAGCTAAAGCAATACGTGGAAAACTTGCAAATATGGAAAAGTATTATCAGCTAAAAAATATATTCTAAGTCGCACTTGCTTCAACATTCAGATAAGAGCTCCCCACCTTGTCAAATCAATTTAATTCGGCAAGAAACATATATATATTTTTGCACAAAAATGTTACCTAATCGCCCCTCTGACGATGGGACACGTGGCCTCCTCGATGTGGATTATCCGGCCAGCCGGGGAGTAATCATCGTGGGATTGAAGAATACTCATTACGCCGTGATCATCGGTTTTTACTCTACGTTTGAGGGAGAGATCTTGACTCTGGACCCGCACGTGGGCATGTGTATGGGCGGCCAGCGGTTCGATGTCCTCAATATATCCCGATACATGAGGTCTACGTTCTCCAACATCCCGATCCGTTTGGGCGTAAGCCGCAATTACTTGAAACGCAAATTTCAACTCGACTATCGACCCATTCGGGTGGGAATGCTGTTCGCCCGCCATGATGAGCAGGTGGGCTCCCATATCTACCAGGTGATGCCCTTCGGCCGTGTGATTGACTGCCAGGCCACGGCCATTGGAGCTAATTCTCAGGAAGCTCTCGCCTATTTCGAGCGAAACAAGGAAAGCTTTGAGACCTGCACGAGGGACCAATTGATTTGTCACGGGATGAAGGCTCTGCGTAAGTCCCTGGAAAGCGATCCACTCCTAACAATTGACATCCAAGGAGGCATTGTGGGCGTGGATATGCCATTCAAAGAATTCGACTGTCTCGAAATATGGCAATATTGGCATATGACTGACGCTATGTAGGCTTTCTAAGCTGACTTTATAGTTTAGATACGAATTCTTTAACAATTAAATACCCCAATAAAGACTGCCTCAAGTTTAAGCCAAGAATATGCCTACTCATACACCTTAATATAATTTTGTAGGAATTTCCTAGATAAGTAAAACCCTCTCTTATCCCAAAAAGTAGTTTATTTAAATGCCGCGAGCTGGCGCGCATTCCGAATTATTTAAACGAATTTGTAATTCAAAAAGCTCGCTATAAATTTCGGAAGCCGCCAACACCGCAAGTTGCGAAACAGCCAAATATAAATAGGTTTGTGGGTAGTAAGTATGGCATCAGAGGGATTCGTCGTGGGGTTAGTCCGCACCAAGGACTCGGGACTCCGTACCTCGGAGGGGTGTAACTGGGCCGCTGATGTGTGCTTGTCGTCGGCACGGCAAAGTACTTGAAGAATTACACACAATGCATGCATTATTCATGCTTACTTCAGAATTTGCGTTACAAAGTAAAAAATGTTGTAAGGACACTTGTGCCAGCCATAGCCATGCCGCGCCACGCCGCGCCATGTCCTCGTGAAAGGCAAGCAATCCTGGCGAACGGAGGTGTGTGTGTGTGTGTGTGTGTGCAGAGCGGCCAAAACACGAGGAGGAAGTGTGAATGAGAAAGCCGGGATAAGGAGCACTCGTCGCCCGCAAAAAGGAAAAGTGCAAAAATATTCGAGGTAAGCGCAAAGCGCAAAGACCGCTGATAGATTAGAGTTGGTGTGGTCGTCGAGGGTGCACTGAGAGAAACAAAGAAATTTCTGTATTGAACATAATTAATAAAAACAGAACTATTATCATTTAAAAATGATAATGGTTCCTAAATATACCCTATGTGTAAGGTTATCAAACAAGGCAATCTTTTAAAATATATTTTTTATATTTAAATTACTTTTCCTTTTATTGGGGTTGCTAAAGAAATCACTAGAGGTTTGAAAAAATGTTGAAAGGTCCCTAAAACTGTATTACTAAGTTTGTTAAGTAAATAAATAAAATTTCAACTGAAAACGGCGCCTCAACCCTTTTTTATTGCATACTTTTAGACACATTTTGAAGTGCTTTTAAAATCCTAGTGATTTCTGGGGCATCCCCTGAATATTTAGCTGATGTATTTATATACTAAAGGGTTCTAGCTTTTTTTTAATATTTTTAGTATTTGTATTTAATATTTATTTACTAGCATTTTAAAATCATTCCAAAATAGGCCTACTAGTATGCTACAAAACTATGATCATAAAAGAAACAAGTTTGCACTAATTTTTGTGCCTCGAAAAATTTTATTGCATACTTTTAGACACTTTCTAAGGTGCTTTCAAACCCCTAGTGACTTATGAGGCTTCCCCCTAATATCTAAACATTTAATTTATACATTTAATAATATTTTTAGCAATAAAACTAGCTTAAAGAATTATTTCAGTGCATTCTTTACTCCCCTGGCCTGCCTCGCAATGTAAATTGCGTCAGCTTTTTGCGGTTAGATGGAAGGGGCAATGGCGACACCACCAGGGGACAAATGTACATAATCATGTCAGATGTCAGCCGAAACGAAACGAAATGAGTAACGAGCCCGCCCGGCAACTGAGTCGAGTCGCAGTCATCGTCATCGTCGTCCAGGAATGCCATCCCAACCAGCCAGAAAGGAGGCCCTTTGATTGCCTTAGCGCACTGCCTCAAATAAATGGGGACCATCACTTGATGGCAATTGCTCGCCTTGTTCTCGGCCTTCCCCCCGCTTGGCAAATACTTCAATTTCTTTGTTGCGCAACAATCCTTGTCTGTGGCCGGTGGACTCCCAGTTTCCGATTTCGATTCCGACTCCCAGCTACTTTAGATGAAATGGGTTCGGTTTCTTAAGGCCTTAAAGCTTTAATTCATATTTTATTCTTTGTGCTTAAAAGAACTGAGATAGAAAGCCAATCTGAAAAGCAAGCAAGTCTAGATTTTTGTATTCTTGCAGTTATTGCTGAATTTCTTATCATTTATATATTTAAATGTGTTTACTGAGGTTTATGCAAGTAAATTGCTTAGAAACGTATAGAAATACCTGGCAAAGTCAACTCTCCTGGTGATTATGAACAAGAATAAAGGCTTAGACTTTAAGGAAGAATTGATTCTGATTTTACCTTAGCCAGATTAATGGTTATAAAATATTTAAAAAAGAAATCTTCTCTTATACTAACTTCCTAGCATTGAAGGTTTACTTGGTTCAGTTCCCCTTTAAAAATTGAAAGAGTTTTCCCTTTAACTCGGCCTGGACCATCAGGGGGGAAGGCACATGAAAGTCAAACGAAATGGAGCCGAATCGCTGGCGTCTTATCAAACCGCACACACGCCCATCTTGCTCATCGCCACCACTAGTGCCGCTGCCATCATCATCATCCTCATGATGATGCAGGAAAAGAAACAGAAATCTACTACATCATAAACTAGAGAGATGCTGTGGGTGGATGTGGATGTGGCTGTGGATGCGGATGGTGCGGATGGGTGGTTTTCGATATTATGTTGATAACCTCGCATGATCCTGACATTAGAGCTGCTCGGCTGCTGTCGACAACGACCGACCTGGGAGGGACTGACTGAAATGGCCTGGGATGCTAGCTAGTGCGAATGCCAATGCGGACCGGCTAGATGGATAGATGGAGGATGGAGGATGGAGAGTGGAGAGCGGAGACTGGAGCTGGAGATGTGCACGTAGCGGCTTAAGTATATTCAAGCATATGGAGGGAATCAAGTGAAAATCAATAAAACCCAAACACGTCTACACAAATCACATGAAAATCGATGTTCATGGCAGTAACCGCTCCTCTGACTTTGCTGCTGTGGGTTACACTCGAAAATAAATGTATAATTCTAGCAGAATATGAAATAAAAATTATGGGGGTTTATTTAGGGGAGAAACTTAAAACTTAAGGCGTTTGTAATATAAAGTGTCAGAGGAAATTCACATTAAATAAAAGTTTTAATGATTTTTGAAGTTAATTTGGGAGTTATTAAGCTTTTAATATAAAAATAAATGAAAGATAAATCTAGATCGTTGCTTCTGGTGATTTTTATGAGGAATATGTACACTTTAAGGGTTCGGAGATACCTTTTTGTATTTAAATACAATTTTCTCCGTTACATACTTAATTTTTCTCTCTGCCTTGAGATGGGCGCGAGAACTAAAAAGCCACTCTCCACCAGCTTCAGGCTTCCTGCTCCCCGATGCGATGTATCGAAGAACTTAAAGGATTGTTTCCCATGTTGTTGTAGCTATTTTATTGGGAAAACGTGCAACGCATTAAAAGAGGCAGGCAGAGAGCTCCTCCACTCTCAACCAGCACAGCCTTCCGCCTCCTGCGCCACAAAGGCACACTAAGTGGTCCATTCGACGATGGCAACGCCGCTGGGTTTTGCCAGAAAAGGCGTTCATTTGTATCCTATTTGGAGTCCATGCCAAGCCGTCGAATGGTTCCGTTCGGAATTGGGAATTCTGATCCTGTGAAGAAAGGATTGCGCCGGCCTAAGTGCTCAGCAGCCGGGCTTTGGCTTTGGTTTTGGCTTTGAACCTTTTAGCAAAGGGGCTTCTACTATAACGGCTCCCATTCCGCTTCACATAAGTGAACGTGAAAATGTTTCTAGAGTGTGTGTGCTCTCTCACCTGTGGAAAATTTTTAAAGAAATCACACCATTACGTACTTTGAAACTAAGTGGTTATGGGAATATGGATGCCTGTTTTTCAACTTTAAAAAATATTTATTAAGTTTCAGCCAGAAGGTTCTTTAATTAAATTTGCAAAAACAAAAATGCATCGAACGAGAAATAATCTTGACACACCCGGATTTGTTGTTTCTTAAATTAAATGGCATTATTTTCTATAGATTGCACCTGCAGACAGATCAGAGGCTCTTGGCAACAACTTGGAATAGACTAGATAAGTGGGTTCGGCCTCATCTCAGGTGATAAGCCGCTGACGACAGCTGGGCAGAGACTAGCAACAGATGGTGCGACCAGCACCTGAGATACACCCAATGACCTCCTGAACTGCAGAGATACGAGGCTGACTCGCATCGATTTGGGGGTATAAAAGCAGCCCCATAGACCGAAGTAAGGCAACAGTCTTTAGGCATTGGATCCCCTAGGAAGATCTAATCCGGAGCAGTTGAAGTCGAGAGTGTAGGAGTTGCAGGAGTCCCCGAATCATGAAGATCGCCATCGCATTGCTGGCCTGCGTGGGCCTGGTCGCTGCGGCCAGTTTCCATCAGACGCACGAGGTCAAGATCGCCGACAAGGATTTCTTGGCCAAGCAGAAGTTCCTCTTCGAGATCGTGTACCGCGTCGAGGATCCCCTGATGTTTGAGGAGTGGATCAAGGCGGGCGAGAAATTCTACTTTGGTGAGGAATACTACAAGGTGAGTACAGGATCGGGAGCCAAGTAAGATCTAGAAATAAACCATATCTCCTCCAACCGACTCCCAGCACTATGACAACTACATGCAAAAGTTCTTCGAGGGCTACAAGGCTCACGCCTTGCTGCCCAAGGGCGAGTTCTTCGGCGAGCTGGCCATGGCCCATGCCAAGCAGGCCCGCGGCCTGTTCAACTTCTTCTACTACGCCAAGGACTGGGAGACCTTCAAGGCCAACGTGGCCTGGGCCCGCATGCACGTCAACGAGGGCATGTTCGTCTACGCCTTGACTCTGGCTGTGATCCATCGCGATGACTTCCACGGCCTGGTGCTGCCCTCCATCTACGAGATCTTCCCGCAGTTCTTCTTCAACAGCAAGTTCGTCTACGAGGCCGAGAAGTTCGACTACGAGATGTGGATGAAGATGAGCATGTACGAGAAGGAGTACCTGGATATCTACCACAAGGACCACGCTTACAGCTACGGACACGGCTACCAGTACCAGTCTAGCGACTACATGTACCTCAAGGACTTCAAGACCTGGCAGTGGTGGAAGCTGATGGGTCTGGGCGAGCACTGGTACAGCGAGGACAAGTTCATCCTGCGCGAGAACATCAACGAGTTCTACCAGGACGGCAAGTGGACGACCATGATAAAGGATGTGAAGAAATTCTACATGCCCGTGGACTACACCCGCGACATTGACTTCTACAACCCCGAGTCCAAGCTGTCGTACTTCACCGAGGATCTCGGCTGGAACGCCTACTGGTACTACCTCAACATGGACTACTCCTTCTTCCTGGATGGCAACACCTTCGGCCTGGGCAAGGACCGTCGCGGCGAGTGGTGGCTCTACAACGTGCACCAGCTCCTGAGCAGGTACTACATGGAGCGCCTGTCGCACGGCTTCGGCGAGATCCCCGAGTTCTCGTGGTACCACCAGATCGAGATGGGCTACGACCCGCAGCTGATCTACTACAACGGCATTGGCTACAGCTACCGCAAGAACTACTACGAGATGGAGACCTACGGCAACTTCGATATGCTGGACAAGATCACCTACTTCCTGACCCGCGTCCAGAACATCGTCGAGCAGGGCTACTACAAGACCGTCGACGGACACATGATCGATCTGCGCAAGCCCGAGTCCATCGAGTACATCGGCAACATCATGCAGGGCAACGTCGATGCCATGGACAAGATGTTCTATCAGTTCTGGTACCTGCTCGCCCACATGTACTTCGCCGACACCGACTACCACCAGATGGAAGTCTACCCCAACGTGATGCTCAACTTCGAGACCATGATGCGGGATCCCATGTACTACATGTTCTACAAGTCGATCGCCCAGGTCTACTTCAAGTTCATGCACTACCTGCCCAAGTACACCAAGGAGCAGCTGCTGTATCCCGGCGTCACCCTGAAGCACGTGGAGGTCAGCGAGCTGACCACCTTCTTCGATCTCGTGGACTTCGATGTGACCAACATGCTCAACGACAAGATGGTCTTCCACGAGGGCCGCTTCGTCTGGGACAAGGCTCTGTTCGCCCGCCAGATGCGTCTCAACCACAAGCCCTTCACCTACACCTACACCATCGAGTCCGACAAGATCGAGAAGGTGGTGATCCGCGCCTTCCTGGGACCCAAGTTCGATGAGTTCGGCAAGACCATCTCGCTGACGGAGAACCGCCAGAACTTCATGGAGGTAGATGAGTTCTACTACGAGCTGCAGGCCGGCCACAACCAGATCACCCGCAAGTCCAACGACTTCTACTGGACCGCCAAGGATCGCACCACCTACACCGAGCTCTACTACTACACCATGCTGGCCTTTGACGGCAAGTACGAGTTCCCTCTGGACATCAGCGAGCCCCACTGCGGCTTCCCCGACCGCCTCGTCCTGCCCAAGGGCTGGGAGAAGGGAATGCCCATGCAGATGTTCTTCATGGTGATGCCCTACCACGCCCCCGCCCACGAGCAGTTCTCCACCTTCGACTACACCTACTCCTGCGGCATCGGCTCCGGCGCCCGCTACGTGGACAGCCTGCCCTTCGGCTATCCCTTCGACCGCGCCATCGACGAGTACGAGTTCTTCGTGCCCAACATGTACTTCAAGGATGTGTCCATCTACCACTTCGACACCATGGATAAATACTACAAGTACAAGAGCTACACCAACTACGGCCACTTCGACTATACCTTCTTCAGCGACTACTACACCAAGCACTTCAAGTACTAGGTGCGATCTCCTGAGGACGACGATGATCACGGAAAGAACCCATTGAGCGGATGCATTCATGTGTCTTAGTTTGTAAGCTGCGCAAAAAGTCAAATAAACTTTCGAAAAGACTAAGGAAATGTGTGTTTTTGCATGGTTTATTTCCTTCTTTTAGTTCTTTGGCTTAAAATATAAATTGATTGGTGTCAAAAAAATGCTGTTCTTACCTCACATAAAAAATTCGGAATAGAATAGTACATGTTATACCTTGGACACTTTTGTAATTGATCATTTTAGCTCTTCTATAAATTTTTTTCAAACATTTTAGATGGTAGAATCTTGAACTGATAATCCTATGAACCTTAAAACATTTTAAACACGAACAAACAAGCAATTTGAAATATGGTTTGGTTTGATTTAAACTATTATTGGGAATTTATTAATTTAATAAAGCTTTCTGGACCTGAGTTGAAGAAACATCGATGTATGAAGCCAAAAAATGGCATTGCTTTTATGAAATTCTTATTTTCTAGGCATTTAAGTGTCTTTAAATGTAACAGTTTAAAATATAAATGCTTTGTTGTTTGGTGATTCAAACTTTTATTGAGTAATTATTTTCAACTGCTAATAATAGCTCTCTACCTAGTCGAAGTTGGTAAGAAAACATCAATATTGGAAGAAGGTCATAAACTTTACTGAAATGTTAATTTTCTCAAATGTTAACTAGGCATCCTTATCGTTTCAAAACGTGTTTTTCAAGGTGATCGCCCAAATATCAAACAGGCCTGAAATTGTATTATCGTGGATTTTAGTTAAGTAATGAGTAATGTTTGGCAGATGTCTACTGATTAAAGGTACATTATTAGATGGTCTGTTAACTTTGCTAGATGTGATGAACAGTCATTTAGCTATGGCAGTTTGTTAAATAAATAAATATTTACAAAATTTAGTTGAGATATGGTAAGATCTTACATTCTGGAAACTTTTTCATTTCAACCATAACTATTTAGAAATTGCTATTTATAACATCTGGCAACACTATTTAGTCAATAAAAATCGAGAGCTAAAACTGCTGATATTTCCAGAAAGAAACTACCCACGAATTACCCCATAAGTATCAATCAAATTATACATTAAAGGCGATTATTTAAATCTTACTTCAACTAATTTTGTAAAAAACAAACTTACATCACATCTAAATTAAATGTCCAAAACTGTATCTTTAAAGTAGACATACGAATTTCTCAACTTAACAATCCACGAAAATCCATTCAACGGTTTCCTGTCTCACACTTTTGAGTTCAACGGACGAGTTAGGATGCCGTAGTTCGTTAACGGTCACGTCGTCGCCGCAACACATCCATTTGAATCCTAACGGGACGTATTGTAGGTTAAACATTCGTGTGGAACTCACTCAAATAAATGAAATGCATTGTGATTAAAAAATTTTAAACTACTAGACTTTTATCCTGTCAACTACAGAAGGCATCGCAGCTACAAAAAATAAACTATTATTATTATTTAAAAGTAATAAGTTGAGGGATTGTTTCATTCGAAAAATCACCGATCTGGCATTGACAACCTTTAATTATGCTAAAACATCTGGCAACTCTACAGTCAACCAAAACAGAGCTAAAACGGATATTTCCTGAAGAACCCCACATAAAGAACCCCAAGTAAGTATAAAGGACAACTAATATCTAAAAAAAACTTACAACACTAAATAAATACTTTAAAAAATAATACAATTTCCAACAACAATGCAACGAAGTCTATTAAGTTGCCAGGAATTGTTCCTCCCATTCAGGGAGTGGAGTTCAACGTTGTAAGTTCCTGCCGTCGCGACGGTACGGTCCGGTCCGGTCCGTCGCCGCCCCGAACATCTCATTTGGATGAATCCCGACGGGACGTATTTAGGTTAAACTCGTGTGGAACTCACTCACATAAATCATGCATTTGATTAATTGTATGCTACTGACTTTTATCCTGTTCGACACTGCTGCAGCGCAGCTACAAAAAATAAACAAAAAAAATAAAGTTGAGGGAGAGCGAGAACTGGCCTTTAAAACTTTTGGCAGGCAGTGAAAAAAAAAACGAATTAAAATAGAGAATTCAAAGAGCTGTATCTGATATACTTGAAGGTATAATAATGGGAATTTTCCGTTTAATACCTAATACTAAAATGAATTTTCGGGAAAACTTATTAATTTTGGTAAAGTTTTTTTAATTTAGGTTCCTAATTTAAGCTTTTAACTTGTAGAATATTTTTAACTAGAAAATGCAACTAAAGGTAGTTTTGGTTCGTTTTCCCAATTTTGAATGACTTTTAATCGTTTTTATAATATTATTAGGTATATTTACCTAAAAATATATTCTTAATCAATTTAAAATGTAAAAAAATCAATTTAAAGTTCTAAAAAATCATTTAAATTGAATTTAATTCATTTAATGTGAATATACGTTTAGTTTTAAGTTCCACATCTAAGTACTCTTTTTTCCCCAGTGCACCACCAGCCCCAGCATGGGGCAACACCGCCCCCCTCCCCCCCGTCCGCCAGTCAGGCCAGGCAATTGTGTTGTGTAAACATTTTTTCAGCATTAACTGACATGTGTAAATCCCCCATCGCCGAGCAGCTAGACGAGGGAAATGCTTTCCCGGATGCTTTTCCCCAAAGCCGATCCAATGGAGAGCGGAGGGCACCCACAACAACGAGCCAGTGACAAATAGCGAACGGGGGGTGTGGGGTGGGAGGGATCAGGGGATAAGAGGGGATAACAGGGGTCTGCCGGGGGGCAGGAGGCGGGGGGCAGGGGGAGTGTTAGCCGGACTGTCCAACGCCAGCGGCGCCATTTTTTATTTCTATTAAGATGAATTGTTAAAACAGTGACAGGCCCTGTGTCGGCGAGGCATTTTCATCCATTTTCTTGCTTTTCGCTACCATTTCCACCCATTTCCATCGAAAGGCGGTACAATGCGTCTTGTCATCCGGGAAGGTCTGGTATATGTATATTTATGTACAGTGTACATAGGTTTTTACATCATCATATTCCCAAAACATAAATCGTCTGACGAAATGCTAATAAAGGAAGTGGAAACGACATATTATATTAATTATGTCTTCCGAATTTTTCTAGGAAAACAACTATTCCTTCTCTGCGAGAAAAACTGTCTATTATCCTTGCATCCTGAATCCAAAAACCCCATTAAAAATGTCTGAAGTTAAGTTAAGTTAAACAGAAATCCAAAGATTCTAGAAAACTCCATCAAGCTTAACTCCAAAACTTCATTCTTCCGAGATTTATTCTCCAAGGCTTAAGAGAACTATCGCTGAGCTGCCTAACTTCTCCAGAAAAACTCAAGAGCACAAAACCGGGCTTGAGTGAACTCAACTCTTTGCTCACCACTATTAAGAGACCCATTGAGTGGTTGAGAGCGAGAGAGCCGGAGAGCAAAAACAGCTGATGGCAAAACACATGTTCGCCGGCAGCAGCAGCTGGGTCAAAGAGTGAGAGCGAGAGCGAGAGTAAGACTAAAGAGCGCCGGCGCGGTCGACGGTTCACGGCCAAGGGAAAAGCAGCGACGCCGGCAGCGCTGCCGGGCCGGAAAATCGGTATAAAAGCAGCCGCACAACCAGCCGGCCGGATAGTAGCTTTGGAAAATTCCCGTTATCGAAGTTTGCCGCAGCCAGCTGCAGCCAGTCTTCTAGTTTCCAAGCTCTCGCGCAGCGCTGCTCTCTCACACCCACACAGCCACACGAGCGCACATAGACACGCGGCGGCAGAGAGCCAGAGCAGCTCGCACACACAGCACATCGGACCAAAGGAGAGACGGAAAAAGAACGGAGCTCGCAGAAGGCAGAAGACAGAAAACCGAAAACCGAGAAGCGAGAAACACTTACAAAGCGCCCAGCCATCTCAGCACTTGAAACTCCGCCATATGTAGCCAAGAAATCGAATAATCTGTCCAAACAACAACGTCTAGAATTAAAAACAAAACCATGTGCTGTGTTTAAATTAATAAGATTTCCCAAGACAGAACGCAGAGAGCGACAGAGAGCGAGCAAGCGAGCGAGCGAGCTGAACGGGGCGGCGATTTCCGTTGATTTTTTAGCATGTATTGAATTGAAATGTTTAACTAGAATAACAAATTTAGTTGTTGATACTTTTTCCAATTGTTTGTTGAACGCTGTCGCTGGAAAATCGAACTCTCACACAAAAAACACACGCGAAATAAAATCAAATTCTTGTGATTAAAGTGCATTTCTAATACGTACGCAATACATACACATATATTTTGTACGTTTAACCCAACTATCCAAACACACACACACACACACGCCACACGCAATTAATTCAAAACGCAACGAAAGTCCGTCGAAATCAGAAGTGGAATCAAAGTCTAGGAACTCTTATTTTGAATAAAGAAGTAACTTAAAACACGCAAAGGAGCAGAAAGGTAGCAGTGACGGCGGCGGCAAACTCTATGAAGATGGAAGTGCTCTCAGTACAAAATCACATTCAGGGAAAATTCGGTGTTAATAAAATTAAAGGTGAGTACTTAAGACCCATTTTATTATATTTTAAGAAGTGAGAGTGAGAAAATAAAATAAGAAACAGTGTAAATTTTTGGGCCCCATTATAAGTGTTAAAGCAGGCCTAAATGGTTTAGAAGTTTCTGTTTCACAGCTCCGTTTCCGATTCCTTTCTAAATTCGATTTTTTTATTAAGAAAGTTAATCTATTTTGTGAATTTTAGAGAACTAAAATATTTGAGTTTCCTAGAAGTTTGCTTTTAATTTCTTCTGAAACCTTATTCCAAAGTGAAACCCTCGATTTTCTTATTGTCAGTTTCCGAGGCCTAAGTATTGTACTTGTTCTTATTGTAAATTTTAAAAGAAAATGTTTGAATGAAAAAGTTTAAATCCGTAAAGTTTTATTGTATTTACTTCACTTATTCTTAATTTTCAAACGTGGAAATTACACGAAATAGCTATATGAAAATTTGTTCTGTCGCTCTTTAAGAGTTCGTAATTTTATTTACACAACTTTTCAAAGTTATTTTAAACAAGGACGTACTTGATTTTAACATTAAAATCTAATTCCTTTACAAGTGCCAAGGGTGTGACTTCGCGTTAAAATGTTTAAAGTAACAAATCAAATATTTGTTTCGCTTTGAAATTACATAAACTGAACAAATATTTATGTTTCCGTTGTTGAACATAAAATGCAGTAGAACGATAACGCACACAAATCATTAAATATTCACTGTTCGGCGCTGTGTTATTACTTACGTTTGATTAATTTTAATGCCCAGCCAACGCATTAAAACTAAATTTAAGGTCGCTGTTCACCTTGTGAACTTACAAAATCCACTCCGGGTCGTTTCTTGCAAGAATTCTCAATTAAGGCCCACATTTCGGATATTTTTAATGTGCCACGAACATTTTTATTTTTCATGTTTATGGGCCATTATTTTTTTTTTCCTGATTCAATTAATTTTATAGCGGCGTACGGCGTACGGGAACATTTCATTTGATGTCTTCAGCAAATTTTCCAGAGATTAAAAAATTCATTTATTCAAGTATATTTCTAGTTCTTGAGAGTTTTCTTGTGATTTTTAACAGGGGCTTTTGATTTTAATTTGATTTTAGAGGTAAACCTGTTTCCTTGACCCTGCATTAGAGTTTTTTCTGATTTATGCTATTTTGTATTGCTTTTAAAATTAAATAATCTGTTTTGGATAGACTTACCCTACTTTACCGCACTCCAAGGCATTCCTTTTTCGGAGGGTTGCAAAAAAAAATGTGAAATTTTCATTATGCATTTTGCCCTTCTTGGTTCCTGTCCGAAGCCAGGCCAGCATATCCTGTTCATGTGTCTGACGGTCGGATTATGCAACATCCTGTTAATCCTGTCACTTTAAACTTTGCACCACAGCACCAAGAAGGAGTTGAGTTGGGCAAATTAGACGGGGGACTTTCATACATACAAACGTCTGAGGCATAGGGAGGGACCGCATATGCCATATAGAGCCATATAGCCACGTAGCACGTAAGCCAAAACAACAAAAAATGTAAAATCACCAAGAGGCGAACACAACAAGCGGCGGAGGTAGCGACATGCAACAACATGTCGCCTCGCACAAGCACAGTTTCAGCTGCAGATTTACCGTTGCCCCACAGTGTTGCCAGAGGGTACTATAATCTGGCTTAAAAAGAAGGTGCCAGCTTGAAAAAAAACGTAAGCAAAAATTAGAAACTCCTAAGTTTTAAGAACCGATTAAAAGGGAGTTGGAAACAAATTATAACTTGAAACAAAAAAAGAAAACAAATTACTTTGAAATCGGATTTAAAATACTTTCAAAATGATTAAAAAGTAGATAAACTCTTTTACTTGATTTCTTTTATTAACTTTTAAAGAAAAAGATGTTAGGCATTTAGTAAGCAAATGTAAAATAATATTTTTCTGCCCTTTTTTTCGGTAAAAAAAAACAACTTACAAAAACAAAACTTACAAGCCGATGCGTACGGCTTCCGTATAGACTTGCTTGCATTTTCTGTCAGACTCATGACTTACTTTCGAGGCTCCAACCTTTTATCTTACTATGAAATTTTGAATATTCTATTTTAAGAAAGTATTTAACAAGTATGTTTTTAAAACTAAAATCTTTTCTGAATTTCCATCAAAATTGGCGTGAAAAAAGCCGAGTGTGTCGCTTTGGTTAACAAGCACACCTCGCTGTTGGCTTGCATCGTGCTCAAAGCTCTGCAGTCCCGCCCCCTACCCGACGCCTCTGTCACCCCTTTTACCCCCTCCGGCAAGCGTATGTATTTGCAGTCAATTTAATTTCATGACTGACTGAGCGCATGCAATTTTATTTTCGAAGGACATACGAACAAGCCAGCCTCACCAGCACACACACATGGCTGTTATTCGTTCTCCATATAGAATATGAACATGCATACATAAAGGAGCGGTAAATACAATATATAAATATATAAATAATAAAGGACACGTTATTTTCATCCATTTCCAATAAAATTTAAAGTTCTTTTAAAGTTTAAACTCCATTTTGCTATCTAAAAACGGAAAGATTATTCAAAATCATTGATTTTGTTTAACATTAAGGTAATATTGCTTTTGTTTTGACCTCAAATAAGGTTAGGTTTATCTTTAACCCCGGAAAGGTATCCGTTTTGAGCATTTGGCAGTGGCAGTAATTCTGTTTAATTAATTACTTAATTTCTTTGAATAAACATTATTTATGCCCAGCTCCCTTTTGCGCCCTGTTTGGTCTTTCGGAAAAGGGTTATCATGGAGTTGATATAATATTTATCAACCCCCCCATATGCACACACACACTCACATGTTTGTGGAATTTGGATTCGCAGCGGTTGCCAAAGATTTCCTTTAGGGGGCCAAATGCGAATGACTTCCAAAATTGGTCGTAATGAATAATTTATCAACTGCTTATTGATTCAAAAAACACAACTAACAAACATACTAAAGTGTACATAACATAACAACAAACATGCACAAATAAATTGGTGTGTATGTGTGAACGAAGTACGACTAATTTAACTCGATTAGTTGGTTTTCCAGATCCAGAATAAGATGCCTGCAAATAATCAACTCTGATAAACTGTGAAACTGTTTACTTCGGTAATTAAATTGAAGATCTAAAAATAGAGGCAACGGAATTATCAACGGCCTTAATTGTTTTACAGTGAACATCGGCTAAACATGCCTAAGAATAGTGGTCCGCAGCATTAAATTAACGTTCTATGGCTAAATATGAGAAAAAAAGATACGTAAAATGTTCTGCAATATGGCAACAAATACTAATGACTTAAAAACTAGGTATTTATATCTAAAAAAATACTAAATATACTGCACTGTTAGCTTCTGTGCATCTTGTGCGTGTGTCAGCAGAGGGTCGGCAGAGAAATTCGCTATCCCGCGGTATGGGGCCGTGCCAACTTCTGCTTTAACTCTATTTCTGAAGTCATGACTTAGACTTAGATTAGCCCCCTTACAAATTCTAACCGTGTTTCTCCTAACCGATATCCACTGTACTAATACTGATTGCTATTCCGAAACGCTCGAAAATTTAATCTCAAGGCCAAGCAACGCCACGCATTATGAGAGCCAAGTAATAAGCCCCAAGCTCCCCCAATCGCACTCTTTCCCACCCTCTCCCGCTCGTTAAGCTCGGTATCTGTCTCTCATTCAGCCGTCTGAGCTCCACAATAACAACAACACAAAACATAACAAAACAGGAGCAGAGTCATGTTTGCGGTGTACCGTTAACTTGGACGAGTTGATGCTGCGATGCTTGCCTCTGCTCCAGCTTCTGCCACTGCTACTGCTTCAGCCAGGTATTGTTGTACATTGTACATTCTTGTGTTCCTTGTGGATGTTGTTGTTTTTGCCGATTTCGAATGCACAAAATACACAACCACAAATGCTCCACGATTGCTGCGCAGTGTGTGGGTGAAACTGAGGGAGTGATGGGGCTTGGGGGGGCATTTCTGTTCATCAATATGCCCATCTCTCTGGCAAAAGCAAATATGCATACAAATATGTACAAAATACACCACCTACGAAACACATCCTTTTACAATAGTACATAAAATGTGTACATGCCCTGGTGGTTATGTACATATTTACATAAGAACTGTAGATTTAACATCCTCGTCAAATGTTAAGTAACTTAAATATTAAAGTGGCCAGATGTCCAGTTTATATTTCAGACGAAAAAGTGACAGTTAACAGGAATAGGTGTTTTAGAGTTAAGAATTTGTGGGATATCAAGAAAAAAGTTTTTTTTTAACATTTGATTTTTACGGTCTGACTAGTTATCCGGTTAAAGTACGGGACATTAAGAAAACTGTAATTTAAACCGGTTAGCTTAACTGAGGGTTAACTTTGACTGACAGATAAGGAACTGGACATTGAAAAACCGGATTGAAATTAAAAAAAGCTTAAAGTAAAAGAATTAAAAAGTTTGACTAATGTAAGAAGGAATTTCTCTTAAATTTTAGACGTAAAACTGCCAGTTAGCAAGAATAGGTGTTTTGGAGTTAAGAATTTGTAAGTTAAAAAAAAAAAATTTTTTTTTAACATTTGATTTTTACGGTCTGACTAGTTATCCGGTTAAAGTACGGGACATTAAGAAAGGTGTATTTTTAAACCGGTTAGCTTAACTGAGGGTTAACTTTGACTGACAGATAAGGAACTGGACATTGAAAACCCGTACTGAAATTAAAAAAAGCTTAAAGAAAATAAATTTAATAGATTGAATAGAATTCCTCTTAAATAAAGATCTGAAGATTTTATTAATTTATGGGTAGAGCTTTTACAGCTACTTACTTGATCGCAGCTGTGTCACAAGTACCAACATACACAAATGTGCACATTTGTTTGTGAGCTTTGTAATTAAGTGTGTGGTCGTTGTGTTTTTTTTCCCTTTATGTTTTTGTTTTTGCTTCTTTTTGGCTTTCGCTTTTTTGACTTTACACAAACCCTTTTGTGGAGACAACGGCACTTGACAAAATCCAATAACACCCGCAGAGACATAAAGCAAACGAAGGAGCAGGAACGAGACGGGTATAAAAGTTGGGGGTGTGCGAGAGGCGGCAGAGGACGGCACACTCGCATATGTGGACACATGCAGAGCCGCAAACATGTGCCGTTAATTTCTTAATTACGCGGGTGTGCTCTGCTCGGCTCTGCGTGCCAAGGAGCCAGAGGGGGAGATGGAAGGCGAGAAAACGATAGAGCGAGCGAGATGCAGGAGCCAAAGGGGGGGAACAGACACATGCAAAGCTAACGAGAGCAAATTGTCCATTCAGCAACGTTGCAATGATTATACAGTGGAAATGGTGTGAGACATGGGGCACGGGAGGCGGAGAGCTGAGAGCTGAGCGGCAAAGACACCAAAAGGGGGCGAGATCGGGGGGAGAACCCTCTTTAAAGAGTTTCCGCGCTAATTACAAGACGCTGTCGAGACAAGCCAAGTAGTTAATTTGTACTCGCTGCACATGCACTCACATTACAAAGTCTCACAATCTTACAGAGTATGAATTTACTGTACATAGTACATGCGATGTACAACATATTCATGACGACAACAAATTTAACGGCTTTTCATGTACACATTTTGAACGCAGTTAAATTAGCGAAAGAAAATCCGCGAGTTATACTCGGATTTTCTACTATGCAGTTACAATAATAATAAAAGGCGTATTCCCTTATTCAAAAATAACGGTTTATGTTTAAAAATCCATTTCCGGAACCTTAACTTTAAAAGGCAGGCTAAACAATAAAATTATGTACTAAAGGCGGTGCATACTTTTTGGCAATTGTAATAAGAAGCCTTAAAATCGGCTGGTAAAATACAATAAAGATTACCGGTTAATAATTTTTTTATATTCTTATATATTTATTTTTATATACCTTTATTTTTAGCCACGTACCCTCGACATTTGCCCCACTGTACATCATTTAATTCCCAGCTCGGTGGGGCTGAGTTTTGAGTTGAGTTCAGGCTCTGCTTTTTATCGTCTCGGCTGGGCGGGTAATAAAGTAACAGCAAAAGAAATAAAAGCAAAAGGGGAGGTATGAGAGCAGGGGGGGGGGCGGTTGAAACTGCTGACTTGAGAGAGCCGAACAGCGAGAGTGAGCGTCAGCTGGAAACGGGAAACGGCTGATTTTCCAGCTGTTGTTGCCAGGTGATTTCCCCCAGCCCCGCCGCCACCCTGTCTGCTCCCTGGAAGCGGAGTCTGCGCAGTGTACTCTTTCCGGCTCCACCGAGTGGAACGCGAGTGTGTGGATCTCGAGTGTCGCACATCAGCTGATTTTTTTGTACTTATTTTTTTTTTTTATTCCATTTCCATTCCCACATGGTGGCACTTTTTGCCGGTCGATGAGCCAGCTAACTACAGTTGAACTTCCGTAACCCGAACTTTCACCGGTTGGAAATCGGGTAACTCGAGCGACAATAGAGTGTCATTAGTGCTTGACGGATAAGTTGACTATAAACCGTTATCATTGTTGGGCAGAATCTGAAATTCGTTGTAGATGTGGTGATAAAAATAAGATAAAAGCAAGTTAGAACGTTATAGTCAAAGTTAACAACAAAGTTTACAAACAAACTTTGCATACTTTTCGACCACTGCGTACTGGGAGCAATAAAGAGAGTCACTTAAAACGCCCGCCCAAGCAGAAATATAATTCCAGATTTTGTTTTTAAGCTTTAAAAATATTTTGGGATTAATTTTAATATAATATAATAAATAAATAATTCGATTTCCCTGTTATTTACAGACTGGCAAGCTGCAACGGCACCGCTGGAGGTGGACGAGGACGAGGAGGGGCTGAACGTGTCCGTAAGCGGGAACACAGCCGCCGGCGAGGTGGACGTCGATGTGGTTGACGGCCATCCGGCCTCCGTGCTGCACATGCGGCAGCATCAGGCGCTCAATACGCGTTCACCCAGCGGCCCGCCCGCTGGGACTGGCGGTGGTGGTTCCGTAACCGGAGGAGCCGGTGGAGGGGGGACAACAACAACAACACCCAAGCAGGCCACTTCGGCAGTGGCGGCCGCCAGCTTCGAGGTGCCGGTCAGTGGCGGCAGCGCTGCCGCTTACCACCACGCCTACATGACCAACGTGCTGTCCAGCACCGCTCAGCAACACCACCACCCTCTGCCGGCCTCGCCGCTGCAATCGACGGCTGCCGCACGTTTTGGAGCGGCCGACAACCTGGACGATGTGAGCGCCAGCGCTGTGCGGGAGCTGTCGGGACTGCTGCAGGCCCAGCTGCGGGACGCCAAGCGGCGCCACTTGGCCTGCACGGAGGTCACGCTGCCCAACGATCTCACGCGACGCATCGCCGCGGAGATCATACGGATGTCGGAGCGGGAGCCGTGTGGCGAGCGGGCCTGCACGCTGTTCATCGAGTTCGAGAGCGAGCCGAATAATGTCAGGTAAGAGAGAGGGCCAATATAGTATATTAACTAAATATAATTAATAGGGAAAGTGTGCTAATTTTGTACTATTAAATCTTAATTTCAGGCGCATTGCTTCGTTCAAAGTGGATCCGGAAACTGTGTCGATTTTCGAGCTATACTTGACGCTGAGGCAGGACAAGAGCGGCTGGACGTCCCTGCTGCCGCAGTTTATCAAGTGAGTACCTGAGGTTTTCCTCCACCGATCAATACCTAACACCAAGCTCTTCTTTACCCTTCTGCAGAAACCTCACACGAAGCAATACCATCAACATAAGTCCCGATTTCACGCTGACCAAGAACAAGCTCTACTCATCCGAGTGAGGCGCTCAAAGGAGGCGCGTCGGGGATTCGCTGGACTGCTCAGAACGAACTCAATCCCTCCGAAAAACAACAACCGCAGTAAAGCAGCAGCAGCAACAACAACAGAAACATCTATTGGTCGCGTCTCCTTGTCGCCGATCCCTTCAACACACACAATCTTCATTATAGAACAGAAATGATGTTTAACCCCTAGAGGCAAACTTTTGGACCACAAACTATCAACTTACTCCTGCAAATAACAAATCAACTCAACGCTAAAAACAAAAAACAATTATTTTGGAACCTAAGCTCTTAAACCCCAAAAACCAAAAAACCAAAACGAAAACAAAAACAAATCAACTGCAGTTGCAGGCAACTCAAAACTCTTATTGGACTGACTTTTTGGCTTAAACAAACAAAAAAAGGTACTTTTTGAAACAAAAAACAAAACGAAAAATCACAAAAAAAAAGTATTTGAAAACGAGGAGGAGAGTAAGAAGGAACACACACACACACACAAACCATAAAAGTAATATTCAAAATATTGTAAAACGACAAGCAGAGAGGAACTCTTCACTCAGTGAACGGTTGTCGGTTGTCGGTGATCCGCTTTTAAATTGAATACAAACAGAAAGGCAAAACCCCCGGACAAGAAAATAGAGTATTATCCCCATCAAGTGTATGTATGGAGTGATCATCATCATCCTCATATATTGGCTGAGGGAACACAACAAAAAATAACCGATTAAAACAAACTCACAGCATAATGTATTTTTTTTCGTCACGATCCCAGTAGGCATACATATACATCTAATAATTAAAAACCAAGGAAACCAACAACAAATTTATATAAATATATGAGCGCAAACACAATAAGAATCGGAAGAATCGATCATCGGAGGCAGAAGCAGAAAATGAGAAAAGTTAATAACAAAAACAAATATATAAAAAAACAAAGTTGATGTGATATTATATAATAATTATGAATATTGATAAACGCATAAAACACACTCACGAATCGAATAAAAAGCAAAGCAGTTTGCAGATTGGAAAGTATTTCAAAATTTTGTTTAGTTCCCTTGGAATCCAGTTAAAAAGAGAATAACAACACGAAATTCAAGCTAATTAATAGATTCAACAACAATTTCTCAAAATATTTCCACCAATTTATGATTAAGGCTCTGTATTATTATTTTAATTAATTATTATTCTTATTTTGTCGTCTTTGTGCAGAGTTTTAAACTTTGCTAAACAAAAACTAAAAAAAAAGAAAGGCCACGTGGCTGGGAATATACAATATACACATATATATATAGCTATATATATATGGAAAATATTTATAATATTTGATGTGTTTCTAATGTAAGATTTTAATATTAAACAAAACCCACAAGATACAAGAGAAACTTAACTTAAATCCAGCAGAAAATTTCATTCAATGTGTGTAGCTGTGTGTTTATCTGTAGTTTAGTTAATAAACAACAAAAAAGAAAGATTAAAAACCCGATATGACAAACAAAAGGCGATTAAAATCGACAGAGACGAGTTAAGATATTGAACTTATATACATGTATGGATACGGATACATTTTGGCTAGTTAGATGGCAAAAAATTTGAGCAGTGAAATTATTTATAAAAGAGAAAAACAATCGAAAAAATGTATGACAAAAAAAATGGGTAACTATTGTGAAGCGAGGCAGAAGCTAAAACTTTCGGAAAATATAAAGTCATCTGTGTTAATAAATTTTAAAATAATTTTTAGCGTAGAATAACAAAACCAAGAAGTGAAATCATAAGAGCAAAACGAAATTCATCATTAAAACTCTCACGCAAGCCACTAAATCGAAAAAAAAACAAATCCCAAGTATTTAGACAGGTTAATTGTAGTTTATAACACACACACACACAAACAAACACAACAAGAATTTATTTATAAAACCAAGAAATACAAAAAAACATTTACAATCATTTTATTATTATTTTTTTTTCCAACAATAATCAATCCCACAAAAGATCTCGAATTATGCAAATTAATATATAAAGAAGAACTCATTAAATAATAAACAAAAGGAGCAGAAGGAAAATTAAAACAATAATAATCATAATACGATTTAGGAATTTATAAAAACTTGCTTTATACTTGTTTAGGCCAACACCAGGGGCCCCTCTAAACGCATAATAAATGTTTTAGCCATCCCAAACTCAAGTAATCGACTTTTCGACTTCATTCATTAAACAAAAATACACACACACACACATAAGCATATGCAAATATTAAAGAAAACAAAAGAGTATAGCAGCAATAAATGAGAAGGAAAATAATAAAAACAAAATATATACTGTATTAACGAATTAAATGTGAACATAAATAAAGCAAGTGAAGAAATAGAACCATGAATGTGATCTATTTAATATTAAACAAAGTAATCTTAAATTAAATTAACATTTTGCAATGATTTCCCTTTGTTCACATAACGAAAAAGAAGTGATTTATAATCAAGTAGCTGTAGAAGATTTTAATTTGTAGTGTTTCAAATATTAATTGCTGATATTCTCCGATTATAATTCAATTTTTGGTTCACATATTGTTGCCAGGCTTTGTAAGATTCGTAGGATCCGCCACGCTTTCGATGTTTGCTTTTCTTTTTAAGCCTCTCTCAAATATCGGATGTATTGTATTTTTCATGGTAGTGGATCTCTCCAAACTCTCCACTTTTCGGAGAGTCCTTCGTTTCGTTTTCATGGATAAGTGCGAACTGTACAAAAAGATGCAAGGCAAGAAATGAGTCTTAGTCCATTGTCCAGTGCTCCTCAAAGTATTTTGTAAACAATAATGATAACAAAAATGATAAATGATCAAGTATCAAGGTCTAAGCAAGCAAGCAAAAGTATATATAGAAAGAGGTCGATATATGAATGTAAATAGGATATATGGCTACATCTATTATATATTTAATATATATATATTGTAGGATTTTTACACATTCTATTACCAGACTACAGAGTTACCGACTAAGGCAAATATTACGATTACTAACTAACTAAAGGCAGTACTAATGTATATTCTCAATGTATGTGTGTGTGTTGTTTAAGGGAACCAATTAATGCATTCAAGAATCAAATAACAAATCAATTAAACGAACGCCTCAAGTGAAATCGAAAGCAAATAACTCTATTAAGTAGATACCAACCCCCTGCCCTGCCCCCAGACATCTATTAAAACTGCATTCCAGCATGGCATCTTCGATTATCGGATCTATTCAAACGATTATCCCACCATATGCGATCTGAGCCAGATTTCATTTTTCGCATTAAGTTCAAGCTGCAGCTTCAGTTCAGTTCCCGACCCAACCGCCCAACCGCCCAACCTGATGTTTTCAGTCCAAATTAGCGCTTTCTTCTGTCTCGTAGCGACTAATTAATTAACAAATATTCAAGTAAAACCGTAGTTACATGGCCGTTGACGAAATCTATGTTGGACACCAACCATATATATGTACGTAGTTATGTGACAGAGTAAGGTTTAACAATTCCCGTATATACTACATGTATGAGGCGAAGACGAGAGCTGGAGCTAGGAATGAGCGAGCAAAATTAATATATATACTATATATAGCATATACCATATGCTACCTATACGATTATGAGTGTATGTGTGTAACGAAGCAAATGGAAAATAAAACAAATTTAAATTTTAGTAGCGCTTAACAAATTCTAGCAATTTAACAAATTTTAATTAATCAAATTAAACAAACAAATGCAATGATTGCAATTTAATTTTTTCTCTGTGTAAAAGTTGATTAAAAAAATACAAAATAAATGCAAAAAAAAAAACAAATAAAATTTTTTAAATGTGAAAAAAGTTGTTTGCTAACTTTGCTGTATTTTTAGAAGGGTGGCTAAATTTAAGGACATGCCGAAATCTAAGGTTTGGATGTTTGGACCCATGATAAACCTGCCCTTTAGCGCCCAACTTCAAAAGGATCTATCTGGGAATTTATTTCTCCTATCGATCTAATATAGAATTTTAAAGTAGATATTGAAACGTGATAACCAAGTGACTCTTCAGATAATTTTTAATTTTCGGTTTATATGTTTTTACAACCATTCCAGCTGAATATATAAACGTCTACATTGATCCAGATTCTACATGTATTTTACCTGACGTGCTAGCCAATCCACAAACCTTCAGCTTAGAACGAAATGAAATTGTTACTTAGAAGTTGTTTCTCTAAAAAGATACAGTTAAAATACAAAAATTAAATACAAAAATTAATTCACCATAAAATTTAAGAAATCCTTAAGATCTATTTTGTGTTTTTTACTGTTTTACGATTGAGACCAACTGAAGATTAAAAGTTTATTTTTTCCTCTTTCATTTTAATAATAAAAGAACATTTTGTAACTCCAGTTTGACTCGCTCAATAAGTTATTTGTGTTAAACAAATACTAGGCAGATAGCTGACTTCACCCAAACTGGTGGACTGATACAGTTTTATATTACCGCGTTAGGGAGGAAGTGATTTCGACTTCGAGTTATTATTTGCTTAGTGTGCTTACTAACACAGAATGAGGAACAGATCTGTGGGGTAACCGATCGCCATATAAGGGTCTGTTCCCGCTCAGGCTAATCACAACACTCGATAGCTTCAGAGATCAGCATTCCCTCAGCATTCGCTCAACCTTAACTCAGCATCCCAAGATGAAGTTCCTCTTTGTGGCTATCCTCATTGCCCTGGCCATCCAGCTGGCTGCATCGCAAGGAACCTCAACCACTACTGAGGCGGCTACCACCACGGCTGCATCTGCCACTACAACGGCTGCCTCTGCCACCACCACGACCACCACAGCCAGGACCGGCACAAAGCGCTGCTGGAGGGGCAACAACTGGTGCCACACTCGCCGCCCCAATAGGAAGTGCAAGAACCCCGCAAGGTGCATCAAGACCGTGGTGATTGTGACACGCAGGAGGAACTAACTGTCCTAGATATACTTACCTCGAAATAAATATGATACAGTAATTCCAAACACTTCAGTGTCTCCAAGCCCAGGGAATAAGATCTTCTCTTTGTAAAAACTATAACAGATTTATTAGGCAGAGTTTTTCAGTAGAGTGATGGAGTCCTTGGTGCTTCCTACAGCATCCACGCACTGGAGGATGCTAGCTGACGAGTTGGGCTCGGTTATCATCATCAACACCCATTAATAATGGCGACCACGATCAACTTCATGGTTATTTGGGGACCTTGGACTGGGCTAACTGACTCAGCTGATGCCAGATGATGGGGACTACCCCTTTTTTAAAGCCCAGAACGAGTAGTTGTCCAGGTAAAAGTTTTCACCTGCGGGTGGATATGCATGCATATCTAAAAATACATTTTACCTGCAAACCATTTGTTTCAATAAACAGAAACCTTGAAATGTGACCATTTTATATTTATCTCGCTTTTACTTGTTTATATTTAATTTTAAAATACTTACGTTTTTATACCCTTGCAGAGGGTGTTATAAATTTGACCAGAAGTTTGCAACGAAATAAAGGAGGCATCTTTGACCCCATAAAGTACATAAATTCATAAACAGCATCAAGAAAGAAAGTATTAGCACAAGTCCGTACATTTTCCGAATTGCCACCAAAATCATAATTATTTACAATCAGAAAAAAATTTTTTTCAAAATTATATAAGGGGTTTTTATTATTAAAATTGTCAAAAAATGAAAAAAATCATATTTTTTAAATTCTAAACCCAATATGCAGATTTGTTAGCCTATTAAAAACTAGCACGGGCAAACTTTCCAACTTGAAATTAATGCTTCTTTAGCCTAGTTATGTCATTTAAAAACTTTGATTTGTCCAAAAAAGTTGCCATATTTTCGATTTATTTTCGTAATCCAAAAATGCGCGAATTTGAGGTCTTTTTGGGAGCCTCTTATAGCCAAACAGAAAGTGATAGCCAAAAGCCGTATATCTTCCGATTCGCCAATAGAATCTTAATTATTTACGTGCAAAATTATGAATCAAATTAGGAATTTTTTTTTTATCATTTTTTAAAATTAGATAAGGGGTTACATCATAAAAAATCTCAAAAATTTAAATTAAAAAATATTTTTTTAGATTTCTAAATTAAATATGCATATTTATTATCCTGATAAAAAGTAGCACAGAAAAGCTTTCCGAATTGAAATATATGCAATTTTGGCTTAGTTGTGCATTTTTGAAATTCGCAAAATGCAAGGCGTGCTTACTGTAGGAAGCACATAGGACTTCTACTGAATAACTCTGCATAATAAATCTGTTATCGTTCTTGCAAAGACCCTCTGTTTGGAGCCACTGAAGTGTTTGGAGTTACTGTAGCATATTTATTTCGAGGTAAGTATATCTAGGACAGTTAGTTCCTCCTGCGTGTCACAATCACCACGGTCTTGATGCACCTTGCGGGGTTCTTGCACTTCCTGTTGGGGCGGCGAGTGTGGCACCAGTTGTTGCCCCTCCAGCAGCGCTTTGTGCCGGTTCTGGCTGTGGTGGTCGTGGTGGTGGCAGAGGCAGCCGTTGTAGTGGCAGATGCAGCCGTGGTGGTAGCCGCCTCAGTAGTGGTTGAGGTTCCTTGCGATGCAGCCAGCTGGATGGCCAGGGCAATGAGGATAGCCACAAAGAGGAACTTCATCTTGGGATGCTGAGTTAAGGTTGAGCGAATGCTGAGGGAATGCTGATCTCTGGAGCCAACGAGTGTTGTGATTAGCCTGAGCGGGAACAGACCCTTATATGGCGATCGGTTACCCCACAGACCTGTTCCTCATTCTGTGTTGGTAAGCACACTAAGCAAATAATAACTCGAAATCGAAATCACTTCCTCCCTAACGCGGTAATATAAAACTGTATCAGTCCACCAGTTTGGGGGAAGTCAGCTATCTGCCCAGTATTTGTTTAACACAAATAACCTACTGAGCAAGTAAACTGGAGCTACGAAATGTTTCTTTTGTATGAGAATGAGTCTTAATCGAAAAACAATAAAAAATACAAAAGAGATCTTAAACAATTTGTTAATTTGAAGGTGAATTTTTATTTGTATTTATTGCCTTTATTACATATACTTCTTTAAAGAAAAAACTTTCAAGTTACAATTTCAATTCGTTTTGAAGGTTTGTGAATAGGCTAACGCGTCAGGTAGAATACATGTAAAATCTGGTTAAATGTAAATATTTTACATATTCAGCTGGAATGGTTGGGAGAATTTTGAATGCGTTTTCTACTAGACTACGAAGAAGATAAAATGTTTTCAGGTTTTAATATCAGCTATTAAGATCTTGAACCTCTCTAGAATATTATACAGAACAGTCAGGTCGATAGGAGTAATATTTTTGGAGATATGGCTTTTTAAAGATGTTTTTTTTAATATAAGATCGTACTCCACTTCTGTTCCAAGCGTCTGTATCCTATTTTAAGATGTTTTCTCTTTATTTAGCAAATTCCACGTAACTAGACTACATTTGCATCTTCCATAAATAATTATTAAACATATATATAAAATTATAAATTCGCGAATAACCCCTGCAAGGAGTTCGAACCTGTCGATCGAAGGTATCGAACCGAGTCTAGTTCAGAATTGTGTTTACTTTGCCGACAAATGTTTTGCAGCGTTGGTTCCATTTTTAGAAAAGAAGTTTACGTGGTTCACAGGTGGAGCAGGAGTAGCGGCCTATAAAAGTGCAGCGAATTCCAAGACTGACATCAGTTTGGGGTTCCACTAGATCCTCAGCAAGTCGTCCTCAGTAAAGAAATAAACATGAAGCTGACCATCGCCATTGTCGTCGGTAGGTAGTGCCGTTTCGGCCCAGGAATCCGATATGCTAAGGCTCCTTCTTTATTCGTAGTGAGCATCCTGATCATTGGTGAGACCGATTTCACCGATGGAACCTTTATTTGGCCGACAGTAGCAACAACAACAACCAAACGTCCAACTCCGAAACCAACCACCAGACCGCCAACTACGACAACCAAGAAACCAAAACCAACAACCACTAGAAAACCAACAACTATAAAACCAACAACGACTAAAAAACCAACAACGACTACAACACCAACAACTACTACAACAACGACTACAACTACAACGACAACTACAACAACACCAAAGCCTACCATCAAACCAACACCCAAGCCTTGTGGTTGCCCGGCATGTGGTCCTGGAGGCGTTGCTTGCCAGGGATGCCCCGGAGGGGATAAGGTCTGCCAGGACCTCGTCGCCTTGGTTCGTGACCTCGATCGCAAGATCCGCCAGTGCGTGTGCGGTCAGACCCTTTTGTGAGCGGAAAGTCTGTCAAAAGTAGGATCCATTTTGGATTTTGTTTGGTAATCAATTGTTATTGTGTTTGTTTTCATTTGTTTTTGACTTCTTTTTGACTTGTTTTGATTTATTAATAAACTTTTTCTTTAAAAATATTCTTTAAAAATCGTTCTTTTAATTAAAAATATAATTCCATGCGCTGTTCCTCACCAAGCCAGGAGCCTTCTCTCAATAAGCTATTGGTCAATTGATCAGCTGACTTGGGACTTTGGCTTGAGATCAGCAATGGTTTGGCTTGGCTTCGGTTTGAGACCTCGGCTTGGATTCGGCTTGGAATCGACTTACGATCGGCTTGGAACTTCGGCTTGACTCGTCCGCTTCTGCCATTCGCTGGCCACTCGAGCGACGCTGCTTGCCGAAGGCTGACGCGTTTCGGTGGCTCTAAGTTCAGTACGGAAAGCGCGGTAAAATTCTAAGTTTCAGTGCTAATTAAGAGTGATCTTCAGTTAATAAAATATTACAAAAAAACCACCCAGGATGCGGTGACCTTGATCGCAATATTGGTGGGTTGAAGTACAACTTTCAAGCCCTATTGAGTGCCTCTGTGTGTGTTTACTGATCCCAGATAAAAATAACCCGCCTTCAAATTGTCAATTGCTTTTGGTTAATGGCCTGGCAATCTCAAGAATCTGGTCCTTTGTGTGCCGGCTCCTCCTCTCGGCCGGCAATTGAATTGAATTAATATGGATATGCCTGCCGCTAAATGACTAAAAACGCTCTCCTCTCCCTCAAGTATGTAGATGCCTATCTCCTCCTCCTGCTCCTCCGGAGGGGCATTGCAGGTAAACCCAAGCCGTCGGCTAATCGCCAGCAGACAATCGTCGTCGGCCCAAGGAGAGCTCCACTTAATTGCTAAGACCACCCATCCGACGAGAACGACGAGCCCTTTGACAAAACATTGGGCCATTGTAGTTGCTGCCTCGGCCGGGATCAATTTATTATTGGGTTCACTCACTGAGTAACCGGAGAACTCACAGATTTCGCCGAGGATTCCAGGGGAATTGGCAGAGCCACCCACAGCCACAGCTCGCATACCAAATATCGATCCCTATCGAGAGTCATATGCAGCATGCAAAGTATGCAAAGTGTTCTGGGGAAGTCTTCTGGAGCCTGCTGGAGACCTTGTCTTGGTCAAGACCTTCACTAGTTTTAGGAATTAGAATTTCGTGTGAGGAAAGGCACATCAGATTAAATAGAAATATATGCAAGACATCCTGAGATCTATATTTTAAGACATAAAAATCCTTTCAAGTCTTAAAAAAAATCCTTAAAGAGATAGGAAATTCATAATATTAGTAACCGTCCAAATTAGTAAATTCTTATAAGCAAAAATAGGTGTTATTTTCATTTATTTCTTGTCTGAAATTTTACTCAATATAAACATTTGCCAATCGTTAAGTAAATTTAAATCAAAATTTGCCGAATTACCAAAAATTCATGGAAAGACTTGAACTGACATAGACGCGACACGGAAAACTGCAATTGCAATTGCAATTGCCGGTTGAAGAAGGGGCTTGGCGCCGAAACCTGACCTCCGATCGATCGGGTGTTAACCTTTCAAGGTGGTCAAAGGCCCCTTTCAGTGAAAATTTGATTTGATTTTTGCTGAGTGGTGTCAGAAGGGTGAATGAGTCATGAGCCAGGCATTTCCCTTTAGTAATGGCTCCCAAAAACTCACCTTCCTTCTCATTGCCAGTTGTTGCCTGAGAGGAAGACCCCGCGGAGTGATGGAGTCCAGCAGCAGTGCCGCCGTTGTGGAAGGCTCTAGTTCCGGTGATCCCGGCCAGCCCACCCAGATCACCTCCATTGATGGCTTCTTCAATAGGAAAAGAGGTCGACCGCCCAAGAATCGATTTGTGGAGGTCTATAAAAGTGTGAGTATAAAGGATAAAGGATACAATATAATAGAATATAAGACTAGATTATACAAAGTAACCTTTAAAATTGAATACCGAGTTTTTTTAAACAATATTTACTGGTTTTCTAAAACAATATTCCCTTATTTTTAATGTCTAATGACTTTCAAGCATGAAAAACTAACTACAATTTGCAAAACTAAGATTATTAGGCCTTGTCTCATCTTAGTAACTTTCTTTACATTTTCCTATATTTTTCCAAGTTCATTTTACGAGGTACTTGGTGGAAAATACTTGAGCTCCGATTCGACCCAGTTGCGTGGTTCCTTTTCGGTCTGTCTGGCGACCCAAGCGAGGCTTCGATCGTAATTAGGAATTTGCGCCTATTTGTGTGCAACGTCAGCCGTTCTGGCCATCCCCCAACCGCCCCGTTCCCTTAGCCCGATTCCAGCCCGATCGACGGGCCCTAATGCGGCATTTTGTGTGCTGTGCGTTGAATTGAGTTTTCGGATTTGGTTTTTGCCATATTCGTCATATTAATATTGACAACGAGTGTTTCCGCATTTATTTCATTTGCCCGTCTAGCGTCGTCGACGACGGCACTTCTCTTGGCACTCCACCACCTCGCCACCTCGCCACCTCGCCACCTCGCCACCTCGCCACCTGCCCCACCTGTCCCCATACAGCCCCCCTTCCTCCTCCCCTCCTGGGCGACGAACGTTTTGTGCTTTTAACTGTCATTTTCATAATTTCTACATTTTTTGTCGAGCCAAGCCAAGCCGGGCTCATGCACACGCACCACATCGATCGCACTTGTGTTTGGCTTACGATTACCCAGCCCACGCGCCAGTCTCCTTGGTGTGCACACACACTGTACATGGCCAGTACACTGGGAATATAATTTGGGGAGTCTTAGTGCTAAGATTATTGTTCAGAATTTTTCTAGAGATTTTCCATGATGTTAATTTGGCAATTGTTTTAAGTTTTGAGTTTAGTTAAGAGTTTTGTCTTTGAAAACAATTTTTTCATACTTTAATTAATATCTGGATAAGCTACAATCGGATTTTTTATATTCCTTAAATTTATTATTTAAATGGTGGTACTGAAATATCAATAAATAATTAGTAAAAAATATCGGGATCTTTAATTCTTTCGGAGAACAATATTCTAGTATTCTAGGGACAATCTTAAACAAGTCTTACATAATTTTCTCGAAGCTTAGGCCCATTTATAACCTATAATAATATAATTATATAAATTTTATAACATATAATAATTAAAGCAATTTAAACCGTTAATAAAAATTACCTTTTAGTTCAGGAATAATTTGTTAAAGGCTATTTTCTGTTTGTTTCGAAGAGGAACTTAGATTCCGACGAACATCTCTTGTGAGAATCACTTTTTTCTATTTCCTTTCTTTAAGTTTCGTATGTTTTGTTGTGTATTTATGACAAGTTTAAAATAAAATTATAATTAAATAAACATACAAAAAAGCTTACACTTTTCTCAGTGCCTTGCCTGTGTGAATAAAAAATCAAATTTGAATAAATATTTTGTCCATTGCCATTTGCGGCATTCTTTTGGGAAATAAGCCGCACCAACCACGGGATCGGAATTGCCGGGGGAGATGAGGTGACCCAAATTGGTTGCAAGGAACCAAGGTGCTACACCACCACACCACCACCCACCCACTAACCGAACCTTGGGAACCCCTTTGATAATCCCGAGTATCGGCGATGGCAGGGAATGATACGCAGCACTAACAATAGCAATAATAATAATAATAATTTCTATACACACTTAAATCGTATTTAATCAAATAAGGTGTGTGTGTGCTTATGTGAGTGAATGAGCCGCAACTTATCAGGTAAAGGCAAACTCGTTTCATTGTCTTTCAATGTTTTCGGTGTAATTATTTGTTAAAAAGTATAAAAGTGCTACAATACACTGCCTTACAAGTATATAACTTAATTGATTATTAAAGAAGAGAGGTTTTAAGGTCAAAACAATATTGAAAGTGTAAGAAAATTGAGAGAACCCTTGAAGAAAGTAAGCTAAACTTTGCCTTTTTAAACTGTACATTGAATTCAGTGCCTTTAGAAAAACTGCAGAGTTGTAATAAAATACACGTTATCGATTTATCGATATCACTAAGAGCGGAATGATATTTTTCGATTAGATTTCCGGTGCAAAAACTATAAAAAATTCAATTTTCTGGTTAACTTAATCTTTTTATAAATTAACAACTAGATTTAGATAAACCCTATAGTTTTCCTTTTCTTTATTACCAATTTCCCTATCCAAAATCGTTAAAAATATTTAAACTGCAACTTTCGTAGTCCCTTTTATGGAATCTTTATCTCTTTTAGGGTATCTACGGGTTGCACTTGTATTTGTTATTTTGTTTGGTTTCTCTTTTGTTTTGCTTTTGGCTTTTTCACTTGACTCGTTCTTTCTCTCTTTTTATTTTTTTTTATTATTGATTTGATGCGTGAACAAAATTTAAATAGTGACATTTTGGGCCAGCAACGACAAACATTAACAGTAATTTCGGAAATACGAGTAATAAACTGGTTGCGGCCGATTGTTTGTCATAAATCCAAAATTCAAAATCCGAAAACTATGACTGACAATGACAGCGACAACGACTGCGAGTACGGCCCTGCCATGCCAAAGTAATTTAATTCCATGAAAGGCGCCCCCACATTCGCATTGGGGAATAACATTCCGATTGTTAACTACTACCCGAAAATATTTATATATTTATATATTTATGATTTACCTGAATGCAGGCTCAGCACTCGCCCCAGGCCATCTTCACCAGCTTCAAGCTGGAGAGAAGCGATCACTCTCAAGCTCATGGCGCACCTGCATCCAATGGCTTGACGGGGGAAGGCTTAGAGGAGCGATTGCCCCGAACGGATCACGATGGTTTATCGGTCACAGATCTCACCCCTAGTCGGAACCGGAAGAGAGGTCGCGTTTGGGCACCGTCCTCCGTTTCAGCGGAGCAGTCGAGCCGGAGGAGTGGGGCACACCACTTGGCAGGGAGGAGTGAGGCACCAGCGCTGAGTAGCCGCAATGAGTCTTTAGCCCAGGTAATTATAATAATTATTATATTTTCTTAGTCATAAATATAAAATTTTAAATATCTTAAAGCCCTGCTAGAAAATAGGATTATTAGACAATTTAGATCTCAAACTATAATGAATATTTCTAAAATTAAGATCAAATTAGTTATTTATTGGAAAATATATTCTCCAGAAGCCAACTGCTGTATCTTCAAAGAATAGTGACCTTGAAAAAAATCAGGCAAGTCTTATGAACCTCTACTGAATGATTAAAGAATCTGTTGTATAAATAAGTTTATTAAAAATATTTGGAAAATTAAGCTCAAAATTGCATATTTTTCAATTTAGCTTTTTGTGCATATTTATTTATATATTTTGTCAAGACAATTTTAATTTAACCATCTAATTTTGACAAAAGCTTTATCTTCAAAGAATTAAGGAGTGACCTGGAAAGAAAATCAGGATCATGTCGATCTAACCGTCCGTGTGAAAAACAGATCTCAGAGACTATAAAGCTAGAGTTACCAAATTTTACATTGGAATCTGTTGCACGCAGGTCAAGTTTGTTTAAATTACCACTTGCATATATTAGCTACAATCGTACATGTTCAATTTTAAAATCGGATGATAAACATGTGCTAGTTTTTGTTTTATTTAGCAACATTTGTCTCTTTTGCCAATATGTTTCTAGCAATATTTGTCTCTATTTGTCAACACCCCATGTTCATGCTAATTTAAAAATCTTGCCACAACTGTATTTCTTGAAAATTTTTATTGTAAATAATTAAGCTTTTAGTTTTATGCGGAAAGTATACGGATTTTTGCTAAAGACCCCAAGAAGACCCCAAATTCAAGCATTTTTGCGTTACGAAAATAAAATAAAGTATTATATACTTAATTTTAATCCGACATCTTTATAATAAATATTAATAAATAATAAATAATAAATAATATATTAAATATAAAATCTCCTTTTAGTTGTTCGTGCAGCGGGAACTTATTACCCCGAGAATGTGAACTCTGCGCCTCTGCAGGAAGCCCCAGAATCAAGTGGTTCCAGGTACAGCTGTCGCCAAGACTCGTTGGACTTGGATGCGGACCAGCCAGAGGATCTGAGCATGCGTCCCTCCTTGCCGGAGGCCACAGTCTCGGCAGCGGGAGTGGGAGCGGGACCACCTCTGAACATGAATCTCCTCCAGTTCAAGCAGCTGATAGACCTGTACCAGCGACAAGTGCTCCTCCCCAGCTTTCTGGCGGCAGCCAGTCAACCCTTAGCAGTACCAAGAGTATCAGGAGCTGGATCAGGATCAGCAACAGGGGCAGTGGCTGGACCACTGCTTGATGTAAGACTTCTCCTAGAGAATGCTGCCCACCAAAAGCTGCTGCTCCTCAACGCAGCGGCGGCGGCAACGGCTGCCACGGCATCTGCGGCAACGGCGGCTGCAGTAGCAGCAACGTCGGACTCCGGGCAGCGGCCTCCGGCAAAGAGGAGTCGGGATCACGACATACCCACAGGCTACCTCAAGTTCCGCTTCAACGAGGACTGCGGCTTCGAGCGGTGCGGGTATCGGAACCATCAGTCGCACTTCCACTGCAACCGGCGGGACTGCCACTACAGCTTCTGCGACAAGACGCGCTTCGTGCAACACACGGCACGCCACGAGCGGATGGACACCTTGATGGGCGATGACTTCCGCCAGTTCCGGGCCAACATGCAGTGCGGCGTGGCCAGTTGCGCCTATGCGACTCCACTTGGAGGGGTCACGGAGTCCTCACAGCAACAGAAGATAGGTGAGGCTGTCCTGATTAGGGAAATCCGGTATTCCTAATAATATAAATTCATTTGGTTTCCAGATCCCACAGAGACGAGTGGGTCCTCTGCTAAGAAGACGTCGCACTTCCACTGTCGCAAGTGCGACTATGTGTGCACCGATTCCAACAAGGTGGTTGCCCACCGGCGGCTGCACCTTCGCCAGGACTACGTGCGCTCCGCCGGCTTCCGCAAGGTGGCCGGTAACGAGGCTTGCAACTCGGCGGCCTGCTCCTACGCCCTGCGGCACACGCACTACCACTGCGTCACCTGCGATGGCGGCGTCCTCTCCCGGGCCCAACTGGCAGCCCACAAGCATCGGACACCTTTGGCCAAGCCGGAAACGACGCCATAGGGCAAAAGTTCTAGGATCCATCTCATATAGACTCAAGGAAATATTGAATCTAAAATCGGGGATGTCACGATTCATAGATTCATTATACAATAGACTTATTATTCCAGATACAACAAACTATTGTAAAAATCATTCATTTGTTTACTTAGGAATTCTGAGCTTATTTATAATTTAAGGATGACTTTTATTTCCATTTCAAATCCATAATAGATAATTTAGAACAAATTATTCATGTGTATTGATGGGCAATTTTCCAAGCTGTTAATAAAATCAATTATACGTAATCACTGTATACCATTGCAAAGTATTATAATCAGGCTATGCCGGTTGTAAATGGCCAGTATCTTGAGAGGATCAGGCTCTGCCGGCTGTAAATGGCCAATTTCTGGAGAGGATCAGGCTCTGTCAGCAGCAAATGGTCAATTTCTGATATTTCGAACATTTTTGTTAGAGACTGCTTTGGGTTCTTCAGACTTTCCAGGAATTAATTGTTATTAAGTTGAATACTTTAAGAATAAATTCAACTTTGTATATAAATATTATAATCAAAAATGTCCAGAGTATGTGTTGTTGGTCTATAAAACGTTTGTTTCTGGAAAGGATAATCCTTTCCCAAAGCCAATTTCGCAGAGATTAGGCTGTGCCGGCTGTAAATGGCCAGTTTGGAGAGGATCAGGCTTATGTGCCAATGGCCAGTTTCTAGAGGAAGGCTGCCAATGGCCAGTTTTGAGGATCAGGCTCTTCCGGCTGCCAATGGCCAGTTTCTTGGAGATCGCGTGCCGGCTGAATAGCCAGTTTCTGGAGAGGTCAGGCTTTGCCTTGTTAAGCCAGAAAAGCGGATCAGGCTGTGCCAGCTGTAAATGCGATTTTCTCAAAACTGGTGGGTGATGGAAACTTTTCAGTTTCGGACTAGTAATATAGCGGTTCAGATCTATCAGAATCAATGACCGGCAAAAAAAAAGGTCGATTTTTGTCGACCTGTGTAATTTAACTGGTAAATATATACGGCGTCTACGAATTCTAATTATAATTGGAATTTAATCAAAGAAAAGTTTATTATTAAGCTTATAATTATGTAGGAAAGCTTGTTACTACAAACTGTATATAAGAATGCGAATAATGTTGAATGATTTATGTTGCTTTATAGGATTTAATATCACTTAAATGCTAACTAATGCAAGTTAATATTTTAGCTTAATGCCAATCTACGCTATGGTAATCTTAAAGGTCCAGGCAAAGTCCAGTCCCCTCTTATCGATGTGATTCTTTGGAGGAAACACAATGTGCAGCCTGTTGTTATCCGTGGTCCACTAAGGATTGAACAACAATTAATATTCAGCTTCGGTTTATCCTTAATTATATATATGACCGACTCCTACCTGAATTTTGGTATCATCCAAGCCCAACATGACCACCTGGGTGCTCTGCTCGTTCAGGATATCTCCACCCGTGCCTATATCAATCCCCGTCAACATGACATTTTGGAACACATTAATGTCCCTGCCCAGCGGATAAATATCCAGCTCATTGGTGTCGTAAGGATACTCCAGGACAAAGGCGTAGATGGTGATGCTGCCATTGGAGGCCTGCTGTCGCCGCGTATACCAAACGTTGGGAGTGATGGTATCATTCTGATAGATCCAGGGTGCCGACCCATAGATGCCCTCGCCGTTGGCCTTCAGCCAGCGACCCATGTCCCTCAGACGCTCCTCGAAGATGGGCAGAATGGTGCCAAACTTGGTGGGTCCCACGTTGATCAGAACATTGCCGTTGCAGCTGACAGTGGTGACGATTTCTGGAAATTTTTTAACAATTTATAAATATTGATTTTAAATAATGAAATCTACCCACCTTTAATGACCTCTTTGGAGGTCATAAAGTCCTTCAGAGTGACATCGAATCGCTGCCCCCAGCTGGTTTTGTCCAGGGTGAAGGCATTCTCCCACTTGTGAGCCTGCAGGATGCCCGGATTGAAGCGATCGGCGCAGTTGTAGAAGTCGCCATGCTGACAGGCAGTGCCAAAGCCCCAGCGATCGTTGGTCACAACTGTTTCCCGGACGGGACTGTCGTTGTACAGCCAGGCGATGAACTCCTCGGAGCGCCAGTACTTGGCAGGGGCCTCCCAATCCCCATCGGACCAAATGATCTCTGGCAGATACTGCTGCACCAGCTCCATCTGCTCCGGACGCACTTTTCGCTCCACAAAATGTTGCTGCATGAGTAGATGCAACTTGTCATCGGTCCACAGAGGGTTGAACCACTCGAAGAGGGAATAGTACAGTCCAAACTTAAGATCCGACTCCTTGCGAACAGCGGCAGCCAGTTCCTCTGATAATAAATATTTATTTTGGAAATCTCTCCTTATCCATGTCGAATTTACTCACTGATTATGTCTCGCTTGGGTCCCACATCCATGGAATTCCAGCCAAAGCTGCTCTTGGAGGGCCACAGCGTGAAGCCATCGTGATGCTTGCTTGTGAGCACTACGTATCTGAAGATTTTTGATAATAGTTAATGATCAGAGGAACACAAAGATAAATATATAATATAAGAACCTGGCTCCGCTATCTCGGAAAAGTAACGCCCACTGAGTGGCATTGAATAGCTCGGCGGTGAATTGTCCGGCAAATTCCTGATAAGTGAAGTCGGGCCTGTAATTGCGTTGCATGAATTGGATGTAGTCCGGATTTCGAAGATCTGGATAGCAGAGAGTCACTTTGTTATATCTCACGAAATATTAATTAATTAATTAAATACTCACTTTTCCAGTTCGTCCAGAACCATTCAGACCCAAAGCTGGGCACCGAGTACACGCCGTAGTGCAGGAAGATGCCCACCTTGGCCTCATCATACCACCGCGGCAGGGGTCTCTTGTCCAAGCTCTCCCAATTGGGCTGATATCGCGTCCTGGGACCCGGCACCTGAGCCACCACCACCTCCGTTTCCGATAGCCAAGCGATCAGCGTCGCCAGTACCAGAAGCGTCCAAGCGGAGATTGCCATTTCCTCAATTAGCCGGTGATCCGAATTTATATTTTATTTTTGCGCCGACTCTGCTGAGTCTGACTCGGTTCGCGATCAGAACTCGACTGAGAGCCGAAAGCTCAGCTGCCTGGAGAGGCAACGATTCGCTTGTGTGGTTGTGGGAGCTGTGTGTTTTCACAGATGTATAAATCGAGAGCTGCACTTAGGAAGATGAGTGTGAAGAAGAGCTTTAAATTATAATACATTTCTCTTCAGTCTGGAATAATAATGTCTTTTTATTTGCAAAATTATTTCCGGAATAATAAAATAACCTTTTTGACCCTGCAGGGTATTTTAATTTTGTCCAGAATTTAGCTTTCTTTCTTGTTAAACTTTATATTTTTCGAATTTTTTCGTAAAATGCAAATTTGAGATCTTCTTGCAGCCAAAAGTCGTATTTTTCCGATACGCCATTAAAATTTTAATTATTTACAATCAAAATATATAAGAAAAAATAAACAAAATTTGCCTATTTTTCAAAATTTCATAAGGGGTTACATTATGAGAGAAAGCTAACTTCGGTAAACCGAAGTTTATATACCCGTCAGCAATTGGATCATTGAAAATCGATCCAATTTGGTAATGTAAAAAATGTCAAATTATGTAAATTTTGTAAATTTTACATTTTACATGTAGAATTTACATTTTCATATATGATATAGTTGTCCGATCTTAATGAAATTAAAACCGTAATTCTAGAACTATAAAAACGACTATATCTCGAAATTTATAGAAATTCGTTGAAAACAGAGAAATTAAAATTTTGTACATTAATTTCGCCATTATTCATAGCTATAGGATATAGTGGTCCGATTTCGGCCGTTCCGACATATATACTGCGTGCTAAAGAAATAAGCCTATGCTGAAAATTTCAGCCCGATAGCTCAAAACTGAGAGACTAGTTCGCGTAGAAACCGACAGACAGACAGACAGACGGACAGACGGACAGACAGACGGACAGACAGACAGACGGACAGACAGACATACGGACATGGCTAGATCGACTGCTGGTGATGCTGATCAAGAATATATGCTTCACTGCGTTGCAAATATCATGGAATATAATACCTGCAAGGGTATAAAATGTCAAAAATTGACAAACAAAATTTTTCTTTAATTTCTAAACTGAATATGCAGATTTATTATCTTGATAAAACGACACGAAAGCTACCCAAATTAAAATATATAAATTGTATGCCTTTTCTAAATTAGCAAACTGCACGGATATGTATACTTCGGCTTTCCGAATTTAGCTTCCTTGCTTGTTTTTCAAATATTTCCTGAAAACGACATTGTAAACTTTATTAATTTTTGTTAAAAATTGTTTTTTTATTAAATTAATAATTAAAATAAATAATTTATTTAATGCTGAACTAAGTCCAAAACATACAAAGCTCCCTCTTTAATATCAGTGCATTTACCACTTGCGTTGTACTAAAATTCCCAACTGGTGGTTTTTTATTTTGAATATTGAAGTTAATTTGAAATAGATACTGATGATGACTCTTTTCCGAAATAAATTATTTTTGTTAAGGCTAGACTATGTCTATTTATTTATTATTATTTTTGTTAAGGCTAGACTATGTCTATTTATTGCTCACAATTTATTATTTAGTAAGTAAAATTTTTTTCTCAACAATTTACGTACATTATTTTTCCAAGTGCTTGAAGAGCTACTTATTTGAGCTTCAAAATGATGATAAGAAACTAAATTGCGGTTCAGCGAAGGTTTGTTTATCAGCGTTTCTTAATTGTAAACAGGTTTGGCTTTCGAACAAAAGTTGTACTAATAAATATAAAATATTTGTGAGTTTAAGCTTAAGTAATTATTATTTTTAATTATTTCAAGAAATGGGTTGAGAGCTCTTTTCAAACTGAAATTGTTTTATTTGAGCTTGGTGGCTTTTAGGAGTAACTTGTCCTCAATATTACAATAAAAACAAGTGATTCTTATGAGCCCGAGCACAACAGATAAATAAAAATGTAAAAGCCAAAAGTACCGAATACCCATATGTAGCATATATTTAATAGCTTGATTCAAGTTCCAGCTGAGTTCGTTCGGTTATCTTTAGAACCAACAACGCTGTGAAAATCTATTTTAAGAATAATTTCAAAAACCATAAAACAAAAACTAATGATAAATCAATTCAAGACTCAGAGATCGAATCGTGTCGAGCGGTGACGGCGACAGAGTCGGGATGCTTGGTGCCAGGACAATAGAGGTGGCGGTGGCGGTGGCGTGTCCCGACGGCGCCGGTGGTCCGAAAACTGGGTCTGATCCGTGTCAGAGCCCACCTTGAGATCGAATTCGGGGACGCTGTTGCGGGCGATCTTATACATGTACTCGTACTTTTGGGCCAGGGTCAGGTAGTTGGAGTGGCCGGGGCCCTCGTGGAACTCCTTAGCGGTGAAGCGGCTGAAGTTAATCAATCCGATCAGATCTGCCACGTAGTTGGGTTTCTCCTCCCCTTTGGTCAGGGTATCGGTGCTTGCTGGTAGATCCAGGTCGGGCAGGTCGGGCAAATCCAATGACCGCTCCGTGTCAGTGGAGCGTACGCTAACAAGGTCCTCGCCTTCTGCCACCTCGGCCGGGCGGTAGTCTGTGGAAGGTATGCCTTGGTGCTTGAGGTACATTTCAGCAAGACAAAACCTGTCGGCCTCTGGCATTTTTCCCGCAATCACCTCGATGTAGGACTTGAAAACGTCCGGATTGAACTCGTATACGCCCGAGTGGTTGAGGGGGCTGGTGAAGTTGCACCTCAAGATCCAGCCCACTTGTTCGATCATGGTCTGCTTGTTCAGCCGATGGGCGCACTGGAACAGCTGGAGCAGCTCGCCCATACCGTAGGTGTCCTTGCGGCTCAGCAGCTCCCGCACACAGTCGTCCTCGATCGATACCACGAGGTACTTGTTGCCAAACTCACACAGCTGCATCAGGGTATCGAAATCATATTTCTGCAGCTTCTGGTACTCGTAGCCGTAGAGGTAGTCGCGGAACTTCTCGAATATGTCCGGATCCACATCGTTCAGACGCACCTCGCCGCTGCTGGCCTCGGAGTAGTCGCCGAAGAGCATGCGGTCAAAGACCTCGGAGGCACAGCTGAAGATCAGCTTGTGGCAAGGGAAGCGCCGGACCCCAAAGGCCGTTTCAATGATGAAGCTGCAGTCCGCATGGCGATTGGACTGGCCAATCTCCGAGAGAGAGGCACTCAGCCTGGGATGCGGAGATGTACGCGTGATGGGCCTGCAATGGAGTTTGCTTAAAGCACGGAACTTGGGGATAAGGTGATCTAATGATCAGATTTGTTATATATTTACCAGCCTGGGTCGGCCATCTTGACCGATGCGCAGCAATATTTCGAACAAGAAATTTTGTCTTGAATAGATTCGAAACGATGGTGCTAACTGGCTGACTAACAGCTGTATGATGTTTACACGAAAGCAAACATAATACAGTATAGGCTTAGTGACATTACTTCAAATAGCAACAGGAAAGACAGCGGCTACTACGATCGACTTAAACAATAATGGATAATATTCTCAGAATCTTGTAAAAATTACAGAACTAAAATTATTTTAAGTAGGAACAGTCAGATATCGGATCTGAACCGAATCGCGGCTAAAAAAAAATTCCTCTTACCAAGATGCTCCATACATATGCATTGCAATATGCAAGCAATTTTTCTCCTGGCGAGAAAAAAAGGCACCCTCCTTGCAACTTTGTAGTCTAATATTTTCCATGTTTATATTATGTGACTTATTTTGGCTTAAATTTTGAACAATAAAGGATAATATTTTAAGAATCTCGTGGAAACTAAAGAAATAATATCAATATTACGTAGAATCAGTCAGGAATCTAACTTGAATCGAATCGCGATTGAGGAAATGGCTCTTACCAAAAATATTCGAAAAATACCAAAATGCTGAACGTCCATACATTTGAATTGCAATATGCAAGCAATTTTTACGCTCTCTCTCTCTGCAACTTTATAGTCTAATACCTCCCATTTTATTCATCCAATTTCACTCAAATTTGTATAAAACTTATACAAAAAGATTTTTTTTCCCGTAATTAAAACATCACATCTCAATTGAACATAACAGTTTATTTTTTATTATCTTTTTTTCATGCTTTTGCCTTGCTTGCACTTTAGTTTTTTGTTTTATTTTTATTTTTTGTTTGCTGACATAAAAGGTTTTGTTTGGCTTTGCATTCAAATTTCATTTCCATTCTATTTGCACCTGTGTTCTATTAATAACTCACATACCTACATATAAATACACGTATCTTTTGCCGTGTGTGTTTGTTTGTGTTTCTTTGAGTTCATTGCATCGCATTAAAAGTTCAACAGATCGAAGGTTAGTGAGTGTTCTTTAGCAGAATACCATAGAGTGTGTGGACAGGAGTTCAAGTTGCGATATTATCTACATAGTACTTCGGGGGAGGTGAACCCTTGTGATGCACAAAAATTTGCCTCTAATAATCTACACTGAACGCTTCTCTTTCATTTTGTTTCTAAAGTAAGTTTCCTTCATTGCCATTTGAGTTCGCTATGGGCTATTAACACAACAACACAATACAGTAAGTGGTACAACATACAAGTCCCTTCTATTTATTTTGGGTAGAAATCCGAAGCATAATCTTGGTTGTTTTTTATTTTTGTTTACCCTATATATTTATTTAATTGTTCCGATCAATCAGCCAACTTGGTTTAAAATTGCCATACTTTAACAAGGTGTGGTGTGGGTGGTGGTGGTGGAGAGTGGAATGTGTGTTCTTCCGCAGCATATTTTTGGGAGATTATTAGGTGCGCTCTGGGGTGTTGCTTTGTGTGTGTGTCAGTGAGGTGTGTGGTACATACATAAGTTGTGAAATATTCGGTGCATGCCGACAGGCGACGGATCGCAGTGGGTGAATGTGACTTTTCGGTGCATACTTTCAGGCTGGCTGTGACAATTACACTGCATGGAAAATACGGGTGAATTGGTATTTTTTTTTCGCTCTATAGTAGAACCAGTAAGTGATTATAATCCATGAAGGATTGAACGCACTATGTGAAAAAAGTGGCTTTGCTTAGGTTAGTGCCAAGAAAACTAATTGAAAAAGTTTTCATTTTAATAATTAACCAAAAATTAAATATAATATAGTTTCTAATTCAGAAGAAAATTAATATATCAATGAAAAACAAGCAATAACAAAATTCTAGATAGTTTTAGGTCTAAGAAAATATCCATGATTTCTTCAAATCCCTTTAAAAGGTGTCCGAAAATATTTTAGGTGCACAATCTCACTAAAAATTGTATTTTCTTTATAAGCTATATCTGTAGCACACTTTTGGACACCTTTTTTAAGAGTTTTAAAACCGACAAGCAATTTCTATGTAATATTTCAAAAGTTTGGTTTAAAAAAAATGCAAAAACAAATTAATTTCATAAAATTTCTAGCAAAAATCGAATCTTCCTGTGCTATATGTTTCTTTATAGTGACGTTTATCTTCTTTTTTTGGGAGTAGTTCAAAACTCTTTATCATTACTGCTGCCTTGAAGGCGTTGACTTTGCATTTGCACTCAGGCTTCAGTCAGGAATTGTTCTTTTCTTGTTTTGCTTTGTAGTTTTAGACGAGGAAGGTTAAAATACTTGTAAAGCATAAGCACGCGACAACTCTAAACTCTATGCTTGCAGCTCTCTCTCTCTCTCTATCTCTCTAAGTGTCTCTCTGCCTCTCTGTCTCTATACAATAAGTACATATCTAAATCAACGTTACGGAACTACGATGCCAAATTCGATTAGCGTTTCAATAATTTGCTGTTTGTGTCATTGTAATGGCTGCTTGTTGTTTTTGCATTTAGCTTGTTTGCATTTTTATGTTTAATGTTTTCTCTTTTTTTGCTTTTTGTGTTTTTATGTTTTTTTATTATTTTTACAATATTTTCAACTTTAGGATCATAGATGTAACATTAAATAACATTTTTGCGTAAATCTAGTATTTCTAATGTTTTTTTTTGTTGTGGCTGTTGCTGCTGCTGCTGCTGGTGCTACTGCACACTATGCCGTGGTGGTGGAGGACGCTGCTGCAGTGGCTCCTCCGGCAGCAACCCCACCGACGCCCACTCCGACTCCTCCTCCGCCGCCGCCACCACCACCGCCCGCCGCATTGCACTGTATGAGCCCACTGTGCTGCTGCTGCTGCTGCGCCGCCGCTGCGTGATGGTGATGGCCATGGTGTCCATGGTGATGGTGGTGATGGTTCAAGTGATTCAGATTATGATTATTGTTATTATTGTTGCTAAAGTTTAAATGTAGTGCGCCCGCGCCATTGTTCAAAGCGACAGCATCCGGTCCGCCGCCGGTTGCCGCTGCTCCGCCCGCTCCCGCCGCTGCCGCTGTCGCCTGAGGAACCGCCGAGGTGCAGTAGCGCGTTGTATCACCAAACTCGCCGCTGGTCAGGTCGCCCAGTATGCCGCCGAGCAAACCGCTGCTGCCGGCCGGCTTGCAGCCCGCTCCCGCCTCCGGTTGCGTGCATATTGGCGGCGCCGCCGCATCGCCATCGATTAGGGAGACGGACGCCGAGGCGGATGTGCTGCCATTGTTGCTTTGTGAATTGACATGCAACGCCTCCGCCGAGGAGGTGCTGTTGCTGCTGCTGTTGTGGTGATGCTGATGCTGCTGCTGGTGCGGCTGCTGCTGATGCTGGTGATGTTGCAGGTCACCGGCTCCGGCGGCGGCGGCGGCGGAGGAGTGCTCATGGACCGACGACGAGGACGAGGCATCCTGACAGCCGCCAGTGTCATCGGTGAGACGGAGGGCCACCTCCAAATCGCGCAGCACATCCGTCTCCTTCTCGTCGATCAGGTTGAAGCGCCGGTGCAGGGCGGTGAGGTGCGCGAACGTCAGATTTAGATGGGTGTGCAAGCCGAGCAGCGCGATTTCTCGGAAATGCGCCGCATACAGATGCGCTATCACATGAAATTGCAAGCGTAGTATCTTCCGCGCGATCGACTCGAACGAGCCGGGGAACTCGTTGGCGTATTTGGTTGGGAATATCGACTCGTCGCTGACCGTCTTCTGGGTGAACGTCATCACATAGTCGATGTACTGCGGCGCTGCTACGCGCGTCTTCTTGCCCTTCTCGTCGAACCATAAGTACGTTCTGTCGAAATGGAAATTAATTAGTAATTAGTAAGGTTTTTGTGGGTATTTGGGTATTCAGACTTACCTGTTGCCGGGTCCGGTCATGTCGGCGCAACCGGATTGTGTACAAAATTCACTAATAGTTCCATAGACCAAGTTCACATGCTCGAATAGAGCCAGGGCTGTAAGGAAAACAGAGTAAAGTTGATTAAAATTAGTTTATTTTGAAAATATATTAATTATAATTAAAATTAATCGAAAGAGAAAGTCTAAACTTTAAAGTTTACTAATAAAATAAACAATAAATTTTAGAATCTAATTTGTTTTATTGCATTCTTGTCAGTGGGCACAGAATTGGGGTTTTTCAGCAAGATCTGCTTTTTTGGTAGTTAGTGGTGATAGTTCTCCTCGATATCTTTATCGACATAATCGAGTTATTTTTTCTAAAGTCAATGGACATGATTTTTTGAACATAACAGAGCGAATTGGCTAATGTATTGGTCACAAACGCTTTTTAAATGACAAATTACAATTAACAAGAAACAATTTAAAATTTTTCAACAACAGCTGCTTTTGTGGTAGTTAGTGGTGATAGCTGTCCTCGATTTATTTATCGAAATAATCGATTGTTTTTCTAGGAATCAATGCCCTTGCATTTCTTCTTTCTTTCAACAAGGCAAAAAATTTATGTATTTACCAGTAAGCCTTTTTAAAAGACAAATGAGAAACAATTTAAAGTTTTTAAACAATAGTTGCTTTGTGGCAGTTATTGGTGATAATTGTACTCGATATATTTATCGCAATAATCGATTATTTTCTTAAGAATCGATGCACATTACCTTTTTTTAACACAAAAAGTAAATATGTAATTTATTTGCCAGAATGTTCTTCCAAAATATATTCTTTAATCAGCGATATGGAACACTCTGATACTTCCCAAAACCAGATGTTATCTTATCATCAATATGGGACAAGACGGCTGCCTCTGGTATTGATTTCTTTCAGTGGCTGGCCTACAGAGATAAGACCAAGCAATGATATGTATTGAGCGGAGCACAGCCACTGGGTAAGGTCAATGCCGAGCCAATATTTGCACAAGTGTCCTCATTACGTCAGCCAGAGGAGCTGCATTATGAAATGGCAGCAGCAGCAGCAGCAGCTCAGCAGTATTTGAAGCAAAAATAAACCCTGGCTGGACTCATTTCTTCTTAGTCACCCGAAGATAAGGCAGGGGGTGAGGTGAGTCTCCAAAGTCAGCAATCTCAAATATTATTAAATTTGCATATGAACTTGCAGCTGACGCCATCGGGCGACGTGAGACGTGCGACGTGCGACGTCAACTGACCCTGATCATCGCCCACGACAAACACAGTTTGGCTTTGATTGTTTTTCCAAAACCGAAGGGAGATGGGAAAATTAAAGAATAAAGACAGATGGGAGATGGGAGAGGAAGGAGAACTGGATGCCTCGGGCTCTTTTGGCGGCTACAATTTGCTGATACATTGCCAATTATTCGCCTCATTTGAGTCAACAAAGAACTGTGTAATTTGCATTCTGCCGCCACGCCGGCAAACAGATTATTTACAAGATGATGTAATATTCTCAACTCAAAATCGATTCTGTTCTCCTACAATGATGATGTAACCAGAGAAGAGGAGACTCCTCCAGGCGAGGAAGCTAATTAAGATGTGACTCACTGGAAGATTGCCGCAAGGCAAGGGATAAAGTGCCTCTAAGCCCTCAATTTAAATATAAATTAAGCTGGTTACGGTTTACAAATAAATACATTATTTTCTTTGAAACTAGAGGTTTATTGTTTTAATGGTGATTTACTTTTTAAAAGTCTTACGTATAAGGCTTTTTTTTAACGACTAATTTTAAGGCCTTGTTTCTCTTTTGTAACAAAACTTTCCAACTAAAATATCGATCACCTGACTTGGCCCCCAAAATATGTGAGTTCTCCTGCACTTGCCAGACTGCGACTGCAGCCGGAGAGATAATGCTATCGGGCAGACTGTATTTCTCTGGTCAAGTTCATTGGCTGCGACGGATGTATAAGTTTAGTGCCCTCCTGCCCCGGTAGTGTCTCATAAATCGGGCCACTCAACCGGAGCCACTAAGTGGCCCAAGGCGAGATTAGGCACTATCAAACTTTTGCCAAACATATAGCAGGCAGTCAGCAGTCATCAGTCGTCAGCCACCCGCTTGTTAAACTCATTTGTAAATCACACGATAAAGCTGACAACAATGGGGGTAAATAAAAGCAATTTAAAAACAAATCGAACGAGAAAAAGTACTGAGAAAATCACGTGAATTTTCAATTGGATGAGGGTGAGATTATACAGTTTGTTTTGGGGAGTAGAGAGTATAGAAAGGAAAATTATAATACCGAAAATAACAATCGTTCGATTGAAAATATTTAACATTTTAATTTAGAGATTGCTCAAAGGCCGGGAAATATACGAAATAACTGCGAAATAGCCACTAAGTTTGTCTTCTTCTGAATTGCAAACTGTGTCTAGCTCTCTCTTCAACGGTTTGCCTGCAATGTACAAGCAACAGAGAACGGGAGTTTCTTTTTTTAACCTTCATTTAAATTCTTTTTAAAGATCCGCGAAATAATCGTAAAACCCACTCTCTATCTCTGTTTAACTCTCTCTTCAACGCTTTGCCTGCAATGTACTAGCAACAGACAACGAGAGAGCTTTTTTTTTTAGCATTTTTCTTAACTCCTTTTAAATAAATAATGATATTAATTAGAAGAAACTTACTGTGTGACGCCAGCCATTCATTGTAGTCCAAACCAGCTGGAAGATCCACTAAGGCTTTGAGATCAGCTTCAGGTAATTTACGTTCTAGGACACTCTCCTCCAAATACAATTTGGTGTCTGTTGAATTTTGATCGCCATCGCGTTCCTTGCGACGGGCCTTGCTGCAAAGATACAAGGACAAAAGCAACAATTAGACAATGTTTACACTTAAGACTTGATAATATAATAGTAAATGGTATGGCATAGTTTATCTGTAAAAAGGAGTCTCACCCAGCTACGCATAGAAAACTATCGACAGAGTCCTGAGCATAACGGTACAGGGTACCAATGGTATCACCGATTTTAGAGGGTATTGTCGTCACTTGCCACATAAAACGCGCCGTTCTCAATAGACATTTAATCACATAAGAGGTCGGGGGCGTTGGCGGTGTGGGCGATGCAGAGGTTGCAGAGGTCGTTGTTGACGTCACAGTTGAGGATATCGTTGAGGTCGACGTGGATGGCGATCTACTGGTCAGTTTTCTCTTTATATCCGATTCAGATACAAACGTTACTCCTACTATTTTTGTTGTTGTTGTTGTTGGCACCTTTGAGCTTAGAGTTTCTTTCATTTTTTGGTATTGTTTACTTTGCTTTGGTCATCTTGCCTCCTGCGGAAACCGCAATGGAATCAAAATTAGCGCCAAGAACGAACCCCCACCGAAACGAACCGAAAGCTCAAGGGGCTTGATTTAAGTCTTATCGCGAGAAGTCAAAGTTACGATCGCTCTTTGCTTCAGGGAACAAGAACGCAGTCGGGGTATTAAGTAGTAATTGAAGGGAAAGGGTTTAAAATTCTATCGTTAGGGTTCACAGGGAATTTGGGGCTTCAGATATTAAGATTTCTTGATAGGAAGATATTACGGACCTTGAGAACTATGTAGGTTGATATAGAAATAGAAACTTACAAAACCTAAGAAAAGAGGTGACGTTAGAGAGTGATCGAATTGTGGTTTGACATGATTACGACCTAAAATACCTTTTAAGATTTATTTATAATCAAAACAAAGCCCATCCTTAAGACTAATACTTTATTATTTTAACAACCTATTCAAAACCTCTTAAAAAGAAATCTATTTAAATATTAAATACAACGAACCTCAAACTTATCCTAAAATATCCTCTAAAGTCTGAGAGCCTTGAACTTGAGCAAACATTTTGCACACGCGTCATTCGTAAAGTTAAACCTAAATGAAGAAATACCGGCACGTTTCTTCATTATTTGCAAAGCCGCAATGAACTGAAGTTCAAGCTTATTTACTTTCCCAACAATTGGTGTTTAAGCCATTTTTAGACTTGACTGTTTCAACTGCACAAAAATAAATAAGCGGTTGTCCTATAAAAACGAAGGATTCCGTCAAGGAAAGCAACAGTTCTGTGAAGACAACTCAAGGAAAGCAATACTTCATCATATTCAGATACTTTAACTAAGCATGAAGGCTTCAGTTAGTACGGTTATAGGTAAGTAGTCGATATAACTTTGCGAAGATTTCGAATTGTAGGAAATATTCTCAAGTAACAATATCTTAACTCCTCAATAAGTTTTAATAATCTATTTATTTTTTTTACTGAATTGTTATAAACCCTTTTTGGTTGCTTTTGCAGCAAGTATCCTGCTCGTAGTCCTGGTGGGATCTGCATCAGGAACAGAATGTGGTTGCCCAGATCCTGAGCCGGAGACGACTTCCCACACACCTCGCCCACCAGTAACTACACCAACAACCACAACAACTACGACAACCACTACAACAACAACGCCAAAGCCAACTACAACAACAACGCCAAAGCCAACTACGACAACCACTCCAACAACAACAACTCAATGTGCAACAACCACTCCAACAACAACAACCACACCAAAGCCAACTACGACAACCACGACAACAACACCAAAGCCAACTACAACAACCACTACAACAACAACAACGCCGAAGCCAACTACGACAACCACTACAACCACAACAACAACACCAAAGCCAACTACGACAACCACTACAACAACAACAACCACACCAAAGCCAACTACAACATCCACTACAACAACAACAACACCAAAACCAACTACTACTACTACAACCACTACAACAACTACAACACCAAAGCCAACAACGACTCCAACACCAACAACGACTACGAAACCAACCACAACCACACCGAAACCCTGCAGTTGCCCGAAGTGTGGCCCAGGTGGAGTCACCTGTGCTGGATGCCAGGGCCAGGATGCACTCTGCCAGGATCTCGTCAATTTGGTCCGCACCCTGGACCGCAAGATACGGCAGTGTGTGTGCGGCGAAAAGGAGTGGTTACTGTAAAGGAATCACTGAAGAGATCCAAACCAACATCATATGTTTAAACCACTGATTATTACTTTGCTGACTGACACTTCCACAACCCAAGGACCACTCTTTGGAACTCATGGGTATTTAGAATATAAGTTACCATCATATATTATTTATATTTATAACAATTTGTTAAGGACTTGTTAAATTTTTCTACACAAATAAACTTATTAAAGGCAGGAAATGGGTTTAACTTAACCATTCCTTAGTTTTAATTTACTGGCATATATTTCAAGTTCTTTTTTTGAGTTTCAAGAGTTTTTAAAAGGTGAAAATGCTTTCAAATTATATAGTTTAATACATTTTCTATAAATCTTTAAAATAATTAAGAATATTACAGAAAAATTAAACTTTTAAAGCTAATATTTAGAACTTGCGAGAGGAGAAGGGATGAAATACCAAATCTCTTATTTCTAGCCTCAATAGTTTCCAAAATCTCTACAGACCGACATGCTAAGATAATGTTCTATCCGGATAGCTGCTATGAAAAAGCATAATTCTTATCAAAAAGCAGAATCAACAATTGTTTTCGTATTTCGAGTTGGTTCTCATTTATGCAAAGAGACCGGAAAAGTGCGTAGCCCGTGCTCATGGGCATAACCACCCGAGCTAAAAACGAATTTATCAGTCGACCAGAGTCAGGGGCAAAGCGGCACTTTAAGCATTTAAACAAATAAACTTACTTCTGATTATAATTATGCCATCCCACAGCCACAGCACCACGAGAGCAGCGAAGCGTGCTGATAAAACTCGTATGCCTAAACACACATATGCACATGACTCTCATATAGTCATCGGTATATATATACCGTTCATGTATATATCCGACAATTGTGCGCATTTGTTTTCCATTATTTGCTAAAAGGCGGCGAGGCGTGGCGCCCACAGGTGAGGTTACACAGGTAACCCCCAGAGAACTTCACCAGATAATGGAAATCCACCCGCATTCAAGCACAAAAAACGGTGAATTAGAGTGCCAGGTGGGGTGGCGGTGCCACTTGAAGTAATAGTTATTCCATCAAGTGCCAAATAATGCCAAGGACCCCCCTATATCGATCCTAGCTACCTTCAGTTTTTGGTTTTTTTTTTTGTCGCACCAAAATTTGCGTGTCAGGTCAGAGGCGTTGAGAGGTCGTTCCGAATGGATTGTGCTCGAGTCTCGGTTTTAATGCACTGCCACCGGATGTAGCCAGCGATGGCACACAAAGATTGCAGGGAACTCGAGGCTAGGTGAGGCCCTGTAATCAGGGACGAATAGTACACTGACTTGGGACACGAAATCCTTGCAAATTTTCAATTGTTTCTTTCCTTTTTTGGAATGCTTTTTATACTGAATCATTACCTTAACTTCTTAAGAACAAAGCAAACTTAAACAAAGCTTAAAAAAACAATAAAAATAGATCGTGAAAGCTACAAATAATAATAAACAATGTGCTAAAAATTTAAGCAAACAATAAATCGATTTATAAACTTCCTTCCACTCTTTAATTCCCTCTGGTGCCTTCGTGACACATATCTCATGGAACACGTGCTCCTTGGCAAGCTCTTTAGTCGATTACCCAGTTGTGTCACGGTTTTATGACTCCTCCGATCGAACGAGAACGAGAGCTTCTTTGGGGCAAACAAACCATTAACCCACACACACTCACACACACTATTTACACACCGGGGCCAATCAAAGTGACGTGTTATGTGGCGCGATAAGATGCCTTCTTTTTAGGGTCTCGCAATTTCACAAGAACTTCCACGGAAACGTCACATCAGGCACTAAAAAACTGGGTTTTATTGAAGCCCTCTTTATATATATATATATATATTTTTTTATACAAATAAACACCTCGCTTCTGGGTCGCAGAATAGGCCGCAAATATATTTGCACGTTTGGATTTTGGTTCGCATTTCGAACTGCGTCGCTGCGAGTCGAGCTAAAACCTAAAACTAAAATCGAATTGGCAGCGAAGAGCCGAAATGGGTGCATAAAAAAATGGTGATAAATAAAATTGAAACTCGATTCCGTATTGGCACGAAATGGCATGGATAAAGGTGTGTGTGGGAGGGTGGATTCGGCTTCGGTTTCGGTTTCGACCTTGCGATAAGGCAAATTATTTGAAATATTTAGAGAGCTGGCCAAGAAATCAATTAGCCAGAGACTAGCGTCGAGGGAATTCAATAATTCCTATAAAAGAACCTGTCCTAATGTTATATTTATTATTCTTGCGGCCCAGCGAATCGAGTGATATGAAGCATATGGCACAAAGCCCGGGGGGGCTGCTAGGGCTCTGAAAATGGGCCATATGAGCCCCCTGTTAGAGTGGCCCTGAGCACACATGTCGCTCTGCCCATGCCCGTGTCCATTTGAATTCCCACTCCCTCCCAGCTCTTTATCACTTCAGATAAGTGCATGGCTACGGGCTTTCCCGACTTCCCTTTCGTGTGCCATTTACCCCGGAATATTGCGATAGGCCTTGCTCCTCTATATCGGCCATATGCTACGCACAAAACCAATCACCGTGATATGGATCTATCAATTAAAAGGCTTTTGCTGTTGCCACATCGCACGAGATACTAAGGTGTAGGTGTATTTTTTTTCATATATGCATATCGTACTGAAAAGTCGCGAGTCACTCGAAACTCAACTTTCAGCAGGTGCTTATCGCAGTTTCTATTGATAAGAGCAGAACAAATATTAAGTTGGCAGCAGAGAAGCGTGGCACTGATTTACAAGTATCGCAAGTTAAACAAGCTTTAGAAACCTTAACTTGAACCCAGGCTTGAGACGAAAGAAACTTCAAGAGAAGAGGGTATTTTTATCGGTTATAAATAATTATATTTCTTATTTTTACCTGCTGCTTAAATAAATATACTATTTGGGTTTCTTTTTAAGAGTAAGCAAGGCATTTGTGATAAAGGAATGTAGAAATAAATAATAATACTCATTGGTTATAAATAATTAAACTTAATTACTTTTCTCAGTTAAGGAAACACATTTTATATTTTCTCCCCTTTCTTTGAGAATAAGCTAAGGATTCCTGATATCGGCTATAAATAATTATATTTTTAGTTTTATCTGCTGCAAAAATAAATATATTTTTCGTTTGTTTCTTCCATTGTTTAGGAATAGTTTTGATAAAGGATATATAGAATTATAAAATAAATGTATCTTTACTTTTATCAGTTGCAGAAATAAATATATAAAGTTTTTTTCCCCCTTTCCTAAGGAATAAGCTAAGGATTTCTGATACCGGCTATTAATAATTATATTTCAAATTTTATCAGCTGCAAAAATACATCATTCTCTCCTTTTGTTCATGAATGAGTCAGCCATTTCTGATAAAGGAATATAAACAAATATAATACAAGATTTTTCGGTTATGAATAAATACATTTTTACTTTTATCAGTTGCAGAAATATTAATAAAAATATTTTTATCCTCTTTCCTTAGGAATAAGCTCAGGATTTCTGATACCGGCTATAAATAATTATATACTCAAGTTTATCAACCCCTTTTGTTCAAGAATAAGCCAGCCATTTCCGATAAAGGAATATATACAACTTAAAAACGTAGTCCCTACATAATTCCTATAACCTTGAATGACATAAACATCACGCGCATATTCCTATGACACACATATGGCATTAATTAAACGTTTTGTTTATGCTGATATTTCTATATCAGACTCGTGCTGTGTTTATGCTACTCGCTGACGATGATGAAATCGAAATGGAAATGGATAAATAGGCTGACTAACTGGGCTGATTACTGTTAGTACAGAAGAAGAAGCAGAACACCAGGGGAAATGGCAATGTAATGTGGGCGGGGAATATTGCTTAATATCCAGACAATGGCTAAACTGCGCCCACAAACAAAGCCGCATCTCCGACAATAGACAATGGAAGTCGTCCGTCCGTCCTGAGCCCTATCGTTGTTTTCCATAACTGCTGATATCAACTGGGACTGTGTGTGTCTATATGTATTTAGCTAGATAAATACCCGACTCTGTATGGGTGAGGGCGGGTTATTGTTGTTGACGATGTTGAAAGTAGCGGCGTTGTAAGTGGCCAAAGGTGTTGAAATGGCTATAACAACAGCAGCAACAACCAGACCGGGCGGAGATATAGGCGAGTAGTACGATAAGTTAATAGCCGCAAATGGGCCAGAAGGCAGTCAACAATTACACTGCCAAAGACAGCGGCAAGAAAGGCAAAAAAAAAACACCGATAAGATACAAAGAAAAGTGATCGGGACACCACACACACACCTTAGGGGTAAAATACGACTGTAAAAACGGGGAAAGGTACTTTAATTCTCCATTACAAATCAAAATATTTATATAGAAACCTTTGTAGAGTTTCCATTTAATTTAATAAGACTCCATTTCCTTATGAGTAAATCCACATACCTCCAGCGAAGTCGCTTTCACTGCCAGAATTCGCCACAACCTCTGTTTGATTGTCACCCCAGTCATGTCATGATGGGAATGATGTAATGGTCTATGGTGAGTATATATGGCTGCCATAAACACGACCAGCCCCATCTAACTAGCTCCGTCTCTGGGTCTGCCTCTGGCTCAGACTTACTGATGTTGTTGTGGTTCAGTCTCCAAGTCTTTGGACTCCAGCGTCTTTGTGTTTAACACTCGAGGCAAAAGGGCCAGGCCAGGCCAAGCCACAGCCACATGAGGGAAAAAAAAGAAAATCTACTGCCAAAATGAGCATGGAAACGTGACAGAATAATGGCATCATATAAACGTCACATTGATACACGATATCCCAGGGTGCGATGAAGTAAATGGCATACATAAAAGGCAGCCACAAGCCAAATGTGGGCCAGTCACTCGTCAAAGACGCAAATAGAGCTGCCTCAGATTACACTGGAGTTGGAGATGAAGTTAAGTCGGAATATATGTCCATATGAAGATTTTTGAGCATGGGGCTCTCTCCTGATCTCAACTATTTCTGGTTCCTCTAGCTAGGATCCATAAATTGGTTCTCCTAGACTATAAATACACAAAAGCAGGGATGCCCACATAGTGGCTCTTTTGGCTCGCAGTAAATTTCTCATTTAGGTATTATTTATCAGGCTCCAACACTCAAAAAGTGGTGCCCCTCTAGGCTTTTATTATCAATTATTTATTAATAAAAGTAACCCTTTTCGAACTCTACTTTTTACTAGATATTCCCAGTCCACTTGAGCACTATTAACACTGATAATCTCAGGGCACAATTTGGCATTTCCATCAGCGATGCCGAGATGCAATAATCACATCTGGAAATGTATCTGCCTCTGGAAACCGGTTGGAACCGTTCACTCGTCGGATATTCATACACAGAATGCATAATAATACTAATGGCGAGGGCGGCTCTAGAGGCCACTCAACCGGGCGCGAATTACGTCATGCCACCGAGCGGTGCATTTATCCAGTTGGATTCACACCATTCCGGCGCAACTGGACTACCGCCGATGTTTATTTTATTGACACGGCCGATAGATAATTGTCTACGAAGCCAAGGAACACCTAAGTAAGCAGGCTAAATGCTAAACTTGGGCAATTAAAAGAATATCGAAAGGTTTGCCCAGTGCGTATAAATTATCATGGCAAATCGAAGCGGAGTGAAGCGATCGTCGGCTTAATTAACTCAAGTACAAAGACTGGCGATGTGTGTCTGTCTCTGCCCTCCTTTGATCGATGTCAATTCGTGAGTCAACCGAATTCATGAGCCACCCAAATGGCAGGGAAATGGGCAGAGCACAAGTGCATGGAATAAATCATTGCGGGGCCAACGATTAAGAAATTCGTGAATATGTTGGGCTTAGACTTGTGGCTTTCGGAAATTGTTCTGCCGATTACGATCACAAATTTTGGTCTTTTTGCTTATCAATTGGTGTTTAAGAGGTTTTAAAAGGTGTCTGAAGGTGTTTCTTTGTTTTCAAGAATTATCCAATATCCGCTTAAGACTGAGGATCACTTTTAATTTAATAAAACCCTTTAGGATATGACATTTGTCAGTTTTTCGATAGTAGAAAGGTTTGGGAGTTCTATTACTTTTTTCTTAAGACCTTTCTCTATATTATTTTAAAATCTTTATTCTATTCAAATATTTTGCAAGTTTTTGCTTTGTTTCCGAACCTCGATTTCAAAAATCAACACTGAATACTTTGAATACTTTTATTATCAATCATCGAAATGGAAGCTTTTTTCGAATAGACCAAGATAAGATTATTTCACAGCAAGGAGCTTTTGAGATTGCGTTCTACAGAAACTACACATTAACCAATTAACCCATTGAAGGCTTTTGTTTTATATGTATGTACATATATATGTTGAATATATATAGACAGTCTGCAATCGTAACTGTGTTCTGTGAGTCAAGTGGCGAAAAAACGACTGCAGAAAATTAAAAGAAAGAAACTTCACAAAACAGACAATGCGGCGTCGATCTAGGGAGGGAGCGGCAAGGGGACAACGTTTGTTTCAAACAAATGACAAACTTTTTGAAGGTTAAACGCGGGCGGGGGGGGGCCGGTTAATCGGGTGTCGAACGCGTTTTTCAAGTCCATTGAAACGAGTGACGCGAGCGCTGGAGCTGACGTTGACGTTAAAGCTAACGTTAACGCGTAAGCTTACGTTTTCGACGGTAGCGGTTCGTTATTGTGCACATAAACAATAATAATGTATGTTTAATTTTGATTGGGCTTTATAAAATCAATAATTTGTACACTTTTTAATTAAAGATCATAAAAATTATGAGTAATTTTTAAAGAAAATTAAAGTGTATTATTAAATCTGAGCAGTATAAATCTTTTAAAATTTTTTGTAGTTTTATAATCTTTCAATTTTTATAAACAAATTATTATTTTGTTGTGTTTTAAGCAGTTTTACTTTGTTTGTTTTTCTCTTTTTGTTGTTTCTCTTTATTTATGGCTCGTCGCTTGTACCGTTAAATGAGCGATAGATCACATTGATTTTTTTCTAGTGTATACTTTTATGATTTATTGTTGTTGTTTCATTAGCAATATCATTGATTCACTGCTGTTGTTTTTTTCTTTTTAGTTTTTTTGTTGCGTGCGTATGGCCCGCCGTCGGCAGCGGAATCAGAAGACTGTCGGTCGGTCTGTCGCGCACCTTTGCCTCGGCGCAGCGCGCTTTGATTGTTGGGAGCTAGAGCGAGAGGGCCCGGCCAGCGCCATTAGAAGCGGGAGAGTGAGCACGTCGCGCGCGAGAGAGTGGGAGCCCCAGCCGGGGGAGAACAAAACAGTAGCAAATCAGCTGTGTGTGCTCCCAAGCGCTCTCGCTCTCTCTCTCCCCGTCTCGTGCTCGTTCTCTCCCCCATCACCTGGTCGCTGCACTTTGAATGAAATTGGTAACGGCAGTTTTTGCATTTGAGCTTTCATATATTGCATATTGCGCAAATACGAAGCGAAGCTCACATAAATTTTGTTATGCAAACACGCGTCGCTGGGTTCTTCTCGCTGCTGCTGCTGCTTCTTCTTCCTCTTCCTCTTTCTGCTCCTCCACTTCCTCCACGTTCGCGAATGACGCAGACGAATGTCCCAAAGACATGTCGATGAAGACTGCAGAAAAGACTACGTAAGCAGGCGACGGAAGAGGTACAGTGGGATCTCAGTGGGAGGTACAGGTACTCTCACTGCACAATTTAAAAATTCGCTGCCTACTTCAAGGGGCTCTGGATGTTTAATAACTCCTACGCAATCACACACCTTTAACCATCAAACCAGTTAAATATATGTATACAAATATTTCTTTTTACACAATAGAATTAATATGCAAATTAACGTGTTGAAATATATCATCTTTAAGTTATTTACTATTATGGTTTTATAGCCCACCTTATTCATACGCTTGATTTATGTCTAGAATGTATTAAAATCGCTATGCAAGCGAAATTTTTATCCAAAATACTTGAAAAATTCAGGGTATTTAATAGTTATTTTATAAAAAAAATAACTCAATTTAATATATTGTTAATAAAATATCTATGGAATTAGAGAGAAATAAATGAAGGTCCATAATTTAGGGTAAATTTCATCATTTTGATAGTTTGCAAGGTTTTGTAGCATACTTTTAGGAAATCGCTTCAATTGAATTAAAATCCCTAACTATTTCTGTGGCATCCCTGCCAGCAACTCTACCATTTTCCTGAGTCTCTCCCTCACAAGCCCCACTGTACTACAAAGAAGAAGAAAAGTACAGCAAAGCGTGCGACAATCAAACAGCTGCGCGCCATCCAAATAAAAATCAAGATGAGCAAGCCCCAAAGACTGTTGTCAGAGCAAGACAGCGAGTGCCTGGGCAAGGGAGAGGCAGAAACGTTTCGTCAAATTGCCTGTTTGCCCCATCAGCGCTTTTGCCGTTGCCGTTTGCCTTTGCCTTTGCCAAGTTCAAAATTATTTAAAACAATTAATATTCATTTTGTTCCGTGTTGTATTCGGCATGTTGTTGCTGTAGTTGTTGTTGTTCCTTTCAATTAGCCTTGCCCGTGCTGATGGTGATCATCGAGCGGGCTGTCCCTCTCCCCCTTCCATGTGCGCCCTCCCCCGTTTGATGAAGGTGTCAAAAATTGCAGCCATAAATTAATAAAAACAATCACACAAACGGCCAAATAGCCCGAAATTTATTCAATTAATAGCGGCGCTGAGACGGCAAAACGTGAATTCTTTAAATATACATAAAGCTTAATAATACGAACAAAAGCATAAGTTCTTGAGAGAAATTTTCTAACTAAGATATAAATGGAAAGGGAAAAACAAATGCCTTTTATGGATTTTTGTTAAAAGCAGCAATTGTTAAGGTACATTTTAGGTAATTCAACTTTGACTTAGAAGCATTATAACGATCGTTTACTGAAAAAGGATTACATTTTTCAAATTGACCGTACTAATATATTTAAATTTTATATTATATTTTAATGGAAAATCCAGATACTACTGAAATCACCTTGATCTGTCTCAAAAAGAATGCATTTACATATTTCGCAATTCAGAATAAGTTTATTTCTATGCTGTAACATTTTGTAGCATACTTTTGGGCGCCTTTTTGAATAGATTTCAAATTCTTATTGATTTTATTGTCTTGTTAATTCAGTGTATATAAATGTAGATATTAAATACTATTAATTACCGACTGGCTCACTTATACCTTTTCTTTCTTCTCTAATATGGGCGGAATAAATCCAATAAAATCAAATGAATTGTTTAGGAATAAAGTCTGGCTTCTGGGAAGTAATTTCCAATTTAATTATATTGTTTTGTGCACAATAGCAACGGTTTGCCATAGCAGATGTCCGCTAAATTGTGGAGCTTGAAGTTCTATTGATTTTGCATGTGGTGGAAGCAGCAGACAATAGCAGCCACTGTGGGTCTGTGGAGCGGCTCATGGCGAACGCATTAATCTATCAGAGCCACGCTCCATTTACGCGGGAGACAAGCCGAGGGAGCGGTGCTCTATAGGCGTACAAATGTGTGTCACAATTAACAATGGAAATTACGCATTAATCAAGCAGAAAGCAAATCATACAAAAATGTAACAAATATTGAGCTGTGTTTATAATTAATTACTCAGATTGATGTATTTATTTAACTCACTATTAATTCTCGCATTTAACACTTATTCTTTCCGTGTAGCAGCCGAGGAAAAATACATTTTAATTAATTTAATTTCTTGTTGTTGTCCAAGGCGGATGTCTGACGGGATGACAGTGGATTTGGGATCCGATATGAATCAGCTTCTGCTGCCAAATTGTGAACGAATCCCAATCATTTTGCCGCTGTCGCTGTCTCTTTCACTTTGGCACAAGACAAAGCCCCGGCTATAAATCGAAAAGTACCGTTTTGCCTGCTTTGGCACTGTGGCACTCAGTCAGCATACGAAATTAAGTAGGAAAGTCGGATGTATCTAAGTCAATATACCCTCTTTTTTAGAGGTTAAAACTATATTTAAATTCACGATTAAATAATATTTTTTAAGATCAAATCTCATATTTACATATATAAATATCCATCTACCTTGCAGAGAGTCTACAATTCCTATTTAATTCCACCTGAGAAAATAGTTATTATACCGCGTTCCGGGTTAGAAAAATGTATTTAAAATCTAGATCTTTAAGATCTAGGTGCTGGATAACATGTTTCTATAATACATCTTTGTGCGAATCCAGTACAGCTCATCATACTTAAGGTGCCGGGTATAACCAGAATCGCCCGCTGAGCGAGAGAGTCAAGTTATTGGCTGGGAATGGGAACTGGTAACTGGTTACTGGGGGAACTGCTCACCAGTAACTCTGAGAAGAAGTCGCTTTAGAAGAGCGAAACTCTCTCTCTCTCTCTGTCAGCGCACACAGCTGACGACAGCAGCTGTCCAGCTGTGTGAACTGGGTGACTCACTTGGCCCCCAACCACACCTTCCACCGGCTACCATCTGACCAAAGTCGGGGTGACGACAACTGACATTAATGTTTCGCTGATGAAGGCAAAAACAAAAGACACAAAGTAATAATAATAATAATGGAAAGTATTTAAAAGTGAGAGAGAAAGAGAGACAGCCAGGTAGATGGATGGCCGCCGATGACGGGCCATCACATGTGGCTAAATGGATTAAAAAGCGGCCAACAGAGAGCGCTGAGCCACAGCCGGAACTTGGTCCGAAGTCAAGGTAAACTTTTACGAGCTACGTTACTCACTTTTTCTGCTTCTGCACATTTTGCATGCGGGTGAAATTGAAAATACTACACAAATACACTGTAGGAAACCCATAAAAGTGTGCGGTAGCTATTACCCAGAGGCCAAACCCACAAAGACAGTTCATTAAATCATAAAAAAAAGACAGCTGATGCTCCTATTTTAATGGACTTTTTTAGGGGAGTATTGGTAGCTCAAAGATAAATAAATAAAATGTTCGAAAGACCTACAAACCTAAGCCCCAAGTCCTAAAAACTAAAGTCAACTAACTTAGCCTGAAATAATCAAATTTTTTTTAACTTCAGGAGGGTTTTAGGTCTCCCATTGTCATCATTTTGGCTTAGAAATGGAATAAACCGTTGACCTTTAATGCTTTAGCATTGGCTGTCTGGCTCTCACTGGTTCAACTTTGGAGTCGTGTTCCAAATCTCTCTAATGGTCAAATAATTACACTCAGCATCTGGACGGCTAACGTTATCCGCCGGCTACCGTTGCACAATTGCCAGTCGGTCGGTTAACCAGGGTCGTCGGGGGTCGGGTGTCGAACGCACAGAACCCAGTTTGTTTTATGGCAATTGTTTCTCTTCCCCAAATGAGTAATTGCTTTCAAGATTTAAGCCATTTCAAGATCTCCATTTATCTCCAAGTTCCGTTGGTTTTCTTAGAGGTTAATCGGAGTTTTTTGTCACAGAAAACGCTGGAGTTCTTGGACTAAAAATAAATATGGTGCTTGTTCCCTTCATATTATTTATAGACTCATTAAATCACAATTCGCATGCTTATGATATTTATAAAATATCAGGCTTAGAAAACTGGTTACTGCTTAATAAAAGCCACTTGCTGTACGAGTACTCGTTAGGCAGTGATATATGGTCAAAGAACCTTTCAAGTTCTAATTCTTGGGAGTCCCTGGTAGCTAATTACCCGTTCCCCATCGCTGGCCGTCGCTCCCAGCTGAGTACCTTGATACGCCTGCTGGCTGCACTAATTCGAGCTTGATCCGGAGGCGCTTTGTCTTTGTCTCCGCAACAGCTGTTCCCTTTGTCAGTCAGTCAGTCAGTCATTAAGTGGTCCAGTGCGTGGAGTGTCAATGAACGGCGCGACGACAGAAAAGCTTGGGATCGCCGGAGCACCTGTTCTCGTTTGAATACGAGCCCCCAAGGTGCCTGTGACAGCTGCTCGTCGTCGCCGGGTTAAGGTCCAGATGATTAGCAGTCGCCAGCTAATGGACGGAATGGAAAGCTCACTGGGCTCCATCCATCTACATTCTGAAATCTTACGAGCAAATCTCTCTCTGGCAAAAATGGATTGCGCTCGTAAATCGTAAATCAGCAAAAGCGAAATGGGCGAGCCATAAAAGTCCGGCATACAAAACATATTAAATTGGGACAGGAAATTAAAACGTTAGCCACCAGCTGGAGCAGAAACGGTAACAGCCAACGGAGCTCTCCGGCCAGGCCATGTGATAAGCCCAAAGTCCGGGGCCAACAGCATGTGGAGCGAGAAACCCAACGAGCCAACGTTGAGCGCAGCTGCCAAAGGGCAGGGGAAAAGTTGTAGCTACCAAGATTAATAATGGCCAGACATGGGAGTAAAGCACACACACTGGAGGAATATAAGAAAAAAGTGCAAGTAACATGAGTGTGTGTACAGACTGTACTTCACTGGACCGGAGTGGGACCCATTGTAATAGAGGTATTTGGAGCCCGAGGGTATAGAGCACTAAAGACTTGAAGGCGGTGTCCAACTTCCTTCTTTGTTGGTTGAGTGAAACTCAGACTTCCAAAAGCAAAAAGCATATTAAACGTCAAATAAGAGATTTTCAGTGTGACCAAATGCTTATATGAGTTATTTAGTGTGACCAAATTAATATAAAATTCGCATTTAACCTTTTTAAATCGAAGGAAAATACATTTTATAATATTAAACGCTTTTAAGAAGTTTAATTCTGACTCATTAGTGATGATTTAATCTTTTTCTTCATTCTCCGACTTGTAGTTGGTGGTTAAATACATATAAAACATTATATTTTATTAACAAAAAACGCTAATCAGAAATAATTAACATATCGCTGACATGGAAAAAACCAGGAAGCTTCTAAAGTGTGAACAAGTCACTTTGCGGATATTTCTTTGTGTTCAATTACCTCAAAAAGTACAGTTGACCACAAAGGAGGAGATCTTCGTTTGACCGAAGACAATATTACTCATTTATGAAGACTTCTTCGGTTTTTGTCAGCTTTGTTAATTTTTTTTCGTTTGTTTACATAGGTTTTTTTTATATTCAAATTTTTTTTCTTGACTTCTTGACGAAAACCAAAGCAAATGAGACAATCAAAATTTTTGAGCATTATTATGTAAATTCCTTCCATCGCCGGGTCTCGAAGTTTGTTATGAGGCCTGGTGGTAGCTCAGTGTGCCATTGACACTCTCTGTGGGTCTATTGGTCCGACAGGTTTATCATCATCATTTTCATAATGCGCCCTTCCCTCCTACTCCTCCAGTTGCTTAACAAATGACTGCTGTTATGAGGTTCTCCTGCTGCTTCTTACAGTTAGTCATTGTCTTGAAGGAGGAGCGTGTGTGTTTGTGAGTTGCATTCACAAAGGCGACCCCCAAAACAAGTGAACAAGTCGTTACTCAGAACCCAACTCCACACCGCCGCCTTTTGTCCATCTTCCCGCTTATATAGTATTCCTATTCCTATTCCTATAGCATTTATGCGTGTTCATGTGTGTCAATATTTGGTTTCCCAACTAATTATCAGTTCAGCGCACTTTGTGAGCTCGCTGGCTCGGTGGCAGAGTGTCAACGCTTTGCGGTTGTCTCACCTCGGGTAATTCGAGAGAGTTCGTTTAACTTTGCTTTTCAAATAAAGCTCGCTGGCTGTCTGATGAATTTCGGTTAAATTTGGATATGGTAAATAAGGAAGCAGCAGCATTAGCAGCATCAGCCCAGTTACAGTTCCCTTTACTCAGAGCTTGGCTCGGGTCACCACCTCATTTTAGGGTGACCTTCGCTGGGGCGCATTTTTTGATACCTTTAGGCCCAGCATAAATTTAGTTGGCCGCCTTTTGTTTCAGTTTCAGTTTCTATTTCTGTTTCTGTTTGTTTCTCGACTGCTTCCACTCTTGTGATGTTTTAATTGCCGCTTGAACCTTGAATTTGCACACACCACAGAGTGCTTTTGGTGGTCACCGAAAAATAAAGAAAAACCTCCACAAAAGCCGCTTGAGAAATGCTCGTAATTAAAGTCATAAAAATGAGTAAATACCGCATTTATCTCTGGCTCTGCTCTGTTTTCAGCGTTCTTTATTGTTTAAGTTTTTTTCTCAGTTTTTCGGCTTCCTTTGTTCGACCTCTGACACGGGTAAGCTAAGTATTTCCCTAATGCGGACAAATTATTACTTTGTGCAATTCTCCATGACTTGACCTTAGAAAGTTGATCGCTAACGAGCGTAATTTTGGTGGGTAATACATTAATAGTAATTAGAGCTGATCATAAATCATAAGGAACTAAGCAGGAATTGGTTTACTAACAAGAAATACCCATAACAATGTATGGTTTCCCTATTAGAGAAATAATTTGGGAACAAAAAATAATTTAGCAATTCTTTGCCATCTTAAAAGATACAATCTCCCATGAAACCACAAAAAATATGAATAAATTTTCTTATAAGTTAACCCTGCTTGGTATTTAAAAGCACTTCTTAATCTCTATTTTGAAAACCGGTCTTTAAAATATGCAAATTTATAGCCAAGGATAGACGAGTGCTATAAGAAATTCTCTTATATTCTTGGTAATTAATAACTAACCCAACAAGATGATTGACACGTCATCATATAACTGGATACCACTGCCTAAACTTGAGAGAAGACTGGCAAAAGACCGGATTTGGGGACTCCCCTCTACCATATCCAATTCTCAACCCCGTTGCCACAAATCACACTGGGTCTATTGTTCTCGGCGAGAACATTATAAATTCAATTCAAAATTAAGGGGATGGATATTTCAACACTTACGCAACCAATCCGCCCAAGAAGGCAACTGGGCCGCCGCCAATGAGACGGATCTTTCGGTGACAGGAGTCGAACAGCGAGGTTCGGGTGGGCGCCTGCGACGTGGGTGACATGATGTGTCCACCGCTGCTGGTGCTAGTGCTGTTGCTGTTGGGATAATGTCGATCGCTTGGCCTGCTAATGAGCAGTTGTTGCTGCTTTTGGTGTTGCTGTTGCTGCTGCTGCTGCTGTGTTTCTGCCGCTTTCCACGCTTGTTGTTCACTTGTTTTGCAATTGTAATTACCGATGTAGTTGTTGTTATTGCTGGTTTGGCTGCTGTTTTTACTGTTTCTATAATGAGTGTTGTTATGATTGTTAATGCAACTATTAGACAAACTGTGGCTGCTGGCGCTCCCGCCGCTGCCGCTGCTGTTGCTGTTAATGCTGCGACAACTGCCGTCGTCGTCGTCGGTCGATGTTGCCGCTGCCGCTAATGTTGCTGCTGCTGCTGCTGGCTTTGACTTCTTTCTGCGCCTGAGAGCCGCCGTGAAATTGTAGCTGCACGGCTCCTTCTTTTTCTTCGGTTTCTTCAGCAATTGCTCCGAGTTTGAGGTTATTGCTGTCGCCAGAAACAGCAAGCTCTTGTCGCCGGCATAAAATTCTGTATCATGTGTCTCCTCCACAGCAACTGTCAGTGGCTTTTGCAGCTTGTGTGGCTGCTGCCTGAGTCTTTGCAGTAGGGTTTTCCGCGGAAGTTGCTGCTGCTGCTGCTGCTGCGGCTGCTGCTTTCCGCTTGATGTTGCTGTTGCTGCTGCTGTCGATGATGGTGTTGCCGTCTTCGTTCCGAAGCCGAGTTGCACGATGTGCTGTGTGGGAGCTCTCAACATCATTCACTGTCACTTTTCGCGTTTTCGCGTTTTCTGTTTTATTTTGTCACTATAATTTACTCATTTGTGGCTGCTGCTCCGGCGGCTGCTGCTGCTTCTCACTGATTTTGCACACATTTGAATTTGATTCAGTTTGTTTTTTTCCATCTTTCACTCTTGTTTAAGCTAAAACTTTCTTCTAAATATAAAAAGTAAATAACAAAACGAGGGGGGGAATTAAGTTTCAAAGCTTATTTGGCGTTGAGCGAACTTTCAACTTTGTCTTGGCCATTCCCTTTTGGCGTTTTTGGCTAAAAGCCATTGAAAACTTCTCTTCTTCGTGCTGTGTGTGTGTATCTGTAAGACTGTGTGTCATTCATCGGCTTCAAAAATGTTTCCACAAGAACTGCACAGTGGAACCGGTTGGCTTAAAATCTGATTTTTAAGGTCTTAAATAATTGTGACAATTCTAAAAATAAAAACAACTCGCCAGCGATTTGACGAAAGCCCTAATCCCAACTAATCCCACTGAAATCCCAAGGCACTGAACCAATTTTGTAATAAATTCCCCTTCGGTAATCTCCACACAGTGCGGTCTGCGATGGCAATGCCATGCCATGTGCCTTCGCCGAGCTTTTATGTACATATATGTATATATTTATTATTTAGTTTTTCTACACACAAATATATATATTTGTGCATAAATATTCCTTCGCCTATTTATGAATATATATATTTGTCGTTAGAAAACGCGATCGCGTGAGTCTTTCGACTCGTTGCGTAGTTCACACAAAACAAAAACAAACACCCAGAGTAAATTGGCAATGGTGAGTGTGAGTGGTGTGATTGTGAGCGATTTGAGTAGGCGCATGTTGGTGTGAGTTGCTAAGCTAAAATCCGCTTATATGTTAATTAGATTTACTACGGAAAAAAATGAATTATAAGTTTCTTCTTATTTGTTGTGCTCGTTTTTTTGCCTGAACTTTTTTACAGATTGTCTTGGCTTGCTGCTAATTTGTTTGGCTTTTCGCTTTTCGCGGCTGCATCGAGTTCATTAATGCAAATGCTTCAACAATCGAGGGAACAACAAGTTTAAAGATTTAAATGTACAAATAAATGGGGGGAACAAAACAAAGGCATAAAGAAAGAAAGACAGAGTTCCTTTTTTACATTCAGACTCAGATGTTTTTCAAGTCGTACTGGCACAGGCCAAAAGAAAAAGAAAGTAAGAGACGGCGGCGGCGTCATCCGCTGCTTACGCAATCTCAGGCAGGCAAAAAAGCGAAACGACAAGGCAAAATTAAAACACATCATTAAAGAAGCACACGGCCAAGAAATGGGCTGGGCCCCGAAAGAAACTGGAAAACCTACAGGCCTCCAGCACAGATGATGGCAGCAAAAAAAAAGGCAGCGGGCAGGCAGGAGCAGAGGAAATACAGCCATAATAAAACGTTGAAGACTGGAGTCTGCAGCGTGTCAAAAGCAAAAAAATAAAGGAGTTGGACACCCGATAACCTTCACCCAAATACCCACTTGTAATGGATGGGGTCCACCCCAGCCTTGCTCGAAAGAGAGGGGAAAAATAGATGGGGAACTGATTGAAGTAAAGCTATTTGGTAAATGCAAATCGATCTGTGGGCCATGTTAGAAAATCAACAAAAAAGAAGGATTGTATCTGATAAATCACCAAAGTAGGGACGAAGGCTGCTTGATAAATGCAAAATCTAATTGGATTGGAAAGGCTTTCCCTAAAATGATTGATGCTTAAAAAAGTGTAAGGTCAGGTTTAATCAAAGATTAAAAAGATACTTTTTACTTATAGAAAAATATATAAAACTAAAGCGAAAAGCTGAGTAGTTACTAAATTAACTATTTAAGATTCTTACTTTCTTTCTGGCTGCATTTAAACATGCAACCTTCCCCCATCTTACAATCTTGGCTTGCTTAATCACTTTCTGAAACTAAATCCACAAAAATTTGCAGGGAAAAACTCCGAGATAAGGTTCTTCGGATGACAGCTAGAGTAAGCCCTGCTCAAGTCAGCGATTAGCCTATCGCCATTTATGACACATGGATTTCTTTATGATTTTTTTATAAAGAATATTGTATGCTGCAGAATTTCCCGGCACATGACATCCGAGAAAGAGCTTATCTGGCTTTAACAACGTGCTTGATGAGCGAATTTAGTGATTCAGTGGCACGAGACAAGCGAGATGACGACCAAGACAGACAGCGGGCTCAGCAAAATGTATATATATTTACGGCAGTCATATATAACTCATGGAAAAGTAAAAGAAAAAGGTGTGAAAAATAGAATGGACTGTGTTTTGACACCACTCCGGGAATTGGTGGACTTTCACAACTGGCGAGTGTACTGGAGATTGAATTGGTGGTTGGCTTGGGATGATGATGGGTGGAGCCCACTGGTGCCACCTGTCCAGAAAATCGAAAGTGTGTCTTATGAGACTGTAAAACACTTCTAACCCTGACAATGGAAAGGAGAAACTTTCTATGGCTTTTAATTAGCGAATTACATGCATGCGATTCTGAAATCTTTTCGGCCTCGTCGTGCGCCTCGTCATGATGCTTTTGTAAGTGTATTTCCATTTCCAGGCACGTCGTCATGGCTGGCCATATAAATCGCTAGAATTAAACCGAGCTGGCAACCATGAAAGTTTCCAAAGAAAGCCGAGTGCAAAAGCATGGAACCTCCACCTTGTCGGGGTGGCGTTGATCACTCTGATGATGATGATGACACTTGGGATTTTGGGAGGTGGTTCCTCCCACCCGGCAATCGACACCAGTAGAAAATGGGGCAGGCTGAGCCCGGCTGAGGTGAGTTGAGTGTGCGCAACACGCTTCGAGAATTTTAAAATGAAAGTTCGTGCCCGTTCACGGTTGACAAAGCATGCGGAAATCTCAAGCAAAGAAGTAAATCGCTTAAGAGCGGAGAGGAGCGCAGAGATAAGTCGGAATAAAAGTCTAGGCAAGAAAAAAACAAAATAATTATATTATTTTAATGTGTTTTCTCTGCTCTGCCAGCTCTTGCTGCTGCCTGCCTTTTCCTCTGTTTTCCTCGTGCTTTATCCGCAGCAGCTGTCGTTTTCTAGCTGGCATTACTGTGAATTTTCAATTAAGCCAAGCAGCCGCTGCCTCTGCCTTTGCTAACCATTCCTTTTCAACGTTGCTGCTGCACAAAACTGATGATGATGTTGCTGATGATGAAAGCTTTCTCCGCGCTGTACCCCTTGCCGATTCTTCGGCTTTTCAACGCTCGCTTGAGCGCTTTGGAAGGGACTTAAGTCTCAGTGCTCGCTCAGCGGATCTAGCGAAGCAAGAAGTGTCATGGAGTGGCAAGGTTATGCGCTGTGCATAAGCAATTAGCTTTTGCGGTTTCCACTCTCGGAAGATATATCTGTGTGTACCGCTTTGTTCGCTAGAGAGTCTCCGGCTAACCAACCGAGTGGCTTTGAGGTCACACACATCGCGCACAGTAAGTAGAAATGGAAATTGATTTGGCGCAACTTCGATCATTACTGGAACCGAAAGACTTCTTTCTGTTTGCAGGGGGAATGAATCGCTTGAAATGGGAACAGAGCAGCCAGCAGAAAAGGGGGCAACTTTCGGATTGCGTACTAAGCATATTCGCTTTTCGAAAGATATCTACAATGTTTCATCATAGCTTGTAAAAAGTTTACATTTAGATTTTTCCATATTGTCTAGTGGCTTGGACAACCATCGGGGCTATGGTAATAAAATGTTGCTAAATAAAATAGACACTAGTATTAGGGAGAACTATGGCAGATGCTTCTTAATTTTAATATATTTGATCTGTTTTTCCTCTCGAGAAGCATTTTTTACTTTTGATTAATTGATAATAATATTTTTTTAGTCACAATAATATTGATTAGTTTGAATTGATCTTTCTTTGGAATTTAAGTAGTAATTTCCATCATCTGTATCAAATTATTGGTGTTAACTTCATCATTCCTATTTGCTATTCATGCTTGATAACCTAAAAATAGAGAAACCGTTGAAAATAGATCAACACTTCCTTGAAGAAGTCATGGTTAAATCATAATCTTTCATTAAAAGTGATTTTTTACATAATTAAATTTGTTATGGCTTAGAAAATGCTCCACTTACTATAAGCAGAACAAATAAAGACTGAAGAATTCGAGAGACTACCAATTTTTTTATGTTAAAACTAAGAAAACTGCCTAGAGGAACATACATGAAGCTAATCCGAGACTAACGCTTAATAATACCAAATTAGAAATAGATCTTTGCCAGATATAAGCTAAATTTTCAACTCTACATGCTTATTAAAAATTTCCCATATGGTCTAGTGGCTGGATAAATCAAAGTTGTGGCTTAAATGCTCAATAAAAACCGTCAATTATTTCACATGTTGTAGGGACATAAATTACGAATAGCTCCATTGACCTAACGGATCGGGCCAAGCCCATGGCCCCAGGTTTCAAGGGCTCGGCCCCTCTCAGATGATAGATCACCATCCATCCATGTGGATCGTGTACTTGGATCAATCGCAGCCGTGCGTTCAGCGTTCAGTGCTCAGCGATTGCAGCAATTTTCACACTCTGAAGGCCACACACAATTGACTGATTAACGCCGATGTGAGTATGCAAATGGGCTAGCGAGTCCGACTCCGATTCCGAGCTGCAGCTGAAAGACAAAAGAAAAACGGAAAGCCGATCCGGTGGTTCGATGATCTACGTGCAGTGCCTGGGATCTACATATGCGATTGAACGTTTCAATTCGCTGCTGCTGTCATCTAAAACGAAGCGAAACCTGAGCGATTGCAGAGCCGCGATGTTCTCACGGCGAGTTACACAAAACGCCGCACATCACGTTTCCAGCATTAATGGGGCCCCGGATTCCCGCGGTTGCCCCGTTCCGCCCCGATCTGGCCAGCTATTGCTCCACCACCGCTGTACGTACTCCACCATTCCAGCCAGTTCCAACTCCAAGCCAATCCAATCCAATCCATTCACGACGGCGCTCTCAGGCTGCGCCATAAACTTGTACTGGGCCCAAAACGTGAGAGAAATAAGAAAGGCCCAAATGGAATAAAACAAAATACAAAACAGTCAAGAAGAGGCCCACTGAAATTACCGAAGAGAAAAACAATAAAAATAAATACATAGACCCAATTAAATCGTGTAAAAAACCAACCCGCCGAGGGGCCGCCGTCTATACACACATATATCTGTATGTAAGTCGCGCTAATTAAGCAAATTAGTAAAAAAGCAAAACGAAAATATGGAAGAAAAAAATAATGTGCTGTGGTCAGCGGCGGCGCGTCTGCTTTACCCACTTTTGTTTTTATTTTTTGTATTATTATTATTTTTTTCGGACGGCAGCAGCGCATTGTCAACATGGCTGAAATTTGACCCATAAAATTTCCCACAAAATTATAGTAATTTCGCTAACTCAATTTGATGAACGAAAATAGAAAAAAACAACACAAAAACAGGGAGATAAAATTATAGGAAAAGCCAGCCGTTAGGGAAATGCGGGATGATGGCCGGCCGTGTCTGTGGGAGTCGGACTCGGAGTCGATTGCACAAAAGTAGCCGAAAATTGTTTGCCGGCAGCGAAGGGAAAACCAGCGCAATTTTCACTGGTCTCCAGTTACCGAACTTCCATCTCTTCACTCCTCTCCGGTTGAAGATGCCGCCGCAGCAGAGAGAGATGGGGGTAGGGAATAATGGTGGGGGGGGATAGAGCTGATCAAAGGGGACTAACCGCATAATTATAGCCCGCTGATCACAGCAACGGGCATTGAAGAAGGCGGCGGTGGGCGGGTGAAATTGGACGACAGAAAAGACGGCCTGCAATGGAACCCGAGACCTCTTTGTATGGTCGGGGCACAGTGGGTACCGAGAGGATATACTCTTTAAGGGTAAGAAGGATGCTTATAAAGATGAGTAAGACTTTAAATTAAGAATTAAGACTTACAGGGAGGGTCCAATAAGACTAAGCATGCCAAAAATCCGACTAAGAACTAGACTGCCTTCCTTAAATACGAAGAATAAACTTAGGCAAGGCTTGAAAACTCCTTCAAGATTTTTAGATTAAAAAAAGACTTAACAATGATTTTTTTCAAGACATAAACTCAGCCTGGACTCGGAAACTATTATCTCTATAAGCAATTTTGTGTAAAAATTATTACATTTTTGGTTTTAGAAGACCAATAAACCCTACGAACTTCCTATGCTCATTTGATTGGTTTACAGATCATAAAACTGTCATAATTCCGCTGATCAAAATGCATCGCTGACTTCCTTCATTAAACCTTTAAAAAAAAGCCTCTACTCAAAATGCAGAAGTTGTTGCCATCGATGTTAACACGATACACGAACAGCTATGAGGAAGGCAATAAGTCAAGACGGGAGAAAAAATAAACATATTCATTTTTCAAACATTTTTATAGCTCCAAAACCACAGTGCCGCCTGCTGGGGACGAATGACTTCTTTTGGTCAGCTGGCGAGGGGATGGGGACTTTTGACAATGTTGTGGGAGCCAAGACGTCTCTCATACAACATCTCGAGTGCTGCTTGTCTCTTGGCAAATGGGGCGGGGGCGGTGCCATGGAAAAAAACATGATTGCAACACGGATATTTCATCTGCTTTGCTGCTGGCTCGATATTATTTTTTTTTCAGTATTTCTATACATTTTTCGACGCGGCCAACAATTATCTGCGAACAAGTGTATCTGTATCTCACGGATTCCGCTGCATATGCGTGCAATTAGCGGCGCGTGTTTCTGCGGATAAAAAGGCAGGAAAGGTGAAGGAGGCGAAGGCGCGTCTGAAGTGCTCTTTGTGACGGAAACATTTTGCAAAACATTTCGCCAGGCACTGCCGTAGTCATTTATAAAATATGAGCCTACATATACATTCACGGTTATTTCGGGAAGCTTTCAGTAGTGCAAGACAGCGGCGGGTAAAAGGACTAGAAGCAGAAGAGAGAGAAAAGCCTATGATGGCAATGCCGCCGACAGCTGAATAATAAATTTAGCACGGCTCTTCGATTTTTCCCGATTTCACATCGCTTCGCTTTCGATTTGGCTCGGTTCGGTTTTGGTTTCGTGGCTAACACAAACACAACACAAACGTCGGACAACAACAGCTGACATTGACACTTTTCGTGTGGCCCGGCGGCGCAGAAAAAATCGTTTAAGGTTTATTTATATAAAAGCAAAAATATCGAACAATCCCCATGCAAAGCTAAAGGAAAACGCGCTGAGAAATACATAGGCAAGCTGGCAAAATACAAAATTGCCCTGTCAGAAGTGAAATATCCGCTCAATACAAAGTCATTCCATTATACACTGCCAGATATTTATAGCAAGTTTAGGGTACAAGATGTTGCAAACTAAGCCAGAGAATGATGGTATCTTGAAGATGGTTGTACTTATAGGGCTATGACACTGCATCGAACTTAATTTATACGATTTTCTAGATATTTATATCAAGTTAAGAGTCTAAGAAATTGCATTTCACGCCAGAAAATAATGTTAGACGGATATGACACTGTAAAGCACTAAATTTATTAATGGTTTTTGCAAATTAATGCCTTAAATTTGTATAAAAACTGCCATTTTGTTGTCTTGCTCGTCAAGAATATCTTCTATCTATCTGTCTTCCTATAGGGATATGACACTGCATTGAACTTAATTTATACGATTTTCTAGATATTTATATCAAGTTGAGTGTCTAAGAAAAATGCAATTTCTTAGAAAATAATTTTCAGTTTCCAGAAAATAAAGTTATACGGATATGACACTGCATAGCACTTAATTTATTAATAGTTTTTGCAAATTAATGATTAAATTTGTATAAATACTGTCATTTTGTTGTCTTGCTCGTCTTAAGGTGAAACCATTTGTTTGGCGTCAAGCCTCTAATGAAAACTGTAATAAATTACATTGTTAAGACAGTGTCATAGCTCTATGAGAAATAACATATAAGGCAATAAAATTCCTTTAAAAATAGCAAACTATGGGCCAATCAACAAGCAATTTAGACAATTAATAAACCTTAAGAAATAGCAATTGAAACTATTAATGTATAGTTCAATACATTCTTTAAAATAAATTAATAAAATATTTAAATAATTACTAATAAAGTCTGAAAGCTGGCTTAATTTCAGCTGCCTGTTTCTGCTATTTAGAGCCAGCTGTGGTTACCGAACTCAAAAATAAGCTAGCTCTCGATTTCCGCGTCGCAGTCGCGCACTTAACCTTCAACTCGCATTGAAGCCAATTTGCTGCTTTGTCTTCGCCACTCTTCTGGTTTCGTTTTCACACCCCCTTCCAACGCCCACTGACGCTAAATTAAATCAAAATTTATGAAGTGATTCTAGCAGCGCGTCGCCGAGTGTGTTTGCTGCTTGGATGGATTGCCATTGCTCGCGTTTTGAATGGGCTTAATTGTTGCCGATTTTTGTGTGTGTGTGTGTACCACCCCGTTAAAGGTCAAACGAGCATTTTGGCAAACCGAGAAAGAGTGCGAGAAAAAAGGGTAGAAGAAACGAAAAAAAATAGAAACCGAAACTGAAACTGGCAAGTCACAAACACAAACACAAAAGCTGTAGAATTATTGGTATCAAAAGACATGAAAACGAGTTCCACAACATCAAGCTGGCGGCGGGAGAGCAGGAAGACGGAGACAGATATGGGAAGAGAGATAGAAACACTGCTTGTGCTTGTGCTTGTGCTTGGCTGCGGTGACGTGAGATGCACATGCAATGGATGACGATGACATGATATACATAGATAAGTGTACCTCCGTACGTATCGGTGTGTGACTTGGAAGCTGCCTGGCCACATACACATATGGCATAACGGTTCACTGGAAAGGCGAAGAAGTTTTCGGGTCGCTAACTAACCCACTTACGAGAGATTTATCCGCCAGCGCCTCTATAACTGTGACTATCCTTCTCTCATATATAACAAATATATAAATGGGTTAAGCGATCGATTAATCAGTCAGTGAAAATTAAATAAAACAACACAGCCGGCAGGCAACCCCAATGCATATATGCATGAACCCGTTGGAATAAAAACGCAAGGCAATTGGTACAATTTTCGCTGGAAAACCAGCCTAATGGGGGAATACCGTGTGAAAAGGGTTTTCCCCGCTTGGGGGGAAAAACGATCAATAAGCGTGGCAAATATATGCCACTTGCCATCGCTAATTACTATAAGAACAAGTTGATTTTTTATCAAGGTATTCAATTGCTTTCGGGGAAATAAATCAAATTATTACAGAGCAAAAATATAACTTTTCTCCTATAAAGATCACTTAAAGCTACTTTTCTTGCTGTTTTCTATTAAACACGCTGCTTGAAAACAATATTCGTATTTGTTAATAAAGGTTTTATGTTTAATTTACATTAAAAGTTCATATTTCAGAGCCTAAGAGCCTTTCACGTTCCATATAATGGTTACTCACTAAAGTCTAATATGGCCTGTATTTTTGTTAAAGCCAACTTGCTGTTAATAGCTCTAAAACCCAAACACACTTCATATTTATTTAATTTTTAGCATGTTTGTAAATCCAAATCCATAAATATCGCAATATATCATATGTTTGGATTAACTTTTAGCTTCTACCTTTCGCCAAATGTCCCTGGGAATTTAACTATGGGAATTCGCCAACTAATTCCAGTTGCTTTGGCCATTTTAGTCTGACCTAAAAAAATCGATAAATGGCCTAACGCGCGCCTGAGGGCTAAAAGGGGTCTGGTTAAGGGGCCGAGTAAGAGGGGCTCACCGGAAGGTGTGAGAAATAACAAGCTGCTGGTTTAGCCACTCGTAATGTTGTTTTTTCACCATATTGAACACGTAGGCGTCAACGGGGTTGACAAAAACAGAAACTACAAGGGAAACCAGAGGAGGTACACAGAAAAAAAGATCAGTAGAATATGCCAAAGGTCGAGGTAATGGTTAAAAGTAATGATTTCAAAGTAAAATAAAATATTTCGGTCCTTTACATAATTTTTTACACTCTTAACTGGTTTTCTGAAACAGTTCTGGTTAGATTAACTGCCAGTTAACAACAGAAGCTCTCTGAAGAGAGCTAAGAAGAAGGAGATAAAACTTATTTAATCAAATTCCACTCTGTGTCTGCATTTTACAGGCCATAACTTTTTATCACTTAACCTTCAGTTAATGTTTAAAAAATCATGATGGTATTTATGGCTTTTTTGACTGGTCGTTAACTTTAACTGACAGTTAAGCAAATGGCAGCTTAATTTTACAGTGAGAAATTTTAAATAACGAAATTTAACTATGTTATTCTCTGTTTCCAATGGTATTCCGAACAAATACTTCTTGTAAAATCAAAATTAATCAAATATGGTCTGAAAACGCCAACTAATATTTCAAAATTCCCTTCAGTTTAAAACCCTAAAACGAACAGGAGTTTTAAGCTCATATCCGGCATAGAGAATATCAAATATCCACAATTTTTGTCCGTGTGTTGCAGAGAAAACACCTGACAATGCCGCAAGGGCGAGAAGGGAGGGTAACAGGAAAGGCGAGCGAGGGAGGTTGCCTCAAGAGGGATGGCAGGCGGGCAGGCAGACAGACAGACAGGAAGCCCGTGAGGAAGGAAGCTCGTTCCTGCCGCAGCGGCAAAGGAAGTGGTTAAAACAATATGGTGGCGAAAAGAGAAAAAAAAGTAGTGCTGGAGTGGCAGCAGCAGCAACATCGTGAATGTACCGTAACAGTGGTTGTTGCAGTTGCAGTTGCAGTGGTTGCTGCTGCTGCAGTTGCTGGTGTGCCAATTCTAAGCGTTGCATTGGCAACAGTCGCGCTTCGCCGGTTTCACAACTGAACTCTCAGCTGCTGCCTATTGCTCCTCTGCTGCTGTTGCTGCTGTTGCTGCTGCATTGCGCGTAATCAGTGAAGCAACAAACCGTGGCAGCTAGCTGCAGCAGCAACAGCAACAATAAGCCGCCAACAACATGGTTTGGTTTTTGCCGAGGAAAAACTTGAATGCCGTTTTTTCGCAGTGAATGACACAGTTTCACACAGAGTCGAGAAAATCACACAAATACACACACCACACACGGGCACTTCTTCTCTTTTTTCTTCTTTTTCTTCTTTTTGGGGGAACCAGCTTCGTTTTCTTACATTTTTTGCCTGTTTTGGGGAAGTGCTTATTTTTTTGTTAGATTATAAATATTCACTCCGTTTCGCTAGCATAGCATTTTCGCTGTTGCTGCTGCGTTTTTAAACTGCGCCGCGCGCTGTGAGGTTGCAACCGACGGCGGCGCCTCGAAAAACAATGTCAAAGACGCGACGGACAACAACAACAATCGACCTGCGACAGCTCAACCGACCAAGCGAGCCAAAGGAAATTTCTACACTGAGCCAAGTCAGCCGTCTTTTGACTGACTGCTGCTCGAACGGCTCACACACACACACCTAGCGGCGCAGCAGAGAGAAATAACAAGAGCAGAGCGGCGGCACACACAGTTAAGATGAAGTGGTTGCTGTTGCTGCTGCCTTTGGATGTTGCTTGCTGCTGGTCGACGCACACAACAGCAATATATGTTCTCACGGCAGCAGCTGAGCGGGAGAGAGAGAGTACGTGTTTTGCATACAAAACGGAGGCATTTGTGTGTGTTTCCGACCACTTGTTTGACTGCTTTGGGGGCTCTCGGGCTCTCTTTTAAGGCTCTCTGGCATCAGCTGGCGGCTCATTGTTGATGTTTCAGCAGCTGACAGTATAAGAGTTGCCAGACTGTTAAGAAATGAGATTACTGCAAAATAGTAGTAGAAAGGCAGTAGAGAGTTTACTACTCTCTTGTAGGGAGTTCAATATGGGAGTAGAAATGTGGGAATTTTAAGATGATTCATTTTTCTATAAATTTCTCTAGAATTTAATTGAAACATTTATCTTTGGTTTACCTGGTCCTTGGCAACATGCTCCTCTTTACAGAAATCCCCCAAAATTTGTATTTAACCAGTTACTCACCTGAAAGAAAAAGGAAAAATAAAATAGATTAAAAAGACGTTAAAACACAAAGGGTAGGACCTCCAGCAAGTTCTTATCAATGAGTTGACCCCAAGCCCGCATAACATGGTCCGGCATGACCCCCTCCCACTCCCCGGGGCACAATTATCACGCTCTTTTTTCGGGAAGAAGAAATAAAATCGAAAAATCAAATAGAACGAAGGAGGAGCAGAGGTGGCAGGAAAACGAAGAACACAGGAACTGCATTTGATGGCCTGACTTACACAGAATCTAGTCCCGAATAAGAAAACAAGAAACTAAATGCAACGTCATTCACAACAAATAAGGTTGAAAACAGGAACAACAGGCCAACAGCAACTAAACACTTGGAGAAATTAAATGAAAGGTTTTGGAACTAATGGGAGTTGATAGTTTTCCCTTAATTTTTATTTCTATCATAAATTTATAAACTTATACTTGAATTAAAATTAATTTATACTTTGTACAAATATAGGAAATATCATTCCCTAAAATATGATCAAAAATTTAAGTATTTTCTGGGGAAAAACCCTTTTTTGAACAAACTTTTTGGTTATGCTTAATATATTAAGAGATAACCTCAAAAATGCGACGAAATCAAGCAGCATAAATTTTTGTAAGCTCATTATAGTTAAAATTAATAAATATTTCTTAATGTTACTATTATACCCGATGGAAAAAGGAGCAAGAAAAGTTGTAGTTTTTCTTCAGGATGTAATTCTTTACCAGATATATCTTTTTCTGCTTAATAACAGCTGGCTTTGATTATTTTCTGTAAGTGTATTTGCCACCAGCTGTCTGTAAAAGAGCGGCAGAAGGAGCCAGAGATAGAGACAGGGAGGGAGAATAGGTGAGAAGCGGATAGAGTCAAGAAGGAATCGTGGCAGAACAAGCACCTGTGACCGCCCGCAATGCAACGCAGCAGCAGCGGCACCGGCAACGGCAACGGCGGCAAGTTCATTTGCACCACATCAAATTTTACTCAACAATATAATGCACACACGGGGAGCGACTAATGGAACATCTGATCCGGCTCTCTCTCTATCTATCCCTCTCTGTATATAGGTATATACCGATGTGTTGCCTTATTTTCTTTGACTATTTGTGCCTCTCTGGCTGGCTGTGAGGCGCAGCAATTGCAACTGCAACGCTTGGCTGCTTTCTAGCGGCTCAACTGCCGCTGCCATTTGCCATTATTCGAATTGCTTTGTGCCCATTACTTATTGCAGCGACTGTTTGCACACGATCGCGATCTCTGGATTATAGATATTGCGGCAAGAGGATTGAAAAAAATGCCAAAAATAAACCGAAACCCATTTAAAATAGAAGAAATTGTAGACAAGGGTCAGGGGTCAACACATGTCGTATTCATAAGATGTTTGGGTAAATATTTCTTGTTCAATTGCCTTGAGGAAAAATATTTGGACTTGTCACATATTTGTAAACATTTTCAAGTGCCAGTTGTAAATAAAATTCTCAAGTATGTGTCTTTTTTTTAACTACCTACATAAATAAATGTGAAATTGCAGGAAATTAAATTGATTTATTATACCGGTTTCAAGTTTTACATTGAAATTGAATAAATAATACATTTGTCTGTTGTTTAAATGAGTAAAAATATATTTTATATTTCTTTTTACATCCTTTAAATCTGCATTTAAATAAAAAATTCATCTAGTTCCTTATTCCCTGCAGGTCGGATCTAAAACATAGATTTCAAACCCCACACGTCGTTGTCATTTGATTTATGGAGCGACCTTTATTTATCCTTTTTGCTACCCATAAAAGGAGGACAAGTCAACCGAATTGGCCTCATAAATATGACAGTAATAAAGGGTGGCCTGAATGGACTATAAAAGTACCAAACAGTGCAATGCACAAAAGTTCACAGGCCATATGGGGTTAGCTTTTCCTGTTTATACTAAGTACTTACACTTGGCGAGTCCTAACTAGAAGGAACCTTTAAAGCCTTTAAAATATAACAAAATGCTAAACCTATATAATTCTTATTCATTAATTACTTTTTAAAATAATATACATTAACATTGACTTCCAAATTTTTTCCAGTTTTTTCCATTTTTTTTTTGTATAAATTTCGTAAGGTTTCTCTCATGTGACAAATCTTGAATTGTAAGATTGTAGGCTTTTATCATTACCTTGCTAATCAAAAACTTTGTCACTTTTAATTGCTAAAAAATATATATATTGCAAATATTAGATATTCTTATCGCTACCCCATGGTAACTATGTTATTTTTCCAATATTATTGCCACCATGATATGTAGGCTCTGTATGGCTAACAGTTGTGCTTGTTTATCAATCGTAATATTTGATTTATGATTGCTTGTTGTTGCTCCACCTCCACCTCCACCTCCACCTTCAACTTCAACTTCCCAACTTAATTGCAAAGTGAAAGAGTTAAGGAGATCGCTTCCTGGTGCCCGAGAAAAAAAATAACAAACAAGCAAATAAAACTAACACAACTAACTGCAAAAGTGTTCAGAGAAAATAATATTTTTCATATTACTCTCACACTCGAATACACACGGAAAAAAACGAAAATAACTTGTACTCCAGCTGTTTAGGAGTGCCTCAAAAATCGTTTAAGAGAATGCTATTAAACGGTGAATTTCACAAAAGAAACCCCATTTCATGGAATATGTGTCCTTAAATAATTTATTTCATTTTTTTAGACACTAATTTAATCAATTTTAAAGTTCATAGCAACATAACTTATGGTAGCCTACTATTCGACACAATTTTAATTGATTTAAAGAAATTTCCTAGGCTTGGTCTTTTGAAAGAATTTTTTATTTTCAATCAGATAAAAACCAATTGAATTTCTCTCTGTGCACGCGCTGCTCAGTGTGATTTGTTTCTATTGCCGCCGTGCCTGAGATGCTGTTGTTGTTTTTGTCCGCTTATACGTTTCTAGTTTTGCTTGGGGCGACGTTAGGGGTGAGGTGATGGGGCCAGGCCAGGAGGGGGCCGGAAGGGGGGCGGCAGTTCCGTTTTAGTCGGTCACGCCACCACATAAATAAGACGGAACAACAAAGCGTATCAAGATGTTGTTGTTGCCAGCGTTACTGTAGTTACTGCTGCTGCTGTTGCTGCCGCTGTTGTTGCTAGTGTGGCAGCGGCTGCTGCTGCTGCCTCTGTTGCGGGTCATGCGCAGTGGCAATGACGTCAGAGGTAGCCATCAAATTAGGAAATGCGCAAAAAAAAAATAAATAAAAAAATAACATACACAAAAAAACAACAAAACAATGAATTTAAATGAGCGCCACATAAATGCAGACAAAATACGCATAAACGTACAGCGGCGGTCAAAGTTGTAGTTTCCATTACAAAGATTTGTATAACAAAGCCTTTACTCGCAAGTAAGCATGTTTCTCTGTCCAGCCTCTGCCGGCACACGTACAATTTTTAACAGATTTTGTGGCTATATTTTTATTTTATTTGTGTTTTATATATTTTTACTTTTATTTTCATCAATAAATATTAAAGATTTGTCATTTAATATCAAAGGGCCTTTACATTAAAGAAACAATTGCTCTTTATTTGAAAAATTTAATATTTCTTTATATTTAAAAGCCATGATGAGAAATGGAACTACTTAAGATTACACAAATTACATGTAACACTTAAAAAATCCCATAAATATTCTTAAATTCTTTTTTTTTAAATAAATCGTAATAATATAAATTAATCCCTTGGTAGTATGTATTCCCCAAGTTCTGAGATCTACGATAGTGGCCCTTACTGTGGCTTTCAATGTGCGTCTCGGACCTGGCACTGTGTGATTTATGTGTCGCTAGCCAACGAAAGGGGGCGTGTGTGTAAATCGCGCCAGGGGCTGTCGGGGCTCGAGGTTAATGCCAAAACTGCACAAGTATATACAACACTATCTCTACATAAATACATATATGCAACACATTCGTCTGTGAATCAGCATCGAATCCCCCGCCCCTGGACATCGCAGGGGTTTCTCCGTTCGTGCAGCATGGAGAAGAAACCCTACAAAGCCCCCCCGAAAGCAGACCAAGGAAAACTGCGCCGCAAAATTTAATAAATTTCAGAGAAGGAGGGGTTGAAGTCAGCAGGGAAGGGAAAATCCAATAACAAAAAGAATAAATAAACGAAATAGGCGATAGGCAGACGCAGAAATCAGCTGTTTTCCGAACTTTGCCCCGCTGCCAGCACATGTGATAGGGCGAGAGCAAGTCAGAGACGGAGAGAGAGAGTGGCAGAGATGGGGTGAAAGTGCGGCAATCTCACTCACTCACTTGCTTTGCCTTTGGAAAATGGTCCCTAAACGAGAGCCAAAAAAGAAACGACGCAATTTTCGCGAATTTTCCAGGGCTTTGAAGCCAATTAGGGAGAGCAAAGATAAAAGAAAACTATAAAGCTTAGCTACGTTTTTCGGTTATTTTTTTCAACCCATTAAACGGAATAAACAGTTCATATTTTGGCATTTTTCTTTATATTTTGCAACGTTATTTCTTCACTAACACAAAAACGCTTTAATATTATATATTTTTCATGAGTCTTTAATGTTATACATTTTTCATGACAAAGAAGTGGTATTTCATTAGCGTCCAACTTATCGGCTCAAGTTTAGAGACAACGGTAACGATACCCTCTGAATAATTGATTATTGAGTTCAACAACTTGATTGGAAGACCTTAGAGCCGAGCCTTTTCTCCCTTTCTTTCTCCTTCCTCATAATGGAATACTTAATTTCATATTCTTTACAAATGTGTACTGATTTTAAATTAGGAACACCAGGAGAACTGGAACCCCTAACTACCCTCATTTGTAGTACTCTAACAAGGGGAATTCTTTATGGGAATATTTTATTTGTGAGCTAAAAGTACTTCAAATAACATCTTGGTTGTATTATAACTAAAGCTTAAATTTTTAAGAACCTGTAGTATTTTTATGGTTTAAGTCTCACCAAGAAGATGCTGAATCTAACCTAGATTTTTTCTTAGAAGTCTTGAGCTCAACGGAATTTCAACGCAAAAATATAAAATGTTGTCTACCTGTCTAAAAATCGGCAGATAAGCTGATTTATTAACCGAATATTCTTCTCCCATGCAAATAAAGATCTTGTAGAATTGCACAGGTCAATATTACTTCAAAAATCATCGAAGTTGTTGTGACCTTTCAGCAATATTTGTCTATTTAGTTCTATATTATGGAATACTGTCATCCGACATTGATAAACCTCTCAAATTGAAATTCCAAAAAGAAAAATCGTTGGCTTATATCAATTAAACGATTAAGAATATTTATTAATTATCCATAGAGAGAGGAGAAATTGTAATACCCTTTCCACGGTTGGTTAGACCCACTGACAAGGACTTTAGTGCAACATGGAACTCAGTAAAGCTTCCTTATTTATTAAAAAAACAAAATTAGATTCAATAAAAGATCTTGGAAGTTCCCAGACTAATTAATGCGAATACCTCCCATGTGCCGCCCTATTAAGTGTTCCTGTTATGCCCAAACGGAATCCGCTTACCGACAGAAACACGTGACCGTCTCCTCGACATCCAATGGCAGCGACAGCTGCGATGCTGGGCCAGGTCCCGTTCCAGCTGCTCCACCGCCACCGCCACAACCACCACCTCCACCGTTCTGACCGTTGGCATTCTGGCGGGGAACAGCCCGTCCAGGAATGTGACGCGACGACGCGTGCAGGAAGGTGGCGGCGAAGGTGGACGAGAGTGAGGAATGCGACGCCGAGGTGCGGGGCGTGGAGGCGGTGGGCGTTTGAGGGGCTGTGGATGTGGACCCATCGCCGGCATCCGCCAGAGGAACCGAGGAGTAGCGGACAAGGATCGCACGGCTGACGCGATTGCTGCCCGTGAGATTCGAGATGGCCCAGTTCATGGCCTCCTCCGGAGATGGCGGCTGGGAGAACTGGGTACTGACCGCTACCGCCGCTCGAGTGCAACTGAGCTGCTGGCCGGGGCCAGAAACCCCTAGAAAGCGGCCAGGGGTGGTGCAACCTTCTTTGCACATACTAAATAAACACAATCTTGGCCTGCAAAAATTGATTTTGTTTAGTGATTTGCGCCACGCCCCACAGCTTGGAGACTCGGCCGCGCTGTCAATCAATGAATGCCCCGCTAAGGCTAGAGAAATGTGGCCAACAGTTGCTAGGTATTCCCTCCCTTGCCTGGCCATTATGCCTCTCCTTAGTGCATTTGTTTTACAATTTTCCCTTTTTCTTCTGCACTTGCACCCGGGCCTGGCCTGGCTTGCCGGCTAATTCAATTAGAGTTGTACTAAGTGCGCCTCAAGGCTGTCGGAATGCACACGCCGCCAGCGGAACAGCGAGGGTTGCTAATGAGGTAAACTGCTAAGAAATGCATAGCAAAAATGCCTTAGTTTTACCTGGAAAAAAATTAAATTACCAAGAAAAAGGGGCTTTAATCTTACTGAGTTATGGGATTAAAATATGTAATAATTCTTAAGCAAAGATAATCACAAGTTAGTAAAGGGTTCGAACATCTTTTCTTGAATCTTTATCTCCATTTTACTTAGTACCTTTTCAATACAATTATTATGATAACAAAAGTTCCCTTTTCTTGACTTGACTTTATTCAATCCTTGAACTTTTCTTCCTTGCATACCAATTTGGCATTAAATATTAATTTTTATTTGCCTAAATACTGCTCGTTTATTCTCCCTCCCGAGTGAGTAAATATTTTTCCCAGTGGACGTAAAAGCCCTCTTTGCTGGCAAGGGAAAAAATCGATAGCCTTTCTCTTGCCACATTTTTAATTGTTTTGCCAGCTCTAATGAAAGCCCGCTCCAATGGAGGGCGATGACGTCCAGCCCAGTCCACCGGAGAGACGCCCTTCCCCCAGATATTTCCGCACTCGTATGATGTTGTCGTCCTCCGCTGGCAGAGCCATCAACTGATGTGTACTTTTCCCCTTTTTTTTTGGCGTATGGGGTGTGACATGTGACACAATTTGTTTGTTCTTTGTTGCTCTCACATCGTTTTTGTTTTTCTCTGTTTTTTTCGTGTGTTCCTTTGCCTATTTGGATGCTGTGACAGTCCACAAAAGATTGGCCCCTGTGTGTGCGCTCGCCCGTATATAGCCTATATAGTATACCGGGCTCTGGTATATGGCTTTTGCTAACGACTTTACCATCTGGCTTTGTAGGGAACAAAAAAAAAGAACACACGTAAGCATCAAATTGTCAGTGGGGATGTGCGGACTTAATTTGTCCAAACGGACCAGGGAAGCCATTCATTAAACCCTCCAGCCACCGATGTCTGTTTCTAATCAACTCGATTTCCGCATTTTGCCACCGCTCAATTTGTCTATTTAATCACTAAATTGTGCTTAATTGCTTTTCTTCCCCGAACTGTGTCCCCTTTCAAATTAGTATGTAATTTTTTGGGTAGTTTTCGAACAGGTATATAGGGCACAAGTCAAGGGTTTACAACCCTTAAATCCGTGCTTAACACTGTCGGATTCGGATTAAGGGTCTGAACTCAAAGGCTATGCTAGACTGTCCAGTTGTCGCGAATGTGTAATTAGCGAAAGGGTTTGGCGACGCTAATAGAAATTTAGTGCAGGCTGTAGAAAAATTCAGACGAGCCCTTGAAATATAGTCTGAGAATTTTGTAAAATGAAAAAAGACTATCGAAAGAAGTGGATTTATGAAACTGGCTTAAAATATTGTTTAAACTAGATTGAGAGAGAGTTGCTACTCTCTTGTATATGGCATTTTATTATCTAAATATTCAAACATACTTAGTAACAACTATGCTAAATCTTTACTTATTGACAGATCAAAGTTAAAGCTTTAATGTTTAGAGCAATTTTTACCTAATGCTCAGATTTTCTGGTAATGATTGTGAAGTTAAGGGTTGAGAGGTATCCTTTAAAAGCCACTCAAAAAAGGACCGTGATTCTGAAGAGAGAATACATGTCTTTCAAAAGACTGTCTATCAAAATGGCATTCCCACCTACCTTTTTTTCCTATACAACCCTTTTTTCCTTTTGGGTATCTTTGCTTTAAAGATTTGCTCTCATTTGCATTAATTTTTTGTATTCTTATACTATTTTTTTTTATTTTTATAAAGGATTTAGTTTTAAGCTACCTTATTAAACCTTAGGGGATGGACGCCAAAATATGGTAATTTCTCATTCGTTAGATACAAAATGTATAAAACGGTATCAATTTTAAAGAAAAACAATGAGACGATTTAAAATTTTTAAAGTTACTATATTTTTTAAATTAATTTTGTTTTGAAATAAATTGTTATAATAAATGTTTTTTTTTTTTAATTTTTTTTTTGTGAAATAAATTATTTACATAGTTAGCACTCCGATTTTATAGCGTCTTTAGCAGACTCAAGTGTGGTAATGAAATTGGCAAGTTCATTAAACCTGCTGGCTATCTGTAGAATTCCGTCCCTGCTTGGAGGCATAAACAAAAGGCGAAAGGCGAAGCAGACAGAGCGATGAAGAGGAGAAGAAGTGGCGGAGAAGCGACGAAGATGGGCACAAAAATAAACGCAGCGCAATCAAAGTGCAGCGATGGCCTTGCGACTCCGATTCGTGGGAAGAAGAAGAAGAAGAAGGCGATCACACGCACACAAGCACAGAACGCACACCAGGGGCGGATGCAGAAAACATTAAAGGGGAAAAGGAGGCTTTTGAAACTATATAATATTTGACCAACTATATTTCTCTTCATTTAATATTTTGTATCATAACACTTGGTGTTTTTTTATTACAAAACTTATCGTTAGACGAGGTTATTATTACTCAACCGAAGTAAACAAAGGCTTTATTGACCACAGAACCCCCCTGAAGAAGCCACTGACTTATACACAGCCATACATACAATCGTGATTCGAATTTCTTATGGAGTTCAGTGTGTAAGTAAATCAAAACACTTGCGACTTGGTAACCAGATTTGAGAAATCGATAAAATGCCCATTGATTTTTTGTTTAACGCCGCAAATCACAACAAAGAAATGCCCACAAAAAAGGCCAAGCTTCTATTGTTGGAAAAAAAATCTAGTTTTATTTTCAGTTGCCTTCATAACTCGGATACGCAGTTAAGGGTTAATTTGTAGGGTATTTTTGGGGTCTGCTCCTGTGGGGAGCACGACGAAAAAAGAAATTTCTGTCGGCGAAAATGCGAAACGAGGCCAATTGGCAAAAGGCCAAATGGCGACGAAAAAGAGTAAGCAGACAAGAAAAAAAAACAGAGGACACAAAAGACACAGAGACGAATCGAGAGACGCGAGACGAAAGACACGAAAAGAGACCCACCAAGTGGTCACCAACCAATGTACCCCATATATATTTTTAGGGAAAAACTTCGTATTTGGGGGACATTTCCGAGATTGCACTTTGGATTATGGTGGGGATTTTGCGGTTTAGTATTATGTATCACTCACCCCATCAGCCAATCGACCGTGTCGCGCAGATATTCCGGAATTCGCTCCAGTTTGACGGCTGTTTCTGCTGCTGCCTCCTAATTTTCCAAAGTTTTTCCCCAGCTGAGGGAGCGAACGCACACACACGCACTCGAGAAACGTACACACACACACGCAGACGGGTTGTGGGACGCACACACGCACACACACACCACCGCCACCAGGATGTGGAGATCACCGGGCGAGCCAATCGACACTTTTACTTTTGTCAATCAATATTTGGGTGATTCGTTTTGAAACTTTGCACATCAAATTTTTTTCCTGCTTCTTCTTCACTTGTTTGTGCACTTTGTTGAGTCCCGTTATCGATTCGAGTCGATTACAATCGATAGGCGCCATCTGCGCAAGCATTCGATAACAGCTGCGCAAAGTGGCTGGAACTTTTTTTTGGTTTTTTACATTCCAAATAATTGGAAATATTTGGTTTGCTTAATTTTATTCATTAGCTTGCTTAAAATACTTCGTGAAATCATATTTTGTTGAGTTTAATGATTATTGAAACGGTTGTTTAGAGTCTGCAGCCCTGGCTGTTGCCTATCAGCTGTGTGGCTTCAAGGGCGTAATGAGGGGGATGGGTATAGCGGAATGTAAATATATTTTTAACAGTTTCTATATTTCGTAAACATTTCCTTAATTAAACTCTCTTGAGTTGATACTTTAAAATTTTTCATTTACGAATAGTATGAGCCCCCTTTAAAATTTCTACTGACTACACCTTTGCCAGGTAAACAGGTAACAGTTATCGCAGAGCATATTTAAAAAAATAAATTGAAAAAAGAGATAAACATCAATTTAAATGAATGTATTATTAAAATTAGTTGTGTTTTTAATAAATAAAAACATTGAAATAAACAGATAACATTACTTTTAACTTAAAAGTTTTAAAATCTTGATTGTCATCGATAGTTGGAATCGGACTGTGGTGGCAACCCTGTGACTATCGAATACAAAACTGCTGGCAGCATGCCGTTGTTCCACTACTCAGCTGTTATTGAAATTACATAAAAATGGTACATAGTTAGCTCATTTTGGTCAAAAACACTAGTAAAAACATCAGAATTTTCTCCCCTTTCATATATTTTTAACTGTGCGATGACGACGAATTACTCAACCCCGAAGGCGAGCTCCGTGATCCTGGCCGGACTTGGAGTGGCCGCCGTGGGATTCGCCGGCAAGCACCTGCTGCGCCGCATGCCCCAGATGACCACAAAATTCAACGAGGCTCTCAAGAACCTGCCCAAGTTCGATGCGGAGAGCATGGCGGCGTCCAAGTACTACAAGGGTGGCTTCGATCCCAAGATGAACAAGCGGGAGGCGTCCCTCATCCTGGGCGTCAGTCCCAGTGCCTCCAAACAGAAGGTAAGGAGAGCCAGCTTTTGGTTATAATAGCGAACAGAAGGCAATGCACTTAACATGCCATGTTCTCCTGTTGTCCCGTCATCCTATGTTTCTAAGATAGACTTTATTTTATGTTATTCCTCTTTCAGGTTAAGGACGCGCACAAGAAGATTATGCTTCTGAATCATCCGGATCGTGGAGGCTCTCCCTATTTGGCGGCTAAGATCAACGAGGCCAAAGACTTTTTGGACAATGCCAAGTAGACATCTTATCCCACCTTTCGAGTGTAAATAAAGTAGTTTGTGATTAGTTTAAGCTCAAGTCTGCGTTTTTATTAAACATTTGTTGTAAGTGGAAGTTAAAGGATTTATTTTATATGGAATCTATTGAACAAATTAACGGGTCTCTTTTGAAGTCGATCACTCGACCTTTACCGAGCCCTCAGTAGCTTATATTTCTATAATTATTTAGAATTAAAATAACTGTTCCCAATGCAGTTCTAAGAAGGCCGACACTCCAGAGTTTTATGTTAGATGTTCTTTTGTATATTGGAAGATGCTTACATTATCAAAAACAGAATTCCATAAGCTTAAAATTATAAATTAAGCGAATTGCTTATGTAAGCATCCCTTTCCAAGCCCAATAAAAACGTGATCCGGAAGACAAACACAGCGATACCTCCAACAGGTTAAAAACCGATAGTGACAGGTTAATTCTTCTCCCAACAGGCAATCTTTAAAGACATAAAATTAATGATAATAATTTAAAACAAGCCTTGGGTGAATGATAGAACATAACTCACTAATACGCATCATTGGGTTGTGGACGGAAGACACAAGTTGGATGTTTAAACAGGCCATCAGCAGAGTAATCAGTAATTTTGTAAGAAACTTCATTGTTCGGCGACTTGTCGGTAAATGGGATAAATTGAGCTTTTAACAGAGAGAAGAAAACTTGCAATAGAAAACTGTTTACACAGGTGTAAGCTTGCAAAATGATCCTAGGTAAAAGTTGCACCCAGTTATGATTACAATTTCCAGTACTCTTTTGTTTATGGCCTCAGTTCTTCCTGGCAATAAGGGAAAATATTCTGCTTTAGAAAGACTTTGATCTTAATAAGCTTCAAGTCTTTCTGTGCTGCCGCAGCTAGAAAGTATGCACCGACTATAAGAGAGCTAAAATCCTACTAGACTTTACTATTTGGCTTTATTGTTTTGGTTATTTTTCATTCCCCAAAGAAAAAATGGCAAAGCCAAATAATAAGAGCTTAAAGGATCCTTTTGTCTTATTTCAGACAGCAACGAATGTCATTAACGTACACAAAAAAGCTAAAAACGGTTAATAATAATGCCGAATATTTACACAATTGCCTTGTGTGGATTATTCAATTCTTTGCGAATATTTTTATTTACTCGATCCCGCGAAATATTCTCACGCCAAACCGTATTAGCGTAGGCCTAAATAGTTTTTGTTTGCTCACTTAAGCTACAGAACTACTAAGAGGGGTATAAATAGTGGGAGCTACGATCCAAAATAGCATCAGTTGATCGCTTCAAGTTTCTAATTATTAACTATGAAGTACACTTGCGCTTTGCTCCTCCTAGCCTCAGTGGCATGTGTCCTGGTGAGCCTGTCCAGTGCGGCCAGCTCCACAACCACGACAGAAGCCGCTACGGGAACCACCACCACGACTGCAGCCTCGTCCTCGGCCACCACCACGACGACAGCCTCCTCGAGCGCCACCACCACTACGGAGGCTTCCACCACTGCCGCCTCGTCGGGCAAGAAAAAGCACGTGACCCATCGCAAGATCCATCGCCCCAAGGTGATCAGGAAAATTAAGCGCAACAGGAATCGCAAGAACCGCAGCGGTTAATCGCCGTCATGAGGCCACCGACTATAATTCAGCATCTGATTTTCTAAATACTCGATTCCCCTGTCTTAAATGGCTTTATAATTTTAATTTTAAATGGCTTAAATAAAAATACTAGTATGAAAAAATGTATTTAGTGTATTTTGCATACTTCTTATTGAATTTCAGATGGTTATTTCTGGGTCAACTCTTAATAAAGACCATCGGTTAACATGATCATCTGTTGAATATATAATTTTATGGCCTAACATATTTCATAATAATTAAAATATACTTTATACATACCAGAGAATATTTATTGGGAAGAACACAAGAAATACAACTATTCAGGTTCAATACATTTTACTTTTAAATACTTTTTTATGGTTTAATTTTATATTTTATTATAGACCTCATACATAAGTAGAAAATAATTTGTATCCAGAAAGAATAATAATCCTACTTGTTTGAATTAAGTTTTTCCTTAGTTTCGCATTTATTTTCATCCTCAAATCGTACCATTTCAGCTCGAAACTGCACAATAGATGCCATTTCTTCAGGACCCTTGTGCTCACCGATCAGACGCTGCCAAATTGATGCAAAGTCATCCTTTGAGACGAAATTATCGAATATACGTTGCATTTCATCCTTGTCGCGCATCTTTTTAAAGTCACTTGGCCACAAGCCGCGCAAAGTGGACACATTTGGAGATATAACGTCCTTGACGCGAGTGTTATCAATGTCCTCTTGAATGGGCGATTTGTAGGTAAGCTTGCTTGGCCCACCCTCGACAGTAACGACCTTGAAGGGTTTATTATCTAAATCCTCTAGAGTGGGCGTCTTGTGGATAAGCTTGTTAACCCCACCCTCAATAGTAACGTCCTTGACACGTGCATCCTCTTGAGTAGGCGCCTTGTGGTGTTGCCTGCTGAAGTAGACCCGACCCCCGACAGGTTTCTTGGTCAAGTCAACACACAGATCACGATAGGTGGTGTCCTTATTATATACCGGGTCCGGGTTGGGCGAAATGGATCCCACCAGGGGCAGGGGCTTCAGTGCGGAGAGAAGGTTGCACAGTTCCTCGTACTTCACACGCTCCTCGCAACAGCCCTCGTCCACAAATAACTGGTAATGCTGGGCGGCAGTGCGGATCTTTACCGAATCCGCTGGAATATTCATCCTGCGCATGGTCTGTATGATCTGGGCCAGGGGCAGCTGACGTGTTTCCGCCGGATCCTTCTTGGCCAGGACCGTAATCAATTGGTTCATGTTGAAGTTGTCGCGTCTTTGGAGTAAATCGCGCAGTTGGTTTAGGTGGCTGATGGCACTGGACAAATTATCGGTCCAAGTAGAGGGCGAGGTGTTCTCCAGCAAGGATCGCATGTCGAAATCACGTGGCAGCACTCGGCCAAAGGTGATGTCTTCAGGGATTTTCCAGGGATACCAGCTAAGGGGAAAAGGGGAATTTATTGAGATGGAAGGGAGAGTCTATTAATTGGAGTTAGTAAGGAATTTTAAGTCTGATAATTTAGCGATTGATAGCGTAAAAATGACAAAAATACACCCATTTAAAGTTTTTGGTAGAAAACTCGCTCTCTCTCCCTTTCTTTCCACGCTTTGCCTGCAATGTACAAGTTATTTCGAACGAGAGAGTTAATATTTAGTTGCACTCTGAGAGATCTCTTTTATTTATAAATGTATTTAAATTTTTAATGCATATTTAAATGTGAAAAAACCACTTTTAGAGCCTTCGGAAGATAAAGGGTTCTTTCTCGCTCTCTCTTCCACGCTTTGCCTTCAATGTACAAGCAATTGCGAACGAGAGAGTTTCTTTTTAGCTGCACTCTGAGAGAGCTCTGTCATTTTTAAATGCAGCGCCTTTTTTAGTGAAACTTACATGAACTTTTTCCCCAAAGGAGCTTTGGTACGATCGTCCAAATCTTTTTGCGGCTTTTTAACTATTTTCAGATGCTCCTCGCCCTCGTCTAAGCAGCGCTTCATCTTATTACCCGAGTGATCAACACAGGTAGGAATTCCAAAAGTATTAAACCGACTAAAGTGCTCCGAGTACCTAAAGGAAAGTCATTAAAAATTTCTTAAGCTTGTTAATAAAAGTAATACAAAATTCACCAACCCACCTGCGATTGATCTGTTCCGCCGGAAAGTAGTGATTATGACTTACGATGTGCATATCGTGGCATTTGGCATACTCGCGATTCACCTGCTCTGCACTTTTTGGCGGCATCACGACCGAGTACAGGGGAACTTCGGTGGGATCGGAGGCATCGCCGAAAGTGCGACTACAATTGGTCACAAAGTCCGGTTTCGAGTAGGTTTCCAGGGCCTGGCCCAAGCGGACCTTCCTTAGAAAAGAATTCTCGCGATTCTTCTCCTGTAAATCGGCAAAGGGTTTTTTTCGTCCCTTGTGGCCGAGAATATCTCCCATTTGCTCCGGGGCACACCTGGGAGTTCTTTTGCCATACGGTTTGGGCTTAAGTCGCCGGCAAAGGGCCCGGATCTGGTGCTCTGCCTCCTCGGCCGTGTCCAGGCTCACAATTAACTCCTTTGTGCCGTACACATCCGCTGGGTTTAGCAGAGAAGAGAGTCCTGCAGCCCGTATGCCGGGGTTTCTGTCCACAAAGCGGCCAAGATTTGCCATTGTCAGGGGAAGTAATTGTAGTAAATGGGTAAAAATAGTTAGGGGTATTGTCTTTGAAGGGGATCAAGTTTTTATGTTGTAAATGCTGAACGAAGAGAGTTAGAGAACAGCTTGCTTGGATGGAAAGAGAGCGACGAGAGAGTGTTAGAGAGCTAAAAGGCCTTAAGAGCACTCGGGGACTCTGCGTGGGCAGCTCTGCTTTAGTAAGAAATTGATTTTCTAAGGATTTTATGAATTTTATTACAATCTTTAGTTTTTTTTTAATATTTAGCTCTGCTTGTAATAATGTAATAATGTTACTTAAAGGAATCACAAATATTTCAAGAGGTCGAAGCTTTATCTTTCACCATCTCGGCACGAAACTGAGCCACTGAAGCCATGCCACCCTGCTCCTTGACCTTCTCCTCTGCCATCAGACGTTCCCAGATGGCTTCGAACTCCTCCGTGGAGAGGGTGCTTCCAAATATTCGGTCCATCTGGTCCTTGTCCCGCAGGCAGCTGAAGTCGCTGGGACCCAGACCAATCCTGGTGGGCAGATCCGGCGCAATTATCTCACTGACCCGGGCATTGGCATCGTCTCTTTGGTCCGGTCTTCGGTGCTGCCAAGTGAAGACCCGTCCCTCTACGGGTTGCTTCAACCTATCCTTGGTGAGCTGGCGATAGGTGGTGTCCTTGTTGTTCATGTTGTCCGGCACAGCTCCGATCTGTCCCACATCCGGCAGCTTTTGCTGGACCGAGAGCAGCCGGCAGAAGTGATCGTAGTTCACCCGTTCGGTGGCACAGCCCTCGTCGATGAACATCCGGAAGTGGGACAACATGGTGCGGATCTTGGCCGCGTCCACCCGGATGTGCAGCCTGTACATGATATCCAGGATACGCGCTAACGGCAGGTGGCCGGTGTGCTCCTTGTCGATCCTCTCCAGCGTGGCTATCAGATCCATCATGTAGAAGTCATTGCGCTTCTGGAGGCTCTCCCGCAGCTGGTTCAGGTAGGCGAGGGCGTTGATCAAAGTGTCGTCCTGCTCGCAGGGCGATATGTCCTCCAGCAGCATTTTCATGGTACACTTTTGCTTTTTACGTTCGCCAAAATTAAGGTCGGGGACCTGGTCTAGGTATCTAGAGGTAGAAAAAATAAATTATAATTATAATAAAATAATAATTCAAATAAAATATTTATGGTAATGACAATTTAATTCAAAGAGTTGGAAATTGTTAATTTCTTTAAATAAAATACACCTCTTTAGGCTACAAGTACCGGGTTTTAACATATATTTCCCAAAATACAGCCTTAAGTAGGTCATAAGTTGTTTAATAAGGTAATCAGGTTACCAAGTCTTTAAGATTAACAGAAAATGTTTAAAAATAGTCTTAAAATGTCTACGAATCTTAGGCCTAAATGGGTAAACACTTGAGTAAATATCAAAGAACAAACTAAAGACATGAGTGGAAATTAATCACCGGCTGACGTAGGCTTTATCTTATTATGATTATGTTTAGCCTTTTTTAAATATCTTAAAATTGTTATTTAACTTTAAACCCTTCTCTGAAGCTTAGCTTTTTTTAAGGCTTCCACTCACTTTTCATATTTTTTTCCCAGTGGTGCCTTCGTACGTTCCATGCAGTCCATCCAGGGCTTGGTGACCACATATAAGCGATCGCTACTTAGGGCCATACATCTTTTCATCGTCGAACCGCTGTGATCAGCTGCTTGATAAACTCCAAAGGTTTCAAAGCGATTAAAGGGCTTGGTATAACTTATAAGGAAGAGTTATTAATGTTGAAATTAAATAAATAAAGTATTTTTCTAAAGGTATTCTTAGCTTCTTAGCTAGAGAATAAGAATAATAATTGCATACTTTCTTGCAAAGTAAAATAGATAAAAAATTATTTCTTCTTTTGAAAGAATAATATAGGAATTTTGCAAGTCTGATACTTAAATAATATAAATTTATCAGAGAAATCTCCAATAGAATCTACAAACTCCCTCGACCCACCTGCGATTAATCTGCTCCGATGGAAAGTAATGGTTGTTGCTTATAATATGCCCCCGATGGAAGTCGGCATATTCCCGATTAACCTGATCCACCGACTTTAGCGGCATTATGGTGGTGTACAGGGGATCCGCTGGTGGAGTAGCCCTTCCAAAAGTCCGATTTAAATTGTTTACGTGGCTAGGTATCGAGTGCGTGGGCACAATCTGTCCGGTTTTTCCCTTCTTAAAGTACCTGTCCTCCAGGAACTGCTCATAGAAGGTCGTGAAGCGTGACTTCCTCAGCTCAACGCTGAGGCATTCCCCGACTTTAGGATCCGGAAGACACGGCGCTAGTTTACCCAATGGCTTGGGCCTGCTCCTCCGGCACTGCTCCTCTATGCGGCTGCGTATGATCTCCATGGGATGCCCACTGACGAGAATATCTTTGGGAGTCAGCTTTTCGGGGCCAAAGGAGGGCAAGCCAGCAGGCCGTTGGGTGCCATTCCTCTCGATGAAGAGTCCTTTATTGGCCATGGCTTGAGGTATTTTTTTTTTCTGTTTCCTACGATGTGTTTCAGTGTGGATGTTGTGTTTTTTTCTGAGTAAAGTTGGGTGTCATTGGACATTTAGAGAAATAGTTACTACTCTTTATAAATCGAAAAATTTATTGTTTTTAAAAGGTTTAAATTTATGCTTTCTGTTTTCCTTGGTAATTTGAATTCTTAGCCCCTCCTGCGTGTCACAATCACCACGGTCTTGATGCACCTTGCGGGGTTCTTGCACTTCCTATTGGGGCGGCGAGTGTGGCACCAGTTGTTGCCCCTCCAGCAGCGCTTTGTGCCGGTCCTGGCTGTGGTGGTTGTGGTGGTGGCAGAGGCAGCCGTTGTGGTAGTGGCAGTTGCTGCCGTTGTGGTAGCCGCCTCAGTAGTGGTTGTGGGTTCTTGCGATGCAGCCAGCTGGATGGCCAGGGCAATGAGGATAGCCACAAAGAGGAACTTCATCTTGGGATGCTGAGTTAAGGCTGAGGGAATGCTGAGGGAATGCTGATCTCTGAAGCGATCGAGTGTTGTGATTAACAGAAGTTAGGGGTGCCCCTTTTATACCCAAACGGTGGGTAACTTCCGCCCCATAAAAATCATAGATTTCCGCAAGAATTCATTGTGACTCGGGTAGCAAATACCCAAAGTTCAATATTTGCCAATCAAAACCTACAGGTAAGCCAAACTACCTTGAATATTTCGATTCTAACCATATTCTTGTTTATATATCAACAGTTAGTTGGTAATTGCTTGTTGACATTATCTGGCAGTAGGTGGAATTATACAATAATCAAATATTTGTTCATTACCGGTAAGAATGAAGAAACTTTATGTGAAATATATTTCCAATAAGTTTAAGCCATTTTCTGATTTAAAACACTTTAAAATTATGTTTCGGTTTTAAGGATAAACTCTTCTATTACAGACAAAGGAAATAATGTATTACTTTATCAATAAATATACTTTAATTTCTTCTGATATCCCATTCTTATTTGAACTTCAAGTTCCATGTGATTTCTACTTTTCTCGACGCATTTCCTTGTGAAATTGCGTGACGGATGCCTCTCCCACCTGATCCTGGTACTTTGTCATCAAACTCTGCCAAATAGCCTCAAATTCATCCTTGCCAACCAGACCCTTGAAGATTTGTTCAATTTCAGTCTTAGGACGCAGACGATCGAAATCGCTGGCTTGCAGGCCACCCAAGCTGTCATGTTCCGGCGATAGGAGGTCCTTCATACCGGTCATATCCCTTTCCACCAGCTGCCCTCTGATCACAGGATCCACATTGGGCTTCTTGTGACGATCTTTACAGAACAGACGGTAGGTGGTATCCAAGGAGCATCTGTCATTATAAAAGGCAGGACCTCCCATCGAGGGCAGTGGCTCCTGAGTGGAGAGCAGCTTGCAAAGGTCCCTGTACTTCACGCGTTCGGTGGGGCAGCCCTCGTCGACGATCATCTGGTAATGGGAAGCCGCCACCCGAATCTTTTGGTCATCCAAGCGAATGCGGAAGCGCAGCAGGATCTCCAGGAGGCGAGGGAGAGGCATAAGACCCGTGCCTTCCGGGTCACTCCGCTCTAAAATCGAGAGCAGACTGTGAATGTGGATGTCCTGGCGCTTTCGGAGACGCAAACGCATGGTATTCAGGTGGCTAATGGCATCCATCAGGAGATCGGACCCATCACTCGAAACGATGTTGTGGAGGGCCATCTTGGCATCGCCATTGCTGACGCGGGTAATGCCAAAGGTGATGTCGGGAACGGAGCAAAGGTAGCTTTAGGGGAATAGGTAATAAAATCGAAATAATATATTTTGAGAACTCCTTACCTTTTGAACTTCTTGCCCAAGGGAGCCACGGTGCGATCCATAAAGTCCACCTGAGCCTTGCCAATGACCTTCAGGTGGCTCTCGCCCTCCGTCAGGCAGTTTTTAACCATAAGTCCAAAGTCACAGAGGGTTTTGGGATAGCCGCAAGGGTTCTGCCGGTCAAAGGGTGGCGTATATCTGCGTAACCCCAGACATTAACCTTTCCTATTAATTTATATATTAAAGAGACCCACTTGCGATTGATTTGCTCAGCGGGAAAGTAGTGATTGTGGCTGACTATGCGCTTTTCGTGGAACTTGCCGTATTCCGTATTAACCTGCTCCGCCGACTTGAGTGGCATGATGACCGAATACAGGGATGGGGCGGGCTCCAGGTCTGAGGGCCTGCCGAAAGTCCGGCTCATATTGGTCACGCTGTCGGGCTTGGAGAAAGCCGGCTTGATTTCACCCACTTTGGCCCTTTTGAAGTACAGCTCCTCGTAGAACCTCTCCCGGAAGCACATGAAGCGAGACTTTTTCAGGTCCACGGTAAGCAAATCCTGCAGGCTATCGCTGGGAACGATTGCTGCTTCCGGCAGGCTGGAGAGCTTGGCCTTACTCTGTCCGCACAAATTGGCCCGCACCAGACTTTCGGCCAACTCCTCTGGGTGGCCAATAGAGAGGCAATTGGGCACTGCATCCTCCTTGAGGCCAATGGTGGACAGTCCGGCGGTGGGAATGTCTGCATTTCTGTCTTTAACGTGTGCCTTGCGTCCCCTCTTTAACATGTTTAACTTGTGTGCTGTAATTGTGTGTGTTTTATGTTTCAGAAACTGAAATTGTTTGGACAAATTGACAAATAAGGAAGGTTTTTTAAGGAAATATAATAAAAGGGGTTTGAAGGGGAGAAAGACCTTAAAGAACAAGCTTTCCTACCTTCCCTATGAGCGAAGAACATACTTCTTAATATTTACAAAACCCTTCTAGGATCAAATAATATTTTAAATAAATAAATAATTGTTTTAATTGGTCTTGCAAATGAGTATATGTTCACATGTCAAATAATTTATGGCTTAGCACTAGTTCAACTTTAGCTACGTCTCCTAGTCTACATGGTACATGGTACGAGTACATCGGTCATTGCACTTATCTCTCTCTCTCTCTGGCTCCCTCTCTGCGATGGCATTTCTCTCAGTGCAGAGCGTGATTCTTGTGTATCACAAAGTCCCAGGTGTCCTTCCAGCGCAGATCGCGCACCTCGTTCGTGGTCATCTTGCGCGCTCCGTAACTGAACGGCATGAACTTGACGAAAATGGCCAGGACGGCCAGCAGCCACAGGACTATCGCAAGGCGATACAGGCGCACAATGTGGACTCCACGTCCCGTGCATACAATCCTTAGCAGGTAATCCACATGCTCGATGACAAAGCACAAGAGGAGTAGCTTGAAAACAAAGGCTGGCAAGTAGTTGTGCAGGAAGAGGGTGCGATCCACGAAGAAGTACGGCAGGTAGTGCATCAGGTAACCCACAAAGAAGGTATCGCCGGCGATCAGGAAGCGCTGCCACTCCGGTTCCGAGATATCAAAGCACAGGCGTTGGCGACGAACGGCATAGAAGGCAAGTAAGACGGCATAGAAGAAAATGCCAGCGGTGGCCGTGTACCAGATGAGCACGTTTCCCAGCAAATATATTTGAGCACTGGACTCCGAGTCCAGCCAGTAGGCAATGCCCTTGTCCATCAGCGGCCACTCGTGCGGCATCGAGCTGTACATGTGGCTGGGCACTGTCTTGGTTTGGGTCAGCATCTTGGCCTGCAGTTCGAGTAACTTGGCCCAGAACGAGAGGCGCGTCTTCTCGGTGGGTATCATTTCGGCAGTGAGTAGCTGGCGTTCACGCTCCCGATGATCCTCAGCTGTTTGGAGGTAAGAAACCAATATTAAAAACCATCCTTTAGGGTTAAACCCATCTCCCCTAACTCACTCTGCGTGTAGCGATGCTCCTCCACATTCCAAATGGTGTCCTCCTGGCTCTTCTCCCTATCCGCCACCACCTCGTGCTGATTGAAGCCCCAATCCGGCAGTTGGCGACCCGTAAACTTCAGTGCCGCTCCCGTGGACTCGTGGACTAGCCGGATCTCCGACTTGATGGCATGCCACTTGTTGCCCTCGGTAGCCCGATTCAGGATCTCCACACGCCACAGCAGCTCACCGGCCATTTTGATCTCGTAGTCGATGTAGCAGCTCACCTCCTGGCATTGCGGCGTCATCGGAGCAGCCACATCGTGGGAGTTCAGTGCCCTGCTCGTGATTCCGTGCACCAACTGAATGACATCGCCGTGCTTAATGACATCCGGCTTGTTTCCCACCACCAGATTCTCCTTGGTCGGTCGCTTTACCAGCCACCAGTTGTTCACGTCCTTGAAGGAGTAGCAGGTGACCTGCTGCTGGTGCGAGGAGCCTCTTTTGTCCGGGTAACGCACCGGATAGACCGCAGCATGCGAGTGCAGCCAGCAGGTGCGTCCGTGGGTGTGGCGCAGCGTGATCTGGGATCCATGGACCACTTGCAAGGGCTGTCCGCGAGTGATCGAGGCCAGGCCGCCTTCCAGCGAGGCCTGAAACGCGCTGGTCATGATGCTGTCGTGTGGTCCCGCTCGGTAAAGTGTCCGGAAGTGGGCATAGAACACACCCACGTACACTGCCAGTGGTATGCCAACAAAGATGAGAAGGCGACTGAGGGCATGCAGCCAGAGCTGGCGATCTGGAAGGGAAAGAAAATCCAAGAGTTAGAGGAAAATATAAATGCCTAAGGTCACTGGGCGTATACGTAATATCCAAGGCTATGGTAATTACGTATACGCCACGTTTACAAGGCTGTTGCTACTTACTGCTCAACCTTGCATCGAAGAGCAACTGCCACAGGTGTCGACACAGCAAATAGAAGGCCAATCCCAGTGCCAGGAAGCCTATGTACTTAATCGTTCCCGCCGCTCCCAAAAACACAGCCGCTCCCGCTCCACTCACCACCCACTGGAGACTGCCCAGGCGACAGCGCTGGAAGCGAAGCAGACAGGCAATGCCCAGCGTGCTGCTCAGCAACAGCATCGACTCCATGAGCACGAAGCGGGATTGGGTCAGTAGGGAGTTGTCCAGCACCACCAGCAGTCCACCGATGGCGGATGCCCAGCGACTCAGCTTCGCCTCCTGCAGCAGCTTGTAGACGGCGGGGGCAAGCAGGCTGCCGCATAGCGCCGGTAGAAATCGGAACCAGAATATGGGCATTTGGGGCGAGTAGGAGGCACCGATCCGGGAGAACGTGTAGTTGCCATCGTAGCCGGCCAGGCTGACAAGTCCGGCTATCAGCTGTTTACCCAGCGGCGGATGTTGGTCAAAGAAGAAGATGTTGCGCATGTACATGGAGATGTACTTCCCGTAGTGGAGTTCATCGAAGCTGTAAGGGGGAAATAAATGTTATTCATCTTCGAATAATTCATTTTAATGATTTTTAAAGATTTATTATTTCAAGGAAGGTGTATCTTTAAGTGGAGAAGAAGTAAACTTCAGTAGAATTACTAATATATCTTTCTTAAGCTATCGTAACTGTGTTTCCAACTCCCTATCATCTTTCCGATAATATTTTAATTGTAGTCGGAATAATTATATCCTGTTTTTTCATTATTATCAACATCTGTCTTTGAATCGCTTTAATATGATCTTTTAAACAACAAACTAGTTAGAATTTCCAGCCCATATTTGTCCGAACCAAAATAGCTTGCTAAATGTTATTGCCAATCAATAAATACTAATTTTTCAACATTTTTTAGCCAGCAAATTGCGCATCTTCAAAATAACATTGTGGGAGCACTAAGGTGCGGCTAAAAACCAAAATAAACTTGATTCTAAGCCAAACTTGGTTGCAGTCAGATTTTATAGTCAGACAAGATCTCGTCTGGCCACTTCATCTTGACTAGTTCCGTGTCTGATTATGATAAGAAAATAGGGAAAGCTGGCTGAGAAGTCTCATCGACGTAAAAAGCTAAAATTTACTATTATGATCTCTTAATGGCCACGAAGATGCATAATAATATTGACCTGTATTTGGTATAAGTTGTTTGTGGGAAATGTTAAGAGTGGCAGCAGGTCTTCTCTTCTCTTTGGAGAAGATAATAGCCCCATTTCTCTGTTTTTATACCCTGTGGTCATAGATTTAAGGTGGGGTATGTTGGATTCTTGAAATGTGGCTAAGACTATTAGTTAATAAAATTTTCCCTTATTAATAAGAAAGTTCAAGCAAATTGTTCTAAAAGTTTATTACTACTATTAAATACCATGATATAAGTGCAGATGAGTCTCAAGTACTGGGTATTTCCATGTCGACTACAGTTTTTCTATTTTATACTCACACAATGTGCGGTGGTGTTGCCAACTTGTAGAAACGCGTGCCGAAAGCCAAGAGAAAGAGACCCCAGCTGAAGAGATCGATGCTCAAGCTAACGGTAAATGGCGGTGTAACTGCTGTTGTTTTTGTCTCTTCATCAGCTGCTCTCGCTGCTGCAGCAATGCTCTTGTGCTTTTTGTAGAAAGAACGTGAGCGCGACGGCGAGCGTGAGACCGAACGCGAACGATCGGAGGTAGGTGAGGGGGAGGCTTGTTTTGGCGTCGGCGTTGGCGTTAGCGTTGGCGTCGGCGTCTGCGATGAATGCCGGCTGACGCTACCGCGCAGCGGCGCATTCAAATGGCAGTTGACGTCGACGCAGCAGTTAAGCAGCGTTAAACCACCGTTACAGCACACTGGTGAAGGTGAGTTTGCAGCTGCCGCTGCTGCTGCTGCTGTTGTTGTTGGCGGTGGTGTTGCTGTCTTTGCCGAGTTTGTTGAACGGCTGCGAAAGTGAAGTCTTTCGTTTGGCTCGCTCAGATCGCTGCCCGTCGCCCATGGTTGCTGTTGTTGTTGCTGCTTCAACTTGGTCGTCTTGCGGCGCTGCGTAATCGTGTTGGTGTAGGTGGCAGACATGGCGGCTTCCTCGATGATGTTTTTATTATTGTTTTAGCGTGCGATTTGTTCATCGGTATTTAGCGGGCATTTCTTCCTCGCATTGTTTTCTCCCTTCACTTTCACATATCAATTAGCGATCGACACACACACACAAACATGAGATAATCGAGCGCTAATCAAGAAATCACTTCTTGTTTCTTTTGTGTTTTGGTTTTCTACTGGTTGGTTTTTTTGTTTTTGTTTTTGTTTTTGCCCTCTGCCACGTTCGGTGCTTGCGGCTAAAAAAAAAAGAGAAGCAAACCAGTTTTGCACTTTCTACAGTTTTGTTCACTTGTCCGGCCGCTTCCTCTTCCTCTTCTGTCTGCCTTCTTTGGCGATTCACATTTGCATACAAATTGACGGAGGGCCCAGCTGTTGAAGAAAGTTTCGTTGCCGAAATATTCCCACAAATACACACACACGGAGGCACACACACGGATGTCGGATATCGTAGCGCTATATCTTTCGTTTCTTGGTCAAAATCGCAACCTGCACGGCCAAAGATCTCGCGACGCACTGACACAATGGCTCGAATGGGAACCGCGATGGTTCACCTCTGCCGCTGCTGCTGCTGCTAGTGCTGCTGCCTCTGTCGCTGCCTGTGGCGACTGCGCTGCTTGCGCCCGGAATGCGGTCCGGCTGCTGCGATGGAGTCGTGTCTCTTTTCCTCGTTCTTTCCTCGGGGTCTTCGTCTGCCTTGATTCTTAACCCATTTCCCGTTTTGCCAGCCAAGAAGTGCTCAGTGATGCCGGGGTTTAGGATGGGAAAGTAGCTAAATGAGGATTAATTAAAAAAATAAATAGAAAATAAGAAATGAATATAAAATAAATTCGAATTGAATGGGTTATATAATTACTTTGCCTCTTGGTCACGTAATACATAGGGGTTCCAAATGTATAACGAATACGTAATACATGCGAATACGTAATATATGCGAATACGTAATATTATTACGAATACGTAGTTTAAGATAATTTAAACACAAAAAGTATGCACTAATTTTTTTTTAGCTATGATAATCAACATTTTAAAGAATTAATTAATTAAACAATTAAGTTAAGAAACAAGCTAAATTTAGCGGGAAAAAGCTAGACCATCAACACTAATAATGCATGCAAAAAGATCTCTCCCCTTCACATTCTCTTCGCACCTTCAGCTTTGCCTTTTCTCTTTATCTCATCTCCCGGCCCCTACGTCGCCCTCTTCTGTGAGCGTGTGTGTCGCCAAACGGATTCTGTAATGACAAGGAAAGACAACACCAACAATTAAACACCATTTATTGGCGCTGCCAAGAGAAGTGGTTCGGCAGTTAGCGGCTCTGGGGACCGCATAAAGCACGCGTCGTCACAGGTGGCGGGGAGATGGGGGAACCTGTTCCCTTGATTTACGACCTATTCTTCGGACCTTACACCGCCAATGTGCTTGTGTACTCGCGTGACCTATTGGCCTTATTCGAGGCATCGTTTTCAGTACTCCTCAGCGCGGTTCGACTTGTTGTTGTTTGTGGCGATACATGACATCAGTTACTTGTCTTCTGCGGCAATAGGTAAACGCTTTGTAACCGGTTCCGCATAATAACCCGATTCTTGTTGGTGATTATTTGTTTTTCCGACATTCTATTTTTCAGTAGGAACTTATTTACAAACAAGGAATAAGGAATGGCATGAAGTATAGGTGCTATAAACATAAATTAATATATATTTTTGGATTTCCAAAAATAGTTCCATATATTTTTGTGCTTTTTTATATATTTTTGGAACGTAATCTCATTAGGAACTTTTAATTGTGGCAGATATTCGTTGGCAAATAGTATAAGATGAAAGGGGATAAATTTAAACTTCTTTATTTCGTGGTTTGTTGTTTCTTAAATATGGTAAATGTTGATCCATGTTTTTGATAAGATTTCAAGCAAATAAAATTTGAAAACAAGCTAAGTTTGCATGATTTTCTTTTTATTTAAAATTAATAACAGTGAAGTAGGTAAGACCTACTTGCTTATACAATAAAAACAACTTAAATTATTCAGGGAGTCTGGAATTACAGAAGCCAGGTCAGGATCGGAAGTGTTAGTAACAGGATTAACCGCTGCGGTTCTTGCGGTTCCTGTTGCGCTTAATTTTCCTGATCACCTTAGGGCGATGGATCTTGCGGTGGGTCACGTGCTTTTTCTTGCCCGACGAGGCGGCGGTGGTTGAAGCTTCCGTAGTGGTGGTGGCGCTCGAGGCGGCTACCGTCGTAGTGGTGGCCGAGGACGAGGCTGCAGTCGTGGTGGTGGTTCCCGTAGAGGCTTCTGTGGTGGTTGTGGAGCTGGCCGCACTGGAGAGGCTCACCAGGACACATGCCACTGAGGCTAGAAGGAGCAGGGCGCAAGTGTACTTCATGTCGATGCTTGGTTAATGAATGGGATCAACTGATGCTGTTCTGGATCAAAGCTAGCACTATTTATACCCCCCGATGGAGCTTATACCCCCCCACAGCAGCGTGAGAACCTTATATTATAAGTTATCACAATGCCATATTGTCAAAAACCAGGCTAATCAAATAACAATTGGCGAAAAACTATGCCTACCGCCAGACAGTTGTTTAAACATTGAAGACATTTATTTTCGGGACTACAATGTGTCTGAAACCATATTGACGCTATTTTAGTGCTTCAGCTGTTGATATTTATACACGCACTTTCTAATTATATTAATAGATCACTGAGAGTACAATGTCACAAGGAGTAAAATGTGAAAATATAAAAAGTAGCATCAAGAGGAATCACATTAAATAAAGACACACAATGACAGCCATGGAAGTGAACTGAAGTTAGATGATAAAGATTGTGATTAAGAATATTGAACAAATTCTTAGTAATTATAGGTATTATTTGGAAACAAAAAAAAATAGAATAGGAGAATATGGTTCTAATAATTAACAATGAACAAGTTTGATCGTATAGTTTATGAAATAGAATGTACAATTTTATGAAAATGGATAATTTAAAGTGGAAACTAATTATGAGACTATTTTTGTTTAATCCCGAAATCTGTTTTCATTGGCCAAATTGTGTTAAATATTTTTATTTGCTATGTAAACATTAGCTTAACCTAGTCTAAGAGTTAGGCTCGAAAAAGTAAATCATCTGACAGAATGCGTAAGGTTCTCACGTTAATATGGATAAACCCAGATCTGTCAGATGTTTTCCCAGAGCTATAAATAGTGTCAGTTTTAATCCAAAACAGCATCAGTTGATCCCATCCATTAACCAACCATCGACATGAAGTACACTTGCGCCCTGCTCCTCCTAGCCTCAGTGGCATGTGTCCTGGTGAGCCTCTCCAGTGCGGCCAGCTCCACAACCACGACAGAAGCCGCTACGGGAACCACCACCACGACTGCAGCCTCGTCCTCGGCCACCACCACGACGGTAGCCGCCTCGAGCGCCACCACCACTACGGAAGCTTCAACCACCGCCGCCTCGTCGGGCAAGAAAAAGCACGTGACCCACCGCAAGATCCATCGCCCTAAGGTGATCAGGAAAATTAAGCGCAACAGGAACCGCAAGAACCGCAAGAACCGCAGCGGTTAATCCTCTTTAAAAACATTTCCGGTCCTGACCTGACTTTCCTAATTCCTGACTTCGAGAGCACCTCTTTAATATTTCTGAATATTTATCACACACATTAACTAACATTTTAATACATTTATTTTATAACCTTTAGTATTTAATACAAATAAAGAATCAAATTTAATTAACACAGTTTGTTGAAATATTAACTGAAAAAGTATTTTCCATGAAGGATGGCTATAAGATATGTTTTCCATTCTAATTTATTGTGGAATGAATTATGCTTTAAATTTGCACCTTTTTTATATATTTTATTAAAATTATAATCTAGCGAGCTAGCTGAAAAACTTTGTTTAAAACATAAAAATCCAGGGAGATTTTAAACCCACTTGCAACTCTCCATTACTTTGTACTGTTATATCTGGCTGTCTACACAAACCTAACAAAAGTCTCCGCTGTTGCTAACATAAGTCTGTTAAGCTAGCCCGCAGGAAAGTCCAACGATAGAAAGAGGCAGCTGAAAATCGAGCAAAAGAGAAGCAACGAGAGCCGTATGGATAGAGAGCAAAAGTCAAAATCCGAGGGTTCGAGTCCGAGTTGCAACCGAAAGCGGTTCGGTTGGGGGGAGTCCCTTTGTGGGCGTCTGTGGTTTGGGGGAGTGTCTGCTGCTACGCAACTGCAGCTTGGCGTACTCGGAGTGCAGGACAAGGACCGAGCACACCCAGGACCCCAACCTACAGCCGGGGTCCTTGCAACTGCAACAATAAACGGGGCTGAGATGCGGCAAGGCTGCTGCTGTGGCTGTGCTCTGCTGGCGGCGGATTGGTTGCCGGGGCTTAGCGGTGTGGCTGTGAGTCCTTTTGCCGAGCGAGCGCCCACTGCCAATGCCAATGCCCACTCTCCTACCAGCGCTCGCCTCGCGGCCTGCACAAGTGCAAGGATTGTGTCGCCACTACGCCGGATGTTGCACGGGGAAAAAATACGGGATTAAATTGGGTAGTTTAAAATAAGAAATTAGGCTTGGAAAATATTTATTTAATATTTAGAAAAAGCAAAATAAATGATGAATAAAGGCAAGAAACTATAATCCCCTTACCCCGACCTTTTCTCTGTGTTAATAATAGATTCCCCTAGGATGTAGGTCCTTCCTACAATTATATATTAAACAAAAAACCTTCAAACGTCTTTTTAAAATGTAAATAAATTCTCCAGAACTTTGTCTAAGTTCGATAAAAGCTGACTTGATTTTTCCGAGACCTTTGACTACCATTTGGACTGCATATCGGTGCTTATTTTCTTCCAGTGCCTAGCTGTTCCTGCTTCCTGTTTCCTCCCGCCGTTTCTGTTTCGGTTTCTGTGCCTGCATCGTTGCAGCATCGCTGTTGCTGTTGTGTCTCGCTTCCGCCGGCTGGAATGGGATGGATGATGGTGGCTCGTTTGTTGGATGGATGGATGGGCAAGGATGGGTGGCTAGGTGGCTAGGTGGCCGGGTAATACCAGTGAATGGGCGAGGGTGGCAGTGGCTGGTGTGCCTGCCGTGTGCCACTTTGGCCATGTTCGTGGCCGTGGCCGTGGCCTCGACTCATGCGCTCGTTCTCGTTTCCCCTTTGCAGCTTCACTCAACTCAACTCCAGCCAAGGCCAAGCCGGCAGAGGACGACGACGTCGCCGGCGATAATGTGGCACAATGACATTGCCATTGAACTAGGTCGAGGACGTGTTCCCTTTTGGCCACCGCCACCGCTGCCGTTTGTTTGGTTAATGTTTGCCTCCGTCTTCGTCTGCCTGTGTCTCGTGGGTGGCCGTGACGGTGGTTGAGGCTTGGAGTTGAGGTTGGGGTTGGGGTTGGGGTTGAGGTGTCGGTGCTGCTACCATCCCGGTTCTGTCTTGCGGATAAATGGGAAACTGTGACTGTGGCATAGCGATGGAGGAGGTCTCGGGACTATTTACTGAATGGAACACGCGGTTGTTAGGCTCTGATAACAATTTCTTTATGAAATAGTTGCTTAAATTGTAAGTAAATTATTTAAAGAGCGAGATTTATGACTTTCAGAATGTGCTTTCTTGAAAGAAAGGCTTTTCTAAAATTAAAGGAATGTTTTTAAGTCTCAAGAGAATTTTATTTTGCTAAAATAAATAAATAAAACGCATTAAAAACATAAATATATAAGATTTTAAGACAATTATTTAATGCAAAGTAAATATAAAGCATTTATAATAATATTTAATGACTTTTAGCCCTTGGATAAAGCAATAATGTATAAGAATATTCATAAGCTATTTTAATTTATGATATTTAAGTTTGTTACATATTTATTTTTGTTCATTCTGGTTTTAATTTAACATAAGAAGCATTTTAAGATATTTTTACAAACTTAAAGAGGCACAAAATTAATGATATTCAGGTTATTTCTTTCCAAGATTGACAAAATCAGCTTTCCAGAGGAACTTAAATAAACAAATAAAGAATACATTTACCAATTTAATTCTATTAAATATAATATAACGCAAAAACATAGCTTTATTGATTTATTAAATTAAAAGCAGGAGCCCTAACCGCGTTAGTGATTTCTTAATCAGTTTTTTGAAGCCTTTTGAGAAACTCAATTCAGCATCTTGGTCTTGGCCTGCACCTAATGGCATTAGACTCAATTGCCAAAGATGGCCGAAGATTAATGGAATTTTGCCAAAAATATAAAGCCCACAAAGATGACACTGGCAATCAATTAAAATGCATAGACTGCAGTCAGTCGGCCTAATGAAAGCCTTTTCTTCTTCGACGACGACGACGACGACGTCCAGACATCCAGTTTCATCTGGTGTCTGTTTTCCAGGGAATCGAGAGGATGCGGGGGCTGGCGACTATTATGGATGTGTCTGCGCTTTGTCTAAGTTCTTGTTTTTGGGCCGACGCCTCGGGTTTGGGGACGAGTTTTATTTATTTTAATTTAAATGAAATTTATTTTATACACACACGCCCACACACACACAGGCTGTTTTTTTGAGCGGCTAGTCAAAAGCTAAGGGTTGATTTTGTACATTTTATATATGCACATGGATTATGCACCCACACACACGGACGTTTGGGGCCACACGAGCCACACTTTTGTATTTATATGTAAAATGGGGTGGACCTTGGGGCTTTCAATTTAGAAAAGTTTAACTTGAAATGTGTGAGAAAAATTATTTTGTGTATGAAGTATTGAGTGAAATCACGCATACGACACGTATGACGGGTTACAGGGTTTTAGGGAATATTTACAAGTCATATTTGTTGAAAATTCTAAGAGAGCCTACGTTTTTCTATTAATTTCTGGGTAAATCTCATTTTATACCCTGTACCCATAGGGTACAAGGGTATTATAAGTTAGCGCCAACCGAGAATGTATGTAACAGGAAGAAGGAGAAATCTCCGACCCTATAAAGTATATATATTCTTGCTCAGCGTCACCAGCCGAGAAGATTTAGCCATGTCCGTCTGTCCGTCTGTCCGTCTGTCCGTCTGTCTGTCCGTGTGAAACAACAGATCTCAGAGACTATAAGAGCTAGAGTTACCAAATTTGGTGACAACATTGGAATCTGTTGCACACAGATCAAGTTTGTTTTAAAATTTGACCACGCCCATTTCCGCCCCCGAAAGTCATAAAAAACGGTATATAAGCTATAGGCGTGGTTTTCGGCATAAAGTAAATAGATGGACTTAATAAGTAGGCAATCGTGGACGTGTTCTGAAAATTTGAAAAAAATCGGATGATAAACATAGAAGTTATTAAGCAATAAAGTTTCAGTGTACACTTTTTCATCTTCTTGAGAGAGAGAGAGAGAGAGAGAGAGAGAGAGATTTTGAGAGCGCACTTGCGTGTTACTCAACATGTTTCTAGCAACATTTGACTTCGTTGGGTGTTGCTAGAAGTTAAATAACATTAAAATCACGCATACGACAGGTATGACAGCATGTTATCTTAGGAAATTTTATAACTATGGACAATATTTGTCAAAAATAATATTAATGAAATCTTTAGATATTAAATAAATAAAACCTAACCTAAAAGCCTGGTAACCTAACATATTTGGGAATATTTAAAATATTTTTCTTTTCTTAATTTATAAGAAATCTCCTTACATTTCATTATTTTTCAATATACATAATATTTATATATTTTTCCCCTTAAAACTCGGTTCACCCCAGTGGACATATTCCATATAGAAAATGCAACTAAAATGTTTCACATGCAGTTTGTTTTTGCTGTTTTATGGCCAGTGTCTGGCCTGCAACAGCACCCACACAGCAGCCCCGCCTCAGCTCCCTAACCATCCCTGCCCCTGCCACCGAATGGCCTTTGCGGCAGACGAGAGACTGCAGTTGCAGTTGTTGCAACAACAATTGTTGCTGTTGTTGCCGCCTGCAGTCTGGCAAAATTTTTGCCATTTGATTGCATTTTGCTGGGCGGCGTTTTTGTGTGTAGAGCAGAGTTTGTTGCACTTCGCCATGAAGTTAGGTGATGCCAGCACACACACACGCACACCCACGCACACCCACGCACACACTCGATGCAGAAAAACGCAGTCACACATACACTGATAGGCCTTAGGATACTACAAAACTTCTACATACGAATTTGCCAGGACATACGAACAATTGCTGTTGTGTGTGCGGCAGTGCGTGTTTATGTAAAAGTCCTCTTTTTTATTATATAAATCTCTATACATATTTTATAATATGTATACATAAAATGCCCATTTTTTAGTTTGATTTTGCTTGCTGTCGTCTGCTAAAAATAATAACAAAATGGCCGCCCAGCCTGACTGTCTTTCTGCCAGTACAGTTGTGCGCAAAACATCTCCACTGGCTGTTTTATAAATATATGAATTCAGGACTTTGAGCAAGTAACATACATTTGGGACAGCCTACAGGAGGCTCTCATACCGAGCAGGATGCTATCTCTGAGGAGGGAACCTTGCCACGGGGGAACACCAAGAACACCAAGGAACCCCTAAGGGGACTCTGTGTTCCCCAGTCCTCCAGCTACAGTGAGACTTCTGCTATTGCCCAAAGAATTTATAGGCTGAAATATTATTTTAAGAAGCCAGTAAGCTTAGCTCTTAGTCATTTTAACTTAATTTATTTGTATATATATTTATTTGGTTGCAAATAAAATCTATTTTCCACGAAAATGTTATTTATATCACAAAATATTAACGTTTATAGATTTATAGGCAAAACAAAACTGTTTTAAACTCTGAAAACTAAAAGTATTTTGAATTCTAAGTTAGTATAATACCCAAAAAACTGTCTAAACTTATTATTTAATTGTTTGTCCTTATTTCCAATTGAATTAAAGGTAACCTTAGTGCTTAATAGATAAAAGAAGCGATTTTTTAGCATAGAAAAACCTCTTTTTTAACAGTTTTTAAGTGCCAAGAGATTTGTGTGCGTATCTTAAATATTTTGGTGTTTGCTTTAGAATTTAAACTGTAACCAAAAACCATGTATCTGTGCAGCACAGAAAGTGTAGCTTCTTTTTTACGCGTAACACGCACACACACTCGCCACCCACCAAGGGGGCCATACGGTGGACCACAGGGCGTATGAGTTCTCTTTTAGAAGTCCCTCTGCCGTTCTTCCATTCGGCCATTCAGCCAACTAGCAACTGCCAACTACTCCCCACATTTTGGCCGACAGCCGAGTGGTTTGTTTAGAATTTTAGATTTTAGCGCGTTTTAGAATTTTATGAATGAATTTTTGGCGCTCGGCAGAGCACCGTGTCTGCCGCCGGGGTGTAGTGCTCCCTTTTCCCTCACATTTTCAACCAAAAAGTCCTGTCCACTCCGATTCGTTTTTGGCTCCGATTCACTTTTAGTTTTTGGTTAGTTTTCGGTTCCCCATTTGCTCTATTCGGGGGTGTCGGTGTGACCTTGCTGGGGTGTTCCGGTGTTGTTTAGATGTAGTTTCTATTGGGCTGCACTTTAGTTGGTCCATTTTTGCAGTTGGCACAAATCTGTATACACGCAGACACACAAGTGCCGTGGCCGTGGCCCTTAGACAAAAGTCGGTCCTGTGCCTCTTTTTTATTTCCTAGCACAAGGATATTGATTTTATGGAAATTGTCTGGAACTAGACTCTTTAAAATGGATATAAACTTTTTCCTACGATCCAAAATTATAAAATGAATGCAATTTAAGTTATTCTTAATAACAGGGTAAAATTAATTTATTATTAATTAATAGAAATAGAGAGGTGATATTTTAAAAAGGAACAATTAAATGAAGAACAAGGATCATTTTAAGGAATTTAAAATTTCTGGCATTAGGCGGTTAATTTCCTAAACAATTATTTAATATTTTTGTTATTATTCTTTTATTTATTTAATTAAATATCAACAGCAAACTGTTAAAACTATTAAAGAAGAAGTAAAATTATTAAAGATTTCTCCTCAATTTCAATGGTCATATTTTATCACCTAAGTGCCGATTTTTTGTAAACTAATTACATTTTTTGGTATTAAATATTCTTGTGTATGTGCGATCGTCACTTTTTTTTACCTCGTTAAGAGGTGTTTTTGGTTGATAATTGTATTTCTAATATTTGGAAATTTGTTCTGGGTATACAAAAAAATTTTATTTTATTTTGGGCTTATTAAATATCATATCAATATTTATTAAGAGCTTAGTTTGCGTAAAAGCCATCGAGGAACATGTTTTTAATGACTCGTTTGTTTATGGTGATTATTAATAGTTCCTTACAACGAAATGCTATCCTTCCACGCGTTTTTATTTAAATAAGTAATTAAGTTACAGAAATAAGTAAATACAATTAGTGTTCACGCGTGAACACGTATATACATATGTACATATATATATATATATATACAAATCAATACAGATGCGCTCTGCAGGCGCAGGCGCGCCTATCTTTAAATTTAGCGGCCACTTGGGCACTTGACAAATATTGTAAATGTAATCTGAAACCCCTGCGTGGGACCTCAGAAGATTATACGAGCAGATGTGCGGTCTGCGTAGGTCATAAAGTAAAATTAGAAATCAATCTCCTATATAAAGGGGAGATCGTTTTAAATAAAATAAGTTTTTTACAAAAACTCACATGTAAGCGTCTTATATTTTGGGACCGCTTTATAATTAGAGATAAAAAATTGAAGCCTTAAGTATATTACTAATTTTGTTATGTTATTCTGATTTTACTTGAAACAGTCTTAGGTCAAGATTGAGTACATTTGTTTTATAAAAGATATACAAGAAATTTAAATAATAAAGCAAAGGCTTTAGAACCTATATAAAATATTCAAGTAATGCCTGCATTAACAGAATTAGACTTTGCCTAAAAACTCACAAAGCATTAAGTATGGAAACCCATTTAAGAAGAATAATTCCTTTATCTAAGAAGCCGCATCTGCTATTTATTTATCTGCATCTGCAATGCAGATTCTTAAGAAATCCTTGTCTTACACGATGGTAAAAATAAATCAATTTTTGGAATTTAATTGCTTGCTTAAAGATAAGCCCCTCGCATCTATGTATTTCCCAGTACATAAGTAAACCATCCTCAGTAAAGTTCAGCATTTTCCCCCTCTTAACGAAGCGAAATTCAAATCAACAAAACGAAATGATTTGTGGCCCGCCCTTTAAGCTAAACAAAGAGTGCTTTTTGCTGCACATGCATATAAATCACATAAGTACATAGGCTGCACTTGTGTAAACTTCTTATGTACTGCAGCATTTTAATGGGTTTTATTAGATCTGATGCTGGGCAAAAATGCCTATTAAAAAGTGCGTTTGAAAAAAACTGTTGCATACCTGACGGCGCGCGCTCAAATTAACTAACGGGACATCGGCAAAATGCAATGAAACCGAAGAGAGCTGAGAGCGAGAGACCGAGCGCAGGCACGAGAGCACAGGCACTGGCACAGGCACAGCATCCTAATGGATGTGAGAGAATGCCGAGAGAGAGAGGAGTTGCTGGAGTTCGGCACTAAGCCGGCGAGAGAGAACAAACACAAAAGGGAAAGCGAGGCGCCGGCATCGGTGCTTGTAGTGGTGCTGGTGCCGGAGCTTGTGTGCAAGAGAGGGTGGAGTACGTACATATATAGTCGTTCGTGTGTGTGCTTGTCGCATTGTCGGCAATTTAAAGAGTAAATAATTGTCTGCCGAAGGCAAACATTTGGCCAAACTGCTAGTCCGTCCACACACAGCCTGCCTGCCTGCCACTGTAGTGGTGTATCGCCAGTTTCGGCCTCTGTATGGGTGCCGAGTATCGGCTCTTCGTCACCAAACTCTACACAATTTTAGGCGCCGGACGAACGCACTTTCAATCAGTTAACTTTATAACGCCAGCGCCGACACTACGTCATCCGGTCGAATCGCATCGAATCGAATCGAGTCCGGCGTTACGCCCCCCAAAACACACACGCACACCCGCAGTTTGCACTTGTATTCGTTGCCGCGCTGCGAATTTCGTCGCGTTTTTACTTTCACGCGGCCAGTTGGCTGAACGTCAACAGTTTTGCAAGAAAACGTGTCTTCCCAGTGTCTTTCAGAGTGTGTCTTTATTGTGTTTTTCCATAAAAAAAAACACAGAGCTGGAAAATGTGAAAACAGTGCCGAGCAATTGAAAAACCTGTGAGTACACATAGCCGTCGCTTTTGGGTACATGCAAATCACTCAGGGAAGGTTAATCGAGCAATTAGTGCTATTGTGTGACGCCCAGAAGTAGGCAATATTTTTTTTGGGATTTTTGATGCAGTATTCGTATGCCTTTTTGACTTGAATTCTAAGTCATTGTACTCGCAGCACTAGGAATAATGTCATACATAAATAAATTAATTAACTGTTGTAATAGTAATAGTAATTTGACACAAGAAATCCAAGAAATAGCTTATTTTATTATTTTAATTTGCTTAAAAAAATATATAACCCGATTTTTTTGTAAAGGCTGCTAAGCTGTGACTTCTAGACACCAAAAAAAAATGTAATTTAATTATAATCAAATTACCTCACACAATTGAATAAATTTATAAGTATAATGAGAAAACTACTTACATAAAAAAAAGGGTTCCAATTCCTAATCTTAGCTAAAATATAAATTAAACATATATAGCATAAATAAACACAGGGAAATATTATTTCCATTAAGATAATAATATTTCCATGTGTTTATTTATATTTATACCCTTGCAGAGGGTATTATAATTTTGCCATGATATTTGCAACGCAGTGAAGGAGGCATCTCCGACCCCATAAAGTATATATATTCTTGATCAGCATCACCAGCCGAGTCGATCTAGCCATGTCCGTCTGTCTGTCTGTTCGTCTGTCTGTCCGTCTGTCCGTCTGTCTGTCCGTCTGTCGGTTTCTACGAGAACTAGTCTCTCAGTTTTTGAGCTATCGGGCTGAAATTTTTAGCATAGTCTTATTTCTTTAGCACGCAATATATATGTCGAAATGGCCGAAATCGGACCACTATATCTTATAGCTGCCATAGGAATGATGGCGAAATTTATGTAAAAAAAATTTTAACTTTTTTGTTTTTCAACGTATATCAATCAATTTCAAGATATAGCAGTTTTTTACGGTTCTAGAATTACGGTTTTAATTTCATTAAGATCGGACAACTACATCATATAGCTTTAATAGAAACGATCGGTCGATTTATATGAAAATGTAAAATTCTACATGTAAAATGTAAAATTCTATATGTAAAATGTAAGATATTTTTTCAACTGTAACCAAAATAAATAGATTTTCAATAATCCAAGTGCAGACTGCAAGGGTATACAAATTTCGGTTTACCGAAAATAGCTTTCTTTCTTGTTTTTAAAAGAGTTCAAAGTGTTTAAAGGTAATTAAAGTTAGTTTTAAACAGTTTTAACTATTATTTTAAGGTTATAGTTATTTTCCAAGTAATTGACATAGATGGCTTAAGAGTGGAAATAATTTAAAATAATTTTTCCATAACACAAGATTCAAATTCAGTAATTATTCAATACACAAAATGAATAAATTTGTATTCCAAGTTGTCGACGTAAAATAATACACTAGCTTATATAAATAAATAGCCAAAACATTAATAACCCTCAAACAAATACAAGAGAACCTCCTTAAATTAGTGAAGCCAAAAAGGCCGCTTGATTCCGCACATAATCGGCCAATAAATCAGCCATTTAATGTGCGCCTGCATCGCAATGTGGTCTCAGCCGGGCGCAACGTCATCGACATCATGTGACCGCGTTTCCGAATTTCCCCAAAAACTCTTGTTGTGTACGTGCTGTGTGTGACTGCCGGCCCCCCGAAAATACAAAATACACAGAATACAGAAAACAGGATACAGAATGCACAGCACAGCACAGACGACGACGGGTCATGGCCACGGCCACGGCCACGAATATGGCATTTCGGCGACTCCGGCTGCGGAATACGGCTCCGGCTGCAAACTCCGGCTCTGCCGTGCGTCGCAGTTTCACTTTCACGACGCACACACAGCTGCGAGGGCTGTGTGCAAATCTGTGGGAAATTGTGGGAGTCCTGCGAGTTGCGAGGGCGCGACTTGCACTCAGCCTCACAGTTCGTCTTTGTCGAGTCGGCGGGGGCTGGTCACGGCCACGGCCACAGACACGGATACGGACACGGACACGGATACGGAAACGATTACGGCCCACTAGAGTTGCCAATGACAATGACGTCGTGGTGGCACAGTGGCTGGAAAATAATGTGAAAAGAGGATTTAAATAAAGAAAAATTTACCCTATCAAATTATAAATAATACAAAAACTTAAAGTAAACCAAATAAATACAAATAAAGACATAATAAATATATAAAAATAGACTCTTCTTTTCAGCGCTATCTGAACATATTCTATAACATGACTAAGATCATTAAATCACTTTAGATTAAGCTTTACTTTATATACTTTATACTTTAAATATGGCCTTTCACCTTACAAAAGAGAAAGCTAATAAACAATGAATTAGCGACTTTAAAAATTAAATTGCTTGCATTCTAAAAATATTTTCCACTTAATTAAAATTCATTGCGATTTCTTTGGCATTCCTGATTAGTTAAACACTTAACCAGACTGAAAGTTTATTCCCTTAAACGTTAAAAATAAAACCACAATTCGCAAAAGTGCATCCGTAACAGGAAATTGTTGCCAGGGTTCACTGCCTTTGTCTGCCACTTGTAACACATTTCTGCATCCAACGGGGACGTGTCTCGGCTGACGGGTTGACCGGCAAAGTGCGGCCAAATGCGCTGACTTGCTGCAACCTCGCTCCTTCCCCGGCCACACTGCAACCACGACGATGGTGGTGATGCAATGCCTGAAAGCCGCCGAGGTGGCCACGCACACACAAGTGCCGCGCACACAAGAACAGCCGCCTCACATGCGCACAGGAGAGTTGCACTTGGCCAGCACCTCCTCATGGCCATCATTCCCAAACCCATCACCCAGCACCCCTCCTGCCTTCGACACTCTCACTCTCCGGCTCGGGAGGGTGATAGTCCTCGGTGTTTACTCGCCGCCGATTGCATTGAAGTGAAGTACACAGAGGAAAATTAAACAAAGAAGAATTGTGCCAAAAAAAGAGAGTTTAGGTTGCCTTATAATTATTGGAAACCAACCATTCTCTGCGTAATTTCTCCCAGTGCCAGATTGAGTGCAGTTTTCTCTGTGCTTCTAAAGAGAAGCATCCTCGGAATGGGTGCTCGTGGGTCTGGGAAAGCCGGCCGGCCTTTTGCTGTGGTAGGCCGTTAGCCGGAAGCATCGCATCGCATCGCAACGCTACGTCATCGCCATCGCCATCGCCATCGTCATCGTCGCCACCGTGCCGGAATTCGTGTGCGTGGCCTGATTTCGTCGATTGGCCTTGTGTGCGGGTTTCAGTGTCAGGAGCGCAGCAGCATCTTTGTTTTGGTTGCAATCGTTGTTGTTGATGCCCGACTTGGCCTGCATGTATGCAAATCACCCACATGAACGAACCCCCCCCCCATTGAGAGTCTGGAGAGGATGGGGTAGAGTCGTATATGCGGGAGCCGTGCCCCTGTTTGCCTGGAGACTTGGGAAGTGGGCACTTGTGCGCCCTTGATGTGCTTAGATGGGCAAGTTAACTGAGTGGAAACTGGGTTTAAAAATTACTTGAATTTATTTTCCTTTGTATACGTTGCGTATACGTAATATGGGAGCTTGTAATTAATTTTTTATTACGTATACGTAATAAAAATATGCTTTAAAATATTATTTGTGCAGGAATTGAAGTTTGAGGAATTGGATATAACATTAAATACTTTTTTTTAATTTTTTAACAATCTGTAATGCATACAACAATTATTTATACTCCACTTAATCCCATTAGCTATGGTTAATCGATATTAGAACCTGTTAGTCACATTGCTTAGTGCTTAGTTTCGAAATGGATATTCATCTGTTAGTTCTATGTATTTTTCTAATCGGAACTCGTATTCTAGAAATTTCCTCAAAGGTTTATAGATCAATTTTTATGGATACATAGTAAAGACCTTAGAAATCTTAGATTTCAGATGACCATTACCAAGTTATGGGTGTAAGCTGCCAGGAAAATGAGGTTGTCAGCTGTACTATGATTAATTGTCCCGCTGGCAGATATTGTCCAGCGGCAAACTTTTGCTTTGATCCAGAATGCGTTTGCCGCAAAGGATTCCGGCGGGTTCGCGGTGCCTGTGTCCCAAAGCATGTTTCTCGGCGCTTGAACAAAGCCACTTTGGAGACGGCTTTGCTGGAAGTTCCCTATCGAGAGGAGTTTCTCTAATAAAGGATCGGAAAATTAGGAATAAGTAGTTAAGGTTAGTGTTAGTTAAGGTGAGAGTATCAATGGACCTTTATTTTCTGTAAAATTTAGCGGAAATTGCTGAAACAGTTGTAGAATTTTATTAAAAGTTTGGACAGAGCAATATCTTAGTATGTATTACTTTTATTACTTAAAACTTATAGTTTTTGGATAGCTTAAAATACAGATATTATCCTACATTACCTGGCTGTATTTAGCCTGAATTTATTCTGAATAAAAAGGTTCTAATAATATTTAAATACTAAATGGAACCGATAACCTCCTTCTGCAGGCAAAATACAATATATATTCGTATTTAGTATCAGAATCTTACCTTAAATTGTATTTAAATTAAAAATACTATGTTATATTACCAAATTAAACACTACCCTTAAAAGTATTTACATTAAAATAAATATTTTTGTATAATAATGAGATATAAATACAAAATAAACCCTTAAAAAGAATGCTTATCGCTTGACCAGACTCTGATCATGATTCTATCCCTAGATACGCCCATCTATCGATAAACACTTAACTATAAAACCTTGTCAACAAATAGCTTTTATCAAAACTCTTTTTCAAAATGGCAAATTTAATGTTTTTGCCAATACCAAGAGAAAGAGAGCAACCAGTGCTCTCTCGTGTTTGTTCTCTCGCCAGCACACAAGCGTAGTTAGACCAACTAATACCACGAGGGTGGGGATGGGGGGGGGGACTATTGTGGCCAGGCCGAGAGCCGAAGCGTTCCTGTCTCGTGCCGGCGAAAAGAGCCGGAGCACAATGCGGAGCGGACGGGTCGGGTCAGTAGTGAAGCTACGCCACACGCCGCCAGGTGGCTCCAGACGTGGATGCGGCGGGTGTTATTCGCATGTGCATGTGCATGTGCACCGCAGACACATTGAACGGTAGTGGTAGTGGCCCCCCACCCCCTCCAATCCCTCGAGCCCCCACACAATACACACTGGTTTCTGTTTTTTTTTGCCGCGGAGGAGGTGACCTCCAGGAGGACGGACTGGCGGCAGCAATGCAATTGGCTGCACTTTTCCTTTGTGGGCCCGCGCCTTGCGTTTTATTGTGTCACGGGTTCGCGCGCACCGGGCAAAAATAAAGGAGCGCGTTTCCAAGTTCCCAAGTGAAAGTTGATTTATCTGTCGCAAGTCACGACTTGGCATAATTTTAATTGCAATTATCAAAAAAAAGGATATAAAATAAATATGTTTGCCCAATTAAAAAGGATACTGAGTCGCGTTCTAAGTGAAAATCGATATGGCGCCGCCTTTTGCTCTTGCCACTTACAAGTCAGTTTAGATTGTCCCACGCTGCGTATGAGTTTTATGGAAGTTTGCGTATATTTTGCGCTTTTCTTGTTTTAAGTTCCATTTTTTTTAATCGAAAGACATACACACTTGCGGTTTGGGTCAGCCCTAACCTAATCTTAATGTACCGACACACTAAATCGCCATATAGTCATGAATCGCCTCCATGGCCCTCTTCCCCTCTGTGTCCTTTTATGGCGCCCACCCCGGGCCCTCCTTCGTTCGCCTTCTCTCTCGCTCTCGTGGTGGCACAGCGCGCAGGATTCGCGCTCTTTTTTATCGTCACCTCCACGAAGGCACTGTGGGTGTTGTTGTGTGTTCCTTCGATGGTGTGCTTAGATGTGGGCGGGAGTGTGTGTGACTCGGGATGTGGGTTCGGCAAGTCAGCTAAAATAACGACAACAACCACGCCGCTATTTTCACTTTCTATTCGAAAGCCTTCTAAGCTTAAATTGTAACTTAAAACTTAAATTGTCATTTTTAAGCTTGGATTTTAACGTTATTTATGACTATAAATACTTTAAAGTAACACTAGAGGGTTATTCTTTAAGATAAAATGAATTAAAAATATTTGTTGATATGAAAAGATATTATTAAAATAAAGAAATATTTCATTTATACTTTTTAAGAGTGCTTGGTAATTTCTTGAAGTTGTAAAAAGATTTATTATAGTGTTCTTATATGTATAATAGTTTCTTTTTATTAAGATTATAAAAACTACACCAAAATATAGGTTTTATGCTCGTTTGGTTAGGGATTTGAACCTCATTTACTCTCCTTTCCCAAACTGGCTCACAAATGTTAACAACATAAATCCCCCATTTCAGTTGCCTGATTCTCAACGCACAGGATCCCAAAAAATCAACCACGATCTCCCGACCAGCTGAGAAACGGACGAACAATGAACTTCACCCCGTTCGGCAACACCTTTCCCGGCAATATACCCGGCCTGCCGCAATTCACGACGTCCACGGCTCCCCTGGTTTCCACGGTTACCGCTGCCGTAGCAGATGTGACGGTGACCACCACCAATAACCCCCAACAGCAGCAGCAGCAACAGCAGCAGGATGCCCCCGGCACTAGCAATCGCTACCAGCAGCAACAGGTCACGCACTTTGGCCAGGCAAATCTTGCCACCGGTCAGAGTGGCAGCGGGAATAACAAATTCCGCGGCGGCCAGGAGGATGCTCTGCAGGGCGACAAGTACAATGGTCACTTGGTCACCGCCTCCCAACAGCAGCAGCAGCAGCAGCAGACGCAGTACGCCACGGTAGCCTATGCCAGTGCAACCACAACGAGCGCGGCTGCGGATGCGCTGCAGGCGAGCACTTCCGGCCAGCAGCAGCAGCAGCAAATGCAGCAGCAACAGGTGACGGCGCCACAGGAGCTGACCCAAGATCTGTGCAATGCCATCCTGCAGCAACAAGGTAAGTTAAGGATATCAGCATTAGAAATCGTTAAGGATATGAAATCAATATCTAAAGCAGTGATGCCCAAGCCCCCGCCACATGTGGTTGGTAAAAACTCTGCCGGTTCTCTGCTGCTACACAGACAGTGTAAACGTGTCGTGAGCAGCAGCAGCAGAGAAGAGAGAGAATGAGAGGTCGAGTGGTACGGTTGCCAGAGCAGTGCAAAGCATTAAATTTTACTGCTTTGCACTGCTCTGGCAACCGCAACTTCTCGCGCGAAGCCAACTTCGTTTTTCTCTTACGCACACAAATGCAAGTCACATGTCATAGTATTTGTGTGGGCATCACTGATCTAAAGGCGTTCAAAAGTATGCAATATAAAATAATAAAATAAATGAAATATTGTTGCATACTTTTCTACACTTTTTTAATTGATTTAAAGTATTTTTTATATTTAAAATTAAAATTAAACTTAAAATCTGTAATTTTTTCCAGTACTCCAGAATACCTCGTGGCAAACACTGACGCCGGGCACCACCGTCGCCGACTACCTCTCGCATCTTCCAGCCAACACGTTGCCCCTGTCGCTGCACCACTTCCTCAAGTATTCCGCGGAAACGATAAAAAAAGAGAACCAGCAAAATGTGGTAAGTTTAATATATAATATAAATTGTTATTGATTAATAAATAATTGTATTTCAAACCCCCTTTCAGGTACTACAGGTGCAGACGGGACCAGCCATCGGGATCAACACCCTGGGCACGACCACAACCATTAGTATACCTCAGCAGGAGCAGCTGACGCTGCAGCCGCAGCAACAGCAGACGACGACGTTGCAGGTGCAGACCCAGGCGGCGGTTACGGCGACGGCGACGACGACGGCCACAGCCACGACCAGTGGCAGTTCCTCAAAGAAAAAGAAGCGCAAAAAGCGTAGCAAGGACCGGAAACCGAAGCTGCGACCCGGAGAGATACGACTGGGAACCGCACTCGATGGCAGCCCGCTGTACATGTGCCCCGAATGCCATGTGGCGTACCCAGAGCCCGAGCTCCTCGAGGTCCACCTGGTGGGTCACAACCTGGAGAAGCGGTACGTGTGCGACATCTGTCAGGCATCGCTCAAGCGCAAGGATCACCTCACCCGCCACAAGCAGTCGCACAATCCGGATCGGCCCTACATCTGCACGGTGTGTCTGAAGGCCTTCAAGCGGAAGGAGCAGCTGAGCCTGCACTTTGTGATCCATTCCGGGGAGAAGCGGCACCAGTGCGCCGAGTGCGGCAAGGGATTCTACCGCAAGGACCATCTGCGCAAACATACCCGCTCGCACATAGCCCGAAGGGTCAAGGCGGAGCTGAATAGCCACGTGCGGAGGGAGAACGGCACCAGCATGCTGCAGCCGGTGGTCACGGAGGCCACCACAGCGGCCTTGCAACATGCCAACCAACTAGCCACCCAGCAGCAACAGCTTCAGCAGCAGCAACAGCAACAGCAACAGCAACAGCAGCAGCAGCAACAACAGCAGCAGCATCACATAGTGATAACGCAGCAGCAGCAGCAGGCACCGCAGCAACAGCAGACATCGCAGCAGCAGCAGCAACAGCAGCAAATGATAAATTAGCCAAATGATTTTTGTAAAGTCAGTTAAAGCAAAATTCAATTTAGCCTAAACCAGGCCCTCGGGCTTGGTTGCTCCACAAAATTCAACTCTCTCTCGGTCCACACAATTTAATTGACTCTCACAAAATCGGATAATGCAAACAGGAGGATGTTAGCTAATGTCTTCAAAAGGGTTTCCTATGGAATATCCCAACAAACATTGTACAATTTTAAACGTAAGTCCACGATGTTCATGGCGACCGTCTACCAAGTAAAAAACACTAAGGGGGGACCTAAAATAAGGCTATTTCTGATTTATTATGTTGTTTACGTTAAAGAAACTAATTTTATTGAGTTCCGGGATATGTTTTTATAATAATTTAGCCTTCAAATCAGTCTCCACTCGCCAATCAACAAATTTCCCGGCTCAGCCTCTGCCGGTACACGAAAAGTGTGGCCAAATTTTAATTTAGAGATTGATTCTGGGGGCTATATCTGATTTATAACGTTATTCCCCAAAGAAACTAATTTTATTGAGTTGCGAAATATGGTTTTTATAATAATTCAGGCTACAAAGCAGCCCAAACTCGCGAGTCAGCAGATTTCTCTGCCTGGCCTCTGCCGGTACACGCACAGTGTGGCCAAATTTTCATTTAGAGCCTAAATCCAGTACTTTTTAGGCTTAAAGAGCCTTGTTTTTGTATAGGTATTTGTTTGGTAATATTTAATATATATTTTTCTATTTTATTTCTATTTCTAACGTTTTCGTTTATGTTTTTTACTAACACAACTGCTTTAAACGCTTCAATTGTTTTTTAATTCTTCAATTTTCGATTTGATCTTCGATTTCCATAGACAATTACTAACCCCAGCTGCATAGGTAGTGCGGTCCCAGGCCTTTGTCCGCCCCCCGTAACATTCCATACTCTAATTTAAGAGAAATCTGTGCAAAGGAATAATAATAATTTTATATGCAATGTATTTTAGTGAAATGTATTTTTGTACACAATTAGAATCAATGTTGTATGTATGTCTGACTGTCCATATGTACAAACACACCTGTACGAATACACGATACTGTTCCACACACTGGCAGCGAACTATATAGTATATATTTATAAATATATATGAAATATGTAAACAAATGCAATTTAGATTTAAACCTACTTGTAGGAGGGACTCGAAACAAAGTGAATGTATTTATATAACTTTTTGCTACACCGATAAACCACAAACCATTGTATATATGTATGCAGTAAATAATATAATTTGATCTAAGACGAGTGGGTTTTACTGAATTATTAGGAGTTAAGGTAAGCAATTTCCTCCCAATAATAATTTCCAATCAACTTCGTTTTTTCTGTGATTATTTATTTGCTTTATTTAAGAGTACTCATAAATTACGATTATTATGCACCATTTATTGTATTTAATTAAATAATTAATCATTAGCATTATCCTTTATTATTATCTGTATCTGTATCGTGTGTATGTATATGTATGTCAAGGTGTTAGTGTTATATAATTTGTAGTTTATGCACGAGCAGGGTTCATTTACTGTCGCTTACTAAGCTTAACGTTATGATGTAAGTTAGTTACAAAATAGCAGTTAATCGTATGGGGGGAAAGGAACGTGACATTATAATTTATTCATGGTAGAAAAGCGGACAGGATCGGCGTTCGGGTTGATCTCTTATCAAAATTTGTGCTCCATCAAATCAGCAAATTCAGTAATGAACCTTCCTCCGATTTTCAATTTCACAACGTGGCCTTATTACAAAATATATGTTCATATATATATCTACATATACATACATATATAGGATAGTGTATGTGAGAGTGTAAAGGTGCTGCGACAAGCAGTGTGTGCTCGCTCCTTCTATCCTTCGGTTCGACACACGCCCACTCTCATCAGCATTCAAGATCGTCGATAATTTCTGCGTTTAGTTTAGTTTAGTATTTGTTTTTTGTTTTTTTTTGGTAAGTTTTGTGTTTCGTTTTCGTTGCGAAAAGAACTGCTAAATCACTGTACAAAGAGTAAGGCGTAGCTGGGGCGGGCAGCGGCCTACGGTCCGGAGAGAAACTTTCGCTTCTGGTCCTCCATGTAGTCGCGAGTGGACATCTGGATGGCCTGCTGAAGCATCTCGCTCTCGTTGACGCCTGTCGAGGAGAAGAAAAGCAAGTTTAAGGTAAGATAATAGTATAAATAAGTATAAGGAAGTCAGAAATGATGCCTAAGCAGAGAAAATATAATGAATTGGTTGATTCTTGGTTCCGAGGAAATAAAACTGCCAAAATATTTCAGAATTTCTCACCCTCATTGGCATAGGAAGCCTCGAGCAGCTCCTGGTAAAAGCTGGAGTAGCTTTGCTTGCTGGACGACGACGACTGGCCTTCACCGCGCTTCTGAGGCGAGATGGAAGACTGCTTCGAGGTGCACGGACGCTGCTCAGCTTCCGGCGTATTGGCGCGAGCCACAGATGGAGCCGAGTCACGCTTCGGGCTCTTGCGCAGAGGTGCCTCCAAAACGTCAGTGCTGCTGGAAGAGACAAAAAGTTAAACAAGGGGGAACAAGGAATAAAGAGACCCACAGAAACCCACCTTTTGCCAGCCTGCGGCACTTCGCGAGTCTCGTGGCGACGCTTCTTCCGGAGGGCCGTGGCGCGACGCTGAGTCTTCGCTCCCTTGCCCGAACGCTGGCCGGTTGATACTGTGCTGGGCGATGAGTTGCCACCGCAGTGACCCACCGAACTGGTGCTGCTCATGTCTGTGGTATCGCTGTCATAGCCGGCCAGGTCATTGACCTCCGATGGCAACTTGTGGGAAAACTGGCTCAACGTCTTCGGCGACAGGGCAAAGGCGTTGGCTGTGGGGTCCGCACCACTGGCGCTGGTCAATGTGGCGGCCGGATTGCCGCTGCTTCCAGTGCCACCGCACATTGAGTACTTTGAGGGCGAGGCATCCGAATCGGTGAGCGCCTCTGCAGAGGTTACCGTTGAGGATGTGGCCGATCCAGCGGCCGTGTTGCTGCTGCGCGAACGTTGCATATTGTCGCGGCACCACTGCAGGTATGATTCGCGAGCTATCTGCTCCTCGATGGCCTCGTTGGTGGCCTCCCAGTCCGTAGTCTTCAGCTTGTCCTCGAACATGGTCTGTTCAATCTCCAGCTGCTCGCTGAGACGCACCGCCTCCTTGGTCTGGATCTCGGGCTTGTAACCAGCCAAGCCCAAGCCCACGCCCACTGTGGCGTTATATGGATCCAAGATAGCGTTGTAATGGGAGCCGCGCTGATAAGATAGGCGCAGCGGTGGGTAGCCAGCCTGGGACTGCTCAGAGTTGAAGATATTAATGGGAGCTGCAAACGGGAGAGTAATTGATTAAATAAATCGAGTTTCGTCACGGAATCCCTTGCAACTCACTAGACTGGTAGCAGTAGACCTCGACGGTGCGGCTGTAGATCTCGGATATGGCCTGGATCTCGATGTGGTTGCCGTGGGCATCACGGGCTCGCTTGCGCTGGATATAGCTGTTGATATCCTCGGTGACAAACTGTCCGAAGTACTCGCGGTTCTCGTGCTGCGAATAGAAATATTTCTTGTTCAAAATAAATCCTTAAAAAATGTAAATAAAGTTACTACTCACAATGTAATCCATGGTGTGCTGGCGAATCACATCGTGCATCTCCTCATCACCGTAGATCTGCAGGGATATTGAGCGGAAGAGGCATGCGCCGTCCTCCTCCACGGGCTTCAGCTCGTAGCCGCGCTGCTCCATGCACTTGGCAAACTCCACGTCGCGACGCTGCCACTCCTCCACTGGAATTTTGCGCTCTTTAGGCTGAAGGTGTTCATCGCCGCTATTGTAGCCCGAAAAGGTTTCCTCCACCGATTTCAGTAGATTGGCGGCCGCCGCTGCCGGTGTCAGCTGGCCCTGGACTTTGGGAACTGTGGAGCAGCCCAGGCCCAGATGTTCGGGTGAGTTTCTGCCAACCGCCGAGGGACTGCTGCTGCTGCTGCTCGATGTGGAAGCCAGGGGCGGGCTGTTGCACTTGCTGCCAGCCACGCCGGGCACTCCTCCGCTGGCCGCCACCACGGCCGGATGGTTGAGTTTCTCGCGCTCGAGGCGATCGCGCTTGTGGTGATGAGCATGACTGTCGTGGTGGTCACGGCGCTTCGAACGGGTGTTGCTTTAAATAAGGAAATTGTGGAGTATTTTAATAGATGAGTGACCTCTTAACTAGGTTTATCTAATTAATCTTGGAGGTTATCCTGAGGATTCATAGATTTTTAAAATACATTTAAATCTCTAGGATAATATATTGCCTTGCATACTTTTGGACACATTTTCAATTGATTTGAAATCCCTAAAATCTCGTGGAAATTATGCTATTTTTGACTCTACAGAATTAGAAACATAATGTAACATATATCTTAAAGACTACAATATTTGTACCTTTGCAAAAATGTATTCTTGTTAGGCTAGGAATAATAGTTTTATTTTGAGCTGCAAGAAACTATTCAAAATGTTTTCTTTATTAAAACATTCTCTTTTTACTATTCTTTGGATGTTTTTAAACATAATAAGACTTGAATATGCATAAACTTTTCTATAAACAGTATTTCAACCCCTCTAGTCTTAGTTTTACATAAAATCCATCGAATTTTTGAATTGTAGAGACCTCTAGGTACGCCTCTTTAATTATCTAATATAATTCAAAATATGTACATATATAGACTCTGATTTAAAATAGAAACGGCCTAAAACCTTGTAAATTGATTTAAATAACTCGATTTTGTGGAAAATCCCTTATCAACACCGTTAGATTTACTGCGCAAAAGGTACGCCATGGGAACATTTTTCAGAAGCAGTTAACTTTAGTAATTTAAATCCCGTTGAAGGAAATCCCTCTCTCAAATTGCCTTGTAATATATAAAAGTCATGCACCAGAAATGCTATTTAATTGCTGCAGCCTAACGGGAGTCCCGTTGCTTCAAACACCCCTTCACATGCAGGGGCAGGGGGCAGGCACTCACCTCTTGTGGGGGCTGCAGCGATGGGTGCGTGCCAGCTCGTCATAGACTTCGCCACGCCTTTGGGGACTCTGTGGGGGCGGGAGAGAAAGGAAAATGCAAATTGAAGGAGGAGAAGACCAAGTAAAAGGAAGCACGAACACTCACCTGGGCCTGGCTGGCCACCGACTGCTCTACCACCACCACCACCTGCGCCTCCTTGTTGTCCGCGTCCACATTGCCGGTCACACGCTTCGCGCTGGGCGGTGCACTCACTGGCTTGATCGTCATGGTGCCGCCGCTGCAGCTGTTGCTCCTATTCTAATGTCTTGGCCCGAGCTGTGGCTCCAGTAATGGCTTTGGTTGCAGTTTCGTGGCAAATGCAAGGGCTCAGCTCGGCTCAGCACTTTCGCCCGAAAATGTGCGTCATAAACGACGCTCCTCGCGCTTTTCACCACTAACAAACTCAGCGGCGCTCCGTGTTCTTTGTCCGATTCCGATTCAGACTCAGATGGCGATGTCGTCGCAGAAAATGCGACCTCAGGTTTCCTTTCACCCACCTTGCTCGCGCTGGCTTGGCTCCGTGCTTCGTGCCCCGAATAGTGGACAGGAAGCGGACTTTGTCGCGCGCTGTGCTGCGCTTCTCTTTACCGATTCCGAAAGATATCTCAGAAACACAAACGACTTGATTTTTGACCAGAAAAAAAATGAATGAATGACAATTTCCAGATTTTCATCTGCTCTTTTTGTGTTTGGTGTGTGTGTGCGCGAGCCAGTGTGTGTATGTGCGTGTGTGCAGTGTTTGCTATTGCTTACATTAGTCGCGGGTCAAATAACGCGCAAATTAGTTACTTCTGCACACTCACCGCTTAAATGCGATTTGTCACCGAGATTAAGGTTTTATAGCCAACGAATTCGGGGAATTTGGATTGTTGTTAAGTCCTGCAATTCTTTTTTTTTTTTTAATATTAAGTTACTTCCAGTCTAGAGGAGAGGAAGATTTACTTGGCCTCCCCGTATAACACGGGTTAACGCCACCGCCAATGTATGAAATTCGATTTCAAGAAAATGAATTAATAGTTGAGTGAAAATCGTGCGTGCATTTCTAGTGATGAGATTATGATGACGATAAACGATGAATGTGTTATCGATGTTTGTGTGTAATGGTTCATGCGATTAAATGTGTTATTATAATGAGGTGTAATGTGTATGTGTTAGCGTGAAAGAGTGAGCAGTGTGTAATTGTTGGATTAAGTTAGATGTTTATGTTAGCGGAATGAATAAATTGAGTTATCGATGTCCAGTTATCTATTGGCTCCCGTCCGAGCAAGCGATATATATCAGTGTATTTGAGCAGTGTTGGGTAATTACGTCTTTGTTGTGAAAATTTTGAGCAGCTAAGCAATATATGTGAGATGTCTTCTATTGTGTTGCAAGTGTCACAGAGTGGGGAATTATACACTTTCATTTTGTATAATGTGTATTTATCAAAAGCGTGACCGCTTAATATCCGATTTAATTGTTTTGTTTCCAGGCGATCGAAGATGTCTTCTTTGTTGTTGAACCAAGGCTTGGAAGTTGTGTGTGGCTGAAGAAGAGAGTATCCCTTGTTACGCTCGAAAGAGAACGAACTGTATGTTCTCTCCCAATCCAGTTTTATTAGCGCGAACATATGATTGATGGCATCGTTGAGAGTCCATCTGACAGATATAAACGAACCGTTGAATCTCGCATTTTTGCTGCTATATCTGCAAGATCATTTTCCCAAATGTTAACATGACTAGGTATGTGGTGCAACTCGACAGATAACAAATGCTGACAATTTTCTATCTTTTCAGAATGCTTTGTGCTAAGCAGTTATTGGAGTTTCTGTTTTTGATGTTCTGAATAGCCCCAAGACTGTCCGTCATAATGGCTATCTTAGGAAATCTTTGCAAAATGGCAAATTCTATGGCTTTTTCTATGGCTGTGAGTTCAGCAGACAGCGATGACAGTTTTTTGTCTGTATAAAAACTTTTGGTTGTGTTTGAATTCATGTGAACGAAGGCACTACCAGCAAAATTTTCCGACACGGAGCCGTCCGTGTAAATAGTTTCCAAATTTTTTGAAACAATCAGATTGATCTTTTCTTTTAATAAAGAATTAATTTGAAAATTGTTAGCAATTTTTTTGTTTTTACAGATGCCTTTAAAAAAGTTGGTATCGAACGAAATTTTACGTGAAGACAGAGACAAGGGACTTATGAGAGCAATGCTATCGAAAATGTTTTTAAACTCGGCATACACTCTGCCGTAGCTAGTGTTTTTGGCTAAGAAAGAATTGGACAGAAGCCCCGCTGCCGGCAAACCGTGAGCGAACGTTTTGGCCAACTCCTTTGCTGTTGCAAATTTAACTCTATACTCTGGTGGGAGTTCGGCTGCCAGATTATAGATTATATTTGTTGGCGTGGATCTGATGAGCCCTAGGGCTTTCCTAAGATGGAAGTTGGCATGCGTATTGATGCATTTTTGAACTGCTTTTGAAATGTTGGCAAATGAAGAGCTGGCGTATTCATATCTAGATCTTATAAACGACTTGTAAAACAGTAACGATTTACTTGGATGCACCCCAAAGCGGCAACCACTTATCATTTGCAGGAACATGTTAACCTGATTTGATTTGGAAATCGTTTTTTTAATGTGCTGGACGGAGGAGTTATTGGCACTAATTAACCTACCTAGGTAATTAACACTATCTACATTTTTAAGAATAATATTATTGCACAAGACCCTTAGTGGCCTTCTTCTAAGGTTAAAGTGAATAGTGGAGGATTTGTCTGCATTAAATGTCAAGTTGATTTTATTGCACATTACCCTAAAACTATTTACTCTATTTTCTAATAATTCTTCAGCCGTCGAGAAAACTTTGTCGTAACAGACAAGGAAGAAATCGTCAGCGTATTGAAAAAGGATACTGTCAGAATTGTTACTTAAACTATGAAGATCAGCTGTGTAAAGATTAAAAAGGATTGGGCTTAGACAGCTTCCCTGACTGACCCCTTTATTTACAGTTATTTCAGCTTGACCCATGGTTAAAATTCTTTTACTAAGAAAATTTATAAGAAATTTAATATGCGAATGATTAAAACCTAAATCTATAAGTTTTTGACCCAAAATGGGAATATTTACTGCGTCAAAAGCTTTACTTAAATCTAAAACAGCAGCAGTTACATGGAAACCACGCGCTTTTAGATTAGCTATATTATTAATTACATCATTTATGCATTGTGCCGTAGAGTGGTTTTTCCTAAAAGCATAAGATCTGGGAGGTAAAATTTCATATTTATTTATATGTTCTTCCATTCTCAGTTTTATCAAACCTTCTAAGCACTTGAAAACAACACTTAGGAGGCAGATAGGTCTGTTGTTGGTAATAATGGAAGAGTCAAGATTTTTTTTGGAACGGGAATGACTTTTATTTTCCGCCAGCTATCCGGGATATCACCATTGTCTAACTTTTCATTTAGCAGGGATACCAGAGTTGCTATTTGTTCCAGTGGAAGTGCCTGAAGCATTCTGTATGAAATATTGTCTAGGCCCTTAGCTGAGTCAGGATTACGGGTATTTAGGAAGTCAAGAAGTTCATGTGTCTGGAAATTGGAGTCATTATATGTATAAAGAAGATCGAAACGGAAGAGGCTTTCTGAGCATTCCGCAGTGTTAGGGGCTGTGGCTATTTGGTTTAAGAATTCTACGTGTTCCGTGTCTGATATTGCACTTTTGGAGGGTTTAATTTGTTTGTAAAGCTTAATTGACTTAATTTTACTCCACATTTCCTTTTGTGAAGAGGGGTTTGAAATCTCTTCGGTTAAATTATTTAAATTTTCCTTTCTCATTTTATAAAAGTAGTTATTCAGTTTTTATTACTATTAATATAGACAATAGCATCTGAATGAAGCTTAGTTTTATAATATTTTGTCTACTCGCATTTCTTAATCTAAATAGTTTATCACAGTTCTCGTCCCAGTATTTTTAGGCAAATATTTATTGTTTGCGTCTATGTCAATTAAATTGTTAGAGTGGATTGTCTTAGATGTCGTGATTAGGTTGTCTATTGTTGAAATTTGAATTTTCGAGAAGTCTTTAAGAATTTTTTGTGGTCCGGTTTTTAAATATCACAGATGAGGAAAATTGGTCTATTTCGATTATTATAGGAAAATGATTACTATTTGAAATTTTCGAATTAATTGCTGTCCATTTTACGTTTAAATTGTTTTTATTTAATAAGGTTACGTCAATTGCCGAACTGTAGGTAGGGTTGTGCGAGTAAGTTGGAGAACCATTGTTAAGACAAAAAAAACCTGAGCTTAGAAGGGCATTCTCCAAAATGCCACCTCTAGAATCTTGAACATTATTCCCCAAACGCTTGATTTAGCATTAAAATCTCCTCCAATGATAGCTAGTCCTTTGATTGGGCTGCAATGTTAAGAATATCATTGCAACCCTGTTCAAAGGAACTATTGTCTGAATTGGGTGCAGCATAAATGCTGAAAACACTGACATTGTGTTTTAAGTTGGTCGTGCAAATGCCTATTCCTTCTAAGTTACTATTGCAGTTAATTTGTCTAAAACGGATATGCTTTTTCAAATATATACCTACCCCACCGTATCCATCGGAACGTGGTTTACAAACAAAATTATAATTAGCTAAGCTGCACATGGAATTGTCATTAATCCAGATTTCTGAAAGCATTGCAATGTCTATGTCATTATTAACTAAGAAGAGTTCTAGCAGTTGTTTGTTATTATTAGCCGTTAGGCTCTGAATATTATATTGTAGCAGTTTTAAAGACATTGTTAAGAAGTTTTTAATTATAAAAAAAATAAAAATAAAATAGACAATAAACAAAAATTAAGAAATAAAAAATAAATAAATAAATAAAAAATAAATAAAAACAAAAAAAAAACATAAAATAAATAAAAAAATTAATTAATTAATTAAATAATTAATTAACAAATATACAAAAACAAAAATAAAAAATACATTAATTAAAATTTAATAACGAAAATAATTTAAATAGCCTGATTAATTTTGAACAAATCTATTTTAGAGTTCGTCATTTTAATTATATTTCTTAAGTTCTCTAAAAAATTTCTTGATTCAGGATTTGTTGTTTCATTGACTAAAAACGATGAAATATCGGAAGAAAGTTGGTTTAAGCTATGTTCTGCAGCTTCAAGAGCTGCATTGTCGGCATTTGCATTACTCGAAAAAGAAAGGGGAGATGCTAAATTTGAACCAGCGTTCAAATGTACAAACTTTTCGTTTGGGGTGTATGCATGTTCTTTAAGAGCGGCTTTCCAGCTGCTCATAGTCTCACGGGCCTTTTTCTCTTCGTTTGATTTGTTAAGAGAACTCTTAACAACCTTACTGAAGGGGTTCTGAGAGTAAATATGTTGTGCAACTAAGTTGGTGTTGTTTTGTAAAAGGGGAATAGCAGATTTTTTTTGCCATTTCGGCTGAGGAAATTGGGAAATATCATTAACATCTACTTCATCCAAAATTTGAAATAACGAAGGGTACCTTATTTTAGTTTCATTACGGGATAAATTTTCGAGAGTCATACATTTTTGGATAGCATACGCTCTCTTTCGTGCTGGGCACTCAATAGAGGTAGCTACATGCTGCTGTTTGCAATTAACACAGACAATCTGAGAGCATTGCTGCTCTTTGCTATGCCCCAGCGAGCATTTACTGCATTTTTGTTCTTGTTGCTTGCAGTGTTGGGCGAAATGTCCAAACCTAAAACACCTAAAACATTGGCTAAACGGCACATATGGACTGACGTTGACTTTAGTGTACAAAAACACTATCTCATTTGGGATTTGCGCTCCCATAAATAGGATTTTCACTCTTGTGGTGTTAATAAACTTCTCTTTGTTGTCCCTATCTCGCGTCTTTACACGAATCACTTCGTGGATAGGCACTGGAGAGGAAATATAGTCTTTCAGTTCTGCGTCCGAAAATTGAGCGGGAATATTAAAAATGATGCCCATTTTGAAAATGAATTGTTTAAAAATTTTGGGTTCATACCCGTTGTTTTTTAGCTCTGAGGATAAAATGTTATTTGCTGCCAATGCTGTCTTGCACTCTGCTTTGCATCTACCATAGCCTATTTTGCTGACTGATATAATGTCTTTAATATTTAGCTTCAGCAGTACTGCATTTAGCTCTAACGGGTTGATGGGAACTCTTGCATACTTGTTGTCTGTGTTCGTTACACCTATTTTGTCAATATACACCACAAACGGACCTTTGTGGTAGTTGTTGTATCTCAGTTCTTCCTTTGCTTGTTCACTGTTCCTTTCTTTAGCCGCCTCTCTCTTGCTTTCGTTTGAACCGCTACATTCACTTACTTGCACTTTTTCTGGGACTTGAATCTCCTCCATTTCAATTTCGTTTTGCTCCTCTTGCTGGTGAGCCTGCTCCACTATTTTCTTTTTTTTAGAAATCGGGGAAAACTTTGGTTTTTTAAAACCAACTTGCTCCGAGGAGCCAGGGCCCCTGGCCTCGGAGGCCATTTTTGTGGGTAATTTTACCCGTTGTATTGGATGTTAACTCCCAGATATATTAATTTTGTATTAAATAAATTTGTAAAAATAAATTTAGTTTGTTTTATTATAAAAATTTTATTTAATTTGTTTTGAAAAAAACAGATTTAAATATATATATATTTTTTTTTTTTTAGTTATTCACACACTGCTCATACACCTGTTGCACGAACTATCCCCTTCGGGGTCAGAAATGCGAATGTCAGTCCTGCAATTCGATTTTTTATTTTGTGCACGTTCTGCTTCTTCTTACTGTTTTCGAGATTTTTTAGCACCATTTTAGCCTTGCCATCTGATTGCTGTGACCGCGACGAAAACTCGCCAGGGGGCGCCAGTTTATTTAAAAAGAAGGCGCCAGGCAGTGGGTGCAGGGCTGCCACTAGTCCCGCGTGCGGTGCAACAATAATCAGGCAGGCTCCGGTTTTCACTTTTGTTTTTCGTTTTCGTTTTAGACCAAAATCGTACGTTTTCGTTTTTAGGTGCTCCGGTTTTCACAAACTTTTTGTCATCGTTTTGTTATCGAAATATTTATTTATTTATATTGCTCAAACAGTTGACTGGAATGTTTTGAGAACTAAGCGGAATGTTTACAGGCCTTTACTTTTTTTAATTGTTTGTTTTAAACCCAAATAAATGCAGAAATTGTTTATTTATCGGTCCAAGAGCGTTGCCACTCTTTAAACAGGGACTTTTATACCTTCTTTAAATGGTAAAAGTACCATTTAAACTATAAAATTAAACTGTTTTATTTATTAAAACCTTTCTTATCTTCTTTGAACATAACTAATGCCCTACTTTTAATTTTACAAGCATTTCGACCAGATTGTTTGGTTCCACCAACAGTACGGCAGCACTGGCAACCAAAACGAAAGTTGTCGTTGCCGACGGCAAATATTTTTTTTGCGAATTCGAGGTGGGGTCAGAAAATAATTCTTTAAAAAGTAATTACGAACTAGATTGATCCACTGATGGTGTGAAACAAACATCAATAGACCAACAAGTCAACTATTTTTTTCCTTTTGCAATTAAGAACCGATTTCATGTAGAAAGAGGCATTTACTTTTCATTTCGACAAGACAAACTTGCCCGTTTTTGAAAACGAAAAAGTCTTGTGAAAGTGAAAACGGGAGCACCGATTTTCGTTTTCGAAAACGAAAACGAAAGAATCTTGTGAAAGTGAAAACCGGAGCCTGCCTGATTCATTGATTGATTTTTTAAGGGATTTTTCATTTACTTAATTTAAGATTTCCCAACAACACTGGCCTGGGATAGCCCGAATTTGAGGTATATTTGCCTGTCATCTCGATGTCAAAAAGTTTACAAATATTTGTACTATTTTTTTCATTATAAATAATGAAAAACTGATCATTTCGTAAGGCTGGCGCATTTCTCGTCAATCAGAAATGAACATAATAATTACCTTTAATAAAACGATTAAATAATATCAAAAAATATTGGAAAGGCAAATTATAAAAACTAATTGGTTTAAACACTAAAAGATGTTAAAAAGTAGTCGATTGCATTTGTGTTTATTTACTCATACGTGCACCATATATTTAATGTAAACTGTCAAACATTTTGGAAAATGTCTATCTATAAGATAGAAAATATTTGACTACAATTGGCCAAATGAGAATATAACCTAGTAATGTATTTGTAGAAGTGTCAACTGAATGCTCGTGGAGTGCTTGCTTACCCCACAGGTTGCTGACTCCGCACTATTAGAGATTGAATTCAAAAACATTTGCGTAAATATACTTAGTAAATATTTGGGTGTTTACTTTTGTTAGGAAAAAGTATAAAGCCCCGAAAAGCGTAATTAAAATTTTAGTCATTTATCAGAGCTATTATGAAGGCGAAGGTTTCAATAATTATTTTTTCGGTGCTACTGGCGGCCATATCATACGCCCTCGCCGAAAGTTCTACAACCACTGAAGCGGCCTGGTCCCCTCAAGTCCCAACCGAATCTCCGCCAGCATCACAATGGTCATGGACGGACTTTTTTCAGTTTATCAAAAACAGCAGCAATAGCGGAAATAAATTTTACTTTTTCTTTTAGAAAGCGCTTTTCTCGAATTGAATATTAAATAAAAATAATTTCTTTTGAAATACATAATTAAAGAAAATCTAAATAAAAACCACATTTTCGTTTAGATTAAATTATATATTGCTTATATATTTTTTTTGTATCCTCTGCTTTACAACAAAAATGTAAGGATAATTCACGAGAGTCCGGCTTCAGTATTTCATAGCTCTCATCGGAACAAACTGGCATAAAGATGAATATCTGTATGATCTAAGACGATTCTACTATTTTGGTCATCTTTGGGACACTGTTTTTGAAGAGAATTTTATTAAGTCCCCTTCTACAGAACTACCCTGATATTTTAAACCTTAGGCCACGATTATATATTAATCCAAACTTTATTGGTACGTTCTTAGCTTTTTAGAAATCTTATCCGCTGTTGTAACATCTAAGTTTTACGCTTTTTTAATCTAATAGTGAAAGCAATATCAATTTAAATGAAAATACGATAAATAATATTCAAATGCATATATTTTACAATCATATGAATTAAAGCCAAGCGCCTTCTTAGTGTGGCTTAGTCCTCTGGCATGGACTGACTTCAATATTGATTGTGCCATCTACCCCATGTGCTGCCGTATGGACGCCATCCATAACGCCAGTTGCGTTGGCCTCCAACGCCCACCCAACGGCGGTTGCCCCACCAGTAGGGATATTGACCAGAACCGTGAATGGAGCCACCTTGAACCGTAGTGTCGCCGCTCTCCGAATCATCCACATTCTCACCGTTTACGGATACTGCAGCGCCATCCGTGGTGTCACTCTCTCCTGTGGAGCTCCTGCCCCAGGCTTGAGAGTCCTGCGAGAGTCCACCGCGACTATTCTGACCTCTGACATACCGGAGACGGATGTCAGGAGATCCTTGAACACTAGAGCCATCACTGGAGAATCCTGAGCGCTGGGACCATGATCCGCCTGGACCTACAATAGAACCAGAACCGTTGCTGTCACCATCTGATGAAATGTCTGTGGTGCTTCGTTTAATCAGCTTCGACCAGGAATTTGATGAATCTCCGCCAACAACAGTGGGAGTTTCACCAGTTGAAGGCTGGTTGCTGGAGCGGCTTGTCCAAGAAATTGTATTGATGGGATTCAATGTTTTCTGTGAAGTACTTGACCACGAGTATTTGGTCTGAGTCTTAGGAACCGAAGCAGTCTTGGACGTTGTAACTGTGGTTACCGTTTTGCTTGTCTTTCCACTCGATTGAGGTACACCCGAAGTCTTTGAGGAATAGGTCTTAGTTGTTTTGGTAGATGTCGAGCTTGATTTTCCTCCATTAACAACGGCACTGATATCGATCAAAGGCGAAGATGGCTGATTACCTCCTCTGGTAGACGTCGTTGTAGTGGTCGTTGAAGATTGGCTTGCGCTTCCATCGTTTGAGGAACTTCCCTGAGACACTTCCACAATGGGAGCGGACGGAACGCCAGATTGACTATTGTCCGAGCTGGATGTCACGATTGTGGTTGTAGTTTTGCTGGACTTTCCACTGGACTTGGGAATCTTTATGGTCTTTGTGGAATAGGTCTTAGTTGTTTTAGTAGATGTCGAGCTTGATTTTCCTCCATTCACAACGGCACTGATATCGATCAAAGGCAAAGATGGCTGATTACTTCCGCTGGTAGACGTCGTTGTAGTGGTCGTTGAAGATTGACTTGCGCTTTCATCGTTTGAGGAGCTTCCCTGAGACACTTCCACAATGGGAGCGGACGGAGCGCCAGATTGACTATTGTCCGAGCTGGATGTCACGATTGTGGTTGTAGTTTTGCTGGACTTTCCACTGGACTTGGGAATCTTTATGGTCTTTGTGGAATAGGTCTTAGTTGTTTTGGTAGATGTCGAGCTTGATTTTCCTCCATTCACAACGGCATTGATATTGATCGATGGCAAGGATGAGCTGCCTGACTGATTACTTCCGCTGGTGGACGTCGTAGTAGTTGTCGTCGAGGATTGGCTTGCGCTTCCATCGTTTGAGGAACTTCCCTGAGACACTTCCACAATGGGAGCGGACGGAACGCCAGATTGACTATTGTCCGAGCTGGATGTCACAGTTGTTGTTGTAGTTTTGCTGGACTTTCCACTTGACTTCGGAATCTTTATGGTCTTTGAGGAATAGGTCTTAGTTGTTTTAGTAGAAGACGAGCTTGATTTGCCTCCATTTACCACTGCACTGATATCGATCAATGGCAAAGATGAGCTGCCTGACTGATTACTTCCGCTGGTAGACGTCGTTGTAGTTGTAGTTGAAGATTGGCTTGCGCTTCCATCGTTTGAGGAACTTCCCTGAGACACTTCCACAATGGGTTGATTATTGTCCGAGCTGGATGTCACGATTGTGGTTGTAGTTTTGCTGGACTTTCCACTGGACTTGGGAATTTTTATGGTCTTTGAGGAATAGGTCTTAGTTGTTTTAGAAGAGGTCGAGCTAGATTTTCCTCCTTTAACAATTGCGCCGGCATCAACTGATGGCACAGATGGCTGATTACCTCCGCTCGTAGACGTCGTTGTTGTCGTCGTCGAGGATTGGCTTGAGCTTCCATCGCTTGAGGATTTTCCCTGAGACACTTTCACAATGGGAGCGGATGACGCACCAGATTGACTATTGTCAGAGCTGGATGTCACAGTTGTTGTTGTAGTTTTGCGAGTGCTGGATTTTCCGCTTGACTTGGGAATCTTAATGGTCTTTGAGGAATAGGTCTTAGTTGTTTTAGTAGAGGTCGAGCTAGATTTTCCACCATTAACAACTGCGCTGGCATCAACTGATGGCAAGGATGATGTGCCTGACTCATTACTTCCGCTGGTGGACGTCGATGTGGTTGTCGTTGAAGACGAAGACTGGCTAGAGTGTCCGCCATCGGCTGACGAGCTTCCCGAGGTAACTTCGACTATGGGGTCAGACAAGATGCTGGATTGACCCTCGTCCGAGGAAGTAGTCGTTGTTGTCGTCGTGGTGGATGAAGACTGACTAGTGTTTCCTCCATCGGTAGACGAGCTTCCCGAGGTAACTTCTACAACGGGGTCAGAAGCGGTGCTGGATTGACCCTCTTCCGAGGAAGTAGTCGTTGTTGTCGTCGTTGTGGATGAAGACTGGCTAGTGTTTCCTCCATCGGTAGACGAGCTTCCTGAGGTAACTTCGACAATGGGCTCAGAAACGGTGCTGGATTGACCGTCATCCGAGGAAGTAGTCGTTGTTGTCGTCGTGGTGGATGAAGACTGGCTAGTGTTTCCTCCATCGGTAGACGAGCTTCCCGAGGTAACTTCTACAACGGGGTCAGAAGAAGTGCTGGATTGACCCTCATCTGAGGAAGTAGTCGTTGTTGTCGTCTTGGTCGATGAGGACTGGCTAGTGTTTCCTCCATCGGTAGACGAGCTTCCTGAGGTAACTTCGACAATGGGCTCAGAAACGGTGCTGGATTGACCGTCATCCGAGGAAGTAGTCGTTGTTGTCGTCGTGGTGGATGAAGACTGGCTAGTGTTTCCTCCATCGGTAGACGAGCTTCCGAGGTAACTTCGACAATGGGCTCAGAAACGGTGCTGGATTGACCGTCATCCGAGGAAGTAGTCGTTGTTGTCGTCGTGGTGGATGAAGACTGGCTAGTGTTTCCTCCATCGGTAGACGAGCTTCCCGAGGTAACTTCTACAACGGGGTCAGAAGAAGTGCTGGATTGACTCTCATCTGAGGAAGTAGTCGTTGTTGTCGTCGTGGTGGATGAAGACTGGCTAGTGTTTCCTCCATCCGTAGACGAGCTTCCCGAGGTAACTTCTACCACGGGGTCAGAAGAAGTGCTGGATTGACCCTCATCTGAGGAAGTAGTCGTGGTTGTCGTCGTGGTCGATGAGGACTGGCTAGTGTTTCCTCCATCGGTAGACGAGCTTCCTGAGGTAACTTCGACAATGGGCTCAGAAACGGTGCTGGATTGACCGTCATCCGAGGAAGTAGTCGTTGTTGTCGTCGTGGTGGATGAAGACTGGCTTGTGTTTCCTCCATCGGTAGACGAGCTTCCTGAGGTAACTTCGACAATGGGCTCAGAAACGGTGCTGGATTGACCGTCATCCGAGGAAGTAGTCGTTGTTGTCGTCGTGGTGGATGAAGACTGGCTAGTGTTTCCTCCATCCGTAGACGAGCTTCCCGAGGTAACTTCTACCACGGGGTCAGAAGAAGTGCTGGATTGACCCTCATCTGAGGAAGTAGTCGTGGTTGTCGTCGTGGTCGATGAAGACTGGCTAGTGTTTCCTCCATCGGTAGACGAGCTTCCTGAGGTAACTTCGACAATGGGCTCAGAAACGGTGCTGGATTGACCGTCATCCGAGGAAGTAGTCGTTGTTGTCGTCGTGGTGGATGAAGACTGGCTAGTGTTTCCTCCATCGGTAGACGAGCTTCCCGAGGTAACTTCTACAACGGGGTCAGAAGAAGTGCTGGATTGACCCTCATCTGAGGAAGTAGTCGTTGTTGTCGTCTTGGTCGATGAGGACTGGCTAGTGTTTCCTCCATCGGTAGACGAGCTTCCTGAGGTAACTTCGACAATGGGCTCAGAAACGGTGCTGGATTGACCGTCATCCGAGGAAGTAGTCGTTGTTGTCGTCGTGGTGGATGAAGACTGGCTAGTGTTTCCTCCATCGGTAGACGAGCTTCCCGAGGTAACTTCTACAACGGGGTCAGAAGAAGTGCTGGATTGACTCTCATCTGAGGAAGTAGTCGTTGTTGTCGTCGTGGTGGATGAAGACTGGCTAGTGTTTCCTCCATCCGTAGACGAGCTTCCCGAGGTAACTTCTACCACGGGGTCAGAAGAAGTGCTGGATAGACCCTCATCTGAGGAAGTAGTCGTGGTTGTCGTCGTGGTCGATGAGGACTGGCTAGTGTTTCCTCCATCGGTAGACGAGCTTCCTGAGGTAACTTCGACAATGGGCTCAGAAACGGTGCTGGATTGACCGTCATCCGAGGAAGTAGTCGTTGTTGTCGTCGTGGTGGATGAAGACTGGCTAGTGTTTCCTCCATCGGTAGACGAGCTTCCTGAGGTAACTTCGACAATGGGCTCAGAAACGGTGCTGGATTGACCGTCATCCGAGGAAGTAGTCGTTGTTGTCGTCGTGGTGGATGAAGACTGGCTAGTGTTTCCTCCATCCGTAGACGAGCTTCCCGAGGTAACTTCTACCACGGGGTCAGAAGAAGTGCTGGATTGACCCTCATCTGAGTAGTCGTGGTTGTCGTCGTGGTCGATGAGGACTGGCTAGTGTTTCCTCCATCGGTAGACGAGCTTCCCGAGGTAACTTCTACAACGGGGTCAGAAGAAGTGCTGGATTGACTCTCATCTGAGGAAGTAGTCGTTGTTGTCGTCGTGGTGGATGAAGACTGGCTGGTGTTTCCTCCATCGGTAGGCGAGCTTCCTGAGGTAATTTCGACAATGGGCTCAGAAACGGTGCTGAATTGACCCTCATCTGAGGAAGTAGTCGTTGTCGTCGTGGTGGATGAGGACTGGCTAGTGTTTCCTCCATCGGTAGACGAGCTTCCCGAGGTAACTTCTACAACGGGGTCAGATGAAGTGCTGGATTGACCCTCATCTGAGGAAGTAGTCGTTGTTGTCGTCGTGGTGGATGAAGACTGGCTAGTGTTTCCTCCATCCGTAGACGAGCTTCCCGAGGTAACTTCTACCACGGGGTCAGAAGAAGTGCTGGATTGACCCTCATCTGAGGAAGTAGTCGTTGTTGTCGTCGTGGTCGATGAGGACTGGCTAGTGTTTCCTCCATCGGTAGACGAGCTTCCTGAGGTAACTTCGACAATGGGCTCAGAAACGGTGCTGGATTGACCCTCATCTGAGGAAGTAGTCGTTGTTGTCGTCGTGGTGGATGAAGACTGGCTAGTGTTTCCTCCATCCGTAGACGAGCTTCCGAGGTAACTTCTACCACGGGGTCAGAAGAAGTGCTGGATTGACCCTCATCTGAGGAAGTAGTCGTGGTTGTCGTCGTGGTCGATGAGGACTGGCTAGTGTTTCCTCCATCGGTAGACGAGCTTCCTGAGGTAACTTCGACAATGGGCTCAGAAACGGTGCTGGATTGACCGTCATCCGAGGAAGTAGTCGTTGTTGTCGTCGTGGTGGATGAAGACTGGCTAGTGTTTCCTCCATCGGTAGACGAGCTTCCCGAGGTAACTTCTACAACGGGGTCAGAAGAAGTGCTGGATTGACTCTCATCTGAGGAAGTAGTCGTTGTTGTCGTCGTGGTGGATGAAGACTGGCTAGTGTTTCCTCCATCCGTAGACGAGCTTCCGAGGTAACTTCTACCACGGGGTCAGAAGAAGTGCTGGATTGACCCTCATCTGAGGAAGTAGTCGTGGTTGTCGTCGTGGTCGATGAGGACTGGCTAGTGTTTCCTCCATCGGTAGACGAGCTTCCTGAGGTAACTTCGACAATGGGCTCAGAAACGGTGCTGGATTGACCGTCATCCGAGGAAGTAGTCGTTGTTGTCGTCGTGGTGGATGAAGACTGGCTAGTGTTTCCTCCATCGGTAGACGAGCTTCCTGAGGTAACTTCGACAATGGGCTCAGAAACGGTGCTGGATTGACCGTCATCCGAGGAAGTAGTCGTTGTTGTCGTCGTGGTGGATGAAGACTGGCTAGTGTTTCCTCCATCCGTAGACGAGCTTCCGAGGTAACTTCTACCACGGGGTCAGAAGAAGTGCTGGATTGACCCTCATCTGAGGAAGTAGTCGTGGTTGTCGTCGTGGTCGATGAGGACTGGCTAGTGTTTCCTCCATCGGTAGACGAGCTTCCTGAGGTAACTTCGACAATGGGCTCAGAAACGGTGCTGGATTGACCGTCATCCGAGGAAGTAGTCGTTGTTGTCGTCGTGGTGGATGAAGACTGGCTAGTGTTTCCTCCATCGGTAGACGAGCTTCCCGAGGTAACTTCTACCACGGGGTCAGAAGAAGTGCTGGATTGACCCTCATCTGAGGAAGTAGGTGTTGTTGTCGTCGTGGTCGATGAGGACTGGCTAGTGTTTCCTCCATCGATAGACGAGCTTCCGAGGTAACTTCTACCACGGGGTCAGAAGAAGTGCTGGATTGACCCTCATCTGAGGAAGTAGTCGTGGTTGTCGTCGTGGTCGATGAAGACTGGCTAGTGTTTCCTCCATCGGTAGACGAGCTTCCTGAGGTAACTTCGACAATGGGCTCAGAAACGGTGCTGGATTGACCGTCATCCGAGGAAGTAGTCGTTGTTGTCGTCGTGGTGGATGAAGACTGGCTAGTGTTTCCTCCATCGGTAGACGAGCTTCCCGAGGTAACTTCTACAACGGGGTCAGAAGAAGTGCTGGATTGACCCTCATCTGAGGAAGTAGTCGTTGTTGTCGTCTTGGTCGATGAGGACTGGCTAGTGTTTCCTCCATCGGTAGACGAGCTTCCTGAGGTAACTTCGACAATGGGCTCAGAAACGGTGCTGGATTGACCGTCATCCGAGGAAGTAGTCATTGTTGTCGTCGTGGTGGATGAAGACTGGCTAGTGTTTCCTCCATCCGTAGACGAGCTTCCCGAGGTAACTTCTACCACGGGGTCAGAAGAAGTGCTGGATTGACCGTCATCCGAGGAAGTAGTCGTTGTTGTCGTCGTGGTGGATGAGGACTGGCTAGTGTTTCCTCCATCGGTAGACGAGCTTCCCGAGGTAACTTCGACAATGGGCTCAGAAACGGTGCTGGATTGACCGTCATCCGAGGAAGTAGTCGTTGTTGTCGTCGTGGTGGATGAAGACTGGCTAGTGTTTCCTCCATCCGTAGACGAGCTTCCCGAGGTAACTTCTACCACGGGGTCAGAAGAAGTGCTGGATTGACCCTCATCTGAGGAAGTAGTCGTTGTTGTCGTCGTGGTCGATGAGGACTGGCTAGTGTTTCCTCCATCGATAGACGAGCTTCCCGAGGTAACTTCTACAACGGGGTCAGAAGAAGTGCTGGATTGACTCTCATCTGAGGAAGTAGTCGTTGTTGTCGTCGTGGTGGATGAAGACTGGCTAGTGTTTCCTCCATCCGTAGACGAGCTTCCCGAGGTAACTTCTACCACGGGGTCAGAAGAAGTGCTGGATTGACTCTCATCTGAGGAAGTAGTCGTTGTTGTCGTCGTGGTGGATGAGGACTGGCTAGTGTTTCCTCCATCCGTAGACGAGCTTCCCGAGGTAACTTCTACCACGGGGTCAGAAGAAGTGCTGGATTGACCCTCATCCGAGGAAGTAGTCGTTGTTGTCGTCGTGGTGGATGAGGACTGGCTAGTGTTTCCTCCATCGATAGACGAGCTTCCCGAGGTAACTTCTACAACGGGGTCAGAAGAAGTGCTGGATTGACTCTCATCTGAGGAAGTAGTCGTTGTTGTCGTCGTGGTGGATGAAGACTGGCTAGTGTTTCCTCCATCGGTAGACGAGCTTCCCGGTAACTTCGACAATGGGCTCAGAAGCGATGCTGGATTGCCCCTCATCTATGGAAGTAGTCGTTGTTGTCGTCGTGGGATAAAGACTGGCTAGTGTTTCCTCCATCGGTAGACGAGCTTCCTGAGGTAACTTCGACAATGGGCTCAGAAACGGTGCTGGATTGACCGTCATCCGAGGAAGTAGTCGTCGTGGTGGATGAAGACTGGCTAGTGTTTCCTCCATCGGTAGACGAGCTTCCTGAGGTAACTTCGACAATGGGCTCAGAAACGGTGCTGGATTGACCCTGATCGGAGGAAGTAGTCGTTGTTGTCGTCGTGGTGGATGAAGACTGGCTAGTGTTTCCTCCATCGGTAGACGAGCTTCGAGGTAACTTCGACAATGGGCTCAGAAACGGTGCTGGATTGACCGTCATCCGAGGAAGTAGTCGTTGTTGTCGTCGTGGTGGATGAAGACTGGCTAGTGTTTCTTCCATCGGTAGACGAGCTTCCTGAGGTAACTTCGACAATGGGCTCAGAAACGGTGCTGGATTGACCGTCATCCGAGGAAGTAGTCGTTGTTGTCGTCGTGGTGGATGAAGACTGGCTAGTGTTTCCTCCATCCGTAGACGAGCTTCCCGAGGTAACTTCTACCACGGGGTCAGAAGAAGTGCTGGATTGACCCTCATCTGAGGAAGTAGTCGTGGTTGTCGTCGTGGTCGATGAAGACTGGCTAGTGTTTCCTCCATCGGTAGACGAGCTTCCTGAGGTAACTTCGACAATGGGCTCAGAAACGGTGCTGGATTGACCGTCATCCGAGGAAGTAGTCGTTGTTGTCGTCGTGGTGGATGAAGACTGGCTAGTGTTTCCTCCATCGGTAGACGAGCTTCCTGAGGTAACTTCGACAATGGGCTCAGAAACGGTGCTGGATTGACCCTGATCGGAGGAAGTAGTCGTTGTTGTCGTCGTGGTGGATGAAGACTGGCTAGTTTCCTCCATCGGTAGACGAGCTTCCTGAGGTAACTTCGACAATGGGCTCAGAAACGGTGCTGGATTGACCGTCATCCGAGTAGTCGTTGTTGTCGTCGTGGTGGATGAAGACTGGCTAGTGTTTCCTCCATCGGTAGACGAGCTTCCGAGTAACTTCAACAGGGGTCAGAAGAAGTGCTGGATTGACCCTCATCCGAGGAAGTAGTCGTTGTTGTTGTTGTAGTCGTTGATGAAGAGGACTGGCTGGACAGTCCATCGTTGATAATATCGTCAGAGGATGAACTTGACTGGCCCTCAATTGTTTTAGTTGGGTTGCCATAGATTTCGTCGAAGATATTAGAAGTCTCCTTGGATATTTCGATTTTATTTTTTCCGTTTGCACAATTCACATAATTGGGATTTCCGAGCAGTTCACCGTCGTGAAGTAGAATTAGCTTTCCGAAGAGCCTGTCGAGCAGCCACAGACGTATATCCTTGCGTATATCAATTAAAGTTTGTCGAACACTTTCACAGCACGGCTTGGGCTTAATATCCGGGGTAGCCACCGCCGTAACCGGAAGGGAATTGGATTGGGCCGCTGCGAGGGCCAACAGAGCGGCCACAACCGCGACGAAAAACAAGCGCATGATCCTCCTAGAGACCGGGAGTCGGATCAAAAAGATCTGTTGGCCAAATTTGAAATTTGAAGCCTTTTATACCCTGGCCTCGCTGTTTTTTGGCTATTTGCGTTGATGCTTTTGTGTAGCTTGCAAAATTCATTTGCTAAACAACATTTGGTACTTCCATTGTTGCCCTGAAAATAAGACAAAAACTGAACAAACTGTCTGAACTATACTATAAGGCAATGCAAACATCTCCTTTAAATACCTATTAGAGAAACAACTGTGCAAAATATTTGCTCTCAGCTTGGCTTAAACACTTGTTAGATATTTTGGCTTTACGTAAATTCTCCGCTCGTGTCAGAATTATACGTCAGAGGTGCATTACCCGATTTTTGAACAATTGAATTAAAACACACGGGAACCGTTTATTTGGTCAGCCAGTTCTAAAGAAATGTAGAATACACAAAATAGTTTAGGCTTTGTTTATTCATACGATTTGCGATTAAAAGATTGTGTAACAAATTTGAAGTTTTGGCTGTGGAGTCTATTGCCTTTTAGGCTTCGTGGAAGGGAAAGTGGGGATGAGCAGCGAGGCTGTAAGTATAAATAGATTATTATTTATAGTATGTTTTTAAATTCAAGAATATATAAAAAGTATCTAAGGAATCGTTTAAGAATCAATTTAAATAACAAAAAACAAATAAAAATATTGAAAGACTAGCAATTCGAGCTTCTGTAAACAAAAATAGTTTAAAAAACAGAAGTAGGCTGAAATAATGAGCATTGAACACATGGACAGACCATGAACTTGTTTAGAAAGATCGTTGTTTGCCTTGCAAGAGTTTTAGTTTTTAATTGTTTTCAAAGGTATTCGTTTGCTTCGTAATTGTTTGCTTGACAAACATTGAATTCTTTAGGTCATGAAATAGATACTACCATGATGGGTAACGCCATAACTTTAATAATTATTATAAGACTTAAATGGAATAGAAATCATTCTTTGGGCACTTACTATCGCACATGAACCACGCGTTCGTTGCGTTCCAAGGACTCAAGGGACTTAATTTCCTCGGGAGTCAGCTCAAAGTCAAAGACCTGGAAGTTCTGCTCAATGCGGCTCTTAGTCGCCGATTTGGGGACCACGATGTTGCCCAGTTGGATGTGGTAACGAATGAGGATCTGCCCTGGGGTCTTGTTCTTCCTAGCGGCAATCTCCTTGACCTACGAAATTAGATTTAGGTTTGATTTAAAAATATTATGATAATTTTTTCTATCAAATTAACCTTAGCCTCCTCCAAGATCATTTTAGGTTCGCCAGCCGAACGGACACCGGGAGAGCCTAGGGGGCTGTAGGCAGTAACCGTGATATCCTTTGACTTGCAGAAGGCAATCAGTTTCTTCTGAGTCAGATACGGGTGGACCTCGATCTGGTTGGTTACTGGCTTGATCTTAGCCACCGCCAGCACGCGCTCAATCTGCTTTATATTGAAGTTGGACAATCCGATGGACTTGACTAGACCGTCTTCCACTAGCTTCTCCATGGCCTTCCAGGTATCGATGTAATCGACTGAAGAAAATTCTTGGGCCTTGCTGTCCGTAGCCCTAACTTCAGTACCCTCTTTGAAGGCCATGGGCCAGTGGATCAGGTAAAGATCGAGGTACTTTAGCTTCAGAGTGCTCAGTGTGGTTTCCAAGGCGCCCCTGACCAAATCCGGTCGGTGGAAGGTGTTCCACAGCTTGCTGGTGATGAACAGATCCTCGCTGCAAATCGAAAAGGTTTAATATCAAAATATATTAAGGGAAAGTGAGCTTTGAACCAACCGCTTGACAACACCCTCCTTGATCTTGGCTGCCACGCCCTCTCCAACCTCGTCTTCGTTTTGGTAGACATGAGCACAGTCGAGGTGCCTGTATCCAGCATCGATGGCGATTTTCACAGCCTCGAACACCTGTCCCTTGGGGCTCTGAAAAACCAAATACATAATGCATAATAATAAAAAATACTTAAAACTTTTAAGTAAGAAGGTTATTGACTTTAAATTGCTTATCTTCAAAATTGTTACCAATCTAAAGATTATTACTTGCAAGTTCTTGGTGCAGGGCCAATATTTGCAAGTAACACTTTTAATCAGATAAAGATGTCTGCTGGAAAATACTAGATTTAATGAACTCATGAGTACTCCATCAAAGATTTCACAATTCCCTATCTGACACTTGAGATCACTTATCAGCCCCTTTGCTTGCCGCCTTCAAGAAGCTATAGAAAATAGATATGGGTTAGAATATCGAAGACAATGTCAGTTCAAGCTCAATATTGCATATTCAAAAGAATTTGGGGGACCTAGTTGCCTTCTAATTTGTAACTCTTTTGAATTCTAATTTATTAATTGGGTTGTAAATTATTATGATAGGTACAAATACAGATAGGAAGGAGTGAAAGGGCACTTGATATACACTTGCCAAGTAAGCTTTTTAGATAAGTAGTTCTAAAAAGTGTTTTGTTTATAAATGTAATTTAACCTAGAACTTTCACGACGTGAGTGTTAAGAAACCCTGCACTTCAGATAAGAACTCTAATCAATTGTATGTCAAACTATGTGCTCAAATGTACTATTGAATGAGTGGAATATCAAATAATGATGAAGCAAATATTTCAGACCTTTGCTAAATTCCCAAAAAAGAAGAAAGACCCTAAAATACCTAAAAAAAGAGAAGCTACAATGTTAGAGTAAATATTTTTTTTTTTTGCAGTAACTTTCTATGCCGGTAATAAAATGGTATACAACCAAGCTTAGCATTATCCTTATAAATATAGTTACTGAAAGTTAAATTAAATTAAAAAGCGACTTGGAATTAGGTTTATAATAATATGTTTAGTTTTAAGTCAAGTAAGAAAAGTAAAACTATGAACCCATTTTGACTAACGCATTAATTTATTAGATTTATAAACTTGTAGCGTTAGGAAGACATAGAACCAGTAAATATAAATCTTGATGTTCTACTTACGCCCCAGGTGCCCAGACCAAGGATGGGGATCTCCTTGCCGTTATTAAGTTTAACTGTTGGTACTTTGGGAGCCATTTAATCCGTTTTTTTTCTATTTCTGATTTACTAAAAAGGATTAAGTATATATATATTACAATTGAACAGTGCCACTTATTGACAGAACTAATAGATGTCACTCAGTGGTTGGCCAGTTAAATACTTTTTGGAAACTTTATCAAAGACTCTATCAAAGCTTTTACCAGGGCGGAAGTCAAAAGATTACACCTTTATCTCTCTTACCACTTATCTAAGACCTCTCTTAACACTCTCTCTTTCACTTCTTCTCTCTCTTTCTTTATAATTATACAAAAAAATTGTAAAATCTAAAAAGATGACAAGAATAATAGAAATCAGTAAAAACACCTAGCGCTTTTAAGTCGTATCTTTATCTATGATATCCGTTCTGTCTTGTGTCACATCTTTATTCTTAAACACATTGCCATTCTTTCGCAGCAAATTTAACTGAGAAGACCTTAGGGAAAAGGAACACCCTCCAAAGAGCAGTTTAGCCAGAGCAGCTGGGTCCTTCCAGCACCACGTTCCAAATGATTCCAAATATACAAATTTTTACAATAAATTAACCAATTTAGCCTCACTCCAGTTGTTCATATGGTTTTTATTCAAAATAAATCATAAATATAAAATTTCAGTCCACTTCCAAGTCAAGATCTGATAGGATAACGCTTCTGTTGAAAAAGTAATTTAATCGAGATCAAGTATACAAAAGCACAATATTATTATTATTATATTTTGGGGGACCTCAACGCACAGATTTGGGAAACACAATGTCAATTTAAAATATTATTAGGAAATTTATATTGGCAATCAATAATTTGTTACTAGTTCCAGCGACTTCGACTGTATTGGCTTAGTTTAAGCACGGCCAAAACATGTACAACTAGAAAGAGAAAAAACATTATGAGTATTGAAGTAAGCATTTAATTTTTTTAAGTTTTAACTCCAAAACAGATGTATGTTCGGACTTCATATCGATGTAATATAGATATCGAGAAAGCGGTGGATACTTACTTGGAATAACAACATATATTGAACCCACAATAGCAAAGGGGTAGGACAGGATTTTTCCAATTTTAAACATAGTGGCGCTGTCCTTTAATGGTAATGCGTGTGGTAATAATTATAGTTATAAATAAATGGCTTACCTTTCTCATTCCACAAATCAATAGAGTTCCAGCTATTGCATACGACAAGGCAAACAGTGCATAGAGTACTAGTAGCACAATTAAAACAACGGGAGTAATTTCCAGAAATTGAAATAGTTTATCACGTAGAACAAATATAATTAAGCTCAACATAATAGACTCAGTTCCAGCCCCGATACACCAAAATGCATACCATCGGCTGCAAGTCTCAGGTGGTGAATTTGGATTTAGACACATTCTTCCAATGATGTATTGGTTGTATTTGATACTCTATACTGGAATTTAATAAAGCTCTGAGTTGTAGTTGTTCAATATATTTGCGATGTGAGCTATATTTCAATAACTTCTAGATCAGATACTTCGGTTCAGGTTTCAGCTGAACAGGAACCAAAACAAATATATATTTTAACACATACTTGTATTAAGGTAACTTCAATAAACCTCGAGCTTTATTTTAAGCAACGAAGAAGAACTTAAATTAAACAGGGCGGAAGTCAGAAGAAAGGATAAATTTACCAAAAGTCCCTTGATATTCAGTGGGGAGCAAAAGTGATTCCACGTTCAACACTTTCGTGTTCGAGTGCTTATAAAACCTAAATCAATGAAGTAAATGAAACAAACTTTTTTTCATCGATTCCTTATTCAATTCGGAATAAATAGACGTAAATAGAAAAATAATATAAGAAGCAATGTAATAGTAAGAAATAAAAAACCAAAACAAATGACATATACTCAGTTTTGCACCTTATATAAAAAAATCTAAAGAAATTCCATATTAATATTTTGCCCTTATAATTTTGTATGTAGCTTGGCATGCTTTTTAGCCCATTTCTCAGCAATTCCATTTCAAATTCCACTGGTTTACACTTCCAAGACACCTTCGTTGCATTTAAA